>QUSF01000021.1:7471077-7581884 GCA_003676055.1 Chloebia gouldiae
GGGAAGGGAAGGGAAGGGAAGGGAAGGGAAGGGAAGGGAAGGGAAGGTGACTGGCAGGTTGGACATTGTCACAGCAGATTTGTGGACTTAATTTACCTATTTTTTCAGGCATGTATTTTAATAAGGTTTAATGAGCTGCTGAAAAGAGGACTGCTGCTTTGTTTTTTTTTCAACTGATGGCAGTAAGATGAAAACAAGAGGCTTTTTAGAATGACATTAACTTGCACTTTAAAAGTTAATAGTGCTCCTATGAATCTGTGTTTGCAGCACCTGGAAGGCACAGGTGGAAATTCCACTGAGATAAATGGCAAACCAGGGGAAGAACAAAATAATAAAGTCTTACTTTCATGATCTGGATACAGCATCAGTCCTTCTGGCAAAATGTTTTTCAAAAGCATTAGAAGTCCTGTCTGCAAGGTAAAAAAAAATATACTTTGAGGAAAGTCTGGGGCTAGTAATATCTTCCTCTTTATTTCTTCTAGCATTCATAAATCTTTAAATCAGGGGTCAGGCGATGTGCTTGGTATAGTAGTTTGGAGTACTGGAGGAAGGAAGAGGAGAATAGAGGGTATGATCAAAAGTTTTAGAGAAATGGCCTACAAAGAACAGTGATTCATCTCTGGTAATTTTGTCTGAAGAAGGAAGACTGAAGGAGGAGCATGATCCCCCAAGTACATAAAAGGTTGTTAAAGGGAGGGAAAGGATGCCCCATGCTCCATTTGCATGGTAGATAAGATAAACTGGAGAGAGAAATATGCAGTTAAAAATACCCTTCACTTTCTAAAGGCAGAGAAAAATGAAGACCTGAATTAAATTACCTGGTGAGCTGTAGAGACCTTTAAGAATAGGCTTGGACAGCATGTACCAGGAAGGACAGGGATGCAGGTGACCTGCCTTGGGCAAAGGGTCAGCTGGGTGACCTGCCATGGGTTATGTTCTCTGATTCCAGCCCACTGCCACCAGCCTGGAGGGGCTATGACACAGCAAAGATCCCCCCAGCCCCCCTAGGGCTGGTAGAGATGCACCTAACAGGAGGATGTGTGTCACCAGACAGGCTCTGGCTTCTCTGAGCTGGTAGGAACTGGACAAGAGTCAGCCTAAAATGCAAAAAAAGAGGCTGAAAGTAGAAAAATTCAGCTGACTGTCTGTAGGGTGAGGTGCCAGATCTAGATGCTGGGCAAAGCTTTGCTCTGTCTCTTTCAGACTGCCTTATCTTCATATTTCAGTTTTACTCTCCCTGCCTCTTTTATCCCTTAGGATAAACTAATTTTGACTGTTTTTGTGAACAAATAAAGATCAGCATCTTGTGGTTTTTTGTAACGAATTGCTTTGTGGTATGCCTTTGTCTGCACATCACAAATTCCAGTAGGTAATAAAACTGAATAAATATTCCATGTAAAAAAATAATAGCACAGAAAAGAGCTAATTAGCTGGATTGATATAAGTTGCTCTGTGACCTGTGAAAATGTTAGTCATAATGCTGTTCTTTATAAAGACCATGCAAACTCATTCAGACAGGCTGGCAAGCTAGGAAAGGGCAATGTGAACAGCAAGGAGCACTCAAAAATTACTAAAAGAAAAGTCAGAAGAAATATTTTTGTCTTAAAGCAGTCCCTGTCTAACTGAGTTCTCCCAAAAGCTGCTGACTGCACTATAACTAGGGTGGGTAAGTAACCTCCTGGAGTTATGAAACTGGAGTGGTGTGATTTGCTCTGCAGAGGGTGGAGTAAGAATGAGGGCAAAGCTTGAGGTGTAGTTTTCAAATGGTGCACTTAAGGTCATGGACTGACTGGCTCCAGTCAGATTATTGCCCTTCTGTCTGCAGACAAGGCTCTTAATGGTACACCCTGCCTTGAGAAAGTGCACAGAGGAAAAACAGGGCATCTACAGCATGATGGAGAAGATTCAGCCACCTCCCTTACCAGAGCGGTCAGCAGTTTGGTCTCAGAATGTAATTCTTGACTGAAATCATAAAAACGAGGACCTTTTTGGAAGTGAAAGGAGAAGAGTGGTAATGTGTTTTCAGAGCAGAGAAGAGGGGTGTGTAAAGGTTCCCTGCAGAACATCTCTGTGCGTGTGCCTGCCCATTTGTATATTTTCCCCTTCATTTAGCAACTAGCAAAGTCAGGCTGTGCACAACGTTTCCATCGTGGAAACCTCCTTTTAGGGCCAGGAAATCTGCCCTCCTGGAGCTCCTTCTTTCCTCCTCCTGAGAAGGGAGCCCTCGAGGCAGAGCAGTGGGCAGGGAGAAACTACATTCCCTTGGAAGGCGTGGTGGCTTTGCTTCTCTGTGGCACACACACACTGTCACCAGCCTCTCCTGGGGAAATGTTCCTTAGAGAAGCAACAGTGTCCCAAATGTGAAAGGAAGCAAAATAAGCCCTGCTCTTTACTGTCTCAAGCAACGAGATCCCAGTAATGAGAATGCTCCTGTCCAGTTTTTACAAAAGTATATCTCTGGCTCTGTCAGAGTTGGACTCACTTTCAGTTTGAGCAGTGGCCTAATTGCAACCACAAGACTCCTTCAGCCTTCTCCACTGCTGCATGATATCCCCAACTTCTCATTTCTACAAAAACTATTATTTTACTGTGCATTTTAAAGTAGTTTAAGTAAATTGGTGATGCCTTGAGGTTGTAATGGATTGGAAGTCCTGCATTTGTTGTCAGAGTGACTGATGGGGAAGCATCACGTGGCAATAGTAAATGCGGCTTCTGGATGTTTGCTTTAAAATGCTTTTACGTGCATGTATACAAGTGCACACAGAAGAAAACACTTTTGAACTTTCAGACTGGTGCTTCCTCTCCTTAATTCAGTAAGACCTGGATCTTAGCCTGAAGCTGCTCTTCTGGAAATGCTACTGAAATCACCTCAAATTTGGAATTCAGAGTTGCTAGGGACACAGAGCTGATGTTAGTAAGAAATTTTGGAGCAATTCAGGCTCTGATTTTTATATCCATCTTACATCTCCGGGCAGTAAACCCTTACTAATTTTTTTCAGGAAAGGCAAACCTTAGGGTTCTTGGCAGATCCTGGCTGAGAGAACAAGTGCAGTAACCTGCAGAAGGCTATAAACTGTGCCTTGGCCCTGTCACATGTTTTGCTGTTCCTGCTTGAATTTCCTCCATCCCTGTATTCCTATAATTTCACCCTGCCTTTCGAGCACATGCAAAGAAAATCCAAAAAAACAAACCCAAACTTTAAAACAGGGCATTGCTCCAAGAATAGCAGTGATTTGGTTTTGAGGGGCAGTAAGCTCCAGAGGGAAGCGTTTTGTTTTCAATTTAATTTGATATTCACTTTCACCAGCACTCAGAGTTTCCCCCAAGACATACCTTCAGGGGAAACACTAGTCAGCATTTCCCTGATTCGGAGAAGGGCTTAGCTTAATGCACAGAACAGTTTTCCACTCACCACTGGCTCTGGATAGTATCACGTTTGAGAAGACACCTCACATCATTCCATGTCCATTCAGATGAAAGTGAAGCCCAAAAAGCACCTAATTAATGACAGTAATTAACAAATTATTACAAATTAATACTAAATGATGTAATAAATAGATTTAATTACAGTCACGGTTAAATACAACGTCAGCACCTTTATGTGGAACATGGCCAGCCCACAAGAGTTTTGAAATCACAAATTCCAAAATTTTCACACTGCTTACTTCAGATGCCTTTTTGGGGGTAACCCAAGCTCAAGAGGAAGTAGTGCAGAGCACTTTTTTTGCAGAACAAGGATGCTCTGGACTTTTTAAGCCAGGTACAAGTACTGTATCTTCAATTTCCCTGTACAAAATGAGGGGTCACCAGTTCATCTCTGGGGATCCCAGCCTACTGGACTGTGAGTGTCTGTTTTTGGCTGTTTTAAACACACAAAGACATGTTGAGAATTGTGTTTTTAAGTCTGCAGGACACATCCATCCCATTTTAAGCAGCTGCAAAGTTGCAAAGAATGATTGCCTGTGTTTGGTAGGTTAAAAACTCTGCCTGTGGTTAATTCATGCCTCAGAGCTTAAAGCTCTAAAAGTGCTGGGTGGATCATTGTGGTTTTTCAAAATTAAGGTGTTTCATTCCCTACAGTTTCTCCTTCTTTGTGTGTCATCATTTTCAAAGCTTTTATGGCAGGCTTAAATTTAGTCTTTGTGGCTTTGTTGGGGCACCACCTTTACCCTATGTGATCACAATTTCATGCTTCCTGCCTCAAAAAGACAGTGCCAAGATGGGTGGGGAACTTCTCAGTGAGGTAACCAAGATGGGCAAAATAGTATCACATATTATTTATTTTCCAGTTTCAGGGCAAGTACATCAGGAGGAAGTGTGCTTAGGTAGGTAGGTCACTTCATTCAGAAAGAATGGGCCACAGTTAAGGGAAGACAGATGGGTTTCATGGTCCCAGGGCTGGCAGGGAAGTCGGGGATATATGGGGGTGTGAGTATAGTCAGAGAGAGAGATGTAAAATACTGATTATTTCCTGGGAACTGTAATTGCACTGTCTGACCTGTAATCATATTTACAGGCCACCAACATTTCCCAACCCCGCTGTCTAAAGGCAGCTTTCTAATTTTACACCAAGGTAGCTAAAGGAAGAAGGCCTGGGCTTTTAATGAATCAGCAGGGACTTCTGCCCGCTCAGCCCTTCAGGAAAGCAAACCATTTCTACTGGCAGACAGTTCTGATTATTTAATTTGGGAATCCAGCTTTTTGCAGAAGAGTCTCTGGCCTGCCTGTAGACAGTTTTTCAGTGCACAGACAACATTTCTATATGGATCTAGCCCTGAAAAGCAGTTTCCTAGTAAAGGACTAAGGATACAACTGTTCTGTGAAGCTGCAAACCACTTTTGGACTGCAATGAACCTAGGACTTCTTTCATGGCATTGAACTGTTTCTACTTAAACTGCAAAATACTCTTTTTCCAATGGTTGTGTGCTTCCTTAAATGTTGTATTTCACACAGTGAGAATCTCAATAGAACCTGTGAGAAGACTTTTTTTCTTTGAGTTTCTTTGGAGAATCATCTATTCCGTATTTCCAGCCTTAGAAATGCCAGGATTTTCCAGCATGATCAGCACTGTGTTTGCTTGCACAGCCTCTGCAAGGATTGGCAGAAGGGTGAAGCCCTTTAACTACTAAGAGAGAATGCAGAGTTCTCTTCTAAATTGATCTCCCTTTAAATATCCATTTGTTGTGGGGTTTTGGGATTTGTTTTGGCTGGGGGCTTGGTTTGTTGTTTGTTGTTTGTTTGTTTTGTTTTTACATGATTTCCAAAATAAGCAAAGAAAAAATGTCAATAGAAAGAGCCTGTGTTCTAAAATGGTCCCTTACACTGTTTTAACACCAGTGGTTTTGCAGTTGTTACATAAGACAGGAGAATCACATCTCCCTTTTAAAGGAATAGATGGGATATGTTTTTAAAATGCTCTGAGAGATCAAAGCCTGAAAAGGGATTTGTATTATTGCTGCTTTTGTAAAGCAAAGTTCTGACTTCATCAGTTATGCAAAACAATAGGAGGAAAGGGGGTTTCACACATGAGGTTCTGTCCACAGTACAAATTAACTAAATGAATAACAAACAGAAGGAAGAAACATAGGATTTTCTTTCTAGATGCAATTACCTTGTTGACTTGAGTTCAGCTCAGGAAAGCCCATTATTATTAAAACCTTGCCATGAATATCAAGCAGGTGGCCTAATCTGATACAACTGTAGCCTGGAGAGACAGGCTGCACTGAAGTGATTCAGTGGTAAATAAGGTAAGAGGTAGAATAAAATATACAGCAGATGCAAGGCAAGCCCAGTGGCTCAGGCTTAGAGATCCCACATATAAAATTCTAACCTCATTATTGATAAAAACATATTATTCTCTCTGGATCTCTCTCTTGGTTTTCTCTTGTGTTCTGTGGCAAATCCCTTTTTATTGGACTCTTTGGCCCCTGTCAAAGGGGTCTCTTCAAACTCCAAGGTGAAAAAAAAAACAGCCTGCAAACGTTTTTAATAGTCACTTTTAGGTTGAGAGGAAGCTAATGTTTAATAAAAACTGCTTCTGGATGATGCCTATTTCTCTTGAGAGCTCCACATATACCAGTCCATCTAATAAAAATATGTATTATCAAATAGCAATTGAAGCTCAAGCTGTGTAGAAAGAAATTTAAAATTCCAGTATCAGGCTTTTAAAAGCAGTCAGGTATTTTGGGCATATTTGTTTTTAGTGGTTCTGCTCAAGACTTCCTATATGCACCTAATTTTCAGCACCTGCCAGTCATCCCATCCCCACTCACAGAAAATGACCAAACACAATACATATCTCTTTTTAAAATCAAGTACACAGGTGGCTAAATTACTTTGAAAGTGCTGGCCATAATTTCCACCATTCTCTTTTATTGATTTCTGCTATTTACCTGTCTACTTAGACTGCAAGACTTCAAGGAAAATATCACATTGTCCTTTTTGATTTATCCAGTTCCCTGCACAATGTTAATTAATAAATAAAGCATGCAGGCAAAGAAATTAATTCCACTTAAAACGTGCAGAATATTTGAGACTCAATATATTTTTAATGGGCCTTTGAAGGAGTGTGTTTTACAATGCATGTGGGTCAACTGCAAAATAAGAAAACAAAGGCCATATTTAGATTCATTTTGTGACTTTAATCCATGCTCCTTTCATTAAAGCTCCTTCCCTCCCCAGCCATCTCTCACACGAGGAAGAGATAAGACAACCTGGACAATTACAGAATAGCAAAACCCAAAGGGAGTTTGGGAGACAGAGGGAAGAATAAACAGATATATTGTCAGGTTCTGCCAAGAAAGTACCTGGAACAAATGTATCTCTCTATTATTGTATGCTAAATGAGTTCATCTGAAGAATTGCCTGGAATTTAGTAGCGGCATTTCCTGAGGAACAGGTTTGAAATGAGCTTAATCACGACCAAGTGATACTTTGCTAATTTTGAAAAGGCAGATAATTATGGGACATTTCCAGGGGCTGATGAAGGGGCGTGGGTTTGGAGGGGCTTAGGTTCTCTTTCAGTGTAGAAAAGAGTGAGGGAAAGCTTGTAAACCACATGTTTCTTCTCAGATTACAGATGTTTCTTCTCAGATTACAGCAACCTGCGGGTGTCCCTTTCCAGAATAGGGCTGGGCAGACCCAGAACTGGGTGATGACTCTGATTTACAGCATTACTGTGCCAATTCTTTGTACAGCAGTGCTCTAGCTGTCTCAGGCAGGCCCAAGCCCACCCTGCCATGCTGAGTGTCTGCAGCAATGACCATGAGACAGGTTCAAAGTGTTCTCTGTGCTAAGAAAAAACCTTGTAGAAAACACTTGAGCTCTGCTATCCCAGCATAGTCCAGCACCTGAGGCTTTTGCCAGCCTGGATTTCAAGTATTGTGCATAAATCTTAATTGGGTGCTACAATAAATAGCAGAGACATTGAAAGGAGCACCAAATGCAGGGATAACTATTGCACCTCAAAGTCTATGCTTTAGAGCAGTTTGTTGTTTACATGTTACAGCCTGAAAGGAGGATCTACACACACAAGCAGGGGAAAAAAATAAACAGAACATCTATAAGCAAGGCAATATGGTTTTCTTTGCATTCTACATCACTGCCCCTCCAAAGTGTCTTTGAAGAGAAGGACATTCCAGCTGCTCACTGCTGATGTTCATATACAGAGCTACCATTCCAATTTTGGAAACCCATAAATTGGCCTGCATTTTTATATGATCTCTGCTTATCTCTGAAGCTGCAGCCTGACCTTCAGAAGTTACCCAAGAGCTGGACTCTTCAGCTTGCGGTCAGCATTTGCAGTGAACATTTACTCAAGTGCTCACACTGGAGTTGCATTGTCTTAAAAAAAATCAATTTTCATGGTTGCTCAGGGGTGATCTGAGAAGTGTGGCTGGTGCTGGTTCTGTGTCCAGTGCTCTGACTGGAGGTAGCTTTGAAATTCAGAAGCAGACTTTTCCCAGGCCTAACCTTTTTATGCACACTTGGTTTATCCTGTCGGTACTTGTCCACATGGTACACTATTTATGAAGCATTAAGATAAAATCAAGCCTATAAACATGTATTTCATTTGTAGGTGTGGATTTTTTTTTCCATGAATACATTCACACAGGCAGTCTGGCTAAAGAGAGCCAGTTGTACACAACTAATTAGTGTTAAAGCAACAGCTTTATTTCTTTACTTGAGAGGAAAACAGCTGAGTTATCAGCTCTGAGGGGAGAAAAGACACCTACCTTTTTTTCTGCAACATAACTACTACTTTTTCCTTTTTTTTATTGCTGCAGGTTAGAAATTATTGCCCAGACTTTTAAATCTCTGTGTTGTCCTATTTTGAGGAGCAGCCATTTATTTAACTACAGGTAATCTTAAGGGGCACAAGAATCATCCAGACGTTTTAGTACAGACCAGACTTTATTAATACAAGTTGCAACTGACCAGTTACTGGACTGAAGAAAAGGCAAAAATTAGAAATAGTTGGGTTCTTGCTGCCTCTGAATAAAAGGCATATACTTAAACATAGAATTAGGAGACTGCCTGTAGGAACCTACTTTAATGGGAGAAAATGTATCTAAATTTTTGCAGGTGTAGGTCTCCTTGAAGAATTTAAACATCATTGGAGGTCTAATGATTTATTCACAGGAATTGTTTTTACAAGTTTCTTATTCACAGGAATTGTTTCCACAAGTTTCTTATCAACATGTTGATGTTACTGATTGTCTGAAATTCATATTTATCCATACAGACTGATTTTTTTTTCTAGGAAGGAAAAGGAGTTTAAGATAAGAGAAGGAAAGAGAATTTACTGTTTTCTTTGTGAAAATTAGTTTACTTAATGAATTAGTTTACTTATGCTCTGAAGGGACATGGGAAGGGTATTTCTAGGCCAGATCAAAGGTTCAAATAGGCCACTGACCTGTCCCCAAAAACAGGGCCCAGTAACAAATGCCTGCAGGAGACAATCAGTGCATGGCAAACAGGTAGTGAAATTCCCCATGGCATTTTCCCAGCCTGCAGCGATATGTCCAAGGGAATGTCCCAAAAAAGACAAGCTTTTAGAAGCAAAGCTCTTCCTGGACCTCTCTTCCCTGTCTTTGTCGAATCAGCTTTTGAACCTGTTCTGAATTTTGGCATTAAGAGTATGTTGTTGCAATGAGTCCTACGCTGGGTGGCACCTGGAATGCTCTTTCTGTGCTGCAAACACACCATTTCATTTCATTTCATTTCATTTCATTTCATTTCATTTCATTATTTCATTTCATTTCATGCCCCTTTACTGTGGCATGGAGGGACGCAGTGCCCAACCCTTCTCAAAGGCAGTGGGTTGAAGGGGGACCTATCCCAAACCTGCCAATTCTTGCTCAACCCTTCAAACACCATCATGTTTTATGAAAGGAATCCCCCATGTTTTATGAAAGGAATCTCCCCTGTGCTTTCAAAGGGAGCAAGGAGTCCTGCAGAGATCTGAGGTGCTCTGCATGGGGAGGCAGATCTGGGCTATGAATCCAGCCAGAACAGACCTTGACTTAAGAGCTTGGGCCAACCAAAGGGCTTGGAACACTCAGCTCCTTACAAGAATCTGGGTATCAATTTTCTATGCTTTTTCTGAAGCCAACTATCAATGTCCTGGCAGAAATCCTTGCCTTTCTTCTGTAGGGACAAGATTTTCCTGCCTGCCCTCTGCTGTAGTGCTCAGCCTCCCTGGTGCCTGTGATCTGTGTTACTCTATGTTATTTTAAGACAACATCATTTGAAGACAAAACATCATGTGAGCTTTGCCTGAAAACTACTGATGCTTTATTAACTCAGACGATCCATGAAAGCACCAAATTTTGCTGAGGAAGCAGTAGCCAGGAGTTCCCACTCAGTAGTAACAAAAAGTCAGATTTTCATAAAGGCACTCTTAACCCAGCTCTCTGAAAAGGTCAAAGGGTCACATGATGGCTCTACTCTTTCCTGTCCCCCACCTCCATCTAAAGACAAAACCTGGCAGGTACAGGACACCTCTGGAAACCCAGCTTGATGAAGGCTCAGCTTTTGGATAGCCCATGGTTTTGCTGATCAGGTTTAGAAAAATGGCTGTTTGAACTCCTGAAGTTTCTATTAAAATAATGAAAGTTAAGTATCTCTAAAAATCCATGTATGCATTTAAAGTATTAAAAAGGAAATAAATAACATAACTTTCAAGTACTGTATGTTCTTCAAGAACTACATCCTCAAATCTTACAAGGGTAATCTCTCCTCTCTTGTGGTTCACCACACAGTTGCATGAACACAAGAAATGTGTGAGACCAAATAGGACTCAGATCACCATGACATGGAATCTGTGTCACTGAAGAGTCTGTGTGTTTGTCTCACTTTGAATTCCTCTGTTTTAGGTATGGGTGAGTAGAACAGTTCAAAGTTTTCCTGGAAAAGTTGTTCCTGCCCTCTCTGGTGATATGAACACTTTCCTGTTTTGAGTGGAAATAGTTATCATGGGATTACAGCAAACTTTTTCATAGCTGCCTCACACCCTGACTTCCAATCATTCTGTACTGACCAGCTTTTCAAGCTTCCCTGAGCTTTTTTTTTTTCCTGAACTTTTCCAACTGCAGTTCCCAGCTTTTTTCCAGAAACTGTTACTGTTAGTTCATAAGTGCATGACCTTCTTTTATTCTAATAGTTCACTTCCTAATGTATGACAGTTTGACCCTTTGCTGCACTGGCAATATCACAAATTCTCATCAAAAAGTTTGATGAATGCATTCCTGTGCAATCCTATTATTGTGCCAAGGCCATTCATGAAAATAATTGAAGAGAACAGTCCAAAAGCTAATCCTTTCACTACAGCACAGGAATGTGTTTGCTTCCACCTCCAATGTGGAAATCCCTGTTGTGCATTTGTGACAGAGGCACATCTTTCTTGACTCCAGCCCTGAAAACAGTGTGCTGCTTCCATGGCCCCACTGGAGCCACCCAAATTTACTCAGATTCCCTCAAGACAGATCAGAATGATGCTGTATATGGGCCAGATAAATTTTCCCCATGGATTTACATTTGTTGGTCATCTGGTAAAGAAGCAGAGTTCCCAGGTGAGAAACTGTCAAGGAAAGGTCTTCATGTGTCTGCCTTGAAAACCTCCACAGTGTCAGCCTCTCTGTCTGAGCTTGTTTAGCTCTTCTCTGTTTCTTGTCCTCCTCATTTTTCAGGTGACTCCTTTCATCTGTGCTCTGGGGACACACTGTTGAAAGCAAATGCGAAATGGGTGGTGCTGCTGCTGTCTCTGAAGAAAAGTGTTTTCTATCAGGTTATCTGGTCTTCTGTCCTGAAGGTTTGTCCCATTCCAAGAAAATCAAGGAGATCCAAATATCTCCAAACTTCTTACCTCTGCGCCCAAGATGGGGCTTTAACCCACTCCCGCATCCAGTACACCACACTGAAAAGAGGAACACAGCAAACATGAAAATTTAGAAAATACCTGCACATCTTTACCATCTGCATTTGTGCTCCATTCCTCCTACTGCTTTTGGCACTGCAGCCAATGCAACTGTACGTACTGAAAAATATGGCAAAGTTCTTGTTCTGTTTTATACTTCCTTTCCCCTTTTCCATTTATATGCCTGAGGTGCCCTTTGCCATTTCTTTTAAAGTAATTGAATTTTCTGGAAGATGTTGTCTGGGCAATTGTCGTGATAGCCTTACAAATCTGCAGTTGTAAGACAGCTTTTCTTTGACAGATTTTTTTTCTGAAAATGTATTATCCTTTTTCCATATTAGGAGGATCTCATTATTTTTGCAATCCTGTTTTGAGATAGGATTAGCTGTGAAATCCTTCTCCAAACACCAGCCTGACACAAGTTTTCCAGATAAATTTGTGTACCTTAATTCAAAAATAGGCTAAGTTTCCTCCACATTCAAATCCTAGAATTTCTCAGACCAATTTGTGTTGCTGTTGCCCTAATTGATTTTTTTTCCTTCATTATTTATAGTTTTTGTTGGTTTTCAGTCTCCTTAGTTTAAGGTGGGTTGAGTCATAAGCATTCTAGCTAACATTACTTTTTTGAACAATTTGTCATTTCCTCAAGTACCTTCCAAACCCAGTTCAAAAAACACATCTCCTTTTCCCTCCTCCACGAGAGTTGCAGTGAAAAAAAACTGTCAGGAAGCCCTGACAGGAACTTCTGGTCTCTAACATTATTGGTAGAATTTGTTCTCCAACATATTTCTTTAAATTTACAGTGATGTACAATGCTCAGAAATGTTTCTGTCTGGACTGGTATTCCACAGATATTTTTTCATACCAAAATGCATCTGTAGCCCAATTTTATTTTCCTTTTGAAATGAGAGTAACAAAATAATCAGCGTTTTCTCTTTATTTATCCATATTCTCTCTTTGTGATTACCAATGGTTTTTATCATCAGATGCAGTTTTGGGGAACGGCAAAAACTGGTCACAACCCCCATTCCAGCCATGGTCAGAATGGAGTTTGGTTATTCCTTCAATGAAGTCCTGCACCAGATGTTCCAGTTTCTTCATTTTAAGCTACATCCTGCCCTTTCTGTACAAAGTTTCATTTCTCCTTCCCATTGAACAAATCTGTCACTATCACCTGCCTGGCTGCTGTTCTCATCCTTGCGCTCTGTCCATCTGTTCCCCCTTGTACTTTCAGCTGCTGTAATACCCTTTATTCTATGAGCTGGGGACTAGGACCAGATTTGGAGACCACACAGGTCTCCTCCAGCCATTGCCTCTTGATTAAAAAAAAAAAAATAGTAAACTCATAGAGGTTTTCTTTTCCATTGTCACAGATAGTCAATTCATCTTTCCTGTTCTCCTTTCATCTACAGCATCTTAAGAAATACAACTTAAAAAGAAGCTTTTTTGGGTCTCATACCCCAAGAATATTCCATCCAGACCTGAGTTAGTATTTGCAGAGGTCAAAAAGGGAAGTAGCAGTGTACTTGAATGAGTATAACTTATTATTTTAAAAAAACCACCTTCTTTTATAGTTACATTGAATTAAAATATAATCTTCCTGTTTGTTTGTAAATTATTTTTTAGATCACTTTACAAAGCCATAGTGGCTGCTAATTCTGTATAAAGGATTGAGCAGCTTGTCTTTGCTTTTTTTGGCGAAATTCTTCACTTAACTAGAATAATCTTCATTAATTTAAGGAATGGACAGGCAAACAAGCTGCCACATGTGAACCACAGTTGCTGTAAGTTCATTCCTGAATTTACCTTATAATAAAAGCTTATCCCTCTTAACTCTTAGTGCCATGTTGGGCATTTCAGTGCACATCCTGGAGGGCCACTCAAATAGTCTTGAATTTTTGGAGCTATGGGAACACAGCTAGATCAATATTCATAGTAATTTTTAAATGGAATTATGTAGAAAATGGGGTATCTGCCACTGGTGTCTCATTGGTATGTGTCCTTAGTACTTTAATGCATGGTTTTAACAGATTTTATTATTACTAAAATAGTAAAAGCTCATTCGGAGACCTGAGAAGGTTTTGGTGTCAAACCCCTTTGCCCTGATATTCGTTGGAGACAAAAGATCTCTGATTCTTACTGGAAACTGCAGGTCTCCTGGCAACTCTTGTGGGTGGAACCTGTTAGAAAACTCATCTGTTACAAAAGGAAGTTACAGTGGCCTCTGAGAGGTTTTGGAGACCACGCTCATCTACCCAAATATCAGAACCAGCTTTGCCTGATTATGTGGAGTCATACAAGGAACTACATTTTCTAGGCTTTAATTCTTATAGATAGATAGATAGATAGATAGATAGATAGATAGATAGATAGATACAATTTTAAAATTATATATATATATATATATAAAAAGCAAGCCTTAGTTCTGATGACAGAGATGTCTTGAATTCTAAAAGCAGAGTATATAGAAGTGAGATCAGCGCATCCTAAGCCACGTACCTGCTTCTACTCTGTTTAGTCAGGCAAGTATTAAATTCATAGGAAACAGAAAAAAAAGCTCTTATAAAGATCAGAATGTGTGAGGGCAATTCACCCAGCAGGCAGTGGATTCCACCAGAACAAACTAAAATTCAGTGTTGAATTTGCCACTGAAAAGGAAAAGCCCCAGAGAAGAAAGAGGGAAATCTGTCTTCAGTCTGTGTATGTATTCTAAGTGATGAGTTGATCTGGGGCTTTTAAGTGGATTCTGTCAAAAAATATTGAGAAAAGGAGACAATGAGATCAAAAAGTAGCCTATTCAAAGCTGATGAAGGAAAACATTTTCTTAGAGGTTGTGTAATTAGATTACAGGTTTGTGGCTGCAGGAAGCTGCTAAGGTGAGACTTTGGCTCTGTTCAAAGAAGGAATATGTAGCCAATTGCAATTTCTGGAGAAAGGAGTAGAAAACCCAGAGCACGACTTTCTCCTGCAGCATTTCTGGAGCTTTTCTCAGACAGCTTTGATGCTGATTAGCATCAAAGGCAGACTCAGAGTAGCAGAACCTGCGTGGAACAATCTGTCAGGCAGAACTTATAGGGAAACCTCAAACACATGTGGAGCAGAAGAAGGCATCAAGTCCACCTGTGTTTGCTTTTAGTGAAGTACAAATTGGTTTCCAGTGAAATTGCATACTTTGGCCCTAATCCTGTACACTTTTGCTAGTGGGCATAGTGTTCTCTTGGGTTCAGCTCCTGACCTCGGAGGCTGCAGAGTTGGAGGCTGGATGCTGGACTTGGCTATGCCCACCCAGCTTCAGATGTGCCCCACAAGGGCACAGGAGCTGCCCACACTCTGCTGCTTGTGGGACCTTACAGTCCCCACACCTGACATTTTCCTCAGAAGAGGCTAGAAGGGCTTTGTGCTTCCTTCTCTCCGGAGAGTTTCTCCCTCCTGCTTCCCATGTGCTTCCCATTTTCCTTTAGGGCACTGTGAACATCACCAGCACCTCCATCCCATGTGCATCATGGGGAGCATTAGTTCTGGTGGCAGCCCCAGGTCCCCAGCTGCAGCCCCATCTCTCCCTCCTCATCTTCCCATGCTCACGTGGAGGCTGTGCACATCTCCAGGCCTGGTTCTGCCTCCTTTTCTCCCAGGGAGATCTTTGGGCTGTTCTGCAAGCAGGAATGCCTGAGAGAGAACTTTCTGTGGCTGGGAGTGGTCAACACCTGGCCCTGCGCTGGTTGGAGAGAGATGGAGGGGTGGGGACAGTGACCTGCACAGTGCAGGGGCTGCCTGGCACAAACTGTGGCTCTCACAGGCTGCTGCAGAGTCAGAATGGTCATCTGAGTGCAAAAAGGAGTCCATGCGAGATAAGCATTCCAGAAACAGAACATGAATTTTCTGTATTTTGTAGCCCTAAGTAACTCTGTGTCAGGATTTCTAGGAAATAATGACTTTTTCTTCCTTTTAGGTTTTTGTTTGGTTTTTCTGGTTTTCTGTTTTGTTTGTTTTTGTTTTGGTGTTTGTTTTTTTTTTTTTTTTTTAATCTTGCCTGAGTATTGCAGCCAGTGGCTTTCAATTAACTTCTTTTACTGCTCCCATCAGTTGCTGGCACCTAAACAGAAGGATATTTAATTTTGCTGAAATGTGAACAGCAATTTGGGAAGGATAAAAAGTTGAAGTGAAGCAAAGGTTTTTCAGACACTGGGACATCAGCAATATTTTACTGATTCAAGGGGTCTCTGCATTCAGCTGTCAAGATGGTACAATGAGAACTATGATCTTTTTAACCCAAACAAACACTGAGGGCAATTTGCAGGGCTCTGGAACATGCCAGGTAGGCTGGCAGCCCCACTGGATGCAGGCAGCTTCTTAAAGCTTCACTGTGCACCAGGGGGTCTGTGAGGTTTTTAAATGAAAGGAATGTCTTGAAACTGCCTTCTACAGATGGTATTTAAGGACTTCATCATAACTGCACTGCAGTCTGTGGAGAGGCTCTATTGCTTTCAGCATGCTCTGAACCAGCCCTGCTCCCAGTATCAAAAGCCAATTTTAGATGATGTCACACCATACAACAAAAAATGTTAGTTGATTATATGGGGTGAGCTCAATCCAGCCTATGACTAGGTTGAAGAAGACTTCAAGAAGTCTTTCATACTGTATCTTGAAATAAAAATCCTCACATGTGCAGGCATGCTCCCTGGACCTGAGCTCTCCCTGTGAAAAGTTTGAAAAATCTGTGCAAGCTTTCATTAAGAGAGTTTCTCATGTATATTTGCACCAGCCAAAAATAGTTGGAGAGGGAGGACAACAGAAAAGGCAGAAAAATAAAAGGATGCTTATGAAAATGGAATGGAAAAAAAGCATTACTCAGTTTCAAATTTCTCTCCTTTTAGTCTACAGTTAAGGATTTTTTTTAAATACTACTGCAGTGTTCAAGTATAAAAATATCTTACACAGTGTGAAATTATTTTATTTACAACTGTATATATAAATATCTCATTATATTAAGTATTACCTTCCAGTGTTATTCCTAATTGTTGGGAAAGGCAAGAGAATAAATGATATTGTGGTCAACTGAAAGCAGGTTTGGGATGGTTATGGGTATTAAGAAGTTGACTGGACTAATTTTGCAACTACAGTACTAACTAAAAACTGCCCTTAAGCACACCTTGTCGTTTCTGTAGGAAAAATACCTTGCCTTTGTACTGGAAAGCCTTTTAATATTCTTACCTTTACCTAAGAGAAATATGATTAATGAATTATGAAATTAATCACTATCATTGAGAATTCTTTTTCTTTTTCACAAGGCTGTAAAAGTTTGCAGCATTCCTGCATAAGAACTCCAGAAAGAACCTGTTTTGAGTAACCTAATTTGCACTCTATTGCTCTTCCAGGTTTCTTTCCTGTAGTATAAAAATTATTAAATCTAATAGGAGTGAGAAAAACAAATATTTTTATTCTTTCCTTGATTTCTGTGGAATTTTACCAAGCATTGAATTCTTCTTGGGAAACATCAAAACTTGGTTAGGAGATACTGTAATGAAATTCATAATAGTTTGATGGCACATGTAGAATACTTCTGATAATGTTACCAAAAAAAGGCCCCTCATACCTCTTTGAATGTAAAGAGACTCCAACAATGAGTGTAAATGAAGCTGTAGTGTAAATTAGAGTCAAAATTACCATTTGTAATACTTCATGTCCCACTTGTGAATTGCCTGGAAACTTTGGCTCAGCTGTACAAACAACAGGAAGAATCATTAGAATAAGAAGAATAACAGAGGGGACTGTTAAGCCAGACTCTTGGGAAGAAGGGAAGTTTTATTTTTAGCTTTTTAGCTGTTAAGTTTTATTTCATGAGCCACTTCCTTTGAACAGGCTTGGCACACCTTTTGCAAGGGATTGCTCCCCATGATCTGAGGGCAATGAATGAGGCAGGTAGTCAAGATCTATTCTTAGCAGCCACTCACTAAGAGACAAGAATGTGTTGGTTGCTTTTTACCAGATTCAAAACCTCTTCTTTTAACCCAAAACATGGGAAGTCAGATTAAATTTGCAACATTTATTGTCCTTTGTTTTACTGCCATAAGGTGCATCCTCTGTCCAAGGTAATAGAGCATTCAGGTGAAAACATGAAATAAAGCTTTTGAAAGTTCTTCAGAAATATTCATTTGCCACAGTAAAAATAGGCTCGTGATCTGTGTTACAGTTCTTTAAAATCCCACTGGTTTGTTGTTGTTGTTGGAACAGGTCTTGTTTTCCCCAGGAAACCTTTAACATCTCCCATTGCTTTGGTGAAGAATATTCAACATCTTCCTCTCCTGCTGCTCCCAGTGCTGCACATCTCAGCAGCCACAGCCCCTGTGGGGGGGACTGGGTGTCACAGTCAGCTGCAGAAGTTTTCAAACCAGTGCTGGATGGTTTCTCTCTCTCCAGACTTGTGCAGGCCTTTTCCCGGGCAATTCCTGAACAGTAATTCAGCAATCCTTCCTCTGTAAGTGTCAATCCTTCCACTGTCTACATGCATTGACACAGAGGAGTCAGGGAGACACTGAAATGGAGATGTGATAGCACTAGGCAATCCTGCTGGCCCGGGAGAAATCCTGGCTCTTCTCCAGGAGCTGGGGAATCTGCTCTTAGCCTCCAGGAAAAGATCTGCTTGCTCCCATTCTGCTGTTTTAACACAAAGGAGAAGCATTTCCACAGGATGCATTCAGGTACAAGGCACTGCAATCTGAGAAACTCCACATTTCCTTCTTTTTAAACACCCAGGACCTGGATGGGTGAGAAAGCCAGACCTTACCTGTGGTCATGGTGAAAAACTGGACTCAGTTCCTGGCTGGGGCCTGCAGCCAGCATCACCCAGGGTGAGGGGCAGGTCCCCTCGGGCTCCCTGTGTACGTGGCCATCCCAATTTCATCTCTGTTTGCAACAAGTGGAAATCTCAGCTGCTGCAGCAGCACTACTGATCTTTCAGCCAAGCTTCCAGGGACTTCAGTGTTCTGTGGAATCTGGGCCCTCCTCCATAATGTGGCTGAAAATTAATTTTTCTATCCAATCAACTGGCCAAGCAGGGCATTGTCCAGGTCTTGAACTCGGTCCCTGGCACAGCTCCCCAGGCTGGGAGACAGATCACTGCATACTGCTGCTCTCAAGCTTCCTCTGAACTCCAGAGTGTTTCCAGATGGATGGAGGGCTGCCACAGTGCAGCAGGGAGAGATTGAGGGTGGGAGGGGAGCTCTGGAGTCCTCCCTGCCACTCCAAAATACACCTCTGCCTTTAGCTTTGACTACTGTAGCTTTTCAAGAAGGGCAGCCTTCCATGAGGTTTAATTATTGGGGTGGGGGGAGGGGGGGAGGAGGGTATGTTTGATTTATTATTCATTCTGTGTCAAATCAAATAGCCCTGCCCTCCAAAGCTGGGCCAGCAGCTTTCTAGAACTTTCTGATGGTCTGGCAATTGCTGACAAGAGGCTGCGCTTTGTTGCCTTCTTTGCCTGCTATGATAAACTCAAAGACTGAGTGATACAAATATGAAGGCTCTGAGAAAGTTGACTGACCTGTTTTGAAAGTGTCAAATCAGTGGGAAAATCCCAGTCTGCCCTCAGTTATTCCCTGTTGTGCTTGGGCACATCCAGGACTCCAGGCATCGCATTTGGATCTTCTTGAGCATCCCTAGGATCCACCCTGAGTGTATGAACACCAGGCTAAAATATATAAAAAATATAACTAGTCTAATCAGAGAGTATTTATAAAACAGCAGGCCTTAGCAGGGTTCTTACTGATTTTTTTCTGGGAACCAGCTAAATCACACTCAATTCATGAGTTCTAGGTTCTCTGTAAATAAAATCTTTTGTTCTTTATTTCTTTGATGGAACAAAATGAGATAGATTCTCAATTGCTGGGACTCATTTTGGCTCCACTCACTTTAGTGGAGTTTGCTTATCCCAGCTGACAACCTGGCCTGCTGATCTCTGACTTTAACATATTTTGCTGAATTTCCTCTTTCCTTTCCACTTCTATACTTTTTCCTTCTAGACATATTTTCCAGCACTTTGCATCCTTCTCTCTTTTGGTTTATTAAAACAATCTTCATAATTTTCTTGTTTTCCATTCTAGGCTCTCCCCACAGCTCTAAATTTTTCCCTCCCTCCTTGTGGAGGGAGCCAAAGTCTCTTTGGTGCATAGAAAAACATCAAGAGAGAGTTTGGTGCAAGAGGGGCTTTGTCAAAATAGGCTTTATGAATCATATTGTGTGTGCTAGTGATCATCATTGCACAAGAAATCTTGGTTTTTTACTTATTTCTGAAATCTTATAAAATCTTCAGTTTATGCCAGTATTTTCTGATGCTCTTTATTCCTTTTTTTCCTTTATTAACAAAGGCTTATTTCCCCTGTAGTTATTCATCCCCTATAGCTATTCAGAATAGCTGTTGATGATGGTGTCCACAGAGTGTATTTTTTCCTGAAATTAGTGAAGCTAAAGAAAAATATGTCAGATAGACAAGAAGAGGAGATAGATAGTTCTATTCCTTAAAACCATGATGTTCAGAAAACAACTAGAAGGGGAAACTTGGAAATGTCAGCAGAAAAAATTGCTTCAGGGGTAGTGGACAAGCTGATCTGTGGAATATCCTTACCCAGTACATGCCCTATATTGTAGTTTGACTTCTGGAAGTCCCCCTTGAATCACATTCAATAATATGACATGGATGAACTTAAGAAAGCATAAGGCAAATGCAGAGACAGACTCTCACTCTCTGCAAAGGCAAAGCCTTCATCTGAATCCAAAAGGAACTCCAAGTACATATGCAGATTTTATTTTCTGGAGAAATATCATTAAAATTAGAAGAATTAGTTGCACAAATGAAGTCACATCATGCTGTTGGGCAGCAACAGATACTGCTAAAACAGACAGAAGAATAAAATTGGAAAAGAGATGATGGCTGAGGATTTTGACCCATTAAAAAGCCATAATAATTCACCTAATAATTCCAGGGAAGATACTGTATGTTTTCTCCCTAAAACTTGTTGAAGGCAACAAGATGCTAAAGTTGCACCAAATATTGTTTTAATTTTCTGTTTTCTTCCAATGCTTCTCTTTAGTCTCATTTTTTAGAAACTCTGGAGCTCAGACTGACTTTCTCCAGTGATGCTTTTGCTCTGAAGGAATAAAACAAAACTATCATTTTTGCCCCTGGTCTGACAGTAAATTAATTCCATGTGTGCTCCTCATTAGTCAGTTGTTTCCTAGTCAGGATAGTTCAGGCTCAGGAGAGCTGCCCTGGTGTCATGACTTGTCTCAAGGGCTGGTTTTCCCCATGCTGTAACGTCTCATGGCATGGTGAGATGGCATTACACTCATCACTCCTCAGCATCACATGCCCAATGTCTCTGAGTGCCCTTATAAACTTGTATAAAAGGCAATTCTAACATTATCCATAAAGGCAATATTTTGCCTTTTTTTACCCCTTTCATCTTCCTCAAAAGCTTGAAGGGAGAAGGAAAGAGAATGTGATGGCAGAGAGGTTTTTATTCTCTTTTCCTGCTGTGGTTCCTTTTTGTCATACCCAGGGCCCTGCCTATCCCCATAGCTGGATTCAAGATATTATTTGCTCACAGATCAGGCTGGCACAAGTTTCTGGCTGTTGTTTTGCTCTCAGTCTAGATTTTCTTGCCTCACTGTTTTTTTATCTGAGGACTCTCCCCTCTTCCTCCATGACAGGAATTGGTTTGTCTGCTTCTTGGTGGACTTCTCTCAACTCTCTGCTTCCTTGAGACAGCAGAGCTCTTGAGCAGCGATGACTTTTTGTCCCTCCTGTTTCCATCTGTGGCACATGGTTTAATCCCCTGTGTGCTTTAAAGTGCTGTAGTCTCAATTTAATTTGTGAGCTTAATATACTGGTGTCCAGGTGAAACTTAATGGGCTGTGCTGCACAGGAGGACAGGGCAGATGATCGAGCTGTTCCTCCTGGCCCCCAGCTTTATGAAGCCTGCCTAACTGATATTATGCCATAAATCAGCAGCAACAAATTAAATGGGAGAGCACAGTATCTCCTACACACACACACCTGCTGACCATAAAAACTGGGGAGGAGGGGCTGAGTGCAGAAGGGATCCAGCAGTTGCCAGCTCAAATCCAGCTGTGGATGACTGAAGTTTTTTACTGACTGGAGGATTTGTAGCAGCCTTTGTGAAATTAGTTTGGTGGCCTCTGTCCATTTCCCAGTGAGTATCAAAAACTCAACACCCTTTTAATAGCTCCCATAAACTGGCATAGGCTCTCCTTTTTAGAAGTTTTGTTCATGTCAGTGTATGGGTACATTGGCTGAATAATGATTTTCCTTGTGTTGTTGATTTCTTGGAGGAAAAACGGGGGCGTTTGTTTTTCATAGGTGACAGCTTCCCAAAAGCCACTAATTCTTACTGAATTGAGCTGAGCTGCATTGCCATGCAAAGAACATAGGAAACACAGACCCTACAAAAGCACCTTGATATGTTAAGTTCAAGTTCATTAACTTCTTTTGTTTTGAATATATTAAAAAATGCACTAAGAAAACATCTTCATGGACTGGGAACAATAAATAAATAAATAAATTGAACAAACAGCAAATATTTTCATTTTCAGACTGACTTGAACATTTAGAAGCCCTGCAGTCAATTTCCCACCAGGAAAAAAAAGACAGCTGTGCTCATGTTTCTGCCCTAGTCAGACCAACTTATTTAAGTGTCTGAAGCAACAGTACAAAACCAGACAGTCCTGCACAGTCCTGCACTGTCCAGTTGACATTCATGGGACAAATGAAGCCACCAAGACAATTCATCCATCCCATGCTTTGTCCCTGGCTATTTGCTGGGGCTCAAGAGACCCCCAAATTTTGTCACAGCCAGCAAGACATCATAGGCTCCACAGGAATGCTGGCAGGCCTCCAGCCTGTTCCCTGGATATTTCCAAGCGTCCCTAAATAATAATTTTTTTAGAAAAGGCTGACAGAATAAACTGTTCTGAAGGTGATGACCTGTTTTGGCTGGTCAGAAGAAGTGGGAACACTAAGCACAGCCCTAGAAGCAGTCAGACACACGTGCACGTGTCAGGGTACAGCCGGTAACACAAGGGAACGAGTCTCTGAAGGGGCCTTCACACACCCCTGGAATGCACTGAGCTGGGAGGGACCCACAAGGATTATCGAGTCCAGCCTCTGGCCCTGCACAGACACCCCGACAATCCCACCCTGTGCATCCCTGGGAGCGCTGTCCAAACGCTCCCGGAGCTCTGGCAGCCTTGGGGCCATGGCCGTTCCCTGGGGAGCCTGGGCAGTGCCTGACAGCCTCTGGGGGAAGAACCTTTCCCTGTTACCCAGTCTGACCCTCCCCTGACCCAGCTCCAGCCGTTCCCTCAGGTCCTGTCCCTGGTCCCAGAGAGCAGAGCTCAGTGCCTGCCCCTCCTCCTCCCCTCAGGAGGAAGTTCTTCAACAGGCACTTCATTCTTCAGGCACAGAAGTGTTTTCTTCCACATATTGCACAGCTCTAAGAAACTCCCTCAGTACAGAAAGACTTTCCAGGGCATTTGGGTAAAAATCAGATAAGGAAGTCCTTTTTCCCCCACCTCCAATGGGGCCTTGCGTGGTTCCCAGGCGCTGGCAGTGAGGTGTGCAGGGCTTGCACCAGAGGAGCTCAGCCCTGGCACGCTCAGCTGGGCTCGTTTGGCCATCTGGTGTCCTCAGAGCTGCACCTCGCCATTGTCTGGGAGCTGGCCAGGGGCAGCAGGGCAGGGTGGCACTGGCAGTTGTTGCCCCAAGGAGGGGAGAGGGTGATTGTGCCACAAATCCCTTCCAGCTCAAGCAATCCGTGGTAGGTGATGGCTTTGGCTTTGCGGGCACAGGTGCCATGGTGGGGCCAAGCCTTTCCCCACACAACACCTGCTGCAGGACCCCCCACAGCTCACTCACAGACATGCAAACATGAATCTCATTGACCAGGAACTGAACTCTAGTAAAAATCACTTTATGGCCTTCTTTGTGATCATTGCAATTAATCCAGATTTCATCTGGCTTTTTTTTTTTTTTTTTTTTGGTCAGGCAAATAGGTCCCCAACAGCAGAACAAATACTCCTCTCCTCCTGAAACCCAGCCCTCAGCTCATGCAGTGTGAAAAACCACACTACAGAAGATCATTAAATGGGTGACTGCCTGTCCCCCTGTGAGCTTAACAAGCCTGTGTTTGAGAAGAGCATGTTGTGGTAAGAAGCACCGAAGACATGCATGAAAAGAGCTCATGAAGTCTGAATATAAATTCAAGACAGGGTAAAACAATTTCAAAATTATTATTTCTAGTACCTCTGGATTTCTAGTTTTACCCCAGCACTTATCACAAGCCTCATTTATGCTAGAAAACATACCTGGAATAGATTTGTTTTTCTTTTCTTTTTCTTTTTTTTTTTTTTAATAATGCAAATCATAAGCAAAAAAAATAGTTTTGTACACTGGTTTCTCAAAACAACCTGAATTATTTGCAAAGCCTAGTCACCTATTACTTCACCCCTCTAATTACAACCAAATCAGCTATGTCAGCCTTTCTTCCTTTCAGAATTAAATCATTAATGAAATTAGGAGAAATGTTAACTATTGTTACCAGTAAGATGGCATTGTTGTTGTACTTGTCTTCCCCCATCAAAACACATTTTATAAAGACACCAAAGTTCCCACAGTATTTTGATGGGTGTTTTGTCTCCCCACAACACTACTTATCTGCAAGTTATATTTCTTGCTTACAGTACAGACTGGGTGGAGAGCAGGCTGCTCTCACTGCAGCCATGAATAAACAGGCAGGCACACACTTGTAAAGCCACCATGACAAGTTGATGCACAAACAACCCTCAGGCTTGCACCTCCCTGTTCCAAAAGGAGCAGTACTTGCTTATTTTTATTGTTCACATGCAGATGATTCCTTAGCAGTCAGAAACCTTTTTTTCATATGTACCGTCTTCTCCGAATTCTTTATGGACTCAAAAAATTGTACTGTAAGACAGCATGGTCCACTCCTCTGTCAGAGCAGAGATGCTTCATTTTTTTTTCATCCATTTTACCAGAGGGGAGTTTCTGAGCCTTTTTAGTGAGAACTGGCTGCCTGTGGAAGGTTAACAGTCTGAAAACTAAGTCTACCTCCTTATCCATCTCCAAGGCTGGAGATTGGACTTGATGATCTTAAAAAACTTCTTCTAACCTTGGCAATTCTGTGATTTACAGAGCTGGGCAAACAGATGCAGTGCCAGCTAGGAGAACGTGTGTCTGTACAAGTGTCTGATCCAAGAGGGTTTCTTATGGATGACAATTTCACAGGGATTATGCCCAGAGGCATTTATTTTAGGAACTCACTCTCAAGCAACACAGCACTCCTGTGTACACCCGGGGTACACCCTCCAAGGATCTTTTCTTCATTTCTTTGGAGGAAATGCCACTAAAAAATTCACATGTTGAGGTTTTTTTACAGCAGCATGGGAGCTTAGAAAGGTGCAGCTCTGTGAGTCCATAGAGATACCTGTAGGCCAGGGCTGCAACTGGAAAAGAGGAGAGAATTCATGCCAACCAGTATTTCCCTGCAGAGCCAGAGGACTGCAGGGCTGGGCAGCCATGAGGCAGGATCAGATAAAGAATTGCTCAGCAAAAGGTGTTTTGCATCACAAAACACTGACTTGCCACAAACATGATCTTTTATTGGAATTTATCATTGGTAGCAACTTCGGTGCAGCGAAGCATTCCAGCTCAAGAGAGCAACATCTGTCCCAACAGAGGTGGCAAAGGCATCCCTGGGTCATTCCCTGCCCTGACATTGAGGGAGTGCCAGAGGAGGGAGGAATTGGTGCAGCATCTCCCTGTGATGTGGGAGACTCACATTCAAGTACTATCCAAAGAAAGACATGATTTAATTTACAAAGGAGGGAGCTTTTAGCATCTTAGGTACAATCATTGAACAAAAACATTATTAAAGGTCTTAACAATGGAGGTAATTCCAAGTGAGTGTTACTGACTGGACAGAAAATTTTGCATAAAGAGAACATACATTGTGTCAACTCTGAACAGTCCAGTTGCTCAGAGATCAGCCATATTTAATAATTTAATTTGTAATTCCCAGGAACCACAAAGGAGTCGCTATATCAGTGTAGAAGTCAGGGCAATGAATTAATGCAATTTGTATATAAGGAATATATCTATGTATGTATGTGTGTATATATATATATATTCAGTGTTTATAATATATTCATTGTCCTATATATATATTGGACAATGAATTAATGCAATCTGTATATAAGGCAGTGCATGTGTAGGGTGAATGTGTATAATGCCTTGGACAACCCAGGGGATCAGTGAAGTGCACACAGCTGCATCTCAGGTGGAACCTGGAGCTGGGGTTGCAGCAACTGAGCTGAATTTAGCTTTACCTGTGACTTTGTCCAAGACCGAGTGCCTCTTCCTCTTGCCCACCTCTGTAGTTAGTGCCCCCTGAATTTCATGCCGCTGCTGCTGGATCTGCAGCAGTGAGTGGGGCAGCTCTAGGTCAGCTTGGATATGTCTGTACCTCTGATTGCAGTGGGATCTCTTGCTCTGGGCGGTTCACAGCCTCTTACAAAGGTGTGCGATATCACCAAGAAAGCAAGGTCAGAAAAGAGAAAAAA
This sequence comes from Chloebia gouldiae, assembly GCA_003676055.1. NCBI lineage: Eukaryota > Metazoa > Chordata > Aves > Passeriformes > Passeridae > Chloebia > Chloebia gouldiae. The sequence goes on from QUSF01000021.1 coordinate 7,497,146, forward strand.
TTAATTATGATACTGTGTGACAGTTGCTTCCCTGTAGTGCTGCCAAGTGTCATGTGAGACAAATTTCTCTTTTGACACTTTCCTCACTGTTCCTGTCTGTGTGGTGACAGCAGAAGTGCCTCCTCTCAGAGCAACCACCACCTTGATTTTTAAATTACGGATCTGGGTGCCAGACCCCCAGTCCGGCAGCATCTCTGGGTGACCTCTCGGTGGCTTTTTACCCTGAAGGGAGCACAACAAGACCCAGCAAAGTGGTGCAAGGCAGCTCTGCCATCCTCATCACCCCAGGGCTTTTTCTGGATGTAGTTATCAGGAAATCACGTCAGTGTGTGTATTAGATGCCCAGCCTATTTGGGCACCTTTTAAAATAAAAAGTAGCTTGTCAAATTGCCTTCAAGAATTTGGCCTTGGGTGAAGACACTTGGCAGAACCAGAAGCTGTGCTGAGGCCTCCTGAGTCCCAGAGGGATGGCTGAGCCATGAGTCTGCTCTTCCACAGGAGGGCTGACAGCACCACATGGCTCCAGCACTCCACAGATAGTAAATCCAGACACAGAATTCTGGAGAAATTAAAACAGCTCATTAATCCACTTAAAAATTTAGGGATCTGTCCCAGAAAAAATTAAGGAGGGAAGACTTTTGAAAGTATCAAGAAAGAACAGTTCAATATTTTCAAAAATGTATAGCTTAGGGAAAGCAGAAATGGTGTGTTCCAACCATCCTGAAATTAAACTTTTACTCCAAGATGACCTTTAAAAATATATATATATATATATATTTCATTAAAATCAAGGAAAGGAGGGCTTTAAAGGAATAAATTTCCAAAAGCAGAATTACACATGTCAAGTAAACCAAAAAGAAAGTTTTATAGTTTCTCTATTTCATTATAGAATTCATAAAATCTCAATACCTCTCAGATTGCTCTCCCACCCTGGATCTCCACCCTGTGGTATATGGATTTTGCCAGGGTATTTTTCAGGCTGTTCCTCTCCACTCCTGCACCACTCAGGAATCCAGCCCTCTGCTCCCCACCCTCCCAGATCTCCTGCCCTGACATTCAGCTCATTCCATGATGCATTTAAAGGGAGAGCAAGTTGCCAGTTTGCTGCAGCTTTGAGCTGGAGCCCTTTGAAGAGACACACAGACAGAGAGAGACAGAATCAGCTCCCCAGGGATACTGTAAGTCAGCAGACTTTGCTGCTCAGCTGCCACAAGGTTCAACTGAGGCTGCCCAGGAGGAGGGAAAAAAAAAAAAAGAAAAAAGAAAGGAGAAGAAAAAGAAAGATCATAAGTGAAGCTGGGTAAAGGCAGACTGGGAACACTTCAGACAATTCCTGGAAAGTAAACAAAGGAAAAAGGAGGCAAGAGAAAGAAAGATGTAGGGAGAGTGTCACTGTTGGAAGCCACACAGAGGGCTCTAAGAGTGGCCCTGGTGGGTGTGTGCAGATCATACCATGGACTGATATCCTGGCATCAAAAAGAGTGAACCTTCCCCCCCCCCCTCTCTCAGGTGTTTCCCCCTGAGAGACAGAGACTGGGGGCTCACCTGTTGGATAAAGCTCATTTTCTTGAGGGCAGGGGAGTTTTGGTGTGCAAAGCCTCTGCAGTGTTTCAGCTGTGCCAGGGAGGCCTGTGATCTCAGAGGAGCTCTCTGCCCAGCCATGGCAAATGCTCTGCTCTGCTCAGTGAGGCCATGGGGCAGCAGAGGAGCAGCCCAAACAGCCCAGCTGACGTGGTGCTTGTGCAGCTTTGCCCATGAGGTTTTGAGCAGAGCCTGCACAGAGCCTGGTGAATGGAAGAGCTGCCCATGGATGCTGCACATTTACTACATGTGCTCATGGATCTAAAGGACTCTTGGACCAGGCTACTCCTCACAGTCCTGCTATTATAACTTTAAATGTCACCAAAGACTGGCCTGGAAGCAAAAAGTAATTCCTCAAGAACCATTCACAAAAATCCATGTGTATGGATCGTGAAAGTAATATTTCAGCTGTAAGCTGAAATTTCCCAGCTAAACCAAGGCTCTAAAAATAACGCTTCTTTCTACCGTATCCTGTTGTAAAAGTTAAGGCTGCAGTTTCACAGGAACTGCTCTTTAGAATTATCTCTACCTAGCTACCTCCATCAGGATAGGAGCTTAGTGTTTAAAAACAGCAATATGCAGTAGCAATGAATGCATTCTTTCTGGGTCAGCGCTTGTCTGTGTAAAAGTGGCCTATTCAGAGAGAGAAATAAAAAAAAAAAAAACCAACCACATTTTGATTCAGGAGCTTCTCTGTGGCAGGAGGAACTCCAGCCTTAGCTCCTGGGAACCCTTCATATCTAGAACTTACAGATCTCCCATCACTGGCGGGCAGCCTGCACAAAGGAGAGGAAGGTAGCCTGCATTAGGAAAGTCATTCCCCCATGGCTCTGGCAGGGAAAGTGCTCCAGAAGTCCCAGGGAGGGCTGTTGGTATAAGGATGGAAGCTCAGAGGGGAAGGAAAGCAGGGAATGAAAAGTCAAACAATGTGTATCTTGGTGCCCTGTGTCACAAACTGATAAGCAGCTCTGTCTTGACATAAACTGCTCTTTCAGTGCTCTTTGGCTTCCTTCACAGACAATGTGAGGAGTGACAGGACAAGAGGAAATGGCCTCAAGCTGCACCAGGGGAGGCTCAGGTTTGACATCAGGAAGAATTTCTTCACTGAAAGGGTGGGCAGGCATCAGACATCACCTGTCCAGGGAGGTGGGAGAGTCCCCAGCCCTGGAGGTATCCAAGGAATGACTGGACTCAGCGTTGTGGTTGAGTTGGCAAAGTGGTCTTTGGTCGAAGCTTGGACTTTCCAAACCTTTATGATTATAGCCCTTGATAAAAAGTCTCTCCCCATCTTCTTTATAAGCCCCCTTTAATTATTAAAAGGCTGCAGTTAGGTCACCCTTGAGCCTTCCATTCTCCAGGCTGATCAATCCCAATTCTCCCAGCTTTTCTTCACAGCAGAACTGCTCCATCCCTCTGATCATCTTCATGTCCCTCCTCTAGACTGCCTCCAGCAGCTCCCTGTCCTTCCTGTGCTGGGATCCCCGTGCTGCAGGCAGCTCTGCAGGTGGGGTCTCACCTGATCAGGGCAGTGGGGCAGAATCCTCCCCTCCCCTCCCCTCCTCTCCCCTCCCCTCCCCCCATCATTGCTTTGGATGCATTCCCGGATTTCTGGGCTGCAAACACACATTGCCAGCTCATATCCAATCTTCCACACAATAGTCTCAAATCCTTCTCTGGAGAACTGCTCTCGAACAATTCATCCCAGCAGGTTTGCAGTTGCAGAGCAGGAATGGGATCATCCTCCGTTCCTCCCTCCTTCAGCAGACTTTTCCATTTGGTACTCTTAAGGGGCACAGTAAGTGGGGAGCAACTTATTCCTTGGGGATTGTAGGTTTGGAGTTCAAAGTAGAGAATGTCCCCATGGAAATTTATCGTGGAGCTCAGTTACTTTGGAAAATTTGCCACCAAATATCCCATGCTTCAAAAGTTGAAAGAATATGTGCAGCTTTTGGAAACAAGGCTTTAGGGTTTTTTATGACGCTGCTAACTTCCAGCTTTCAGTATCATTGACTGCAGAATGGAAAAGAGACACGTTCAGTGCTATAAATCAAAACTGAGAAAAACCTTATGTTTATTGAAAAAGTGAGGATGCCTGCCAAAGGGGCTTTCTCTCTTGAGAATACTGAAAGGCTTAGAGTACATATATATGTTATCCTCACTGGATCTGACAAGGGAAAATAGCCATGGAACATAAATACCCTTGCTTTTGTCATATCACATCAAGTTCTGAGAGATCTTTGGACCGTTCACACATTTAAGAATAGAGGCTGGCAATTCAAGGATCAGAATTTCTTCCAGCCTGGAGACAAGCTGGCCTTTCTGCAACTGCAGCATGTGGATTCTTCTTGCCTGAAGCCTTAGTAGCAAGCAATAAAATAGGAAAAATAAGAACAATAGGTAAAACAGGACATCCTCCTTTAAAGCAGCTAGAAGCACCAGCAAAGCAGGGTGGACTAAGGTAAGAGCAGAGCACTCTGCCTTTGAAAGCCAGTTTGGTCTTTTGTTTGGACAGCACTGTTCCAGAAACGAATCTGTTCCAGATTGTGCAGGGAATGTTTCCTAAGCTTTCCTAAGTGAGGAAGAGAACTTTCTGCCTATGACAGGGAGAGAGAGTTACTTCCATACACCAGCATTCTCTGCTGGCTAGAAGGATAACAGCAATGGAGTGACAGGAGTTTCCAAGAAACAAGGTATCTGTAAATCCAGTAAGAAAGGCAGGTATCAAAAATTAATTAATATAAAAACAATCTCACTGCATATAAGAGACGGTAAAAATAAATCTTCTTGATGCTGTGATTTACTTCTCCACCCCAGATTCAAGATGTGCTCAAGGCCTAGCAGCCAATTTGGAAGCAGAACTTCTGTCCAAAGCTCCCGAGTGGTTTCAGTTGGGATTTTTACCACTTGTCAAACTCACATCTAGGTTTTGGCTTTGCTCCTTCCTCACCAGTCTTCCAGATTTTCAAGTATAGAATGTGGATTTGAGCATATTCCTTTTTAGAGTTTCTGATTTCCCTCTGAATCAGGGTTAAATGAGTGTAGCTCTATCAACTTTTAGATAATTTTGTTGGCACCAGAGAATGGACTCTTGGTTTTGGACTCAGGCTTTTTTCCTTGCTTTTATGCAAGATGCATAAGGACTCTGATATGTGTACAAGTGAGAATATAAACTGTCCTAGATATAGGCTTAAATTTAGCATTTAAAGAGAATCATATCTACTAAACAGAAACTTCCACGCTGAATAGATGACCTCAAGAAACCCAAGCTGAGCATTTGCCCTTTCATCCTATGAACACCTTACCTGAATTAAGACTGAATAAGGAGGCAGTCCTAATTTTGAAATTCTACTGTCTAAAATCTCTAAAAACACACATCACCTCTAACACTTTATCCATTCATTGAGCCCTTGGCAGGGTTTTTGCATCTTCATTCCTGTCTGACTGGGTGTTCTGTGAAATGCATTAAAACTTAAAGCCTTCTCAAGAGTCTTACTTTCATTTAATAATATTTTTAATAGCCAAGTGAAGGAACATTTAAACATTTTGATAAATTATAAAATAACAGGCTGGAAAAAGGATTCTGGGTATTGTATTTGGGCTACCTGAACATCTGTTCAGTATTAGAGAACTTTTACATCCCCAAAGAAGTCTTGTTAGGATTGGAGGCAAAGAAGTATTTCTGAGTAGTTTCCGTTTTTCTATTATTATGTTACTGCATGTGTTGTCCTCCAGGTGCACAGGTCTGAAGGTCCCTTTTTTTGGAAAAAGTAAGCAGCAAACCCAAGAAATTATGCTAGTCCTTGTGTATGTTTCACAGGAGGTTTCCAAATAGTGTCATAGTCGTTGGGAAGCAACAAAGGTTGAGACTGTTTTCAGTTTGTTCAGTGCTGTGCTATTCATTTTTCTAGATGTTGAGTAAATTTGCTCTGAAGAAATGTCTCCTTTACTGCCTCAGCTCTATCTTCATTATTTCCTATCCAGGTCAATGTGCAAGCATCAGCAGACAAAAGTTCTCTTTGTTTGTCAACTTTTGCACTGCACAGAGAAGTTGACATATAAGTATGTGAATTTAATGTCCTATTTATTGTTCTACCCAAATCTGTAGATGTGTGTTTGTGTGTGTGCCCATTGGGTTTGTGTGGAGGTGATACATAACATTTTAAAATACTATTTGTACTGAAAAGAATATAAGTGGATTTCTTAGAATCCTAGAATATCCTGAGTTGGAATGGACCCACTAGGATCATCAAAGTCCAGCTCCTAGACCAACCTAATGGTTGATAAACTTTGGTTTAGTTCATGCTTGAGGAGTGTTATCCACTGCATTTTCATAGAAGCAATCTCCTCTAACCCTAAATTGTGCCCTTCATAAAAACAAATATTTTGGAGGCATTTTATAGCATTCATCCTACTTTTGAATGTCTCACACAATTTAAGCACAGGTTTGCTTCAGAAAGTTTGCCACTAAGTCATGCCTGTGTTTGGATAACAAAACCAGATCTCTTAAGGATTAATTATTTTACTTTCTATACAGGATATTGATTGTAGAGGGTCTCCAAATTTTTAATCTTTATTTTTCTTTTTACTCAGTACAGTGATAGGGTCTGAGAAACACAATTCTGGTAGGATCTGGGTACTAGGGAGCTTGGTCTCAAAATGAAAGGACTTTTCTTCAGTGCAAGAATGGATATAAGAATAAGGAGCAAAAGACTAAGCAAGAAGAGAGGGATGATTTTGGGAATCTCAGATATCTTCTGTTGAAAGAAAGCTTCTGTAAATTTACACCTGAAGCCTGATTCTTTTCTCTGGTGGTGATGGAGTCAGATGAGAGATTCCTCCATATGAAGATGTTCTCAGTCAGGGGAGATTTGGGGTCCCTCTTCTGCCTAATCCCTTTGAGGATTCCTCACACAAAACGGGGAGGTGACACTAACTAACAGAAGAGACAATCACCAATTTAATTTCATTTGAGAAATAGATTTTATGGACCATAAATTACACCAATTTAATTTCATTTGAGAAACGGATTTTATGGCCCATAAATTACACAGAGTTCACAAACCTAAAAGCATCTTCTCCCTTTGATTATTCATTCTTCCTAGATAGGTACAGTTAATTTTCCTGGTGTTTGGGCTCATGTAATAAAACAAAAAGCAGCTGAGATGTCAAACAAACACCTCTTTCCAGCTACAAGTGTTCCAAGCCAAAGAGATGACCACTATGATGGCTCCCGTCACCATAAACCACAGCCTGTTCCCATAGGCAGCTCTGCTGCGCTGGTGAGAGCGAGGAGTTAAGGCAGTGCAGAATTTAACATCCTGCATTTAAAAGAAGATTCAGAGCGTCCCTTCGCATTTTTGCCCCACTAAGTAGATTCTGGTCCCTTTGGGCTGCTACAGAAGAGTTCTGCAGTGATGCAAATAATCATTTTCATTTTTCAGGTATGTGTATTCATTTCCAGTAGCCTGCTAGCAAGAATCAAAATTTCTACAAGGAACATTTTCAAGTTTCAAGAGATGTTCTGTGTTTTCCTCAAAATGCCTTCAACAGGTGAAGGAAGCAAGCTGTCACATTAGAGCTCAGCTGATATCATGGCTGGAGGCAGAGTAAGTGGAAAGGCCTGGAGAATAAAGACCCCTTCTCCTGGAAAAGGCATTGGCCATGGCTCTGCCATTTGTCATAAGCTGGTTTCTGCATGTTGTGTGCATGTGCAAAGATGATGATCCCAGTCCAACACAGTTTACAGCTGGGCCATCATCTTCATCACACTACAGAAGAGAAAAATCCACTGTGTGGTGGTTGGGGCTCCAGAAATGCAATTACTCTTTTTTTAAAATGTCATTTAATGCACTCAGAAACCAAGGATTTGCTCTTGCATGTATCCTGATGAGCCAGGAGTAAACATCCCAGGGTGATTAATGGCAGTCACCTTGGGTGTGGATTTGCTGTGGGTGTGCACACGCATATCCCCAGGCTCTAACACACAGACATTCCCACAAACCTGGGGGTTGCTTGTGTATTTAGTTGCAGAATTTTTGGCATTTGGGCATTCTGCTGATTTTTCAAGCTGCAGATCCATTTGGGTCAGATTATCAGAGGCAGCCAAGGAGCCATATCACTGTCAGACCTGAGCCAGCTCTTCTTAGAGTTCCTTGGAGCCATCCAACATAAAACCATCTTCCCAGGAAGCCAACAGCTACCCTGGGAGGAACAGCTCGGGACAAGAGACAGACAGATTGTAGAGTTGGGAGTGAGGAGTTCAAAGTGCTAAGGAGTGAATCCAGGGATTGCTAGTTAATCCTTCATTTTCTTGGGCATTACATTCACTTCCAAGCACAAGAGTAAGCTTTATTCATGTTGCAGAATGAGTAATCTACAAAAGGACTAAAATTTCCAGTCATTTTACAAAATTATTGTTTCATCCAATCAGTAAAATTATTGTTTAATTAATTTCTCAAAATCTGGTTTTTCTACACATGCATGTCTACAGAACCATACAATCACTTCCACACTTGACACTATTTTGTGAAATTATTTAAATTGTCAGTCATTCCACAAAATAGTTGCATATCTCATGTTATAACTGTGAAATATATTCTGGGGCCTTTAAGGCTGTCAGGGAGGATTATTACAGTTATTATGGCCACATCAACAGCATATTTCAGAGTATTCTAGTTACTGGAAATCAATTTTCTTTTTCTCTAAATTCTCATTCATATGCACAAGCAATGCTTCCTTTTTAGTTTTAGGTGCAGAGCAGTTTCTCACACTAGTCTGCCACATGGAACATCCCAGTCAGTCACAAAGGGTACACAGAAGGTTTTCACAGCCATCCAGATGACAAGTCTGAGCAGAACTCTGTCCTGGCCACATACTCAGCAAGTTACCCTTACAGTCAATTAACAAAATGGGCAAGTGAAGTAATTTAGTATCTGAGATTTAATTTGACTGGTAATATTTTAATCTAAACTACACTGTGCTGTTGATGCTTCTCTTTAATTCATCAGAGTTTGGAGGAAGGAGAGGAGGAGGAGGAATTATTTCATACCTACTGAGCAACCCTACTTAGAAGCAGTTTTGCTTCTGCTCTGCATAAGTTTTCAGCATGAAGTTGTGAGTTGCAGTGTTTTTTCATCACATGGGTTTTTGTCTGTAAGAAGGGAACAGCTTTGAGTCTGATAAAAGGAAAATCTGATCTTTGAAGAGCAAAGGTACATTTGGGCCTGGCTTTGTAGTGGGAGAGATACTCAAGCCACCTTTGCTAATGCAGACTTGGGTGGAAGGCACAATGTGCACTCTTTTGATTTGATTCCTACAGGTTCCTGAAGCCTTTCCATCATCTTCAGTGGGATTTAGTCAAGCCTTAGAACCTTCTTTGAAAACATGTGCATTAGCACCCGGGTTGTGCAGATATTTCCATGTAAAGATGTGCTTCAGGTGCGTAACTCTGTCAGGTGTGCTTATTTCAGCATAGTCACGTAAATGCCACATAAATGCCTACAGGACTGGGGCTCTTGAGATGCTCAGCAGTAATTGCTTGCTTTTAGTTATGCTTTTAGTGGCTATTTGTCATGATCTGCTTTCAAAAATGAAAACAAAAGTTTTGCATTGAATTTTCTTTCAGTTTAGAAGGGATGCAAGTTGTCCTCCCTTTGTTTTTTTCAACACTGAGTAGGCATGAAGGCCGAGCTGTCCCTCAACATGCAAGTATTCAACAAAAAAGTCATTAAGGAAATGCATCTTTCAACAATTGTCAGCAGATACTTTAGTCTTTCTGTGGCAGCAGAAGGATCATCTGTCCCCATCAGCTGAAATTGCATTGTCTTATCCTTTTCCTTCTTCTGCCAAGATTCCCATTGAAAGGATTGGAAAATTTTCATTTAACTCTCCTGAGCTCTGTATCTGTCAGTGCTGTCCCCCTGTGACTATGAGGATATTTTGAAGTCTGCTGAAGAGACATAGTTCAGGCTGAAATGAGAAAAATGCCATATGTTATTTGGGTAGAACAGTTTATTGTCTTACAATAGTTAAAAAGAGTTATGATGGGGTTTTCCCCTGACATTATTTAAAAAAGAAACAGCATTTGTTAGAGACAAGCCTTTGCCAACATATACTTTCTAAACCATAAAAAAATTCACATGGTTTTATCTTATTCCCATTGAACATATTTTTTCCAAGCCAAGACAAGAGCATCCTGACAACGGAGTACAGACCTCAGAGTAATTGTCCTCGTGCTCTTTGTGTCTTGGGGCCCTCCTAAATAAGCACTGACAGATGTTGCAAACAGTGGTCAGGAAGATAAGAAAGGAGGGCCGCTTCAACAACTGAGAGCAATTCTCATGTACTTGAACTGCAGAAAGGAATCAGAGGCGAAAACCACATACAGCTCCTCTGCCATGTTTTGTGACTGCAATCACTGAAGGATCCCCACAGTTTTGAAGTTAAACGTTTATCTTCTGACACAATGGATAAGGCACACGAAGAGTCCAGCAACCAAGTTTACAGAATAAGGAGGATTATTATGTTGTGGGGGATAAATCCTCATTAACTTCAGTTTAGGACAGCAGTTCTGTGTGCATGGACCAAAGCAATGCCCTGGGGGCTGTGGAGACATCAGGCTCTTCTGAACATTTGTGGCAGGCAGAGAAAGAGATTCCCTGCAGTCCAGTGACATTTCTGATAAAATTGACTTGCACCTTGTTTCATTTATGGCTTTGATTTCATTTCACACAGACTTGAGGTAGAAGAGACAAACCCCTTCCAACAGCGCAGACATGTTCTTGTGGCAGTATGTTTAGGGTTTGTGTATCTGCTCCTTCTCCGCATTGTGTAAAGGTGAATTGAACCCACCCTTAATGTGATTGACATGTGAGACCAAAGTGTTAATGAAACCTGTGAGCAATGGCAACAGAAAGCAGCCCTTCAGAAGTATTTAGTATTTCATGGCTGGCAGACTTCTGTTGCAACAAAATTATTCAAGGTGTCACAACTGTAATGACTGTGAAGAGCTGCAGCCAGCCGCGTGATAAATGAACAGAGGTCAGAATCAGTAGATGAAAAGGAATAGATAATAAGAGGAGGAAAAAAACCTAAGAATTACTGGGAAGGCCCTGAAGGAGCAGGTGGCACTCACAAAGGACAGATCTTGGAGTCCTTTCCTACAGTTCTCTGAGGCCAGCAATGGAAAGGGCATTTGGCAGTTACTGGGAGAGAAATGAAAAGTAAAGAGACGGTATATTGCATTTTACTTCAGCATAGATCCCCAGTGACCCTACTCTGGATCTCAGTGTGCAGCTCCAGAAAGGTTGTAACGGGGCTAGGAAGGAGGTGTGCCTGGGGAGCAGGAATTGTCAGAATCATGTGAGGTTTCTGTACAATTTTTGATTGAAGAGACCAGGACTGTTCAGCCTGGAAAAGTGTCACTGGAGAGTGTCCATCGGACCAAATATAACATGGGAGAAGAAGGAGCAATGGCCATTCCCTCCTTCCACTTGCACAAGAAATAAAGGGCAGCAAATGAGAATAGCAGTTGCCAACTTAACCATTGAAATGCCATGATTGGGGCTCACGTTGAATGCACTTTGGCAGGTTAGTTTAGATATGCATAAACAGGTCCAAAATGGTAATGCAGACAAATTAACAAAACCAGGGTGCATCAAGTGCTCTGACAACGTGGTTGCAACCTTTGGCCACAGTTCTCTGGGAAAACAAAATTAAGGAAAAGCAAGCTCTTTCACTGCCTCTTCCTGGATACTGTCAGATACAGGGTGTTATGTATAGACAGACCTGGATATTCTTATATGGAGCAGGCAGTGTGTGGTTGTATTTTCTTTCTTAGATTTATCTCTTAGACCAAGACCTCTGGCAGCTCTCATGGGGTTTATCAGCAGCACTAGGATTTGCTTCAGGCTTGCAGGGTGGATGCTGGCTGAGTGGGCTGTGTTAGCTCCTATACCAGACATATTCTTCTTTCTTCCTTAAGCACATCTTGGCCCTTATTAATTAATACAATATTTTACTCATATGCACTGCATGACTGGTAAAGCATCCCTAGGATATTATAGACTTAGCATTCTTTTCTCTTTCTTTTTGTTTTAAAATTTTTATGTTGCACATCCTACACAGGATGTATAGCCCTCCTAAATTCAAATATATTCTGCAGTCTGTTCCAGCCATATGGCATACTCTTCTCCAAATTACCATGGTAATAGTACATTCTCCCCTGGGATCATAAGTAAAATACAGTCGCTCATAGATGTTTTGTTGCATGGAAATATTCACAGCTCAATTTAAGATGAAGCCCAGCAAAACTTGGGGAGCAGAATGAGGGGGATTCAGTCTGTGTATTTCATTAAAGGTGACTCATTTACAAGATGCATATTCAACTATCTTTTGTGAGTATGGTGTTGGTCAGGACATATAACATAGGTATTACATGAAATTTCCTACAATTTCATGTCTGCATCACAGATTCTAGAGTAGAGACTGCTCAGCAGTGAAGTGGCTTCAGGTTTTCCAGTGTAACACTTGTCATTCCTGCATCTACAAGAATAAATTACTTTATTTTTAAGTTACAAAAAACAAAACAATTTGGGTTTGGGAGGATCTACCAAATTCCCTGGCCTCCTTCCTTTTCCTGGCACAGTTTAGGGCGTAGGAACAAGCAGGGTGCAGGCTTGGAATATCTGACGTTACTCCTGCCACCAAATCATGTGTCCTGAGATTCCCCGCTTCACTATTTGCTTCTAAAAGGGTCATCAAATCAAAGTTACCAAAGTAGACTGCTAAAATTATAAAGGCTCTGACATGACCTGCATCCTTACCTAGCAAGAAAATTCACTTATTTGATCATTCAGGCTGGAAGCGTCTGGAGGAATGTTGTGCCAGAGAAGGAATCACCACATTTAAAGATTTACTGACAGAAGTGTAGTGTGATTCAGGCCTCCTGTCTGAACTTGGGAAAAGCTCTGAATAACTCTCCAGTTTTTATTTCCAATTGATAATGAGGGTGTTGATGTTTCCTTTTACACTTCACTAATCTTGGCTCTGTAAAACATTTAGGACAAGTGAGTGCTTGCCCAGCAGCCAGCATAGCAGTTATGGATCACTGATTGCTACCATAAGGAAAACTCTAATGCCATGACTTGCTAGGCCACTTGTTACAAGACAGAATTACGCAAACTGACTAGAAACTAATGGGAAGTGGCTGAAAACTTAAGGAAAAAAAAGCCCAAAACCGCTTCCTCTCTGCTCCAAAAACTCCAAAATTAAACCTTACATTCAGACAGACATTTAAGTAGGTTTTTAATGCAAAATGAGGTGTGTGGGGGAAACAGGGATAGATAGTCCTTTTTACTCATGCTGGACTCTGCTTCATGTGTCATTGGATGGCTTTATTGCTTTCCCCTAAAGCTACCCAAAATACTGAAAGGGACTTAAATGTGTGGCTCTGCCTTGGACTGGAGCTACTCCTTATTATCCTGGTACCACATGGGGAGCAGAGGTGCAAACTGGTTTGGATGTGTCGTTAAAAAAACCCAAAAAACAATCAAGTGGAATTAAGTGGAATTTGAGAACAGGACAATATTTGCCCCTAGAATTATTCTTATTTCACCAGTACACACTTCCCCTTCTGTATCTCAAATTTGAGTTAAAACTTAATGTATTTTTTGTTCAGTTTGGTAATCTGCACTGGTGTATGAATTTTAAGCCATCCCAGCATTAAGGCCATGTCAATACATCTTTTTACAAATAAATGTCAGTGTAACAAGTTCATTGATTCTGAAGGGAGAAGAGAAACCTATGGAAAAATACTTTCAACTTCTGTATTGTTTTTACTTTTGTCCTTTGTGACGAACCTTTTACTTTCGCCCATCCATGTGAATCACCTCTCTTTACCTGAACCATGCATAATTACTGCTTGTAATTAATGCAGCTGGGAAGGTACACAGTAAGCAACATGTCCTTCAGGAGGAGATTCATTAAGCATTTTGCAGCACAAATAAATATTCTTCTGCCTCCTGGGGGAAGTTTGTTTATTACAGTGATGAGCACACAAATACATTTACGTTTTGGGCTAACTAGAGGCCTCCTGAAGAACAGGAGAAGAATATTTGATTTTTTTTTTTTCTGCCAAAACTGATTTATCAAATACAGTGACTTTCTTGTCCCAGAACTATTGCTAACTTTGACCCAAATCTGTGGAGATAAATATTGTTGGAAAGAAATACAAGGGTAGAATGTGGATATGGTTTTAAAAATGGAGGAAAAAATGTGGTGATTGTCAAATAGCAGTTAGAGCATTCCTTTTCTATAATTAAGACATGTTGGTGGTTCTTGTGAGGGTAGCACCTCCCTACATAGACTGGCAAAGAGAAGGGGGAGTCTGTGACAGTGGTGACAATGACAATAATGCATCAGTGGAGATAGTTAGGACAGCTGCATCAATCTCTTAGCTCCAGAGACGTGATGTTTTTGTTTCCCAAGTTTAAGGAAAGCCCTCCTCCTCCTGTTTTGCAAGATCAGCTGTGGAAAAAACTGGGTTTTTTTATGACATACAGTTGCAGGCAGGATGTCAATATGTGGAAACACAGTCCTTGGAAATTTATGCATTGGTTAAATGCATCTCTAGAGCTATCTAGGTCTTTCTACAACTAAGGGTGTTTTAATCATTTAAGTGCTGTTGAGCTTCAAGATGTCCCTAAACCCCTTAAACAATAAAGTCAAAACAGCAGAAGGAAATTTATTTTATTCTTCCAGCAAAGGAGATAAAGGGTTACTTGAATTCAGAAAGAAATACATTGTAATTCTTAAAACAAATTAAATATTTTGAGAACATTTCCTACATTAGACAAGTCCTTTCTCAAGACCAGAGGGAGAGTTTGATTTCCTTGAGTTCCTTCCTTGGAATGATAGTTTTTGCCAAGCCAGATTTGCTCAGGCACACAACCAGCCTATTGCCTCTTTTTTTATAAATCATGCTAAGTTCACGTCAGGCAAGCGTACAAATCTACTGCTTGGCATTGCATCCTGTACTTTGAGGGAGCCACGTGCCATGGGTGTGTTCAAGTGAAAAATACTGTGTTGATTTTGGACACTTTGTGCTTATATAGATGCATTTTGGCCTGTGTGGGCCGGAAGAGAAAGCAGTGACCTGAATAGCCAAGCATGAATCTCAGTTAAAACATTTACACAGCTGAGAGCAGGAATCTCTCCTGAGCATAGAGAAAACAGTTGGAGCTGTGAAATGCTTTCCAAAGTACTGCTGCCTGAAGGAGCAGCATGAATCAAGGCTGGTCTGGAGATCACATTTGGAAGGAACAGAGAGATGTTTCCATTGCCATCACTGTCTGGTGCACAGCTCTGGTTTTTCTTCCTCCCTTTTGCTGGGGTTGCCACCTACCGAAGCAGAGCAAAAGTAATAACAAAATATCCTGAATAAACCACTCAGTTTTACTTTACATACAGTGATAGAATTTCTTCTGTAATCAACAGCTTCTCTCTCCTCTTTTCCTGAAGGGTTTGTGTGTGTTTGTGTGTACAAATATATGAATGCACATGTGTGCACAGATAAACAGAATCTGTGAGGACAAGTATCAGGTCAGGGCACTTCAGACATCCCCCTGGGAATCAACCCAGAGGAGGGAAAAGGCCTCATAACTGACAGCTCCTGTGCACCTCACAGCATCTAGGGAGCCCAGTACTTTTTAAAAAAATCAGGTGGCAGCCAGGGCCTCAGTACTCTCTGGGTGCCCTTAGAGAGGCTGCAGAAGATTTTAGGACAGATTAAAATCCATTCTCATTTGATCTTTGTAGGGGGAGAAGGCCATTGGAAACTTTGGTTATTTATTTTGTGAAGGGCCAGCAGCCTTTTCAGGGAAGCCCTGTCATTCATAGTCTCAGCAGCCACCCTTTGAGCTGTGGCTTATGGCAATAACCCTGCACATAGAGGCCTGGAACAGCAGCAGCAGAATTTCTTCTCCAAAGCTTTATTTTTCTCTTATCTCCTGGCTCCCACTTTTCACTGTCATGCTGAGCTAAAGATTGTGAAAAGCAGTTGAAAATAAAGCCACTGCTCTCTTGCAATATTCTGTCCCTACAAACATGATTAAGTACTGAAAGTCTGAAGAGTCAGTACAGAAAATTGTGATGAAAGTACATCAAAATACATTTTGTGATTTTCTAACCCAACTGCAAGTGTTTTGCAAATTCTGTTGAAATGCATAAACTTAAATAACCATTCTCAAAATCCTGGGGAATAAGAATCTTGCTACTCCCATGCTTTCAAAGTCAGAAGAAATATTGTGTTATTTTTTTCTAGGAAATTCACATATTAAACTGGCATTGTGGATCCTAAGCAGCTGTCATGATGGATTGGGTGTGTAGCAGTGAGGAGTGGGGAAACAGTGTGTCATGAGGCATTGTATAATTTCATCTGGATTCTCTTAGCAACTAGCATGTGTTACTGACAACACCTATTAAGGATTCACTGATGAAAAGGAAGACAGTAAGAAAAACATAGATTCAGTAGAACATCACTTTTTATTTATTTTGAATAACAATCATAACAGGGAAGTCAAAGAAACTTTACAAAGGAAAACTGAACTTCTTTCCTAGAAACATACACCAGAAAAGACCACCAGAAATTTCCACTTTAGATAAACTTATTAGTCATGATGCACTCAATTATGAGTTCTAAATGTGCATCAGGCCTTGTCAGGAAATAGCAAACTGTGTAATAGCACGGGCAGCTGTACCTGGCAAGGTGACATTACTACAGCTGCAAAGAATGCAAAATATGCTTGGGATACAGTGACATGGAATACAGAATATTGACAGGCAAAGAGATGAAATATCCACAGTATCTCTGACGTTGCACCAACTGCAGCGCTGTCATGTCAGCGCAGTGACACCCTGCCCTGTTTGGCACGTTTCACCTGCCTGGGAAGGCCTATTAAGGAAGGAATGGCAGTGGCTGGTGTGACAGCTCTGCTGCTGTGCTGGCTGGATGGGCAGGATCAAAGGCATGGTGGAGCAGGGACAGGAAGTTCACACGCTGCATGTGACACAACACGACGCAAAGACTCTTCCGTGCCGTATAATGAGCCACTAAAAATACACCGGTGCTGCAAGGAATCCGGAGAACAGCCAGCACCACATCTAAAAATATTGGTCCTATTCTCTCACCACAGGATACCAGTAACGTCAGTGGGAGCCCACTGCAAGATAGTGAGAAGTCTCTGGGAGTTACTCACATCCTGCATGAGACCACGTCTCCTTGAAATCCGCAGCCCTTCCGTCAGGACCGCTGCTTGTTGTTATTTACATGTGACACCCAACCTGTTTATGTTTTCCCATTCTCCTTTAACCTGTGCTCTTCCTTGAGAGAAACCATCTGAGAGCAATCTAAGGTTTAGTCAAAATACATTTCAAAGTTTGTGACCCTGTGGAAATAAAGCCCTAGGAATTATGGCCTTTCTCATTTCTACCCAATACCTTCTTATCTCCAGGCAGTGCTGTTATATAGATTGTTGGATTTCACTTAATTTTCTCTGTTTGGGGATGTTTTCCTTATTCTTCTTGAGAGGTCCCTAGAGCTTGGTCCTGAATCAGCTGACCTCCAAAGGAATTCGGGCATCTTTTGTCTTCTCTCTTTTAACGAATCCACAGTGCTAAAAATGACTGTATAGAGAATAACACCTTACTTACTTCTCTGTGTGTGTTGCCTCATATTTCCCATGCTCAGAATCACAGTATCTTTTTTCCTCTGCTTTGCTGTCTGCAATCCAAGAAGGCAAAGCTATTCACTTTTCTCAGTGCTGAGGATCTGCTCATGCACCTTCTAGGAAAGAACAAGTACATAGCTAACCATACATCACTTCATTAAGGGGAAAAAAATCCCTTTATAAATAATTTGCACAAAAATTGTGTTCTACTCTTTTATGTTTCTTTGGAGCTCTGTGTTTCTGAGTGGTCTGCATTGCCAGATGGTTGCACAACCTTGAATTTGAGGGATATGATTCTTTTCCATTAGCATTGACTCAGTTTCTACCCTGCAATAATTTTCATGCAACTGTTGCTGAAGTCTATAAGGTCACATTGCTGCACAGAATGAGACACTATCTCATTTATAACGTTGTCAAGATACCAGCAATAGCCTTAAAATTATAGTGCTTTTTTCATAGCTTCTTAGGTATATCTACGGACTTAATATGGATATTATAACTCACATGCCAGCAGAACTTGCTCTGGATGATTTGTGCCTTGCCAGGACTTTCTGTTTGAGATAATGTTTAATGGGCAATAAGCCTTCTGCTCAGTGTTTTCTTATTGTTCTGAAATGATAAATTGTGATTAAAAAAATCTATAATGATAATAAAATTCTGGATAACAGTGAATGACATTTTATTTCCATTGCTCCTCTCTATTTTTATGGAGAGCTAAACCAAACAGTTGTAAAAAAGCACCTGAGAACTAGTCTTCCCCCATTAGTGCGACTCAGGTAGCTGACTTACACTGAAATGAAGGCCACAGATTCCAGGTGTGCTACTCACTGACTCTGAAATGTTCTTCATCAGAGCACCCATATGCTCAACCCAAACACATAATTAAAATGGCCACAACAGAGAAAGTATTATATGCCACCTTAGGCACTGAGGACAGGCAAACTCACTGAGATGTGGCTATGTCCAGTGATGTAACACTGGATTGTCTTTTTCTTTAATTGTAATCTTCATTTCTGTGCTGAATTATTTGATTTTCAGAAACACACCTCTTCTTGATCGGCCCCAGCACAAACACAACAGAATGCATATAAATAGAGAAGCCTGTTTATTTCAAGTTATTTTTTTCCACTCTGCATCCGGTCAATAGTTTAGATGAATATTTAGATAGTTGAATGAAAACAAGGCTGGGGCTCTGGATCATCTGTAAAGGTTGAGAAAGGAGTGGGCTTCCCATTATTTGATTTATCTGCCTTTTTTACATAAATTAACAACCATGCTCCAAACAGCTAAAAGTCATAGCTAAAGGGTCTTCAGCAGCATTTTCATTATTTTGAAACACTGGATTTTAAAATCATTATCTACTTTTTTAAGAGTGCATGTCTTCTAGATCTCTCCATAATCACAAAGACTGGATGATTTGGGATTTTCAAATGTATGTGCCATCATTCCCCATAGGTGATTTTTAATCCCAGTTCACATGGACACTTTCTTGAAATCAGAAATATCTTTGGGTATTGACTTTACATGTTCATCCTTGGGAATATCATCTTAGTTTACAGAGAAAGGAAAGAATTCACCATAAGTAAGGTATATCAAAATGATCTTATTGAGGGGAGAGATGTGGGAGATGTCTCCAAATTCATAAATTGGGAGACAGAGACAGCAGTTAACCATTGGTGACCAAGTGTTATAACAAAGTGACAGGGCACAAAAAGTGATATTAACAGGCTGGGGCAAAGAAGGGCTCCCTGTTTTGTTGGGAAGAATGGAGTGACTTTGCAGTTTCTGGCCATGGCACCGTGAGGAGGGTGAAGTTCCAAGAGACATTTGTCACATCCATGACGGAAGGCTGGTGCAGGTGGACACAACTGTCCATGCTGCACACCCACCTCAGGAAGCTCCTGAAGAGATGATTACTGAGGCCAAAGAAGGAAATGAATAATGTTACACAACCTCAGCTTTGTACTCTCCCATAAACATCTGCTGCTAGAAACAGAGGACGTGCTTGGTGGCCATTTCATTTTCTGTACTGCATTGCACCTCCTCCTCTCTTTCTTGTGCCATTCTCTGTCTTTAAAGGGATCATCTTTAAAACTTGAAAAAGTCCAGTGATGATTTTTTGTTTTCTTAAAGGAAACATAAACGATGTGCAGATCTGGGTAAATTTAGACACCGTTCTTATTCACACTCTGCTGCTCTTCCTTCATCATTGGCTACTGTTTCTCACATGTTACACCAACCAGTGTCTTCTCAAGATTTCAGGTAGCCTCAGATTTACATGAATTACATTGTCTGAGTCTTTCAATGAGATTCTTGTAGCTCCAGCATGATCTATCCCTACAGTTGCTTGTGCATTTCCATTTCCATCCTCCTTAAGACTTCTGTCTGCAGGTCCTTCTGAGGTTTGTATGTGACTCCTTTTCCTCCCTCCTGGGAGGCACCTGCTCCCTGAGACCTTGCTCTCCACAGAGAAGTTTCAGAAAAGTGGCTCTAACAAGGGAGCTCTAACCAGGAAAAGTGGCTTTAATCAGGAAATTATTCTTTCGTCCTTCCCAAGCCTGTTACAACCCAAACACAAGCATCTATAAATCCCAGATCTATTCCTTGGCAGAGGCACCAGGAGCATTCACTCCTGCCTAAACCTGCAGAGTGCCAGCTTAGAGCCTAATAAAAGCTTATCATAACACTTAGAGATAAAAACAGCTCTGAAAAACTAACAATTATACGTGTGTGTGTGTGCGTGTGTGTGTGCATGCATATGTGTGTGTGCATGTCTGTGTGTTGCCTACACAAAATTTAAAATAGAATCATCATCATGCAAACATAAGGCTTGCCCCTACTTGCAGCAACCATAGGTTGTATTTGAGCAAAAGTAGCTGCTATAGAGCCTGATCCAACTCCCACATAATTCAGTGGAACTCTTTAAATTCCCTTCCCTGGGAGTGAAACCTGAGCATTTGGATATTTTGTGAACACTACCACTATATGCTATAAAAAGCAATGCTTTCATTTTTGATATAAAACCCAGCGATGTCAGGGACAGACTGACTCTTGAGCATGGGTCCTCTGCGCTATTGCACTGAAGATAATAAGTGCAATTCATTGCCAATCTCTTTGTTATTACTGGTGTAAAAATAGATCAGTCCAGGCAATGGGATTAACCACTCCTTTATTTTTTGACTGGTTTCTTTATTGTTGTTGTTGTTTTTAAATAGAGTTCCTGTTGTGCTGTTGCAGATGAGTTCTGGTAAATATTTATCCTTACACTCTCTGTAAATGTATTCCTTTCCTGGTGGGGCACTGCACAGCTCCAGATGTGCAGAACCAAACCTTTGCAAGAACAAAGAGGGCCCCAAGTGCAACTATGCAATGGAGAGAGGGCAAAGGCTGCTGGCACCTCTAAGAAGTTGCTGCGTGCACCTTTGCTGAATGCAGCCATCTCAGATTTTAGGGGTGTTTGACTTGGCCACAGCTGGAAAGAGTCAGGGTGAAGAATTACGGACAAGAAAAGGGTGAAATCTTGCCCTGTGTTACCCAAGTCATCCTACACATTACCCAGCCATGTGCTGGTGGCACGACGTGTGAACAATTGCAGCATCACCAGGGTACTCAAAACTGCATTTCCAGCAGCTGACCTGGATTCTGATGTGTCGACAATATGCCTGGTCCTCTCAAAGGGAAAGGGACCAGCATCCCACTGGAGAAATGGATGCTGAGTTGCATGTGCCCAGCATTTGGACTCAAATTTTGTTTAATCCACTGAAGAAGATAAATTCTTCCTCTTTCCTTTTTGGGAAAAATTAGTGGCAGATTGACCCTCAGCTGGTGCCTTGAAAAACAATAAGAGCTTGGTAGACTCACCCCTGCTCCAGGCAAATATCACACAAGGGTTACATGAGCAAAGTGGCTGACAGATGCACTTCCAAACACACCTAACCTATTGTTTCCAAGAGCACATCCACATGGAAGCAGGAAGCAGACTTCCAGAACATGAATAGAAGATTTTCTTTCTTATCTCATTGTATTCTAATGTGACTTGAGGCAAACAAAACACAGCTATGGGCTTTGTTATTTTAATTATTTTGTGCAGAGAGTATAAAGCAGTATCACAGTGTATGGTTAAACATAACTCTTACTGGCCTGAAAAATCTGGAATTATTCAGGAAATATTTTTCCTAATGGTCTGTCCTGACCAAGGACAGCTTTGTTCAGACCTCTGTCACATCATGGGATAAGAAGAGATCCACAGATAATACTCACCTGGCAATCAGGAGCTGGTGTCAGTTCTGCACAGATCTCCTGCAGATCACTTGGCTGGGGGGCAGACACTGAACTGGCTGTATAAATAACGTATTTTATGATAGGCACTGAAATTAGGGTTCAGTGCCAAGCATGTGGGAGTCCTCCTAGAAGCCTGGATTTGTCCTGTGTACTTAACTCCCTCTGACACTTTTTAGAGGAGATAGCAATGAAATACAGTGATACTCACTGAATAGCTAGAGGAGGAGGAGGAGAACAGTTTGTGCTGTGACAGGCTGAAGTGCTATAAAATATTTTTTGCAGCCGTTGAGAGTTACAGTCTTTCATGTATTTCTTATGGGTCAACTAGAGCTTACCCATAAGAAATATCGGTCAGTATCTTTCAGCAAAGATGGAGGAAGATGGGTGTTGAATGGAGAAAAACTTTAAAAAGTTAGGTGAATATTTAATTTTTTAAAATGTGAGAAAATTCAAATTAATCTGAGAAGATTTGCAAAGGAAAGATTAAATTCTGCCAGCGCCAGTCCTAGAAACAATTCCCTGTTGATGTACCAAACCAGTCATATGAGCTAAATTTTACTTGCAGACTCTTTCCTCAGATGTGTTCCCACCCTTCTGGTATTTCTTTTTAAATATTATTTCCACTAAAAAGGTTAAAACACATTTGGCTATTCTGATTACACATACATGATGGCGCGATCCATTTTGATTATGTTTTTCAATATTCATGACAGACAGTCCCACCCATTAGGCTGAAACTCCCTTTGATTTAGGGTGAGGATTTTTGCCTAATGATCAGGCCCTGGGGTGTTTGGCTCATCAGTTACTACGTAATCAGCTAAGAAAAATTTAAATTGATAAAAGCAGGAAGAATGGCACAGATTGCTGGCAGAAAAAATACATTTCAGGTGGTTGTATATGTAAGAAAAATCACCCCCTTAAAAAAAATATATATATACACATATACATATATATATATATATATATAAACCCCCACACAAGTAGGAATGAGAAATGCAGCTAATGTTGTGTGTGCTACTGTGTTATACTGTGTTATACATTTACAACAGGAGACTCCAGGAAGGATTCAGACAACATTGTCAAGTGTCAGACCAACCCAGCAACTGTTTCAAGTTGCTGAGAGCAGTTGTTGAGAGAAACTTGCTGAGAAAAATAGAGCATAAACTGCCACAATTCTATGAGATTGAGCGCTCTGAGAGTTTGTGTCCATGCAGGAGTTGTAGAATCATAGAAGGATTTGGGTTGGCAGGGACCTTAAAGTCCATCCCATCTCACCCCCTGCCACGGGCAGACATCTTCCACTATCCCAGGTTGCTCCAAGCCCCATCCAACCTGACCTTGGCCACTTCCAGGGCTTCTCTGGGCACCCTGTGCCAGGGTCTCAGCACCCTCTCAGGGAAGAATTTCTTCCTAATATCCAAGCTAAACCTACTCTTTGTCGGTGTGAAGCCATTATCACTTGTCCTGTCATCCCAGGCCCCTGTCAAGAGTGCCTCTCTTTTTTTTTTTTTTTT
The DNA here is from genome assembly GCA_003676055.1 of Chloebia gouldiae. Lineage (NCBI taxonomy): Eukaryota > Metazoa > Chordata > Aves > Passeriformes > Passeridae > Chloebia > Chloebia gouldiae. The sequence continues at coordinate 7,520,247 of QUSF01000021.1, forward strand.
TTTTTGTAGGTTCGCTTCATGCAGGAAGGCTACAATTGGGTCACCCCAAAGATTCTCTTCTCCAGACTGAACAATCCCAATTTCCTCAGCCCTTCCTCCCAGCAGAGCTGCTCCATCCCTCTGATCCCTTTGGTGTCCCTGCTCTGGCCTGGCTCCAGCAGCTCCCTGTCCTTCCTGTGCTGCCCTGGGGCTGGAGGCAGCTCTGCAGGGGGGTCTCAGCAGAGCGGGGCAGAGGGGCAGGGTTCTGCTTCTTCTGATGCATCCCAGGACATGATTGGCTTTTCTGGGCTGCAAGTGCTGACTCGTGTCCAGCCCCTCATCCACAGCACTCCAAGGAAGTCACTCAGATCTAGCACAGAGCTCTGAAATCAGTTCCTGTGCTTGGACACCTGCAGCCCAACACTGGTGGCCACCTGAAGGCACCCACTGCTGTCAACATAGATGCCACATGGGCTTAAGGAGAGGCCAGCAAGAACACCACTGTAGTGGTGCTTCACAGACAATGGACCACTCAAGATAGTCAGAGCTGTAGACCAGGCAACCCAAACCTGGCCAGTGGAACCCTGTGGAAAAACTCTGTGATGTTCCCAAGGTTTGAGGAGAAAGGAGCACTCTAAAAGCATTCTGTAAGCCAACATTAACTCATCAAAGTGCCTGAAGCCCCTGCTTTGGGGAAAAATACATACCTTATATATCTCACATAATATTAGATATTGGTCCCCACTTTTGTAATAAATTGTTTTCTATCCAAATGCTGAACAAAAAGCATCCAATCTCTGAGTCTGTTTGCAGGTGGCTTTTAGCCACCAAAGCTCCTGGTGTTTCTTTAGAGCATTTTCATTTTCTGAAGAGCATAAATGATGCCACTTATCAATTGCCAAACCTATTTCATAATTTCAATAACCTCCAGGGCACTGATTAAATCTGAAATACTTTGGCCTATTTTAAAGGAAGTCTAATTGTGTTTTTAAATCAGCCTTGGAACACATGAGTCTTTATTAACCTAATAAGCCTCCATTATCCCATTCCCAAAGTTCTATTCAAGCCCTGTATTTAGTGTACAGTACCATGCACTGGTTAATTAGAGCATATTATCTTGGATGAAAATGCTGAATCTTATTTTGCAGAGTCAAGGCTTGGAGAATTTGTTAATATTCTGCATGTACACAGCTTGGTTCTTATCTGAGCCCTGGCGTGTGTTAGCAGGGCAATTACCTACTCGCAATAGCTGCCTGTTACTTGGCAGAGGGGAGTGCTGAACAGAGTTATTTCATCAAAGATAGGAAAGTGACTCATTTTGATTACTCAGTCATGTCCTCTCCGCCTTGTACATGCACAATGGGAAAGTCTGATGGAAGCAGGCGAAAGAGGAGCAGCATGTGTTGCAGTCATTTCTCTTATTCACCACACCACTGTAGCAAAAGTAAAAAGCCAATAATTATAATATAACAAGGCTGAATAATAAAACATTTCACCTTCCCACATTTAGAAGGCAAATCTGAATTTGAAGGGAAATGACAAGTTAAAGACATCAAGGAGCAAAGGATGACGATTACTCAATTTCATTTTTTGTTTACCACAATTTCCAGTTTGCTTGGCCTTTTGGTCTCTGTCTTTGTGTTTGTGTTGCAAAAAGGAAAAATGTCCTTTAAATTACTGTAGTACATTTTACATGAAAACTGCATTTACAAAATTCACTCTTCCTAATCTGGTCTGGGAAGATTGAGTAGACAGTATGTGTCAGGTAACTTTTCAAAGCCTCCTCCTGACTTGGTGGCCCCATTCCCATATTTAAGTGATCCAGGCCTGTGGAAGTCTCCTGAGACTCAAAGACTCTCAAAATTATCTCTTAAAGACATATGCCATAATTTTAAAAATTGTTCATGAAACAGCTCACCAACAATGCCCATTTTCCTTGTGAAAAAAAAAATCATTAAATTAAAAAAAATGCAGCACTTAAAACTGTACTATTAAAAAGCCAGAATAAACCATTTTCCCCTACAATAATCTATTCAGGTTAATTTTCTGTTCAATAACACATCGTTATGCATTTTCTATGCTAATTAATTTAGTAATGGTCCCATAATCTAATGCAACCTTGTTTCAAAAACTGGAAAACTTTAATAAAGGGTTTCATGACACCCCTGCAAGGTTTAGCCTAACAGTGTCATTTGAAACACATGCAGATTTGTGGCTGTACATCTGACAATGGCAGATTAGTGTAGCAGTAGCATTTAAAACATATCATCCAGCAGATAATTTAAATCTGTAGGACAGAATAATAAATCTTTTTTCCCTTTCTTATTTTTAAAATAAAATAATCTTTTTTATCTCTTATGACATCAGCAGAAGGACATCCAGTAAAACAACAACAGTTTCAAAGCCATAAAGTAAAAACATTCAAATGGGTTTCTAGAAATTAAGCTCTTAAAGAAAAAAAAAAAACAACAACAAACCAACAAACACATCAACACTGAGTTACTGGGAAAGCCCTCTCAGATAGGGACCATATTGCTAACAGACACTTCTTGACCTTTCACCAACACTCTGTGGCTGTCCTAAAACCTTCTCCAGTGACCTTCATGCCTCCCACTGCTGAGACTGCTCTCCTCACTGAATCCCAACCTCTGATCACTGTTTCAATGAGGTTTTAAGTTTACATGGCTTCAAATATCCTTTTAATACCCTTCCTTTATCTAAACACTTGTTCTCAGTGGAAAATTGTAACGGTTGTCTGCCAATGAGAACATTAAGACATGATTTCAATAAAAACAATGCATAAAATTTTGCCCAAATGGGTATGTTTGAGCCTTTTAGAATGCAATAACTCAAATAATTCTATTTTTTTTGTTCCACAAAAATTATTTCCCCATTTCAGCCATCTCTAATTTTAACAATAACTTGCAGGTGTTTCCTGTTAAGTTGGTAATAACTGTGTCCTGGGATAATAAAACTCTTTGGGTTTGGCCCATTTATCATATTTAAATTGTAACTTAAAGGTGCATCCTGTTTACAAGGTAATAATAAACAAACTCTTCTGGAGCCAGTCCAATCTATTGTGTTATGTTGGGCTTGAAGAAACCTTGGATAATGCCATAGGTAGTAAAAGTTGATTCTCCCCTCTTAGCAAAAACTGGGGAAAAGATAGGGGAAAATGTTGATGTGTTGCCTAAATTAGGAAATTAACTTAGAAAAACTAAAAAGTCTCCAAAATGAGCAATCAAATAATTTTAAACCTTAGCTGATGGCCAGAGAATGAGAACACACCCATGTGAATTCCTCAGGGTGGACATCAGCACAAGATATAAATGCACAGCCCTGCACACCCTGCTCTGTCTCCCATGTCCTTCCAGGAGTCTCCTGCCCCTCTCTGGCTGTGTTTCCTGGGCTTTGAGGCAGCACTGCCCCATTCCAAGGCCAGTGACCTCTGCCTGCCATACCCCTCCTTGCTCTGTGCCATGGCTGGGATTTTAAATCTTGCCCCTTTTTGTCATAAGAGAAAACCCAGAAGGTTCAAAAAACCCCAAAACCCTGGGGAAGGAGGAGGCCAGCTCTTGAATTCACAAGTCCTCTGTTGGACAGCTGCCCTACAGTGAGATTTGGGGTCTCATGCAGAGCCCTCCACCTTGCCCAAATCCCTTGCATTGATGATCCCAAATTTCCAGCCCCTGCCCCGGTGCCAGCCTGGTGCATGGTTTTAACAGCTCCACGGTTTAACAGCCTGCAGAACCTCATGCAGTGGGACAACAGTCACTCCTTTGTTGAGGTCAGGACTTAGGGGGCTGTGGAAGGAATTTGGGTTGCCCTGTGTGCAGAGTAAAGTAGCAACTGCAGTGTGAAGCACAGAGATACCAGCATTCAAAAAAGCCACTTGAAAAATAAACTCCAGAAGCCATCAGTGCCTTCGTTCACATTGTAGCTTGGCTCCAGTGTTTCACAGTTATTTCTTAACAGCAAAATAGGCCCCAAACATTTTTCCTTTTTTTTTTCTTTCTTTTCCTTTTTTTTTTTCCTTTTTTGCTACATACTGCACAATATGAGTAATTCAAGAAGAGAATAAAGGCTGGCATTGTATAGCACACTTTCTCATGCATACACAAACCTCCTTCCAGCTTACTGAAGGAATCAAAGGGTGGAGGGAGTGTCTCCAGCATTTCATGTCAATGACGTCTTTTTTTTCCTCCAGTTTTAATGCCACCATAAACTCAGCGTGATGAAGCATTGATGAGTAATGAGCCCATGACACATCGTACTTTTAGAATAGCTCATATATTTGGCACATGCCAAATGCCCCATTTGTGTCTTTTCTTTCTTTCCACTCATACCCCCAACTCAAGCACAGGTTACAGGTTCACAAACACCTTTGCCATGAGGAAGAAATGCAAGTTTATTTCCACCCTGAACAGCAGTGACATCCCTCACTTTAGGGTGCTGTGAGGCAGCTCATGCCATCCAAACATGCATCACACCCTCGCCAAAGCCACTGCCTGGACAGGCCAGTGGTCGCCCTGAACTGGGGGCCTCCAGCAGGCTGGATGCTTTTGTTCCTCCCTCATCTCCCACCAGGCATGGCACTTTCACCTTCCCTGAAGCCCTGTCACAATGGCCTGGAGTAGAGAGCAGTCAGGACATCCTTGTGAAAAAAATGCAGCTTCTTATTCATCAAGTGACTTGGAGGGAGTTGGGGGTGAACTTGCATTTATTAAGAATCTGCTGTTCCTGCATTGACCTGGACTTCTTGGTAATAATTGGATTCCTGGATTTAAAACCACCTAGGAAAGAACTCAGTAAGTCCTAAGTCATCAAGAGTGACCCAGTTGTCAGAGACAGACAGGAGACACTGTCATATGGGACATTAGAAGCCCTGGAGGTGAATCTCCAGTGGCACAAGTGTTTCCATGCACATGTGCCATCCTAACCCTGCAGCAAGGCCCATCCTTTTGCCAGCTCTTCCTTACAGAGGGGAAGGTCGGGGATACTCTCCTGGCATAGATGCACTGCAGACCACAGCCTTACCTTCTGATCTGGCCTCCTGAGGATTTGTGTTCTGCTGCAAATGGGGATTTCACCGGGTAGGGACACCCAGAATGAGGAGGCAGAAGAGAATTTAACAGTGCTGGAGGCACAGCATGGGAGAGGTTTTCCGAGGAAAGAAGGAGGCTGGACAAAATCAGCAGTTTTTAAGTTTGGCCAAAAAGTCTATCTTGTTAGCTGGAAAGGTCTGCTTTCTCAGTCATCACTGTGAGAGTACCAGTAGCATAAAGTTTTTTTCTCATAAAAATCCTCTCCAATGTCTAGACCAGTGTACAAAGAGTTTTCATTTGTCATTTCCCTTTATCACTTTGCCTATGTTGAGATATGGGACAATATTTTATTTTAAGCTTTTTTTTTTCCCAATAATTTTTTCAAAGTTTTCAAACATGTAAAAAAACTCACATCTGCTCTCCTGAGAAGTCCATAATTTCTTTAATGGAGGCTTTCAAAGCAACATAAGGGAATAGGGCATAAGGAAGCTACTTGAATCTTCATTGCTTTGAAAAACATGTAAACATAACAGTTTTAAACCAACCATTTTTTTCCCCATTGTTGCCAAAAATCCTATAATGCTTTCCACATGGCTGTTTAAGCTGTAAGAGGTGACATCAGACACCCAGGCTGCCATGGAGAACATAAGGAAACCTGGGTACTGCTGACAAACCTTAGGCAGTTCCTTCATTTCCAAAGTTATCAGGACCACACATGGCACAAGCACAAATTAATGTTATTTCTCAGCTTGATTATGCTCATTTCCCTGGGTGACAATTTCTCCTGGATGAGATAATCCCAGTGTTCCTTCTGGGAGCTGCTCCTGTCACTCAGTTCAGCAAACGAGGTCAATCAGACCACTTTATCTCCCCCTCCCCTCTGGGAAAAAAAAAAATTAAAAATTAAAAAAAAAAAAGAAAATAAAAGAAAAAAAAAAGAAAAAAACAAATGGCAATTTTCTCCATTTCATAACAAAGCTCCAGAAGTTGCATGATCCCATTTCTGTAATCAGAACTGCTTCTTTTTTTCCCCCCTCTTCTACAGGCAGGCTGCAAGGAGGATTTGAAATAAGGAAATAAATGAGTTTCTTGAAATTGTCTTTTCGTATTAGAGTTACAGGAACCACGTTGATTGAAACTGAGTCCTTGGGGAATTAATTTCTTCTGGCAAAAATAACAGTTCCTGAAACTTTTACCAGCCTTTTCACATCAATTATTTATATTTTAGAACTTATTTTAAGATACAGTTGTTTCTGAGGCTAATTATTCGCTTCTAGAACCAGATAAAGCTAAAAGCATGCTGATAATCTTCTGATAATCTCTCTGTACCAACCTCCTTTAGCCCCATACAAATCTTCTAGTCAGTGATAAATTTGCCAGCTCTGTTTTCAGCATTGGCTCAAACTCAGCTGATCTGAATGCTCTTTTAAAACAAAAACAAAAGCAGCTCCTCCTTTACAAAATACACAGCCAATGTTCACTCCAAGCTGCAACTGGAGTAGGCTGAAAAAGGGTTAAATCCCCGTTTTCCATGGCTGCATTGAGTACTCCTATAATATTTGCCTCCTTGATTTTAAGTCAGCCACATGCCCGCTGCTGAAACTACAATGCAGCCAGTGTCTGGATCTCTGACAAAGATCAGGCTTTCATCCCTGTTATTTGTGTTACTCCTCAGAGTTTTTTAATGGTTTTTAGCAGAGAAAAATAACAGTCATGGCTTGGAAGTGTTTCAGAATGACCCAGCACTTACCATCATGCAGCTCTTTCAGGGACACTTTGGGATCCAGGTTCTGGCTGCTGCTCCATGGGATGTATGTCTTTTCAGGCAGGTTTCCTGTGACTGGCACAGGAAATATAATAATCTGTAATAATAAGGAGCAAATTCTATATTCACCCCAGAGCCTGGGGCTTGATGCTTTCAGAAAAGCTGCAGTCAAGTGGAAGAAACATTTATTTGATCACATCAGCCAGATCATGTGAGATTTCAGCTCAGCATGGTGACAGGACAGTCACATCATTCCATGTCACCTGCCAAAGGAGTTGTCCTTATTCATCACGGACATTAAGCTTTGCCTGGATCCAAATCCACACAACAGTTGCTTCTCCGCTTTTTTTCCTTAAAACTCTTTCTGCAAGAGGCTCCTTCAAGAGCTGTCTTCAAGTCTTAGAGAGCATGCAGAGAGGTTTTTGTCTCCTTCTGTGCTCCACCCCTGCATCACTCCCTGTCCTAAGCACTTTAAATAAAGGGGACCTTGAACTTGTTGCTCATATGGTGTATGTTACCATTGCACATCAAAGTAACAGGTTTTCCATCTTTGAGTATCCTTTTCTTTTGCCTTTAGCCATCATTCTCTGCTAGACAACATCTTGGATGTTTCTTTCCTTAGAAAAGTGTCTGCTAAAAGTCACTCTTTGCCCACAGCTACCTGACATCACACACAGCACCACGCAAAAGCCTACTTTTCCTCATATTGGCAGTTTGGCAAGGAAACACATTGGATGGTTAATAAATTATTCTTCTGTAGGGGTGACAGAAGTGGCCTCAGAACTTACTGTATGCTTCTGGTTTATGATGTAAACTTCACATTTTCCCAGAAGATAAAGGAATTTGCACACATGGTGAACTTGCCATTTGTGCAAATTGTCATTTGTGTAAAGATTTGAAGATTAATTAGCAACTGTCTGATCCAAAGTCCACTAAAGCCAGGAAAGACCATAAGGAATCAAAGACAATAAAGATACAAAAGAGTACTGACAGCCAACTTACTATTATCCCTTTTTTTTTTTTTTTGCTTAATAAAAAACAGTTCAATCAACCAATCAACTCTTTCATTTATGCTCTGCAGCATACAAATAAACATATTATAACACATTTTTCTTCCTTGGCAAAAACACTTAACAGAATAACATCAAATCTTCAGTATCAATCAATTAATTAACTTCATAACCAAGTTGTGTAAGGAATTAATTTTGTATTCAAAGATAGACTAATCTGAGACTGCAAAACTGTACCTGTTAAGAAACCACAGGTGCAGAGGGAGGGACTGGGCTTCTGATGGGCGAAATAAGAATTAGCGGCTCCCAACTTTCCAGTGTATCATGAACTTACTTGGATTTAACATACTTCCTCTGCCCCTACATGAGCCATACTCTGACCACAACTCAGACAAGATTATCAGGCAGCCACCAGCAGGCAACAGCAAGGGGCATTTACCCAACAAGAAGTACAGCAGCTCCTCCCTCCTGCTTTCTCCAGCTCTGAATCCAGTTTTCTGTTCAGAAACCTTGCTCAGATGAAAAAGAAATCAAAGTTAGTCATTTGCCTGGGATAAGATTGCAAGTCTTTTAGCCAAGCCAGGGCTCCTGCTGCTGACCAGCCCCGAGGGGAATGCAGCCATGCATTTGCAGATCACTGGTGCAGGACATGCACAGGGGAAAGACACACATGCTTTCATCCCTCCAGGAAATCCCGGGAGAGAGAGATGGAGTCTTGCCCTCAACCCTGTCCAAAGGGTTTAGCCCTCCTCCAGAGCCTGACTAATGGATGGCCTTTGTCTGATGCCCCCGAGGGCAAATGCAAGCTAATAAAAACTGGAGTCCACACAGATAACATATAATTAGAACTGGGTTTTAGGCAATGGTCTTCCAGGCTACCTCATTATTCTCTTTGAATAGGCTTTGAATTACACTTTTGCAATTTTAGATAAAAGGGTACCAGTAGTTTTGCAGCATTAGCAAACTGAGTTAGATTGAACAGTTAGAATTAATGGGTACTTTGATTTCATCTTTTCACTTTAACATTGAAACCAGCAATCAGGCAGCAAAATTATTTTCCCCTGCTCATGTTTTCTTCCTTCAATCATCTTTCTCTATTCTGCCCTCTCAGGCACTTGCTTCTGGTTTGTTTGACTTTGGCCAGGCTGCATTTCCAATTAATGGGTGCTCTCTGGAACACCATGTCTGCATCACAACATTTTCAGTATTGAACTGTGACTATTGAAGTAAAAATCTTTCTGTTGGTGGTGACCCAACCAGTTCTTCTGGCTGTGCTTCTTTTGGTTTTGTTTTTGGTTTTGTTTTTTTTTTGCTCTTACTGAGTGCATTGTAATGGCCATAATTGTTGTGGAATATGAATGAATCATAACAAATTCCACTTACCTTTTGTTCCAGTGGCTTATACAGAGCAGAAGAAATCTCTGAGGAGCTCTCCCACATGTTCTCCTTTAGCCTCAAGCAGACACAGTCCCCCCAAACAAGCCTAAATCAGCTATTCCCAGCCGTGAGCCTCTGACAGCCCTGAAATGAACTTAATCTTAGTCTTATGCATAAAACCATAAAACTAAAAAGCACACAAGTCCATAGTAAAGGCCACAGATCTCCTGGTGGAGGGGGAGAACGCTCACATCTCCACCAGACCTGCTGTGGAGGCCTAACATAGACAACTGCAATGTGCCTGCAGTCTGATGCCAACAACACTGCAAATAAAACACATGCAATAAATACACAGCTGATTTGTACAATAGCTTTATCTGAGTAAAGTGTAGCAGCTAGATGTGCCTTTTCATTTATTAATTTATCCTACAGTTCCCACAGGCTAGGCCATCTCCCAGACTTCCCTCTGCTTTGGACCAAACAGGCCACACAAATTGTAACAGTGGCAGAAGAGCATCATATCTCACAATCCCTCCTCTTTTAATTTTTCCTCCACAATATTGATTTGGGAAAAAAAAGTGTTTTCACAGGATTTACAATCCACAATGCCATAAAGACTTGTGGAAGAAAAAAATAATCTCAGGTGCTACTTAAGAAATTCCTCATTTCTAAATCTCAGTGGATTAAAGTTTCTGCCCTAATGACCCATGTGAGTGCTTTTGTGTAAAACTTTGAATAACTTTATTGATTACATTCTGTATAGCACAAGTCTCTGGACTCTTATTCTTGTTTTTCTCTTCTAAAAAGCTCCTATAAAGACATACAGTACCAGAATGGATTAGTGCATTAGCCCTTGCCTTTGCAGACTTACTTGCAATCCAGAAAGGATTTTGGATGAGGGGAGTCTTACCAGACAGGATCACACTTCTTAATGGAAAATATTTCCATACTGAAAAAATGGGAAATGTAACATTTAGCACAATTCAACCTGTTTGATAGCTTTTTCTGTGCTGAGGCACAGGGGTGGCTACAGAAACAGCACCACCAGGCAGTAGTGGGATGCCTCAACAGGGCTGTCTCAAAGCTAGGATAGCTTTCATAAAGGGCTTTCTTAGAAGAAGATAAAATAAAGCCTTTTGGTAAAGCTGAATGGGAGAGTCCAGCTGGCATAACAGAATGTAAAGGTGAAAAATGAGGTTTATTGGCATAATGTTTGAGTCTGACTGAAAGCAGCACAGTGCCCACAGTTTTTTCTTTCCTCTGACAGGGTCACCATCACCATTTTCCTCTTGGTGTTTTCCAACACAAGGCTCTTTCACACAAGAAAATAGATGACAAGGTGAATAGAAGTTTTAGTTTTAAATTTACCTACAGGACTTTCAGTCTGTTTTTAGAAAGGAAACAGTATATCTGTCTAAAACCAGACTCTCCACCCTCTCTTTCTACGCTCCCTTGTCCTTTCCACCTGTTTAGATGTTTTCACAGTGGGATAACACATTCATTCCCTCCAGACCGGGGCTCAGCTGTTGGGAATGGAAAATAAAACCCAAGTTTGCAGAGTATTTTTAGCCCAGGGAAAATAAAGCGGTTGCAAATACCGTCCACTCAGCAGCTCCTCTGGCTTGTGCAGATCCCTGCCCAGAAAGAAAGGAAACCACAGGGCCAGGCTGAGCCCACTGATTTCATACCCATGCCAAGTACTCCGGAGTGACTCACCTAACAGTCCCACCCTTCTTCTTCTGCCTGTGTGAAGGTGCCCTCCCCAGAGGTCACATCACAGGTCCTTGCCATGGCTGTGGCCCTGGTGCTGTCACTGCCACAGATGCACTCAGCCTGTGGCTCTCACCCTCAGCTGAGCTCCTCTGTTGGTGACTGGCTCACCACCAGGTTGCAGATGGGTCTCCTGTTTCTCTCTGATCTCCCCAGCCTCGCGGGACCAGCCTTCTGCGAAAAGGCAGCGCGTAAGGGGATACAACACTAGACAGATGACACATATTTCAGATCCACCTAATGGCTGATCCTTGTTCCCAGGCTTCCCAAGTGCCATTTGTCTTTAACAAATGGCCACACCGGCTGTGGAGATGATATCTTAAAAATGTCTTTGAAAGGGCTGACTTGCCTCTAATGGCATCTGCAGCATGTGTTCCCCTGACAGTTGTCCTCTGTGCTGTCAGGCTTCTCCTACTGCAGGTAAAAGCAAAGTATTCTGAAAGAGAAACTGTAAGCCATCAAGGAAATATGTTTAGAAAAAGCACGTCCTGAATGGAAGAGGTAGTTTAAAGAACTAAAGAGAAGAGGATCTAGAACACACTATCTTCTATGTCTAGGTCTGAGCATCCTTGGACTGTGAGCTGTAAATTGAGTTTATGCTGAAGTTGTAGCAAAGCAGTGATTTCTTCACTGCTACAATGACTGTGAGCATCTTGTATGCAACAGAAACACTGGATGCTGACAAAATTGTCCAAACATTGCTGAAAGGAAGATACAAATCCCTTTATGTAAATTTTTCCAGTTTTCCATCTCTGTCTTGGAAAAATCTGGAGATTTTGTACAACTCCCTGGGACATCCCCCTGTGCACATCTCAGACAGGCCCCCTGTAAAGCAGCAAAAGGCATCCAAGCTCAGCTCTACAGCCTGTGCCCAGGGATCCTGTTTTTAACATGAAACACAGGCCCAGATCACTTCCCATTCATCTTTTTGCACCTCCCAACACAGAAGTGTTTCCATACCCGTGCATTGTCTGGGAGGACAAGAGCTGGCCCAAACAGAGGCAGCCCCGTGCTGCTTTTCACAGCAGGGCTGAGCAGGTGCCAGGGCTGGCCCTGTGGGCTGGGTGCAGGGACAGCCCGAGGTGCTCCTAGTGCCTTGGACATACTGCACACACAAAAACGCTGGAGCAGTGTGTCCACACCAACTCTCACAAGGACCATGCTTATTATGAAGGCATCACAAACAGCTCAGACATATCCTCCTGTCCAAGAAATCCTGGAAAGAAATATGGCAACTCCTTTGGGAACCATTCAACTCTGCTCCATCTCCATTTACTTAGCCATCAGCAGCACACTGCTGTGGGCTCACTTAGTTGTGGGAATATTCCCAACAGACCTCCTTAAAAAGTACTTTCTATTTAAGACCAAAAAGCAGCTGCTGATAGTGCTGCCTTAATCTGGCCATTTTGCTTCTGGCTGCTATAGATTCCACATTTTTCCTATCCAGCCAGCACAACATGCAGTTCAGCATCCATTGCCTGGGATTTCTGAAAATGCTCAGAACTGGCCTGACTGATCTCAGAGTAACCAACACCGAGTGTGCTTTGTTTTCCTCTACCTTTTATTCTTGAAAAGATTAAGCACCCACAAATAGCAGATCATCTGCAAAGTTAAGGCACAGTTATTCCAGTAGCTGACACACTGCTCCATGAACACTGGCTATTTACAGCAAATGTAACCCCAGTTTATCTTCTGCAAAATCTTTAGCATGTTATTTCGGGGAGTTCAAGTTATAACTGCTATGATTTTTGAGAGCACAATTTAAGGAAACTGTTCTATTATTCCATCCAGTTTGGAGACTTGGAGGAAAAACATCTTCCTGAAGATTTCAGTCCTACAGGGAAGTGAATAACATATGCCTGGTATTACCTATTAGCAAGTATTTTAACCTTCCCCAGGTCTGGCAATATTGCTGCTATATATAGCATAAATTCCTCGGCAATTAGGCTTTTTTTTTCTTTTAGTAGATCTCGGCTGAGGCACCCCCACCAACCCAACCAGCTTTACCCACCTTGGATTCAGGATGTCAGTGAAGACCCATATAGACAACTCTGTTTCAGAACTCCCAGCTTCTCCTTGGAGATCACCAGAAGAAAAAAAGATTTTAAGAACAATGAAAACATTAACAACACGAGCCAGATTTTAAATGGCAAAACTTTTGTTTACCAAAAGATATCTTTCAATTTTAAGCAAGGATACTTTTAAATGATGACTTTCAGGTTTTTCCTAATTCTAGGGACCCAGGGTGGCAATGTCCACTCAAGACTATGCCACAGCAAATTCAAGCACACAAGGCCAAAACAAGGAGTCCCATTTCTCTCCTTTTAAGCTCCAGAGAGGCCAATAAGAAAATTCATAGACCTCAAATGATTCTGCCAAGCACAGCAGAAAATATCTACTGTGGAGTAACATTAGCAAAAGTCTGCCTACAGGTCATGAGTCTCTTCAAGAGTGACTTTTGTCCAAGATGATCTTTTCGAGCTAAACCTTTGCTACAATTTCCTGTTATTTGCAGGATGTAAGGCAAAAAAAAAAAAATGGGCATTTTAGTCCTGGCACACAGAGCCAAAGCCTTCTATTCAGAGGCTAGCTCAACTGAAATTGTTGTTAAACTGGTAGTGACGACAGGACCAGGCTCCAGCAGACACCAAGTGGTTCTGAAAAGTCCAGTTTCCATGACAGGGAAACTGGAGAAGCAGTAAATTTTGTCATTTCTGACAATAAGAGTACTCTGGGTGCTGTCTGGAGCTTGGGTGTTGCATTTTTACTGCACAACATGAGGATCCACTTTACAGATGAGCACAAACAACCTCCATACATCTCTTCATCAAGATGTGCACTTTAAAACCTATTTATAGCTGCTAAAAGTCTCATCTTCCAAATGCTCTCAAAAGAAGTTTAAAGGCTTCTCAGCTGTGACTCGGATGTCAAAAATAGTATATGGAGGAGTCTCAACTGTTCTCTGAGGGAGAACAGATTGTTTTACTGACTAACACTACGTAGATGAATCGGAGGACTATAAGTGGACTTTTGCTTTCTCAGAAGCTGGGCAGCAGTTTCCTTGCCTTGCACTAACAGCTTCTGGGTACCTGGTCCCACATGTGAGCAGGTGAATAATTGACAGATGGTTTTCTTTATGCAGCTAAGTAAAAACTTTCAACATTATGTCAGGAGAGATTAGGAAGGTGGGGAAAACGCACTGAAGAAAGCTGGAGTTTAAACTTGTTACCCAGCATCCCCCCCCATGCCAAGCACAGCCAGGGCACCCAAAGGTGCTCGTTAGAGAGGGTGTTTACAGGTGAGCCATTATCGGGTACTGATATAAAATACTGCCGTGGAAAAGGACATTTAATAAGCTCCAGCTGCCTGGGAAACTTAAAGCAAAATTCCTGCAGCAAATAGTCGATCTGAAAAACAAGCAGTAATAGGGCTGAAACAAAGGAGCTGAGCTTGAAAAACAGATCTGTGACTGAGTCAAGCTGCAGTTTGGAAAGGCTATCAGATGGATGTTTGCCTAGCTTTGCTTTTATGCAGAGATTTACTCCTGCCAGCACAAGGAGCTGCTGAGACCACATCCTATCTTCTTTTGCCTTTGTATCATTACTTGTGCCCCCCGACTTTGCTGCCATGAGAGCATAGGCTGTGTTTCTGGGCTGGCTTAGAAAAATGCAACAGTTTGCAGAGGTGTAATAATGTGTTTTATTTCAAAACAGAACTTAAAACAGAAATAGAAACAAACAGCAAGGCTTGGCAATCCCTCTGCCCTCCCACTCCCAAAAGCTGGTTGTCTCCTGTTTCCCTTCCGAATTTTCTGTTGGCTCAGCTGGCAAAAAATGGGGGTGATTAAACCTTTTTTCCTAAAGGCGAATGGGAACAAGACCCTTCTGGCTTCCCTCTGTGGCACAAAACCCCACCAGGGCTGCAGGGCTGATGCTGCCCTGTCACAGGCACCCATTGCCTCCATCCTCTGCTTCCAGAATAGCCCCCATCCTGTGCTAGCCCTTTTTCAGTAAAATAAAATATAAAATAGCAAAATAAATGCAGCCTACCTAACCTCAACAGCTCTATCTTTTCACCTTGTGGAACGGAAATCTGGATTGAGAACCTTGAGACTGATTTCCTTGTTCATTTAAGGAGGACCCAAAGGGACAATCAGTGGCAGAAGAAGGCAGAGGGAGCCACACTGGCTGGAAGTGAACTGGTTTGGGTATCAGAAGCAGCACAGCCCTGTACAGGATAATTCACTCTTCTTCTTGCCAGCCGAATGGAAACAGAACATGCCTTCTCCCGCATTTTCTTTTCAGGAGGCCTGGCATATCTGGGACTATCATCAGCTCAGACTTCATCTGTTTTATGGCAGGATTCCAGTAAGCCTTGCCCATGGACAGTGAAAATGTTTTCTTAAAATGCTTTCCCAGGGCAGGATAGGGATTTTGGCCCTTCATTTGGCCCTTCGTGTACCTTCATTGCCATTATTTTCCATGGCTGCATAAAAAATTTTAGACTAGAGGTGTGTTTGGTTTAGAGGGCCAGTGTTCAGAAAGGATGCTGGTGATCCTTCCCCATGTGAGAAAAAGGCTTTTTGTTATTCCCACAGAATCCACTGGAGTAACAGACATGCATCTTCCATCAAGGTTGATTCATGATGTTTCATTGTGGTTGTACACCAGCAAATCATTAATATCATTTACATCCTATCACCCATGAACACAGCTTTTTAGTGGTTCATGACCCTCATGACCAAATTTTACTGGATCAAAATTGTCCCTTATGTTTATTTTGAGTATCAGAAAACTGGCATGGCTTACTTGTGCTTCAAAAAGCAAACAAGCAAATGCATAACTGGGCCCTAGAGTCCAACAACAGCTCTGCATATTTGTTGTGATGGTTGGACATACTTGCAATAGATTTTGAGTATACTGGTGAAATGCTAAAAGAAGATTAAATATGCAGAAAACTGGTTGAGTAGCTTTGAAGTTGTGACAATAACCATTTTCAAATGCAGTCAAAATTTCCATTACATTTCTTGGCTGGGTCTCACTTCAGGAGGATAGATCTTGCACACTTGGTAGAACTTCCTAATCAGTTTTTTCTGTTTTATCTGAAGTGCTTTTCACTTTGGGGGCAATTGTGAAGCAAAATAGAAACAAGGAACAGCACAGTCCACAGACATTTAAGGTAGCCAGGAACAATGCACTCTTGGAGGCAAGACTATCCTGAGACATGAGCAGAGCTGATTTTTTTCTTTCCCTGTTTGTCTGCACCAAGGCTAAATAGTACTTTCTAAAATTCTCTTAGGACTTTATAAGCTTGTCTAGCCTGTCACTCCTCAAGGTGATCCTCCCATTGTCAAACCCAACCAGATGGGAATTTTAGGTGTTTGCTGAATCTGTGCAATGTGTTCTAGCTAATAATTTTTTTTAGAATATATAACTAAAATTTCCTATGTCATTCAATCACTTTACATCTTCTCCCCCATTTTTCCCCTGGCAGCAGTAGTGCCAGCAGTAGTGAGGGCTGCCAGCAGTAGTGAGCCTTTTTAGGATTAGAAACACCCTTTACAGTCTGCAGAGAGTCAAGGGTAGCATAGACTACAAACAACAATTTTTTTGCTGATTCACAGTTTGAAAATTGATAGACCTGTGGGTTTCCAGAAATTTGACCTAAATTGAGTCCATCTAAATTATGTTTTATTCCTGCACCCTGCCCTATGTTTCCTTTCAGGAGCTGGGCATTCTCTTCCACCAAGGGGGTAAAAAAACGAAAACCTTCACGTACATTTCCCTTTTCAGTGTGTAGGAGGGAAGGAGTGGAACTGCCCAGCAGCAGCAGCATGTGGCCACCCAAACCCTCAGGTCCATGTGATGGCACAGGTGATGATGTGGACAGAGGCGGAGGCAATCCCAGCCTCTCCTGAGCCTAAAGCCACCGTGTTGGGGAGCAGAATGGTTCAAAAGCTCCACACGCCACCTCCCCAGACAGCCTGGCCAAAGGGCAGGTCAAGCTGAGACAGTTCATTCCCTTCTCCTTGATCTTTCCCTTCTCCTTGATCTCCCAGACTTCACAGGAAGCCTTTGAAGCAGTGCAAATAAGGGCAGGAGCTGCTGCCTTCATTTTAGATCCCCACAAATTACACCCATCTTTCACCCAGCCCGAGATGTTCTGCTGAACAATAGATGCAGATACTGGAGGCTCATTAAGGCCTTTTTCTCCAAGCCCCAAGCTGGAGCATATCCAGGTTTTCAAAGGCTGGACATCATTTAACCAATGCATCCTCCAGAGCATCTCTGAGGCAGACATGTTAGCCTTAATATCCCTTGAAGATTTCAGACATATGATTCCTGCTCATTTTTCAAATGTGCTTCAGATATAGTCTGAAGGGGAAAAAATCAGAATTATTTCATTCTCCAGGAAAATGTTACAAAACTGGTTGCCCTTCCAGATACATTTCATGTTTCTTTGCAGTTTTTTGTTAAAAGTGGGAGAAACAGACTGTAAGAAAACAGGGCTGCATCTGAGAGGGTATGTTTCAAATGTTGCACAGCATTTTCTAACACAATTAATAGAACAAACTAATTTTTTTTTTTTGCATTCATCCTAAGAATTTATTGCAAGTGCCAAGTGATAACTTGGACATAGATTAGCCCTTCAGCATCAGAAAAGAAATTCAAAAGTCAGGGTGGGACATTTTGAAGGGCAATTGAGATTTATATGTGATTTATAAATTGTGATTTATTCTCTACAGTTTAGGAACTGTGACAATTTATTTACTGTGATTTTACTGTGACTATTCCTTTATCTTGTACTTTGTTTTTCTCAGGTGTTTCATCTTGTTCATATGTCATGAAGCCATTTGTTTATTTGCAAAATTTGCTGAAAACTTCTAAGTGGAAACAGCATAATGGTACTTATGAATTATGAAATTAGACCTTAAGCACTCAGGCAATAGAAGTACTAAGTGAACTTAAAAGAAAACATGGCAAAAGCACAGTTCTCCGTGTGCTGAGTTTCAATTCTGCAATGCTCACCTGGAGCGCACCAGCCACCAGCCGAGTGCTGAGATGGCTTCGTCCCGTGCCTGAGCTCCTGACCTCCTGTGCATTTTCTGATCAAGCAAAAGGCCGTCCTTGGGGCACTGTGGAGGAGGGAAGAGACTCCTTAAAAGATGCCACAGCCTAGAGGGGTAATTACTGCAGCAAGCTCACCTGGCCCTGCACTGCCTGGGCTGAGGTGGGAAGGAGCAGGGAGATGCTTAGAGACCACGGCGACTCCCAGGCAACAGGACAAGAGGACACAGCCTCCTGCACCTGGGGAGGTTTAGGCTGGACAACAGGAGGAATTCCTTCACAGGAAAGGTGATTGAGCATCAGAATGAGCTACCTGGGGAGACAGTGGAATCATCATGCCTGGAGTTGTTGCAGAAAAGATGGGATGTGGCACTCAGTGGTGTCAGTGGGTGACAAGGTGAGGTCGGGTCACGTGTTGGACTCAATGATCTCGAAGGTCTTTTCCAACCCAGTTAATTCTATTATTCTGTGATTCTGATTCTGCACTTGCTCCCAGGAGCAGCATCCCCTCACAGCCCAGCCTCTCCCCATACCTGAGGGACACAGGAGTAAATCCAGCCCCTCCACAGCCATTACACACACTCTAAATTCAACAGCTTCTCGTGGCATGAAACTTGTCTCCCTAAATGATTTAGTCTGGGTGTACAACACAGCGCGGGCCAGGATGCAACTGCTGCCAAGCCTTCACCCTCCCCTTCCACCCTCAGCCTCCAACCAAACTAATGCCAGTGCTGTTGGAAGTAGGATGTCATAGTGCAGCACACACATACACAGGATCCCTTTAGATTCTGGTTTATATCTGCAGTGAGAACCTTGGCAGCTATAAAAAATTTTGGTCTGGTCACTAAGCTTAAGATTTTTTTTTTCCTTCTAATTTCATACACAGTTACTAAAAGAGTCAGGGCTTTTGGCAGTGACATTGCACAGTTCTGTCAGCTAATCCCTCCCCCCATACACAACTTTAAAAATTATTAATGAAAATCCACCCTGGCCTGTATGATTAATATATTTAAACAATTTGAAAATTGACATGCTTTTCATTGTGGTCTGCTTTACAATGGCACACTTCATCAGAATGGAAGAAAGTGGAATCTTAACAGGGCCAGAACATTAATTACTTACATCTGAACCCCCCAAGCTCAGTAACTAGCTACAAGCACGAATATCTGTAAGTGACAAACAGGTTTTTACAAGGCATTACACCAAATTTATCCCATCCTAGTGGCTGGATATATCAGAGTGTCCACAGGGCTCCTTAATTTTCATTGAACACAGTGCTCTGCATTTACTGCCTGCGCTTGGACAGCAAGTAGGGTTTGATCCTGGGGTTATCCCACAGAATCATCAATGTGGAGGAGACCTTCAAAATCACCTATTCCAACCATTAACCAGCACCACCATAAACACCCCGAAACCACGTCCCCAGGTGCCACATCCAGACACCTCTTGTGAGTCCACCACCCCTCTGGGCAACTTATTCCAATGCCTGACCACTCTTTCAGTGCTTGACAACCCTTTCAGTGAACAGCTTTTTCAATATCCAATCCAAACTTCCTCTCGTGTTACCTCTTGTCCTGTCTCTTGTAGCCTGGGAGAAGAGCCTGACCCCACCTCTCCTTAGGTAGTTCAGAGAGTGAGATATCCCCTGCTGGTGACAAACAGGGTCCATCTGCCTTAAAGAGGGAAAAGGATTTTTGTGCAGGAGTTAGCAGGGCTCATGGAAAGAGCTTTGTACTAGACTTGAAGGGAGAGAGAGAAAACCAGACCTGCTAGAGATAAGCCAGGGCATGGCCACCATGATCTGAGGGGTCTTTTCCAACTTGAATGATTCTATTATTCCACAATCAAAAATTCCAAAATTCTGCCCCTGACACCAGGCTCAAAGTAAGGTATTGATCTGCAGGGTCTTCTTGTTTCTTCTCTCATTCTTTGCCACCAGAAGGACAGAGAGGAGCACTATATATGTTCCAGATCCCTTTACCAGTCATCCCAAGGCCCTGAAGTCTCTTGACTGACCTCAGACTTCTTGTAGGAACTTCAGTGTTGTCCAGCTGGAATATCAGTAATGAATAGCAATCTGAGGGTTGCACCAAGGTGTTTGGGAAGATTTATCTTCATTATCGCCACATCTTTAACCTGGGTGCTAGGAAGACAGCAAACATCCCCATCAAGTGGGTCCAGTTTGCATTCTGTTCCCTCAGTAAGAGAGAATCTCCCGTGACCAATAACCAGCCTCTTTTCCTTTTTGGAAGCAGTTTTGAGGTGGGACATAGATTGATACCTCCATAGGAGAGAACCACTGTCATTGTCACTGCTCAGTTCCACTGACATCTGCTGTCCAAGGGCACCTTGGGGTTGCCTCTGTCATCCAAGGGAGCAGGCAGGAGCACTTCGAAGCAGCCCAGTGAATACACCAGCAGTAGAAAAGTATTAATGAAACCAAGCCTTCCTTCTGCAAGAGACACACACAAAAAGTAAGCAGTTTTATCCTGTTACTTGAATAGGAAAATATCAATTACCTTTGGGTTTTGGGACGTGTTAAGTGGAGCAGTCACGAAGGAGACATGTCTGCTGTGTGTGTCCCCTCTCCATTAAGTGTGTTCATCCAGGTGGAGACAGGGTGGAGAATTCTGTGTGTTCTATCTGCCTGTTGGGAGTGTCCCCGGGAAGGCAGGGAGTGTCATTCCAGTCATCTCTCCCTCGTTCCCTCCTCTGACACAGAGCACTCTGGCCCCAGGACTGCTTAGTGTAGCACTGGTAGCCTCTCCTTGTCATTACAAAGTCATTTCTGTGGGTGCAAATGGGCTTTTTGTAGGCATATCTGGAGCTATATGAGGCTTTAGGCAAAAGAAGAAGTCCTTAGCACCTTGCGCTCAACACTATCCCCAGCACCCACAGCTGTGCACAGAAGTGTAAAAATGTGCTTGTCTGTGCTTCAGGGTGTGACCAGCAGTGCCCCTGGACTGTGCTGCTCAATGCTGCCTCAATCCTAGGCCCTATCATGACCAGAGATGTGGCATTTTTCTACTTATTTCACACAAATGGCTAGATTCATTCAGCAGTGTCTGAGCAGGCCCTTGAATGATGCTCTGTGCGATCACTGTGGTCAGGGTGGCTTTCCTGCCGAGCCCAGGGGGTGACAGGATGGTGTGACTCCTGCTTCAACAATGCCTGCATTCCTCTGGGGATACAGGGGGTGTGACTCCAGCTGCTGGTGCTGGGGGCCAGACACAGATTTCTCTCCTCTGAGTGTCAAACTCCTTGAGCTGTCCTCAGAGAGGAAGGTCAAGCCCAGCCTTCCTACTCAGCCCACTGCACATGACTGCCAGCAATGAAAGATGCATTTATGTGGAGTCAGTGGGGGCACAGTTTCTTTCCAGAAGCTGTGGGAGCAGTCACCACTAGAGATGTGAGTCTGCATCCCTTGGAAAAAGGAGAAAACTGACTTTTCCTCAGCCACTGGGGTTTGCACAACCAGCCCGTTGCTGCACCCCTGGGTAGCCACTCCTAATGAAAGACGTGGTCCTAGTGAGATCCTTCAGATGTGAAAGGATTGGCAGCTGATTTTAGGAGACTCCCAGGCTCTAATGAAGTAAATAATAAGAAGAGATAATAATTTTAAAGTATAATAATTAATAACAATGACCAATGAAAAATCAATTGAATAATAAAAGACAGTTTAAAAGTACTAATGCTTAACATTTTAAAATTGATCGCTATCAGGTGTGCAACATAAGCTATAATAAGATGCATAACTTAAAGTTTCCTTTTCCTGACTTCTTATGGTTTTAAGACAGCAAGGTACAGTTGGAGTGGTAAGGAATCTTTCTTTTTAAACTTTAATGTATTAAAGATACATTAATACATTAATGCAGCATTAAGGATATGAGCATTTAAAAGTCATGCCTTGTTCCTGATCAATTAAACCTGTTGTGTGACAGCAGAAGCCTTTTCCTCCTCTTCTTGCCTCCCTAATTGACATTTGTTGTCAATTTAGTGACACTCTTAAAAACCCTACAGCACACACAAGTACAAGAACTTGTACACACCAGCTGTAGAAACTGAGTAGCTCAGTCAAAGGCTGAAAAATTGTTATGCTTTTCACTACTTTGCATTGAGTACTTTTCAGGGTATCAGCCCTGAAGTGACCCAAGCTGTGGAGTGTGAATGGCAGCGTGTGAATGCATGGGAATGCTGGGATGTTGGCTGCAGCAAGGATGGATGTTCTGCAGCTTGGGGCAGCCAGTCCATCAGACAGCTGGAGACTGTAGGTCAGCATTGAGCTCTGTTTGTTGTTCTTCAAAAAAGACAAATGTCTCCTCCACTAGTGTTTTCCTCCTTTAATATCCAGCCATCTGGTACCACAAAAAATAAAGTATTATTCAAAGCAGTATCTGTGCAAACAACAGATAAAGCAAAAGCCAAGATGCTTTAGAGATGCCAACATCTCCAGATCAGAAAGGGAGGACTAGGCCAGAGGCAAGAAAATCTCTCATCTTCCCACCACATGACATGCAGGGAAGTAAATGAATCTAGGCACTTTAATGTCATCAGGATTTTAGTTTTTGAGTATTTGTTGCAGGATGTGCTCTGAGGAAATGAAGAAAACTGAACAAAAGCCCCATAAGATGAAGCTCTCTCTCGACTCACACAGATATGTAGATCAGAATGTCCTTGTATTTAGAAATTGACTTGCAGGGAACCCAGTTCCTTATTTTCTCAGCTGGCTTACCTGAAATCAAATTGATCCCAAGTGAGGTGTCTAAAGGACGAACTCTGACCAATGTTGCCAATTGCTCTTCCTGACTTTGGCATTACTGTGAACACTCATCACATAAGGATACTCTGGAATTTGTAAATGAACATACATTGCGCTCCAAAAATTTCAAACTCTTTCTTTCTTGGGACTACAGATATAAACCATATCTACAGTGTGGACAAGATAAAACTATGAAAGTCTCATCATTTGGGAGTTGTAGAGTGAAAGTTACTCGAACTTTGTTTAAATGGGTACATTTATCAGTCCTCCTTCTCAGTTTCCTGGAGCTGGGTTGGGCTCTCAGGTGTTTGCATTCCATATTTCACCTATAAACCTCCTCCTGGAATTATCAAAGGCCCCTTCCACAAGAAGCAGAGTTTAATCTTGGTTTTCCATGTGTAATCTTGGCACTGTGGGGTGGCACAGTACAAGAAATTAGGGCACTGATGTCCTAAAGCAGTTATTGTGCTTTGCTTTAGGGTCAGTCTGCATGTACCTTGCTTTTTGGCAAAGTTCATGAAGAGAGGTGGTTGTGGTAGTGACCTCTGTGGCACTGGATAGAGGAAGTCACACCCACTTTGATTTCTGTAATCACTTTATTGGCTCTTAAAGCCAAGCCAAACAGCATATGCTTATGGACCATACAGCATTCATCTGCACGAGATATTGGGGCCCTGGTAAAAAATACAAAGAAGCTGCATCAGGATAAAAACAAAAGGCTTCCCTAGCAATCCTCTGAACACCAAGATTCTTCTGCAGTGCAGCCAGCCAGCTAAAGGGTGGAGTTCAGGGGGTCTGGGTTGGGGGCTCCCCCCTCTTGTATGCTTGAGTGATACAGGGGAGATGGTGCCCAGAGATGAGGTTTGTAGTGAGACTCAGATGTGGGCTTTGTTTAAAAATGCCACACGCAATTCCCATCTACCAGCACGGAAGATCCTAAGGACAGTAGGGTTACAGGTTCTGGGTGTCACCTGGCAGTCCTGAACTCCACTGTCAGTTCCCTTGCTCCAAATGAGTCTTGTGGTCAGCAATGACAGTTTCAGGGCCACTCAGTGGTGGCTTTATCAATAGGTGACGCCACTGGCTTAAATCCTTAGGCTGCAGGCAAAGGTAGCAGCACTGTCAGGGTGCAGCTCTAGGGAGGTTTTGGGCTTTCCCCCAGGAAATATGCCTAGTTAGGTACTTCATCCAAATGAGTGGAAAGCACGGCAAGGAAAGCACAGAAATAAAGGAGAGCAGCAGCTGTAAACCTCTGACCTGCAGTGGCTGGGACAGAGCCTGCAGTGGCTCACATCACCGTGGATCTCATGGAAAAGAGAATGCCACACTCCATGTTAGAGATCAACACAAACCTTTGACTCTTCCTGACACCTCTCCAGAGGGGCTCAGCCAAAACTGCTCGCCCCACTTGCACCCAGCCCAGCGAGCTGTGACAAATGCCAGCCAGTGGCAAAGGCAGGGATGCTGCTGAACAGCTACAAGGAGCCCATTGTCCCCTTGGCCACTTCCCCTTCAGCAACTGAGCTGGCTCTGACCCGTCTGGGAGTCACTGGGGGAGAGCTGGGGCAGGACAGCTCTGCAGCAGGTGGTGCCACCTGTGCTGCCTAATCCCATCGAGCTCACAGCCACCACCCCACTGCAGGGGTAGGGCCGTGAGTCAGAGCCACAGGGGAGGCGAGCTGCAGCCCTGGCTCCAAGCAGAGCAGTCACACACTGGAGCTGTGCCTCTTGGTCTGCTGATGAATGTCAGTGTGAGACAGATGCCTGCCCTGTTAGTCCTTCTCTCGTTGGGAAATGCAGTTGGGATGCTGCTGGCAGGCGAGGAGCTGATGTTTGGGAACGCAGAGCTGTGCACGCTCCCCACTAAGTCACCCACAGCAGGGACTCCATGCCAGCTTCCACAGAGACTGGGCTGGGAACAAGGCTTCCTTGGAGAAAGTCCATGCTGCAAACTGTCGAGCAAACAGGCACTGCAGACACAAACCTTTTGAAGAGGAAGCCGTTTTTAGCAGTGTTATCTGTGAGTGTGTCCAGTTCAAACTAATTCTCCAATGGCTTCCTGCACTGCAACCCAACTACTGAAAAATAACAAGGGCCCAGATGCCAAAAGGCTTAGGCAGCAGTACACTCCTTCAGTGAATTAGGAATCGCTAGGAAAGGTGTTCCTATTTAGCAGCTGGTAAGAACTGTTAAGAGTCTGGTCATCAGTATCTAACACAAATGGCTCTGAAATTGTGCTACAGTCTCCTGTCAGATGCATAAATTCCCCAGGGCCAGAAAAAGAAAAGGGACAGTTTTAAATAGCTGGACATAGAGACATTGGGCAGAGTGAAGGAGTGCCTCTGGAGGAATTGGACATAGCAGTCCCTATGCTGGATATCAGCATTTGCCCCCTCACTGAACAGCTCAGGGAGGTCTCTGTGACACTTCTGAAGGCTCAACAAAAGGTAAGTGACAGAAGCAAGCTATTCTCACTACTTCACTGGGCAGGAGTCTTCACTTCCACTGGGAAAATTTAGATAAGCTTGAAAACTCCTACTCTCATCCAGGAGAAAGCAGAAGACTTTAAATGGGTGAGAAAGAGCTTTTCCATTCTGCCAAGTTTTTTCAATCTTCCACAAATCTACCTCATTCATGTTGAGTTGAAACTGAGACCTTTTGAAATTATATGTGTCAAAAAAAGAAATCCAGACCCCAGAATAATCAGCAGGTCTGAAATTAGGGCTGTCAGCTGGGACATGGGAGGCCCAGTTCCACTCCCCATGTTCCCAGCCTTCTGGGGAGATGAGGTTCCTCAGAAGTTCTTTGCTGGCCACCTTGGGGGGAGCTTGTTTTTTCAGAGCAATGAGTGCTTCTTCAGAGATGGCTTCTAGGTCCCCAGTGCCCCTGCAAACTGCCAAAAAAGCTTGGATTTCGGAGCAGCTGGTTCTGCCAATGGAGATGCAAGGAGAGAACAGCTTTTGCAACCCATTATCTCTAGACAATTTGTTTATAAATGAAGTCAGCTCTGACCTGGATCCACCTCTGATTCCTGGATCAGAAAAGGGCATTATCAAAAAGAAAAGTTGGTAAAATGTTCCGACCACTTGGAAACTATTTCTGTCTTTAAGACACAGGAGGTTTGAACAGACTGTCTTTGTGCTGATCTTTCAGTTCATGGCTTAAAATATTGATGGGTCTAAGCACAGAGGTCTTAGTAGAGTCTAAACATGAGAGTGAGAGAATAACAGAAAAAAACTATGCAGCTCATTTGTTTAATGGGCTATCAGCAAGCAACGTGAACATCAAAATCAGATGTGTGCCTTTTACCCTGTCCCAGGACATGCACCTGCAAGAAGCATTCACAGGAATGCAGATGTCATGGGTGGGGGTTGGTATATTGTTTCCCAGGGGTCTGGAACATCTCCCCATTCCAGGCCAGTGCCTATTAATTTCATCATAAAAGAAAACACAGACATTCACCAGAGCCACGTAAGCGCCGAAGGAAGATAGAGGAAATCCTTTGATATTCAAATAATTCAAGAATAAATCAAATAGATTTTGCTAAATTAATGACAATTTATGAATAGAAATGATAAAAGTTAGCTTTTCTGGAGGCCTGTGATAGTAAAACTGGTACCACAAAAGAAGAAAATTTTAAAAGGGCCCATTTGCTCCTTCAAAACATCACCCCCATCAGTGGGCTTGAGGGACATTCATCCCGTTTGAGTCTGCCTCTTTTCCATGTCCATCAGAGAGTCCAGGCTCATTTAGTTCTGATCCATCCCAGCCACACACACGGCTGAGAGATCTTTTACATTCCAACGTCTGCGTTCAAATGTTGCTGCATGACTCTCCCGTTAGGGAGTGGAGATAAGTCCAGCCCAGCTGCTGGGAGGGCCTGGCCTTTGCTGGCCACTCCCTAGCAGAGCGAGACAAGCTGTGTCTTGCCTTCTTTGGAAAACCCAGACATCCTTAGTCACAACAGGGTGAAATAAGGACACTTTGCTTTATCTTTAAATTTCCTTGTTTTCTTGGGCAGTGGCCAGACTTTTTGTTTTTTTGAATATAGTTGTTTGTGGTTTAATTTCCTTTGGGTTTAGTTTTTTTTGGGTTTGGGTTGGTTTTTTTGAGGTTTTTTTAAGTATTATTATTCGAGAAAAAAAAAATCAGCTGCTCCCTGGAATTGTATAAGAAGAGGGACAAGATGCAGTGCAAAATATGAATTGAACTAAATGGTTTTCCCATCAGATCTTATAAGGTTGCACAGCAGATCTCACACACCAACACCAACTGGGAAGTTCCTGTGTGTCACTACTACAGCCTGTCCTTAATGGCATTGATGCTTTAAGCTGTACAAGCAACAGCCACAGGAAACAGGCTGCTTTTTGTTTGCCCATGTTCTCCCAGGCTGTGTGGAGGGCCCAGAACAGGGCATCACCCTGAGGACTGCCTGAGCTGCAGCCTCAAGCATGTCCAGGTGAGTCTATGCTTGCTTCTGATGCTCTGTTAAGTCATTGAGGGTGAGATGTTTCCTTGGAAAAGACCACGCAAACAGATCAGCAGAAATAACTCATGGGAATATCTGAGAAGGAGCCCATGCTTCATCTGCTTCAGTCTGCTGTCAGTATCTGCAGGGAGGGGTCAGAGGATGGACCAGGTTCTTTTTAGAGGTCCCAAGAAGTAGAATAAGAGGAATGGGTAGAAACTGATGTACAGAAGGTTCCTCCTGAAGGAAGAACTTCTTCCCTGGGCAGTGCCCAGACACTGAACAGATTGTCCAGAGAGGGTGTGGAGTCTCACTCATTGGAGATATTCCAGAACTGTCTGGACACAGTCCTGTGCCATGTGCTCCGACCCTGCTGGAGCAGGGAGGTGGGACCAGATGAGCCGCTGTGATGCCTTCAACCTGAGCCATCCTGGGATTCTGTGAAGCCTTGATCACCTTGTTAAACCCTTACACCACCTCCTGCACTGTGCCAGCACACCTCATGGGGCTGTGCAATGGAGCAGGTCAGGGAATAGATCCTGCTGAATAATAACCATTTTTGTTTTCTGAACTATCTTTAACTTGCATCAGTTTCCTCTATCCGTTTCCTGTGGAGCCACACAGCTACGTGGGCCCACAGTGTGACAAGCAAAATAAAGTGCCCACAAATGCAGGAGCAGGGAAAAAGAGCTGCTGACATTGGTTCCTGAAGTCTTCATGCTGAATGTTCACCTCAGCCTTGGAAAGGATCTGATTTTAAATGGCACCCAGTGGCACACCTCATTAGCAGACAAAATTATTGTCATTTACACAAGACAATAGTTATAAAACAGTCATTTGCATCTGCACATGTGTCAAAAACACACTTTACTGACATAACTGTACAGGTGAGTTGTATCCTGTTGAGGGCAGACAGTTTTGAAAAAAATTCATGTGTGGCATGCAAAAGTCAACTCTGATTATCTCAAGAGAAATTAAACAGAAGGACAAAAAGAAACTCTGACAAACAAACTCATTATAGCATTCCTCTCAGTCAGTTTTGTAAACTGATGGTCCTGCACCACAGACCTAGAGAAGGCAAAAGCGCCCATGGATCTCAAAGAGAAGTGTAACAGAAGTTCAGTTTACAAGAACCATACCAAAACAATATGAAAATCACTTTTCCCACCACTGAAATGCAGCCACCTCCTGCATGGAATCTGCCAGATTTTTAACAGCTCACAACTTGGGCCGGAGAAGACATTTCCTTTCCTCAGCTGAGATTACTGTGCAAATAAGCCACTATTATACAAACTAGGAACACTGCACCTCTCCATCTGTGCAGATATAAAACAGAGAGCAAGCCTAACTTCTTCAGCTCTGGGAGTGGAAGCTGCTCCAGTGACATGGGGTTGCCCCTCCTGTATAAAGGCAATGACCCTGGCTTTTGGGCTTGAAAAGCTTTGCAGGTTTGCTGTCCCTACTGAACCAAAATGTTGCCATTGTGCAACCCCTTTCCCACAGGCCTGCTCTTTCTAGGAAGAAAGACAAGTTGCATTTGGAGGTGTTAAGATCTAAATGCTGGGAGGAAACTTGAGAGCAGAGAAGGGGGTCAGACTTTGTGGATGGACATCATCCAGCAAAACAAACAAACAAACAAACAAAAACAACAACAACAACAACAACAGAAAACAGGTATTGATGAGAATGAAAAATCCTGGCTTTGGAAATCCTCCCTGTCCTCTGGATGTCTCTGCCTCTGTTAAAACACAGCTGCATTGCTGCACCCAGGGTAGCAAATGACTTTTGCTTTTGCTTCCCATTGGTTCAAAGCGTTCTTGAGCTGGAGATGGGCCTGTATCCCTGAGGGTGCCATGGTTCTCCAGGAGACACATTCCCTGTGTCACATTGCCACCCTCCTGCTGACAGCCCTCCAAAGCCAGGCTGCCTGCACCTGAGGGGTCAGTGGGGCTGCCTGGCAGTGACACAGCAAACCCCTCTCTCACCCAGGGCAGATCTCTGCTCCTTCAGCCCTTGTCATCCCCCCTCTCAAAGGCAGGAGCATGGAACTTCTACTTCCAATGAAATAATACCAAGTCCCCGTGCTTAGATTTCACCAGCAAATAATGCCGAGCCTCCTTTTCTCCTTTCTTTTTTCTCCTGCTTCTCCTCTCCCTCCTCAACTATCTAAAAGGAGCTTCTGCTCTTTTTCGTGGGAGGCAGTGAAGAAATCAAATGCTTGTGAGTTTCAGCAGGCAACATACCATGAATCATTTTTCCCAAGAGAT
Source organism: Chloebia gouldiae (assembly GCA_003676055.1). Taxonomy (NCBI): domain Eukaryota; kingdom Metazoa; phylum Chordata; class Aves; order Passeriformes; family Passeridae; genus Chloebia; species Chloebia gouldiae. The sequence goes on from QUSF01000021.1 coordinate 7,549,754, forward strand.
AAAGCTCCACCAGACTTATCCAGCAACCAGGCATTTTCTCAATGCACCCATGTGTCTGCCTACATGTGCTGATGTGCATTTCCTGATCACTGCCTGCAAATGGGCAGATGCCCTTTGGGAGCATGACCCTCCATGCCTTTATCCTATTGGGATACTACAGAAGCCAGATGAATCTGTGTAATCCTCTCTGTAGCAATTTGAAATTGAACCCAAGAGATACTGGAAGTGACTTTTGGTGGAAAAACACAGGCTTCTGAAGCCTCCCAGCCTGGAAAAACCCCTGGCCACTGGGAGAGCTGCTTTGAGCACTGCAAAGTCATGATCCCCTTGCAGGATATATGTTCTTTTCTTTCCGGGGAGGGGAAAGGGGAAGTGCGTGCTGTGGTCAGGATTAACCCTGCCTGTGCTGCCCAGGCTCGACTGGGCTTGGCAGGGCCCTGGGTTGTGCTTGGTGTGGTGCCTCCCAGAGCTTCTCGGGGTGCCCTTCTCTCCTACTCCCCAAAACCCTCTCTCCATACAGCGGTGTGGCATCAGGATGGACGACACGAGTCTCAGAAACTCTTTGTTTTCAGGGAATGGGGTGGCATCCTCCCAAGCCATGCTGCATCCACAGCTCTCCATCCCGGCACACGCAGGCAGGGCAGGGCACAGCAGGGCAGGGATGCTCGCCTGTTGCTGGTGATTTTAACCAAACCTGCCAAGTTTAACAGCAACACTGCCCCGGAACAGAGGCAGTGCCTGTCCTGTATGCCTGCCCTGCAGTTTGGAAGAGGAAAACTGTGTTTGGAAAAGCCAGACCAAGAGGGACAGAGGCTGCCTGAAGTCAGGTTCTCTTCTTATGTTCTCTCATTGTAAACACAAAGCAGGGCTTGCACTGGGGCAGAAGACACAGAGCAGTACAGAACATTTGCCTTTGCACTGCTCTCAGTACAGCTGAATTCTCCTCTGTGCTCAGTGGCATCTTCTGCAGTCGGACTCCCTGATGGGGTAAAAGTTGGAACTGAGCCTTTTCTCCCAGTGTTTGCGTCCCCACCTCTTCTTTGTTTTAAACCAAAGAGTCAAAGTTAATAGTCAAAGTCAAAGTTAATATTTGCCCAGCATTTCCACTATAGAAGTAGCCATATAAAGCATCTATATAAATACAGTAATTTAAAAGTGACACGCTCTTGCCTTGTTTGAACACCATATAACTTCCCACTAAGAAGCTAGAAGAAGAAGGGTGACAGCTGGGGATATTTCTTGATTTCCTAGGGATTTCTCCAGCCACCGTGACATTTTTAATCTCCTTTTTTCCCCAAGATATATACGTCTTTCATCCCTTCACATTCTCTCTCTTTTTTTCTTCTTCAGTGACCCGTAAATGTATTGGTAAACACTGGGTCAATTGCAAAGCTATCAGGAAAGGTGAAAATCAGATGAGTTACTTGTTAATCATCTCCCAAGGTTTAGCTGTACCCTGTGGAAAACTGTTGCTTCTGCTTAGAAAGCTGGCAAGTGGAGACCCAGTTTCAGGTTTTCAGAGATGTTCAATTTCCTTTGCAAGGGAACAGGCAGTAAGAAATCGGGAGAGATGAGTCCTTGCTTGAGCTGAATTACCAAGGAAAGTATACTTCATCCCTGGCCTTTGGGAGGCCATTTGGTTTTCTCTCATCCCCACAGTACTGACTAAGCCGTGTTTTGTGGGCAGCCTCCCCACACTGGGTTTGTTTTCTTTTGGCAGTCCTGATCCTGTTGGCTGACTAGGGAGCCTGGGCCCCTTTATAAAATGGAAGAGGGGGAAGGGAGGGGAGGGAATTTGCATCAATGGTAAATCATTATAAACCCTGCCTGCTACTGTCTACTATTCTTGCCTGATGCACATTGTCCTGCAAACCTTTACAGGATGGGGGGCTGAAACCCAAGGAGCTTCCACAAAGACCCCCCTTTGCAAAGCCACCATCCCTGAGCCCTGCCTACTCCCACAGGTGGCCAGATCCAATTTTAGCAATCCAGGAGATGCCCAGGCAGCTCAGAGGAGTTGACAAAGCTGCAAGCACGAAACAGCCTCAAACATTTTTTTGTTGCAGAACTCAGCTGTTTTGGTCTTAACTTTGAGTCCATTCACCAGAGCTCAGTGCCCAGCAGAATCAGGCCTATCTTTTCAAAAGTAGCATGTTTGGCCAGCATTTCACAGTCAGTGTATACAGAGCGGGGGAAAGGGAAATCCTGCAGTGGGGTGAAATGCAAAAAGAGGCTATTACCAAAATATGTAGTAATGTGGGGGTTTTGCTGGGGGTGAAGGGGAGGGGGGGTTGATTTTTGTTTTGAAAGTTGAAGAAATAAACTGAGCAAGCTGTTTATCACATGAAACAAAGCCAGACCAGGATATTTTCAGGCCACTAAACTTGGATTTCAGACAGGCAACTTGGATTGACATACTGGATGAGCTACAGCCGATTGGCATGGAGAAGGGAGCAAAATATGCATCTGTCCTGGTGCCAGCTTAGGATAGGCTGCCGTTTTGTTTGGTGTCTAGAGAGCTGGTTTTCGTAATTAAGCCAGCCTTCAAGCCCTTTTTAAATAAAGCTGAAGAAAAGAGGAACTGAAAGGGATTCCTCTCAAGCGTATGCACACTACTCTAGCAACTCCTGCAGCGGTTTCTGTGCAGTCCCTGAAAATGTTTCTTTTTTTTCCTTTTTTTCTTTTTTTTAATACTTCCCTAGAAATACACACACACACACACACACACACACACACACACACAAAGCATGCACAGCATGGCAGGACAGGGACAGAGAGGAGCTGTCACCCTGGGTTGACCCAGAGAAACACATCCATCCACTCTACCTCAGGGAATTTCATTCCCAAAATCACAGGATTCTTTTAGCAGCAGCAGCAGCAGATCACTGTACCTGTCCATAAAACCACTGCAGCCTGACAATCTGACACTCTGTTCTGTACCAGGAAAGGGCAGGGGGGAGGAGTGGCTTGTTCGGGTTTTTTCCTTTTGTTTTTTGTTCCCCCACCCCGCACCCTGCCGAGTCACTTTGATTATACTCGCCTGGTGGACTATGAATCGAATCCTAAACATTATTCTGTTACAGAGGACACAGCTCTGGGCTGGGGAAGGATTGAGTCACATTCAGAATTTGGTTAGGCAAATAAATATGTAATTTTAAATCCTGATCAACAGTGGGAAAGCTGTAGCCAGTTGCTAAAGCCTGAGTGGAAAAGTCAGGCAAGTGATTTGTGCCTGAGCCTATTGAGGTGGGTGGGAGGTTGGGCACCCCCAGTAATCTCCCAAAGGTGTCCCAGACCCCTCTCCCAGCCTGTAAGAGCCAGAAGTTTTTGCCTCTTTAAAAGGTGCACAAATCTAGTGTAATTGCACACTTTGTCATGGCATGTTGTTGGTTTAAATCACAAATGCTTGGGATTTGGGCTTTTATTTACCCTTGTTGCTGGACTGATTTAAAATAAAAAGGTAATTACAAATGGAACTGAAGAGTCGGGAGAGCTTCCTTATCTTTATCAATTTTCTTCCTTTATAATTAAATTTTGAAACTAACTTTTTTAAACTCATTATAATAGGGTTTGGTTGAAATATATAAACTTTTAGTAAAAGACTTTTAAACAAATCAAAGGCTGGAAATGTAGGGTGTTAACTTTTCTTTAAAAAGGAAAGAGGAAAAATCTGAATACTTTTTATATCACTTAAAAGAAATCATCAAGCAATATAATTTAGTCAAAACCATTTAAAGAAACAGTTTTTCAACCCTTCTATTATTTTATTTTAGGATTGCATATCCAGAGCTGGGTGATTTACCCTTTCAAATGACTAGTATAATATGAAAAAAATTTGTGCAGCAAAACAAAATCTCATTAAGTCCCTTGCAAAGGCATTCTTTGAAAAGATGTAGGAAATGGTTTCATGAAAATCGCCAGCTGAATTTCCCGTCCCAGGATTTTGATCACAAGGAATGCAGGTGGAATCTCTGAGGATGAAGCACAGCCAAAATCAGTTTTGAGTGTCAGCATTCAGAGCAATGTGCAGAACTCCATGCCCATCTCCAAGAGATGCAATTTGCTTCGTGCAGTTTCCAAAACTCCCTGCCCCATCCAACAGCAGTGGCCACTGAGAAGTGGCTTTCACAACAAACAATCTGACCTGCCTAGCAAACCACCTTACTCGGGGAGGGGCAGATGCTAGGGAGGCCTTGCCCCCTTGCTTTCAGAAATTTTGCACCTCTGCTTTTTCAGTGCAGTGTGATTTTCCTGATGGCTTGTTTCCACCTCGGGGATTTTTTTCACTCCCCACTCACACCGATCCCTGCCTAAGTCCAGTTCCTGTCTCAACAGTGTGGCCTTCCTCTGCTGCAGAGAATGGCAGGACCCAAGGACAGATGACAGGAACATTTGTGTTGAGGAGGATGACAGGACAGCTATGGCTGAGGAGCTTTGCAAAGCTAGTAACTTGCCAGATTGCTGGCAACACTTCAAGTAAGCACTGCCTGTTGTCTGAGGTTTTCTGAAATCTCCTGAAGAAGGGAGGGCTGCAGCCTCACCAAGGACTTCTGAGGGACCAGGACCTTTAAGTGACAGGGTTTGAATGTTGGCACTGCCATTATTTTGTCTGGACATACTCAGGGTGGGTTGTGCTGGGTGGTGGCTCAGAAGCTCAGGGTGCACAAAGCAGTTGTAGGGACAGACACCATCTCACACCAGCTCCCAGCACTGGAGGGACAAGGACCCGGACTAAGGTCTGTGGGGAACACACAGGAGGGGATGGGGCACTCTGCAGCAACAAAATGCTTCCTTCAGAGGTAGCCCAGGTGTTCCATGCCTCCAGCAGCTCTGCAAAGACCTGAGCAAGCACCAGCCTCCATCTGGTGTTTCTGAAAGCTGTGCATTGCCAGGCAGGCAGGCAAGACAGGCAAGGCAGGCAGGCAGACAGGAAGGAAGGAAGGAAGGAAGGGGAAATAGATGTCCCAAGACATCTTTTCCATCTGGGGGAATTATCACCATTCAAGTGATCACTTCAGTCACCTCACAGAAGTGCCATACTCTGCTGGTCTCTAAGAAGGGTCAATAGAGACTGCAAAATGACTCAGAGCAGATGGCAAGGCTGTGTGTGAAGATGGAAAGAGCCTTACAGCACCATCTGAGTCAAAGCCTACGCTGACATTGAGAAAGGTTTGCCAAAATTCTTGTGCTTGTGCTCCCAGAGACCTCATATTTGTCCCTGCTCAGCTCAGAGCCCTCCCCAGCACAGCTTGACCTCCTGACTGTCTCAGAGCTTTGAAAGATTTGCAGCTGACCCTCCAAACACAGGTTTCCTTTAGAGCCAGAAGTCCCTTTCGTGCCTTTGGCTGCTTTTCTCTGAGTCCCCATTCAGTGTGGAAGCCCAGCCCAGCTCCCAGCCCAGCCCTCGCCATGGCTGTGAGCAAACCACAGACCCTGGGGTGGCTGCACTTGTCCCTTACTGCTGGGGGCCCGAACCCCTGCAGCTGTCCCCTGGCCACTGTCACTCAATCAGCTCCTTGTCGCTGGCCTGGGGAGTGGGCAGGAGGTGCGAACAGAGAGAAGAGAAATGCAGAGGAAAAAAAAACCCATCCAGTTATTGGTGCCAGGGAAAAGCTGGCTTGCTTCCATCTTCCAAAAAAATCTGTGAAAATAAACCCCTGTGATGTGCTCATGGTGAGCACTGCAAAAACTGATGGACTTCTGTACATCTAAGAATTAGATACTAGGGTTGTTTTACAGGAAATAGATCTATGCACACTTTTTAGGTGAATGGCAGGGCATGCAAATACAAGCTTTTTTGTGCAAAATAGCTGCCTGCTTTGAGCGCTCCATGGAGATTTTTGCTCACCAGAAGCAGTTTATGCATAAAATAGCTCAGAGATAACACATTTCACATATTAAAGACCACTTATGATCCCTCAGCAGTCCTTTGGCTGGCACACTTGAAAATACCAAGCATCTCACAATCAATACCACCTCTTGGCACTAAAAAGTCTTGAACCCAAGCAAAACTCTTTTTGATGATCTGTTGGACAACTATAAACTTGTGGGAGCTGTTCTGATGTCTTGCCAGGAACAGATAGTTTTTATTTACTTGCTGATCTCTTTGATATTGTATTGGGATATCAAGAACATTTTTTCTCTGGAGAGCTTTGAGAAAAACAGGTCTTGTTTTTGGACTCTCACAATATGTCCTACAGGGATTAAAATAAAAGTTGTTTATAATCTATTGCTTCCTGCTTCGAAGGGGCTGACAGAGCCTGCCAGAAAGCACTGTACTTTGTTGCTATTGCCACTGTGGGTTTTTTTACATAGTAATTTCACCTAAGGCCAGTCTGCAGAATCAATAGCCATGATTAATGGCAAATTATTGACAGTTATCTCAGGATTAACTCATTCCTGTGTACAGGCCTACTTCACCCTAGTAATATTTAAGACGTGCTGGTTCTTGACCAAAGAGTGATCTGCTGCCTTGATTGTCATGAAGTTCTTACTTTTTCTATACACACAACCCCTAAGAACTGGAACTACTAAATTTCAGAAATTTGATGTAAATCAGCTGATGGTACCAGACAGCAGACTTAGTTGCAGGCTCAATGGTCCATTATCTGAAAGGATAACAAGAGTAATCCAAACTCAGTAGAATCAGCAATACGAAATCAACTTTTCTACCACTAAAAACAAAGAAGTGATTCACAACAGATCAGTGTGGATGTGCCAGAGGCTTTGAACTTAAACACATAATAGCAGCTGTAAAATATATTTTTCTATTATTATTAAAAATTCCCAATTTTTCCCAAAACATCAGTATGTCCACCATAATCTTTCCTTCTCCTGGGAACAGTCCCGGTATCAGTTTTGGATGATGTGAACCATAACCCTTAAAATCCTTAAATGATTATTCACATCTGTATGATTTCGCTTCACTTGAAAGGGCCAGAAATGCAAATGAATTAATCCTCAGGATGAGCTTGATGCAGAAAAATGTTGTTTACTTCAGTATGTTTTGAACAGTTCATGCTTACCCCCTGTTTTGGAGAAGAAAAAAAAAACAAAAAGCCATATGACACCAGAGAAAAAAATTTCAAGACCTTTTAGCAACTACTGGAATTAACCTGATGAACCCAAGCCTTGCCACAGGCAAAGTAAACAAATTGACCCTATGACTTCCACATAGCTTCAAGTTGCATGCAAGTGGAGGATCACTGGCGTCAGGAGCTTCAACCAGAAAACTGAGGCTCTGTTTGCTCACACAACAGTGCTCTTCAAAAGGGGAGGAAGAAATAAAATGGCATTAAGTAATCAGTACAGTGAGGGCATTTCCATTTCAATCTACAGATCTCTCTGAGCTGGTTTGGCTTTGTCTTTGCAGCAGAGTTTTTCTGGGTCTAGCATTCTTGAGGTTCAGTCTCCAAAGTCTGGAGCAGTGCTTGAGTTTAACTGCGTGATTGTGCCAACCTTTTTGGGCTGCATTAAGTGGTGAGCTCTTCTGTGAAACCACATCTCACAGACTTCAGCACTGTCCTTGAGGTATTTGTCAAATTATAGTGGATACCCACCTTTGTCCCTCAATCTGTCTGCAAAAGCAAACAAGTCTCTGGTTTGTCGTGTCCTCCCTTACAGCTGTTCCAGCTGTTTGCCTTTGTGCACCCCTCTGGACATGAGCACTGGGCAGGTGATGACAGGCTGGAGGACACTTCAGCCCTGCCTTGTAACCTTGACAGAACAGTGCTCAGCAGCTCACCCAGGCTGCAGCGTGGAGGAGCAGACACCTGGCCTGGGTTCCACCTGTGGACACCCTGCTGCTGGCTCGCTCTGGACCACAACAGCATGCCCAGTGCTGGACTGCAGGACTCCAGCACTGCATCAGGCTGCACCTTTGTGTTCATCAACTGTGACTCCAAAACTCTGGGAAGCCCTAGGACTTCAGTGGGATCAGACATCAGTTCAGAAGGGGCTGCCATTACCCTCAGGAATTTGGTTATCCTGGAACAGGCACGGTTGGTGGTTAAGTTGTCTGGTGCTGGCAAACTGCCCCCTCTTGTGCAGTGAGGATGACCTGTTAGGCAGCTATTGCTACGGTTTATTGGCAGGGTGTGTGGCTGAATCAACAGCAGGAAGAATGGCGTTCCTGAAGAGTACTGGAGCAGCTGACAACACTGGTGTGTCCAACATTTGTCTTCCACCAGCTCACAAAATATGTCTGAAACAGATATGACAATACTGGGTCATTATTGCAGGCATAACCCAAGCACCAGTAGAGAGACACATTCATAATGCAAGGTTCTCTGATAAAGAGGGGGATTTCAGAGTGTTCTGGCATATATTCACTCCTGCAAGAGAGATTTATCTCTCTGAGCTCTGACTGCATCTGTTGCTGGTCTGTAGCTGTCCTGATTCCTGAAGCCATGCTTTGAAGGAGTCAGGTTTAACTGCACCCTGAAGAGAGGTGGGAATTGTACCCCTGTAAATGAATAAATGCCAACCACACAATCTGCAACATGGCTACGGGCTGCGCATTCAGCTAGCTGAAAAGATCACACTCCTTTCTGCTGCCTCATCTGGGACCCACCCTGCCTTTTCTCTACAAAAGGTTTTACCATGTGCTATTTAGCCATGCAGAAATATTCTTGTTTTTCTCCCGCCTGTGTTCTTGTTACACTCCTTGCATTGGTTTTCCAATATTAATGCCCCTTAGTCACACTGGAGTTAGCCAGATTTCTGCTCTGTATTTTTTGTTCTTTCCCCCGAGGGTTTGTGGAGAGCAGAGCAGGGAGAAGTACAGCCTTCATAAATCAGGAGGCTGAATGAGCTTTCACAACGTAAAAGCATTGTATAAAATAGATATTTTAGGCCATAATATGTAGGGGGTTGTTTCATAGGCTGGAGTTACCTTTGGGAATTAATCATCCCATTGTATATAAAACCCATCTAACTTCTGAGAAAAAACCTGCTTTTTGAAAAATACATTTCATCATAAAATATTTACATTTGCTTTTACAATGTTATGGCCTTACTGACTATTTAGCAGCCAAGTATTTTGAATAGTTCTGTTTTTCTTCTTTTTTTGAAAGCTTAAAGAGATCCTGTAAGATTTGGAAGGACCAGGAGTTGACCTATTGTCTCTATTTGCCAAGTCAGTGTTAATTCCTTGTGCAGGATATCTTCATAAATTAACGCTTCAGTAAAGTTGGTTTGAAAGGAAAAAGGAAAAAAAACTAAATGAAAATATAAATGGCTGGAGCCCAGCACCTTGCAGTACAAATGCATGCAGCTCAGCAGAGGGTGAGCAGCCCCTTGGGGAAAAACCTCTGGGCACTCCAAGGTGATGAGTAACCCCTGCCACGGCCATGTCCTGGCAGCCACAAGCCCTGAGTCAGCCCCCCTCTGCCAAATTATAAGGGGGGAGGTTGATTTAAGTGTCCTTAGGCTTTAAAAAATAATAACACATGTGGCGTTGTCCTTTTTTTGCTCTCCATTCTTGGACCCTTGACTCTGCATTTTGCTCATAGTTTCCCATTTCTCTCAAAATTACTTTTTTCTTTTTTTGAACTGAAAGCTGAGGTTCTCATCTAATCACTTCACTCCAGGAGCTGGGGCTTTTCAAACAATAAATATCACAAGCCTGGCAAGGAGCTCTGAGAGCTTGTGTTGATGATTGCTGCAATAACAACCTTGGATGTTTACGCAGTGTAGAAAACAGTGAAAAAACAAGCTTCAGTTTCAAGATATAAATCTTCCCCATTGTGAGAAATAGCTTCAGAGAGCTGTTTGTTTTAATTAATAGTTGCAGAATGGTGAATAACTGGGATAAAATAATTGGCCCAAACCTTCACCTAAATCCTTAAGGAAAAAAATAAAAAACAAAACCAGACATTAAAAACTTCTTTTAAGACATGAAACTTCCAGCTAGCTTGTGGCAAAACATCTTCAAGTAAGAACTTATAGCTGGACTCCTGAACATTGTTTTAATGAAGTGTCCTGATTTTAAATCTGGCTGTTCATTTAAGATCCAATATATAGATTTAGGAAATCTAACTTAAGGCTTTATTTTGAAAAAGTATACCGTGGCCTCTTTTGCAAATGTATTTTTATATTCAAAAATATATGTATGTGTGTGTGTGTGTGTGTGTGTGTGTGTGTGTGTTGTGTGTAATTAGAAAGAAGGATGTTTCTCCAAAAGTCCTGGCTTTAGGCTTTGACTTAGCCTAAGTGAAAAGAATATGTGAAGAGGTTTATGAAAAATAAATCTCTGCATTCCTCCAGTACCTTTCACCTGAGTATCTCAAAGCACTTTACACCATGGAAGAATTATGCCACTTTAACCCTGCTCAACCCTAGAGGAATCTGCAGCACAGAGCAGTCTGGTGACTTGTCCCAGGTTGTCAGGGTGGGTTTTCTGACCTGACCCAAGCTAAGAAGGGCAGTCAGTCTCATCCTCTGCCCTCCCTCCCCACCACTGTCCTCCTACTCCCACCCTCACTGCTGAAATCTGGCAAAGCAGCCCCCGGGGCAGCTGATCTGCTGCTGCTGCCCTCAGCACCTTCATTTCTCCACACATTTCTTGCATCCCATCTCCCTACATATTTTGGAAAATGCAGCCCTGACCCTAAAGAGTTTACAGGATAAACAAATACAATTTTGTGTGGGGGTGAGAGCGACACAAAGAAAAGCATTGTCTTGCCAGCAGCCCTTAATCGCTCTGCTTACATGCTTTATGTCTTTCCCTCATTCCTTATCTTTTTTGTTTATTTAGAATATGCACTCTTCAGGCTGGGGATGCTGCCTCCTTCTCCTGCCTTTTCCACAGTGCAGCCCCAGAGCTGGTTGGAGCCCTGCACTGCTACCACAGTACAAACAGTAATAAATAAAACCAGCGCTGTGAAGAGATTATAATTAGAACTGTGCAAAACTCAGCAGTTTTGGTCTGCATCGGTTCCTCCCTGCCGAGTCTACGTTGTGTTTTGAATTTGTATGCAAAAAACCCAAAGCAAAACTTACAAAGTGCCAAGTGTGGCCGGGTCTAGGCTCAAAACTGTGCATATACAAGAGTGTTTTAAGAGGTTCCTCCTTGAAATTATAAATCTGCTCAGTCCAGGTTTACTGAAAGGTTCCTGAACCTTTGCAGACTTTGGGGGCCAGCAAAGTTTTTGGTTTTACTCCAAAAGCTTCTCTCATCTCTCCCTAATGTACCAAGTGTCACCCCATGCTGCCCTGTGGCTTACAAGAGGATTTCATCTTGCCCAGCTGCTCAAGCAGATCCGCTCCTGAGCACCACATCTGGCTTTCAAACAGGGTTTCAGATTGCCACATTGACTGGCCATACCCAAGTGCTGTGGGTAAACAGAGCCATGCCCACACTCTGACCCAGGGCACTGCACTGAAACCACGCTGAGCTGAGTAATCCCTGCGAGTGCCTGGGGAGGGCTGGGGACGGCACAGCCTTTTGGCTGGCACCACAGATGGGCAGAGCTTCACTATCACCCCCTTGGGCACACGGGTCCTGCTCCCCTCTGCCTTCCTGCCAGGGCTGGGGAGGGAGGTGAAGCCCCAAAAGAGCAGTGATGTCTCTGCAGCCAAACAGCCCAAGGCTGGCTAGTGGGGCAACTCTTACTTTCCCCTCCTCTCTGATTTCATGTGCTGTTGGTATGTGCTAAGGTATAAGTCTCTGAACTAAAGCTGGCAGGAGGTCTTACATCAAAAAGTCCCTTCCCAGGCAAAATATGCAGGATCTGCTGTGCTACAAGGAGTCATATTGATGTTGATGAATTTTTCAGGAATAATAAGCAAAAAAACAAATATTTGAATGGCGGTTTCTCAGTGTTTTCAAAATTAAAGGGGAGGGGATAATGTATTTCACAGATACTTTTGTCTTCTGCAGATCATTAGCAAAAAATAAAGGTGGAAAATTAGATTGCATGGCAAAGAAACTATTTACTGTGCCAGGCTTAGCACAGTTTGGGAGCTTGGAGAATTTTTTCTTAATCTTTTTTGCAGGACAGAAAATCCACATCCTTATTAACAGTAATTAAAACCTTAGCTCAAATTCCTAGAAAAAAACAATTTTTGCCTTACCATGGACATTTCATCTAACTGTGCCAGAGGTAAGGGGAAGAAGGGTGAGGAACCCCATTTTTTTAACGGGGTGCACCATGCTTCATCTGGAGCACAGCATAAGACTCTCTTCTTGGGGGTATTGCTTTTTCCCTCTGCTCCTGTGTAATCTGCACACAGTAAAATGGTCACTTCAGCGTGGAGGAGGAGGAGGCATCCATGGCCCTGGCATCCAGACTGGGGGCAATAACCCCAGCCAATAACCCAGGCATTTTTAAATATAGTTTAGACATATAGATCATGTTGATCCAGTAGATCAAAGTCACAGTTCATGGTAAATAAAAGTAAATCAAAGGTTGGACATGATGATCTTGAAGGTCTTTTTCCACCTCAAAGATTTGTACAATTCTATTATAAGTAGATGTAGCTACTTACTTATTGTAAGCAATTAGATCTGTGGGGTTCTTAGTAGTCATGAGTGTTATCTATTTTATTAATGCATTTAAACTTATTCCTCTTTTATTAATGGATTTTAGCTTTCTGACCTGAAAAATATATGCCTTCCCTCACAGAATAAAGTTGCATAAAGATTTCCATGGTTTCCCAGTTCTACCTCTAGAACCTCAACAAAGCCAGTAACCCAAAATCTTAATTAAACTGCAGCACTGGTTTAAATTGTTCTACTAAATGCTGGGACAGTGAAATCTCACTAGGCCATTCTCATATTCCCACACCTCTATGTTCATGTTAATACATGTCCCTTTTTATTATTGCTGTATTTTTTCTCTGCAATGATAGATGAAAAAAGAAGAAACATGGAGGAGAAAAATTTTATATATATATATATATATACATGCACACATATATATATGGTATATAAAGGTTTCCTCTGGCAGTATTCCCTGCAGGATAGAGCTGAAGAGCTGTAAAAGTGATAGTACGCATAGCTGAATTTTTTTCCCCACTTAATTAACAGCACAGTGCGTTGCAACAGAAAATTGAGGCAGGTTTCTGCTGACTTAGCAAGTGCCTCATGAGGAAGAAATCTATCTGGCAATTATGGCTTTGCATCTCCCGCCCTGTCTCCTGTTGTTTGTGTAAGACACCGGTGCTTCTGCCACGGGCTTCTTCACACAGCTGTCCTGTCACTGCCAGCTTTCATAGGTAATCCATCCAGCTCAGCAGAGTTCAAATAAGACACCTCCCTTTCTTTGCTTTAATTAATGCTTTATTTGAGTCTCCCCTGGGGATGTAGCCATGCTGATTTTTCAAAATTCTCGCTTATTTTTCAAGCAAAAAGAAATGGAAAATGGCCACTGCTGAGATTCTGGATTTGGGAAATCTGCTTTGCTCAGTCTTCTGTTCTCAGACAGTGTTTTAAATGGCCATGGACATCTCTTTAGCTACAGAACGTATTATTCAATAAAGTCTCTAGCTTGGGAAGGAGAAAAAGACAAATCCAGCCAAATTCATTGTCCCCGCAGCCTCTTCTGCTGCCCTGCACACACAGTACTGCAGCTACAGCCAATTCATGCACTGGTTTGTGCTATCACACCCCACACATTGCTCAGGGCCTTCCAGGTGCTCAGGAATCCCACATCAACTGTTCCTTGCTGTGTTGTTTTTCCTGCACTGTCCATGCCTGTGGGTTTTGCTGATCTGGGATAAAATGCTGGGTGTTGATGTGACAGAACAGACAGACAGACACCCTCAGCACAAGGGCACTGTGGCCTCAAATCTGGACAAGGCAGTCCAGAGTCCACCCACTTGCCATGAGTTTTTCAGGAACTCATTAAAAATATGTGTGGTAATGGTGATAATCAGGCCTGGAATACACCAGCAAGCCAGTAAAATCCATCAAATGACAGATAAGCCAGACAGGCTAAAACCAAAGGGCTCAGCAAAGCACGTTGAGTCAGTCAGAATCAAGAACTGCTACACCCTCAATCAGCACTACCTGATAATATTTCACTTGCTTTGGGTTTCTGTGTTTTAATGAGGAAACAATGGTGTTCTGTAATCCTGACTACTTAAATATGTAACACCACCCTGTGCTTCTGCAGCTTCTCCCTCCAACCACCTCATGAGCATTGTGCAAAGTCCTGTGGCGCCTTTGGAGGCTGTGGGAGTTTCAGTAAGTGTTGTGTAAAAGCAACCCACACTGAGCAGAGAAGGAATGAGGGCAGAAGTTTTCATTTGACCTGTTCAACAGCTCATGGTGCAAAGGCCCAGCTCTCACTTCCCAAGACCCTCACAAGTCAGCTTCTCCTGGGCTTCATACATCGCTTTCACTGAAATGGGGCACACCAAAATGAGGGCCCAGGACAGGCTCCCCAGTGGCCAGGGTGTGTTGTGAGCTTGGTTTTTCTGACAGCAGCACAAATTGCACACAGACCAGCCCTTAGTCTGGCTACAGGGTTTGGCTAAAATGGGGTAAGCTGAAAAGAGAGGTCCAGACAGTGGCCTCCCAGTGACACCCTCTGATCCCCAGACAATTATCCTTTTGCTTCCTGGTCACTTTTTTGCTCCCAGCATGACCAGCACACCACACTTCCAACCTTGTTCTGCTGTGTCCATGTCAATCCTCAAAGAGCCAACACTGAGAAAGGCAAAGTACCACCACCATCTTCTCTCATCCTGTCCTCTGCCAACAGGGACTGATCTTCTTCCAACACAGCTTCCTTCCTTCCTATAGCCAACATTTAAGCCCCCATATTAGATTACTCTTACCTTTTTTGTTGGTCTGTGCCTTCTGTTTTGTTTCAAGACTGAAACCAATCCAATTTCAAGTGATTTCATGTCAGAAAGGAAATGACAGTTTATTTGATCCACGTGGTTAACAAATATTGATAAAGCTCATCCAGGAGGTGACTTGTGCTCAATGCACAAAGATTAGACTAGACCTTGGGTTTCTGAGCTCCTGGTCAAGTCCTACAAAAATTGCCTGGAACTTTTCTAGTACCTACATGTCTTGCTATCTAGATCTCCATCATCATAATGCCTGTGTTCCTCCCAATAACAACACTCCCTCTCACTTTGCCTTTCTCACCACCCTATAAATAAAGATGGGCTGATAATTTCAAGTAGGGATCTCTGTGTCTGTGTGTGTGTGTGCCTCTCTCTGTGTGTGTGTGTGTGTGTGTGTGAATGAAGAGCAGTTGTGCATCAACAGCTGTGATAAAGAGCATGAAAATTACCTTGGTAATCACAGTCCATCAGGTATGTCAGGTCAGCAGGGCTGGATTAAGGGAATTCTCCCACTGGGTTCAGTATAAGCAAGTTATTCTTGCAGCTAAGCTGAAAAGAAATAGTCGAAAGCAACCTCTCCCTTGCAGGAATTGGTGAACCCTATCTAGCCATGAGGCTGGTGTGGTTAGATGTCATTCTCACGGAGGTGATTTATTTGAACTCAAAAAGGCCAAATGGAAGGCTTGATACTGTCTATTCAAAGGGTTAGGTGAGATGCAAACACCAAGTCCATCCCACCCATCTAAAATGCTGAGTAATCGCACCCATCTAGTGAAAGGCTTAAGGTCACTCCTTTCTCAGTGCTCCTTTGACATCATTGGAGTACTCAGTGCTGCTTTTTCTTTTTATTGTTCCTCTCTGTCCAGTACTGTTTGGAGATTTAAAATTTAATTAATCAGCATCTTGGAGCATAAGTTACAAGGTGGCTTTATTGTGAAATTGCAGTGTGACTCACAGAAGCTGCAGATCCACTTTTGAGGCCGGACTGGCTCTGTTATTTTTGCCTGTTGTTTGTCTCCACGCTCGCTTTGCAGCAGGACCTGCAGCCACACAATGCAGAGAGCTGAGAAACGGCAATGCGTCATCCCGGGTGTGGCTGAGGAGCCATGTCACAAGGAAAAATGGCAAGATTACAAGGAGGATCTGAGCAGGATCCAGAGGAGGGTGAGGAACAAAATGTCCTGCAACAATAAAAATATCCATTTATGTGTGTGGCTTAGGAGACAGAGAGTTCTGAAAAGTCCCATTAACCTACTGGGGAGAACAAATTCCAGGCGTCAGAAAGCACTGGCAGCAGACACAAGGGTAGACAGGTGCATGTGCAAAGAACTGAAATGGGACAAGCTCTCACAAGAGTCCAGCTCAGCCGGTGGCCAGGTGCTGCTGCTGTGGAATGGCAGCTGTGGGAAGGTACCCTTGTGTCCCCTCAAAGAGGGGCACCACTTGAATTTCTTGAGCCAGAAACAAGTACTTCTGGGAGCAGTAGAAATTATGCTGTCTGGTTTCCTGTAACTCTCTATTTTGTGGTTGATTATCTGAGGCTAATAAGGGGCAAGAGCTGAATAAAGCTTTTCCTGTGGTCAGGGCATCCTGTGTGGATTCTCTGGGGTCTAATAATACAGTTCACCTTCCTCTTCTGCCCTTCCTTCAAAGAGGCACTAATTTGGATGTCTGTCTTCTGCACAAGTGCCAAACTTCCAGAAATCTGTATGAACTTTTTATCTGTAAGGATTCTCTTGCAAATGTATCTGAAGTTGGCCAGCTTAATCCAAAGCTGTTATAGCAATATACACACATATATAATCAGCCAAATCTCATTTGTTTAGGAAGAAAGGATTCATTAAAAAAAAAATAAATCACACCTTCCCCAAAGCAGTAACATATAATCTGTGTGGTGACCAGGCCTGCTTTAGAAAGGCAGGGCTCAACTTGTGATAGTTGCTTAGGAATTTAGCAAAAGGCATCTTACACCAGAAACATCAACCGCAGACACAGGTCTTACTGGAGAGCTTCATCAGTGCAACTGCGGCATGGGAAATACAAAAATAAAATGTTCACCGAGAGGGTACCGGCAGGAAATACCCCAGGATCACAGGGCAGAAGGATAGACTTTGTGCTTTCATTTAAACAGGAAAGATAGATGGAAACCAAAATAAATGAAGCTATGCTTAAAATAAAGATTACCATACCCTAGGCCAACAGAGGTTGTAACACCTGACCCAAGAATGGGTGGGGATGTTTGGGAAAAAGGAAGGGAGGCCTGGAAAATGGTGGCATTATCTAGATAAGTTTCATGGAATGAAAATAATCAGCTGATATCTGCTAAAGGGTGCACAGAATAAGTCAAAAAAGACAGTCTAATGGTTCATATATTTTTTTGTGTCCATGTAGAATTGGATCTGCCAGAACAGGCTGCTATGGAAGTGGAGCTTATTTAGTTCTAGTCGTGTACCTGTTTACCTGACCTTTGAGGTTACTGACAAGAGCTCCTGGTGTGGAGCTGGTGTTCCTGAGCTGGTGTTCCTGTGCTGTTTGCACCCTCAGCAGAGCCCAGCAAGGGGAGCACAGCTCAGTGCTGGGCCAGGTAGTGCTGGTAGTTGGCTACAGGACACTGATGTCACACCGTGAGGTGTTTCCCTGTGTCTGTGCCACCTGGCAGTCCTCCTTTCTTTCTACAGCATCATTGTAGAATTTACACCAGTTCCAGCTTCATCACAACTCATCCCAAAACCAGTCAGTTAATGGGATCCTGTTCATCAAAGCCTTCCTGTTGTTTAAGAAACACTAGCTGCTAGTTCTCTGCTAATATGAATGCCAAGGTTTTTTCCAAAAGGATGTTGTGATAGATGACCATTATTACTTCTCAGAGACCTTAAAAACTGTGGTGTAGATGTATCTCTAGGCATATGTGTGTATGAGTACTTAGGAGACTCCAAAAGCTTATCCTAAAGGTATAATCCTGCAAACTGTTGACCATTCTGGCTCCATTCCAGCAAAGCACTTAAATATTTGGTGAACTCAGGAAGACTTTTCACATCCTTCAGGCACATCCATCCATAAGCACTTCGCTGGAGCGGGCTCAGAGGCTGCTCCAGAGCCTCACCTTGCACAAGAGAAATCTCCCCAAGCTACTCCCAGTCTCTGTGTCTGGTGTGGCTTTCTCACAGCTACCAACACTGACATTGTCTGGCCTTGCTGAAGGGGAAAAAAGTTTCAGTGGATTCAGCATTCCACCTCAGTCCAATATCTCTGACAGGACAAGCAAGGTGAGAGGAAGTTTTGCAAGCAGTGTTGTAGACAAAAGATGTCCTTTCCCAGAATCACCAGTCTCTGGGCAGCAATAAATCCACATGCTAAAAAATAAAGTAAATCCTAAAATAAACAATTCAGGCTTCAAAGTGTACAATAGGCAATTCGTTTGAATAATTGGGTGTAACTGTAGGCAGAGAGAAGCTACAAGACCACATGTGCATATAAAGCTAAACACAGGATCTAATCAAATCAGTCCACCATCTGGAATGAGAAGAAACATCATGTGACAAACCTGATCAATATGTGAAAATGGCACTAATTTCTGGATAACGAGCTTAAGCTAAATCAGTGTGTCACATGAGTCAGAAATGGAAGCATTCATAAAATGGATTGCACCAGTTCAACTTAATCACATCAGATTTTACTACACTAACACCATTTGCTCCTACAAACTGACCTTAGGTGACCTATCACAAATAACAAGCTGGGAGTATCAGAAACACATACCCACAGGTAGAAATAGCTCATGGCAGACTAAGGTTCATATGCACACTTCTATCCATACAAAATAAATCATACCTACCAAACTATTCTTTTCCAAGCAATTGGTGTTAAAACTCTCTAGGCAGCTGTGTTTAAGCCAAAGCTGCTGAGAGTGGATCCTGATTCTTTGGAGCTACCTCAGGAGCAGGAGCTGCAGCAAGGACTGGAAACAGAGGAAACAGTAAAGCCAAGAGCACAGAGTTAGGCCACTGCTAGAGAAGGGCGTGTTCAGTGGGCTGAAGTCAGGACTCTGGTGCTTTGGAAACCCTGGGCTGGGATATAATGTTTGCATGGCCTCAGATGGGGTTGACTTTGCAGTGTCAGCTGGAAAATACCACACCACCAGGCAAAGCCCCTGGGGATGGCCTTGCTGAGCTCCTGGCTTCCTCTGGGTTCTGGGGGTTCTGGGTTGTCCATGCTTAGGTTTGCAGTTTGCTGTGGCACGTGGGCTGCACGGCAAGGAGGGGAGGTCTGGCTATCTCATCTGCCAGGACAAAGCCCTCCTGGTGCAGCAGCTCTGACAGCAGGGATGGGGCTCATCCACACAATGCCCCTTCCATCCTCCAGCTCTGCCAGGACAGCCTCGGCTGTCCTGTGGGCTCACAGCTCTGTGCGCTGCAGCAAGGCAAACGGGAAGCCAGAGTCAATCCAGCTCAACCAAAAGCAGAAGTTGCTGTTGCTCCGTGACATTGTGATTGGTGACACAAATTGGGCTGCCCTCTCTTTCCCCTGCATTTTGTACTGTGTCCCTGGTACCAGCAGCCTGGACGTGCTGCAGGATGAACTGCACCAAGGCAGGGAGGGAGAGAGCAGAGCCTCCAGGAGGTGACAGCGACTTTATATAATCTATGGGGTTAAGTTTTTGGTGCAAAGCTTCACTGACTTAGCAACATGTGAGTGTGTTTGTGGGTTTACAGATTTACTCCAGTGCTCTAGCAGATCATCTTCCCCTTGTGCTGCCTCTCTGGAAATAGTTCAAGTTAGTGTATTGTGCACATAATTGCTACTGGCTTTCCCAGCCTCCATAAATCATATTAAAAAGACAGACAAAACCTAAGGGTGTCACCAAAGCAACAGGGGGAGGGATTTTTCTGGCCTAAAGTGACAGGAGTTGGAGGAGACCATGTGGCTACTCTGGCTGTTTTCCACACAGGCATTCTGTTTATGGTCTGTGTGTGCAAAATATGTCAGGAAAAAAAGCTCTCATGGGAGCTAGGAATCTGTCCAGCATGTGGCAAACCCCCATTATGACCCAGCCCTCTTCATCTGTCCAGCTGCCATGCCAGGGGTCTTTCTCCACAAGCCTTTTCTGCAGCAGGAGTCAACTGAGATAAAAAGAGGTATTTAAGCATCACCAGCTCCCACAAACAGAGGGTCAAAAGTATCCTCAAACAGCCCATGGGTGTTGAAAGACAGTCTGGTGCTCAAGGTGAAGGGGAGGGACACCTTGAGCCCCATGGTTTGAGTGACTTTGTGGCTTGCTGTTCCTCGCTGGAGCTGGTGGCAGGGCTTTTTATTTTTTCTTTTTTTTTCTTCTTTTTCTAACAGTCCTGCATGTCACCATGGAGTCCAGCCCCCTTTCACAGGGGGATGTTAGAATAAATACACATTTCAACACTCCTTCAGCTCATCTCACAGTCCCAATAACAACAGTGCAATATTTTAAACTGCTTTTGCAAGTCTCCTTTCTACAGGGCAGTTGAAAGGATATAAAAGCATTTTAACAATTTTATAGATCATCTCCGGAGTGCTATTGTGATGTGAGAGAACAGGAGTTTTGTTGCCATTTGCCCATGGACAGCTGCCAAGCTCACCTGTCTCCACTGAGCCAGCAAGGGCCATATCACATCTCTCTGGAAACTCTGCAGCCAGCTCTGGATGGCTTCTCACTTTACTTATCTGAAAGACATGCTGCTCCTTTTAACCCTTTCTCAGCACTTGCCTGGGGGTGTTGCTCAAAACAGGCAACTTCTCTTTGGGCTTAGAGAAAGTAAGAGCTGTGAGGTGGATTTGGAGAAACCCGAAACCAAGCCCCCCATCTGTGGAAAAAAAACCTTCACCCATATGAAAATTCCTCCAACCCTGCAAATTATCCTACTGACCTTGTGCCAAGTGTCCTCAGCCCTTTTTTTGCTACTCCGTGATCAGAATTAACCACCCTCCAAATCAGACCCTTGTTTAAAATTCTCCAATTCCACAAGGTGCTGACTACATCTTCCTACTTAATTTTGCAGGGTCCTGCTTCTAATCTCAAAAATTATCATGAAAACCCTCCCATGTATGGTTGACACAGGAGAGCTATGCAGTTTTCTTTGCTGGTGTTCAGGAAATATTTACTGATCCTCATGTGGAAGGTGTGACAAAAGTGTAGTGTAATCTACTCCCCTGTGTAAGGAAATGGATATTCTCCACCCTCCTCTTCTCCTGGAAAAAAAAAAAAAGAGTGCATAAACTGATTCCCCATCACATTCTTTCACTGATATGGCAAAATACAGTGAAATACAGAAGAGTTTAAATGATACAGAATATGCAGGCATAGCTTATCTAAGATAAAGCGTGCAGATCAAAATCAACAAAGCCTCACAAAAGAAAGCCCCAAAAGAGCTTTCATCTGCCTGATCCCATTTCCCTGCCTACATTTCTTTGTACCCTATTGCTATACATTAGTTCTGCTTTAGTTTCTAGTCTGCAGCAACATTGCTGCTTAAGAAAGATTCTGTTGAGTCATTACCAGCATCAGCCAAACAGGCTTTTCAAGAATGGAGGAGAAAATAAAGGCTGTGGTTTTCAAATTAATTCCATGCTGCTTAACCCTTAAACCACTAGTGACTTTCAGACTCTCAGCCAAGTCAATGCTGAGCAGAAGCTGGGGCTGTTGTGCCTGAGACAGAGAAATGTCAGTGCTTTTGTCAGTGACTGACCATCAGGCAGTGCTAGCCATGCACCTGGAAGGCAGAAATTGTAGTGAAGGTCTCTGCTGTCGAAGCCATGTCCTAAACACTCCCTTCTTGCTTGTGAACACTGCCTCAGATAACCCAGACCCACACCTAAACAGAGGCAGGGAGAAGGGCTTTTTTACCAGAAGCTAGCAGTTGTAAATATAGGAATGGAAGAGAGACCAGCACGTCTCTCCATGATGGAGCAGAGATTCTCTACTTCTTCATCCAGCAGGTTGTATTTAGAAGAGAATAGTGGTTACCAAAGGGATAGAACTTGAATAAGCTCCTGGTACCTTGAGGTTCGAGGGGGCCCACAGGGGAGCCAACACTTGAAGTGAGAAGAGACAGAAGAGGCAAAAGCAGATAAGGTGATTTTCCTTGCCTTGGCTTTTAAAGCAATCTCAGCCTGCTAAACTTTCAGTCCACACTGCCAATGGCTATTTCCAAAGTTATCTTTGCACAGAAAAAGGCTGGAATCGTTCTCTCTCTCATTCTCTCTGCCTCCCTTTTTAATGAAAGCTCAGTTTAGATCTGATATCATTCTAAAAGGTTTGCTATCAAAGTTTATTAGACCCACTGGGACAGATCACAGTTTGCAGAGGCTCATAGTTTCAAAGCAGATAACTGTAAAGTGAACCATTCAATGTTCTTCAAAATGCTCCTTTTTCTTGGGCTCATCTATAACACAAAGCTGCACTGTGTTCAAGCATCATTAGAAGTGATCCCAGCTGATTACATGATGCTGGCCATAGTTCTGCCTTTGGAGCAAATTCAAGCAGCCCCCAGCCCCCAGCCTGTTCCACTGGGTGATGCTGAGGCAAGTGGGAGCCATTTGCAGTGAAGGCAAGCCCTACCAGCACGAAGAGATAATGCCAGCAATGTGCTCCTAAAAAAAGATCAGAACTTAAAAAATACTAGGAAGCATGAACGCAGCTTTCCTTTAAAAATTTATATTTGCCTTTCCCTGCTTAATGATAATGATAATAATAATAACAGTTAGGAAAGACTCCTCTATTAGGGACTACAGCTGAGAAATTTCAGCTAGAAAGCAAAGAAATGAGAGAAGGAATTCACATGTCTTCCTATAGAATGTCTGCTCTTTTTTTTTTTTCTTTAATGAAGTCATTAGTGTTAATATGAGGTTTTTAGTAGTCTATCCTCCTAGAAGTGCATGGGAATAAACACCATATCTGGTAGGATCTCTGACTGTAACATGTATCACTGAGGCATCTATTTACAGTGTGAAGGGAGGGGAGGCTGCTTCATTTCCCAGGACAGTAATGGAAAGCCAGATGTCCTACAACCAAGGGTGGTGAAGGCTGGGAGAGGTACTGGGAAAAAAACATTCACAATAAACCAAAGAGTGAAGGAGAGTTTCAGGACAGATATTTTCAGGATGCATCATCATCAACCCTGGGAAAAGGCTGAGACACAAAATGGTTGAATTAAGTCCTCAGGCCAGCAATGTTTGTCCTTCTGCTGACATTTTCCCTGTGACTTTGCAGTGTCATCTGCTCTAGAGCAGCAGGTTGGACAAAACTCAGGGAGCGGGTAGCTCTCAGATGTCCATGCTCCCTGCCAGGCTTTTTCCTTGCTTTTGGCCCCAGAATGCCTCTCACCAGAAGCATCTGCAACCATCTGACAGCTCTTCTGCTCTCTGATTCCCCAACAGGTCGTGCAGATGGACCAGAAGCTGGATGACATCCTGAGCACACTCCAGGCTCAGCTAGGGGATCAGCTCCAGGCACAGATACCAGAGCCAGCCACCCCACCTGTCAGACATCCACAGACATCCACAGAGTCCCCCCAGTGACCCAGAAAATGTGAAAGCCAGTGGACAGCCACATGTGACCCTCTCACTCTTCCACATCTGAGTATTTCTCAGTCTTGGTGTCTTCATCTGTGTCATGGGTGAAACGAAATATTCTGCAGTAGTAGATTACGGAGGAAAAAAAAAAAAAAAAAAAAAAAAAAAGAGAAGAATCAGCAAGAAGCCAGTCGTGACCTTAGGAGAGCACATAAGTTCTGCACCTGCTTTATTTTAGCCATCTTTAGCTTAACTCTGCCAGCCCACAGCAGCCCAGTTCCCATCCCCCCAGCCCCATTTGGGCTGAGCGCACAGGCACAGGACACGCTGTCAAGGGAAGCATCCCAGCCAGGGTTAGGATGACCCATTTGTGGGCACAGAAGGGGAAAAGAACTGTTCTTTTGGCATTTAATCACTAAGTTTAATGCTCACAGCATGCCTAAAAGGGGGAAAGGAGCCAGCATTTGAACATGAAACAAATGGAAATCAGTGAACAGGAAAATTAAACAGCATGTTTTGACTTCTACCAAGCAGTGAGGATCATAAGAAGGGCAGATTTATATGCTAGTGCGAATGACAAAGTAAAGACAACAGACTACTGATTAAAAATATGGAAGTGTACACAGGCTGGTTGACATATGAAAGGCTGAAGCAGAGACTTTAGCTAATTAAAGCAAAGGGCTGCCAGTGAGATGAGATGCATGTTGGAACAGACAGGCAGGAGAGATAAGATCTGCGTAGGCTTACTTCACCAGAACACTGTAATAGTTATCAGCTACAGTGATGACTGTTATGCAAAATGTTCTCAAGCTTTTACCTTCATTCAGCAGCAGTTGTTGACTCCAGTTGCCTTAATTTTAACATAAGGAACCTGTATGGTAATTGGCTATGAACTATCTGTAAAACTGGGTTGAAGCCACGGAGTAGCAGGGTGCTGCAGGAGGGCTACAGCTGTGATTGAGAGTGACAGGGTTCCTTAAAGAAATGCACACACTGTTGATGAAAGTTAATCACTGTTTAAATAAACTGCTGTATATAGTTTTAAATGCTAGATTTATTTTTTGCCTTGTAATCTGGCTGTAAATCAAGTGCACATGCTGGCTGATGTGCTCTTGTTGAGGAACACCTCTGGTGCAGGTACTGGGCTCACAAACTGCAGATGGAAATGCAGGTTGAGATGCAGATTTAAATGCAGACTGAAGCACAGGCTGAGCTCTGGGTGGGAGCCCAGGACAGGAGGATGAACTGCCGACCTTTGGGATGACAAAGGGCACAAAGGCAGGTGAAAGCCAGCCAGGTGAATGGACACTGAGTCACAGCAGCAGCCGGGAATGCCCAACCTTTTGGGCAAGGAGGGAGATGAAAACAAGTGATGGCAGTGAGGTGGATGGACGCAAGGATGGGGGCAGGAGCCGAAGACTCGGGAGGAAGAGTGGGACTGGCCATGGGGAGACTGTGATGGGATAAAATCCCAGGGGTTCCTTTGCTGGGGTCCCTCCTTGGAGGCAGCAGCTTGGGCTGTGTCTGTGTCACTGTCCCAGAAACAAGTGGCTTTATGGAATGCAACATCTGGGGCTCTGCCATCTCTGCCATGGCAAAGCTGGTGTGATGGGAGTGGGCTGTGTGGGGAGCCAGGCCAAGGAAGGGCCTTCAGTCCCAGAAAGTCCTTGAGAGTGCCACTGCCAGAAAGTCCCAGAGGGAATGGTCTGACTGGGGAGTTTCCTTAACACTGCCACTGTGAACTGGATCTTACCTGGCACTTCAGAAAAGGGACAATACAGCACTGCTGCTAAAGGCCAAAATAATAAACCAAGCTAAAATGGGTACAGTGTTACGTACATATGGGTACGGTCTTTTTAATATATTTGCATAACCAACAAGTTGAATGAGCAGAAGATTGCAGAGCAAAGATCTGATTCCTGGGAAATCCTAAATATATTCTATTCCCACTCATATCCATGAAAGCTAAACCTGCATTGCATTAAAAGGCAACCTGAAAGACTGGTCTCTTAATAAGCATTTATTTGGACAAATGAGTAGTCCATTTCAATGTAATCAAATTAGTTTCTAACTATTACCTGTCCCTTTAAAACTCTTTCCCAGGTTTCTGTGTCTGGGAATTCAAGCTTGGAAAGAGCACAATGAGACTGATTCCAATATTTAGATTGCAGGCGTGTCTTAGACAGAATATTAATGATGTGTGAGAGGCAATAAAAATAAAAAAAAAAAAGAAACTATGTGGTTTTAATTAAATCAGCTGACAAGCCGCCATTCCATCCTGTCTGATTACTGCAGAGTTACTGAACATGACCAAATACAGCATGTAACATGGGAAAAACAGTAAATAATCATTGCCAGAGCATTGAGTTGCTCCTGGGTTTCCATCAGGGTCATGAACTTCTTCAATGGTCCTTCATAAAACATCCCTGACTGTGGCCAGCCAGAGCTAAATGGGCAACTGGACACCAAATTAGGGTTAACACTATTTCATCAGCCACAGGTAAAAGAAAATAAATCTGCTGGGAGATCCTCTTGCCACAGGGGTTCTTAAAGGGAGCAATGCAGCTTTCAGCAGGAGAGCTCAGGGGCAGTTGTGGCCAGCACAAGGTGACATTTCCTTCTGCAACACTGCAGATATTTGTGTCATATCCTGATCACTTGGTGGACCAAGTAATGCAACAGTGTTTTACTTACTCTTCAGCCTCAACAGAAGTGTTTAGGCACTATATATATAGCAACACCTACTACTCTGAAGTGCCTGGAAAATCCAGCTAAATAGAATACAAGTAGTCACAGCTATGGTGAGTGTAAAAAGGGATGAGGGGTGGGAGGAGAAGATAAAGAGGCACACAGTGGTCCCTCCAGAAAAACAGAATGTGTGCCAGACTGTCTGTACGCATGTGTTTGTGCACGTGTCTTTTTTAAACTCAAGCCAGGGTTTTCCCATCAAGTCTTGAGTGAGGCCAGAGCCTGAACCTTCACAGGTTTTAAAATCCAGCAGTGCTGGCCATACATCCACTTTACCACTGGCACTGTGGACACCACAGTGGGGCAGGGCCTGGCACCAGGACGCTCCCCATTGCTAGAATGGAGAGATGAGGGTGTGGCTTGAGCAAATTGCAGGAGGAAGGAAGGAGCCTGGTGGGAAACACCCTTTTTGCACCATCTCAAGAGATTAATGGTAAAAAAATTCAAGCAACATAGCTTAGCCATACTTAAGAAAATCTCCACACCCACAGCTAAGACAGAAGTTGCCATCCAGCAAAATTTTTCTGATTGCCCAGGGGAAAAGCACACAGAATTAGCACTGATGTGACCACATGGTGACACTTCCTGACCTTTCTTCTGAGCAAAGATGGTTTGGTACAGGCATACAAACTGTATGTTAATGCATTTGCACTTGGCCTTGTTGAATTTGATGTGGTTCTCATGGTCTCACTTCTCAGGCCTGTCCAGGTCCCTATGGATGTCATCCCCTCCCTCAAACCCATCCATGCCTGGCTCAGCTTGCTGTCAACTACAAACCTGTTGAGGAGGCACTCCATCCTACAGGCTGGGGTGCTGAGGAAGATATTAAGTAGTTTTTTTCCCAGTACAGACCCTTGAGGCAAGTCACTCATTGCTGGTTTCCATTTTGACATTGACCTGTATACTGTAACTCTTTGGATGCAACCACCAAGACAATTCATTGTCTATCTAACTTTCCATCCATACCTCTCCAATTCTGAACTAGCAATGTCAAGGGGGAGTCTATCAAAGGCCTTGAAGAAGTCCAGGTAGTTGATCTCAGTTGTAAAAGGTAAGTCCATTAGTCAGACATGACTGCACTTGCTGCAGTCATGTTCAGTCTCATTAATCCCCTCCTTGTCTTCCATATAATTCAACAGGACTTCTAGAAGGATCTGTCCCATGATCTTAATGGGCACTAAGGCAAGGCTGACTGGTCAGCAGTCCCAGGTTCCTGCTTGTTCCCCCACGTAAAAACACACATGCTACTATGCATTTCCCCTTGACAGTGGCTGTAACACAAGCCAAAATGACAGAACATTCCCAGGGTAAGTCCATGTGTGTGTTTTTATCTCCATTTGTACTGAGACTGTTCACTGGTGTTCACCCTACTCATTTCTGCTGGATGGGAGTGCAGCTGCTGAGCAGGGAGCACTCAGCAAGGTCACTCCTAGAGCACATCTTCCCGCACCAGTGGAACAGTGACAATCCCATGAATGGACACGGCCCATGAGGTTGTCAGCAGTCCACAGCCACGTCTGCAGTGGTCCCCCTTTGCCTTTTGACTCAAAACAGAGAGACAGCCCAAGCAGTCAAGGTCTCCCAAGGCCACAGGATCATCAGGGGCAGCTGGCAGGAGTGCAGTTCACCAGTGCATCAAAAGACAAGAGTGCAGGAGATCAAGTATAGATGAAATACCTTTTTTCCCAAAAGATCACATGGTTTTCTACCTGATCCAGTTTCACTGTGGAAGATACGTGGTGTCCTCTCTTACCAGAGATATCAACGTCAACCCAAACAAGATTTTCCACATTCCTTCTAATAATGCATGACATCCTGAAGTCTGCTGTCTGCCTGTGATGATGCAAGATGCTCAGAAGTCATTACAACAAAGCCCAAGGGGATTATTTTCTCATTTCCATAATTACATAATCAGTAATAATATCACAAACCAATCTCATCTCAAAACATGTACTCAGATCTTTAATGGTGATATTTCTTAAGTGATGTGTACTCTGATCTTTAATGGTGATATTTCTTAAATTATGTGTGGGATTAAAGTCCTATGTATGATAAGGCTGCAGCAGTGAGGGAGATAAAAGTTCAGCTTCTATCAGTTGGGGGCTTTCATTTCCAAGAAAAGGTAACTGTGCCCCCAGAACAGATTATATGAGTGACAGATCACAAATCTGCTGCCTCATCTGGAATACTCTCTTCATCTCCGGAGAGTAAAAAGTGAGAAAAGACTCTTCTGGCACAGCTGCCCCTTTCAGAAGTGGGTCTGTCCAGCAGCCCTGGATGTTTTCCATCCAACTGCCTTGTGGTATCACCAGAGGAACCTGTGCTGGAAGTTCCTCCAATCTCTGTAGGACCAGGACAGCTACATTCCCAGCTCACTAGCTAAGGCAAATGAGCAGGGTTCTTTTGGTGCCTCTTTTCTCAGTAGCTCAAGAAGTTTTCTTTTCTCACTGATGTTTCCAACCTAAGCACTGAAGGGTCTGGTCTGACAATACATTTAGGACGTGCTGTATATCATACAGCCCTGTATAGCAGAGTTCATTCAGCACTCTTTTGAACAATCTGAACAATGTATCTAAAAAGAAAACCATGGTTTTCTTACTACTACCTGGTAGTAAAACGCCACCAGGTAAAGAATCACAAACATCAAAACTGCATATTTAGTATTCTGAAGGAGTATGTGCTAGAATCTTTATAATGGCCAAGAAAAAGCCTGGTGAAGGGCCCAGGGTAGATCTTTCTCAGACATCATTTCTAGCTGCAGCATAGCCCAGCCAGCAGAACTAGACAAGATGGCACTGTGTTATCTCCATGGTAGGAAAAGGTTTGAGTCCCTCTCAACCAGCCTGAAGAGCAAACTCTTTTCTCAGTTAAAGCAACCTCTGCTGTTAGTCAAAAGACTCTCCAAGGTAGCTGGAAATATTAGACACCAAAAGACAGGAAAAAAGTCTAATTAACTAATGGTCATTATCCCTTTTCCCACATCCTTTTCTAACCTCCAGAGGATCCCAAGCTCTGGAGTAGATTCCTGTTGCTGGGGATGTGCATGTGCTCCCTGCAGCTCCCTCCCTGTCATCCAGCAAACAGTGCCTGTTAGACAGGAAAGAGAGAAACAGCCAAGAGCATCCTCCCTACAAGGAGCTGTTTTGCCAAAACACTTACTAGCTCGTGTTTAGCTCTTATTATGGGTTACAGTGGCTCCCAAATGACTCTGTAAAAGAACAGTGTCTCTGCTTGGATTCCTGGCTGAACACCCGTTTGTCTCAGGGCTTGGAGTTGGCACATGTGGGTTTGTGAACAGAATTTTAACTCATCTTCATTATGTTGTTTGATCTCCCCCTGGGGTGGATGGAACTGCGTGCAAGGGATTGACCTGACATAAGCAGTGAAGGGAAGGGAATTTTTGAACTCTGTGATTAATGTAACTGCTGTATTTTGTCTGGCCAACCAGACAGGCAAAGGTTGTTCTTTCTTTAACCAAAGAATCATAATTTTCAACAACAATGCCTAGAAGCATTTGCCTGAGACCCACCTCAGCCTTAGAGGGGAAAACTCACATCTCAAAAATACCTGTTGAGCATTACTTATGCTTAGCTAAAATGCAGCTTTTCTTCTTTACAGCTGTGTACCTTGGGTTGTCACATCCCTTGTTAGCACCCTGGTCACCAAGGCCCTTCAAGAAGCCAGTGTTCGTGGTGGAGGGGCTGGGGTTTGTATCATCAGCATGAGGGGGAAAGGGGACCACTTGTGCACAGTTACTGTGGCAGAAGAACAATTGCCTGATTCAGTGTCCTTATTCCCTTTGTTTTCTTTGCTGAGAATTTTCCCCTTTCTGAAACACTATACAGCTCATTTCTTCCAACCTAAACAAATGATCCTGCCAGCTACTGATTTTTCCCTCCTTTCTATTTCTAATGCTTGGTATTGTAAGTACAAGTTTCCATTTGTTTGATAGTGGGTCAGGAGTCCAAGAAGAGCAAGGGACGGCTCATGTTACACATCAGTGCTGTGCCAAACTCTTCAATTTGGCTACACCATGAGTGCTATCACTCCTGGACTCCACCAACCCCACTGGCGAACTCCCAGGGAGCTGCTGCTTTAGCTGATGACAGGCAGAGTGCAGTAAGAGAGCAACAGAGCCTCCATCCTCAGAGCCATGTGTGTCCCTTTTACTGAGCTGGTGTGTTCTTCCTTCTGTGTTAGCATGTTATTCCCCACACCACAGTCCTCCAGAGAAGGAAGACTATTGCTTTAGAAAAGCTGGCAATAAACTTCAGCATCAATCCAGAACAAGTCCACGGGGTTGCAGCTGGCAGGCTACAGTAATTCCTTCCCATGGAAGAGCATCAGGGAAAAGAGGCAATATTTCTGCAGACACAGACCACTGAGAGGTTTTGCACTTGATGGGTCTGTGCTCAAAGCAGGCGAAATTCAGAGCAGACATGAACCTGCTGGAGTCATGGACTTATGCCATGGATGAATTTGGCTTGAGCTCTCTTACCTAGTGTCTGAATAAGCAGATGGTAGGTTTAAAAAAGCCCACTAACCTTACTGGAGCTCTGAATTGGAGTAAAAATTTCCCAGTGATCTTCACACCCATATATTACATGACAGAGAGTAGTTTTTGTCCCATGGAAAACCCGAGTTTAGACACAGCTAGAGACAGACATCACAGAGGTGCCCAGTGATTGTAATCAATTTTGTGAATAGCACTACTTTCAGTGGGTCCTCGGATCCCTAAGCTTCCCTTGAGCTTAATGTATGAATGAGCCCAAAGCAAAAAAAAAAAAAAAAGGCAACTGCAGCAGAATCTGCACGTTCTGCCTGACTCGGATCAATGTCTGACAATGTTGCTGCATGTTCAGTGCTGAATTAAAATGGTAGGTTATGGAAAATATGTCAGTAATTATCAGGTGAGGAAAAACTCCCAGATTATTTGGGCCTTGTCCGTGTACCCATTTTGCAAAAATAGCACCATTTTCACTGGCAACATTTTGCATGAGGCTGAAAATTAAGGTGACAGTGAAAGTGTTGAATAAGCATAAAGTCAGCTTATCTCTTTGAGCATAAACAGCTGAAGGAGTGGTTTGTGGCAAGGAATCACCTATGACAATCATGCTCTTTCATGTTCTGGGATGGAGCTACTCTGTCTGCTCCACCCACCACCCACCCTGCTCCCCAGTTAGGGTGAAATCATGCCTTTGGCCTTCAACAGGCAGCCCTGTCTGAAGTGACTGCTGTGGAGAACCTGGAGCCACGGGCTGCTGGAAAAGAAAGACCAGGCTGAGCTTGCACAGCTCCTTCTGACTGTTCCTGGCATAAGCTGGAGCAGGGAGTGAGGGGCATGAGAGCTGACTGCTCTGTGTGAGAAGAGGAGATGTCCACGGGGGTAAGGAGGCCAGCAGAGACCATGGTGCCACTGACAGGGACCCAGTCACACAGGACTAAATCCAGGCTGAAGCTATTTGTATTCCCTGTGGGGAAGAAAAGCTTAAAAAAAAAGGAGTATAAAAAGAGCTCAAAACTTGGCAAAACACATACAAAAGAGTCAGGGAAATTGGATGAATAAAATGTCCCCCACCCCCAGGTGCCAGTAATGTAAACATTGGAAAAGCTGGAGCGCTCAAATGGTTTTGCTTTCATAAAGTTTTGCTTTCAGACTTTTTTGGTTCTGTTTTTCTTCTTTATCTCTCCCCAGCAGTGGCTGACAGATGACCTTTAAAGCCCCAGAGAGTGGCCCCAGCAGGTGATTTACTAACAGCTGTGCCAGTCAGCAAACTGGAGGGGCAGAGGTCGGGGCTGCCTGGCTAATTCAGGGTGGGATTTAATTAAAGAAAGATGCATTACACTTTTTATTGATTTGTGTGTATGCACACACGAGCCTTTTCTTCTTTTGCCTCTCTGTTTTTTGTATGTTTACTCCTCACTCCATGCACCTGGACATTTTGTCCTGGCTGTGTGAGCCTTGCCACCTCACCCCCCAAGGACACCACTCCCTGAAATCCCATCTCACACTTCCAGAGGGGCTGGAACAGGTGGGGAC
>QUSF01000021.1:7581894-7624363 GCA_003676055.1 Chloebia gouldiae
CTTATAAATTTAAAAGTGCAGTGATCATCATGCCTGGCTAAGGCCAAGGCTCGGAGAAAAGGTTCAGATTTGCTGTCAAGTTATTTGGTGATGGACAATCTGCTGTTCTAGTGGTGAAATTAATCCTTCACGAAATAAATTAGATTTTGTGACCAAAGCTTTTTTTCCAAAGGCATTTTTCAGTCATAGAGTCTTATAGGGAGGAGTCAGATAAACTAAGAGTAAATCATCTTGCTTTTTGTTCGAAGTCACTACCCTCACAGATGTTTCTAACAAATCACTTTGCAGTCTTCCCTTGAGTAAAACACGTGGAGCTTCTAATGAGTTCCAACGCAAGGCAGATTTCATAGGTTTCAGATCCCTTGGTGAGCTTTTTTCTGAACACTTTACAATTTTCCCAGCTCTTTTCTTGGCCTTCTTGGTCTCTTTCCAAGGCATGGTGGTTGTCATCAGCCTGGAAGTCCCTATGACAGGTGAGGCTTCTATGACTGAGAAGCTCCGAGCACAGCTGCCGAATTTCCCTTAAAAGAGTTCCCTACAGCTCACCATCCTGGGCTCAGGTATCCAGATATGACACATCCAAGCCTTGGTTAGGTTCACGTGGCTTCTGAAAAGGCAAGAATGAGCAGTCACCTGAACCAAAGACAAAAGGAGCTTTCAGAGTACCTGAGGATATGAGGGCTCCCCTTTCCCTCTCACTCTGGTTTCTACCATTATGGCTTTACATCCATGCACTGGCAGCAGCCATTGTCCATAGGTCAGAATTCTACAGCCCTAACTTGAGGCAAACTCCTTCCAGAAATGGATGTTTCTGCTGTGGCACGCTGGCCTGGAATGTCTAGGTCTAAACTAATTACACATCCATCACAGACTTCCCGTCATCCCACCAAAACTGGGATGGCTGTGTTCGGCTGAGCCTTTCAACACCACCAAGGCATCTGTACGTCCAGTTCCCTTTAAAATGCACAGGAAATAAATACCCAACATCACTACGTGGCTTTGAAAATCCCCCTGCAATCTCCAACCCTCACTTCCCATCTGTAAAACAGGAAAAACAGCAATTCCTATCCCATATCTGCTTTATCAGTCTTGTCTATGCAGACCACAAATTCTATGAGACATGAACTGGCTGCTACTAAATATAGGTACAATGTCTAGCACAGTTTTTATTAGAGCCCCTAGGCACTACAGCTCCATAAATATCCATGTTGACTTTTTCCAGATTAAGAACACATCAATGGGAGCTTTGCTCAAGTAAGAACTGCAGGATCTGGCACTGGTGCTCTTAAACCCTAATAGGACTGAGAGAGTCTGAAGCCTCTTCCAGGCTCATTCACTGGTATCAATGCTTGTAATACCAAGTCAGCTGTTGTGACATAAAGGGTATGTTTCTCTTGGTGCTGTTTCTTGGAACTGAAGAGCCCTCCTGAAGTTTTAATTTTCTTTACTGAAAAGCCCTGCTATGGTAAATCAACTCACCAAATTTATAGGAGGCACAGCACTTAGTATGTCACGTCTCTGGGCCCAGCCTACTGATTCACTTATTTATGCTTTTGTTCTTTTGCTTTGTAGTTCTCTTGATTTCAGCAACTGTCTATCATTTTCATGAGGCTTGCTGGCTAGAATGCCCCCTACTATTTCAGTAATCATTGCCCTGCTAGAGTGTTTATTACTGACTGAATGGCTGCACAGACTGATAGAATGACCTGAGCTGTATGAATTTTCCCTCAAGTCTCTGGGGCCTCACAATTCCTGAAAGAATGTAAAGGAAAAAAAAAAGAAAAAAAAAGGAGCTTAGTTATGGGGAAGGGTCAAAGTCAAGTTTCTCTGCAATAGCAAATTTCTGAGCTGTCTTTGGTACTTCTGACTCTGAGCACTCACCACATCACCTCCAATAGCCAGGGAGCAGCTGTGAACTTGCCATGAGATGAGCACTGAGGCAGGTTACCCTCGGCAGCCCACTGTGGATCGGTACATCAGGAGACTGCTGCTTAAATCCTGTATGCTCCTCCTCTACAAAACATTGCCCCTGGACATGGTCCCAACACACTGAGGACTGCCTGGGTGTTTGGGGTGTATTTGAGTTGAGGTTTGTGGTAGGTGCAGTGTAAAAAAACAAAACACAAACAAACCACACATACAAAAAAACAGTGACCAACACAAGATAATACACAGATGTGTAAATAACTGTGGGTAGGTTTCCAAAACATAGACTCTCTCTAACTTTTATCAGTGGTTGTTTCCCTTCTGGCTGAGATTCTCAAAAGTGGGTGCCTAAAATTAGTTTATCATGGGTAAAAGCTTCAAAAGTATCTTAATAACACAGGAATCCAAGTGCCTCATATAGCACTTCTCAAAGGCTCTGGAAAATCTCAATGCTCCATCCACATCTTTGTGAGACAATTTTTAAATGTCCACAGCTCATGGTAGCTGCTGTGGCAGCTGAGGCTGAGGATTCTTCCAAGGAAGTGGGGTATCCATCACACTTTGTATTCTGGCCTGATCCTGCTCACAGAATCACACCTAATATGGATTCCCATATTCAACACAACTCTAAACTTAAGTCAGTTTTTAAAGCCTGGAGTCAGTTTCTATGCCATGGGTCCCACAGCAGAGAGTTTGCAGTTATGAATCAGACCACAAATTCTGTTGTTCTGGGGAAGATTTCACAGCACTGTTATTCCCATATTCACAGCTCATCATTGCTGTCAGATGTGCTTGCTCTAGGCCATAGGGGGTATAAAGGGCACCAAATAAACAAGCACAATTTCTTCTCTCATGCAAATTTTATTAAAGTTGCATGGGGGGGGACTGTAAAAGATTTCTGTATTTAGCTGCTTCTTATGGAAAGAGGATTTTTTTTCCACAGTATTAAAACAAAAACAAAGAAAACAAAAACCAAATTTCACCCTGAAAGACAGGCCAAAGGACTCCTGGCACAGCTATTTCAGAGTGAGCTGTTCCATGCTCCTAATTCTGCAAGAGCTCCCCATGGAAAACATGGAACAAAAAGCAGTTTTTCCATCTGGGAGAGCTTAAGTTACTGGGCAGGCCACCATGAGGAGCAGAAATAAAGGTCTATTCTGTGTAACTCTAGGTATGCGTGTGCAGGATGCTCATCTCTGGGATCTCCTGGCACCTAGGGGAGCATCCCATCATGGAATACACACTTCAGAAATGGAGGGGGTAGCCTTTGCCATTCCTAGCTGTCTCTCTCACAAGCACAGGGGGACACAGCTGAAGGAAATCCAGGCCAAAGACTGGAAGGGACCAACACAGCCACAGAACCCCTGGCAGATGCCAAGGGAGGAGTGTCTTCAAAAGCCCTCCTCAACCATGCTCCAAAATCACTGCTGGTCATGAGAAGGGAAACTTTGCTGCTGACCAAGAAATCAAAGAGAAGCAGTAAAAAACAGTCAGGGAAAGCCTTAAGTCAGTGCAAAACCTCTTTGTTACAGCTAGATCTCAGCCAGCATTTTACTCACTGAATCTAGCCTTGCTCTTGTTTCCATATGGGTCACCTAGAGGTTATGGCTTCCTAATCTTATGTATCGATCTCATGTCTGAGCTGTTTTCAGGATATATCATATGTCTCTGCACTGCTTGGAGAACATTTGTTATGATATCAGAATTCATGCCATGACCAGTCAGCTCTACCACATACAGGGTCACACACAGTATATCATCTGAAGTCTCCAAATAAGGTTTTCTGATAAAATAAAAATATTTATTCACAAGGTGAAAATCCTCCATGCAAGTCATCTCTATTGGTAATGTTTTCTTATGCTATTAATATTGTTGCCAGTGAGCTATTCACTGGTGAGCAAGTACAATGAAGGAGAAGCACTGGAAGGTCAGAAGGAATCATTATTACTGAAAAGTAAACATACAAGTCAGGGAGGAATCACAAACCCAGTTTGAAGCTATTTTGGTTTTTTATTCCAGCAAATATGCATAGTGCTTTTGTATTGTCTTCCCAAAGTTCTTGTTTGGAAGTGTTGTTAGGAACTTTTGAACTTGCTTCAGTTTCTAAGCTGCTGCACTGTCAGCCAGACATTTCTTGTTCAACCAGGGCCCCAGTGCAGGCCTAATTAAAAAAAAAAAAAAAAAGCCATTTTCTTGAATTAGGCCTGTTGGTGTCCATGGGGGAGCTCCTGACAAGCAGTCCCTTAAGGGCCCTAGAAAAGACACCAGCCATGGTTCCAGCATCATCATAAGGCCTTTTCCAAGCTCTTCTTCTGCTTGGATGTAGAGCAAATCCTCCACGTGCTTCATTCTACATATGGAACAGCAATCAAACATCTGTGGAGAGTTCATATTTGGCATGTTTACACGAGTATTTATTCCTCCTTTGTCTTCAGGCAGCAACTACCACATAATGTATTTGGTATGATTAATTGTGGGAATGTTGTTCATCCCAGCATAGCATGACATCTCCAATTACATGATATCTTTCTCTCATTTGTAAGGGAAGAAGTGATTTCTGTATTTTGACATGTTTATCATTTTAGGGTGAGCTAGTTATATGGGCCTGCTCCCTGGTTCTCAGGGCTGACAGATTATGGTTTCACATTAAAATCACATCTGCCTTGTTATTGCAGCTGCATCTTGAAAGGAAACCAAATAGATGAATCACCACCACACGAGAGTTGTAAGATGATGTTTTGTTCAATGAGACAGTGGTTTGCAAGGTTGTTCTAGGGTATTATCATTTATACAGTTATTGGGTATTTGATTTTCCCAGTATTTTTTTTAAATCTCAACAATGGAAAATGTAACACACATTTCCATAGTCTTGCACAAGCTCCAACTGATCACAAACTTTCCCTGAGGTGGGGGGAGGGGGGGGATTTGCTTTACCTATTTTGAGCCATCATCTATTTAAAAGCTGGGCATCCACTCTAAATCAAGCACTCAGTCACCAGTGACAGATAGATGCTTGTTGAGAGACAATTTGTCCCACCTGATTTCAACATAACATTTCAGATATGAGGAAAGTATAAAGATTCAATATTTTTGCCCAATTATTAATTTTTAAAAATTGTAAGACATCTTTGTAGCTCTGCTTCAAACATTACAAAACTTTTTCTCTTCTGCATTTTTCAAATGCATTAATGCAAAGATGTATTTAAAAAATCTCTCAAGAAAGCTGTGAGACCCAGAGTAAAATTCTCATCCTGGTGGAGTCCACATAACTTTGTACAAAATTCAAGATACTGGGCAGCATGAGAAAACTGGGAATCTCTAGACTTCATGTTTTGTGGGGACAATTTAACTACTGATGCACTTGTCGTGCAGTTTTAGCTGGGGCCAAGCATCCGAAGGAAGTAGAGGATCAACTATCCAGTCATGGAAAGAGGGAAATAAACCTTAATCATTGGATAAACGGAGCATTTCTTTCAGTTCCTTGCAGTAGGACTCCAGACAATATAAATATAGTTTATTTAAAGCAAGGTGCCGCTTGCCTGCCCTAGAGTTTGCAAATTAAAGGAGTGAATGCAAAGGTCCATATGCAATTTAGCTCATCCATAATGAACTAGATAAAAACCAGAGCTAATGAAAATCTGCTCAGCAACTTGCATGCCAACCTAAATTGTCTCAGGAGTGTAAAACCTAGTATTTCAAAGAAAACTTAAGAATCAGAGATTTGGGAAAATACAGAAGGCCAACATAATGGTCTGAGAAAAGGTTCACCAATGAACAAGAAGGCTCTTGGTGTCCTGGTAATTTTGCTGTTTGTTGTAGCTGTCCTATTGCCTCTGAGAAGAAGAAGTGACCCTTTGCACATATTCAAATAAGATACAAACATGGGGATGGTTTCTTCTAGAGGTACCTGACCAGGAAAACAGCTTCACAAAGAAATTGAGCACATCAGCATTTTTCTTCACCCTGGTCATTCTAAGGTTGCTTTTATTGGTGAAGGCAGAGCTGAAGAGGCCAAGATCAAGTGAACATTCACTTCATTAATTGCTGGATTCCTCAGTCTACAAAATGTATTCTGTAAGCCAGGGCAGTGGACCCCACAAAACCTCTTTCCATCTCTGCAAAACACAATCTTCTGGAAGCACGACCTTGTGTTTTTCATTAGTGTTATTGGTATGATAATTACTTGGTTATTAACACTTAATGCAAACTCTAGCAAACCATTTCAGCTGCAGTGTTGCTGCTTTGTTTCTGCTGCTGTGGGAATGAGGGGGAAGAATTGGTAGTCCTTCCTTTCAGAAAAATGGGCCTGCATACATTATATCCCGGTATATAACTCTTTGTTGAATTACCCATGGAGGGAGGGTTGGAAGACCAAGTCTCTAATTTTTCATTAACCTGCACTTGCCACTGGTAAGTGTGCAGTTTCTTGAGTTAATGATTTTTGTATAGATACAAAAGGGCAAGATACACACACACACACACACACACACACACACACAGAGAGAGAGAACATTAATAATGTCCAAGGCAGCAGCAGCAATAAGTTTTCTCTTCCATAGCTTCCAATTAAGGGTTATCATTAATGGACCTGGAGAACTTCCTTAAAGGACTAGTGTTTTAATTGGTTCTCTCACCATCATATTTTTGTTTACCCATACCCAGAGGACCTCCAGCTGTGTTAAGCAGTTTTCCAATTAATAACGCATTTGAACTTAATGGCCCAGTTTTTCTGACTCAGCCATTTTTCCGCCTGGTTTATTTAGCTGACCTTCAGCATGTAATTTCCACATATTTCTCAGCAGCTGGAGCCCACTGAATGCTGTCACTGTCCCTGGGCAAGTACTGCCTGGTACCCTCTACGTCCTCTGTGGGAGTCCTTGTAGCCCTCTCTTGGCAGATGGAGAAATGCCTTTGTAAATGTCCACTGCTGCATTTGTGGCTTCTCTCAAAGCTTCATGGCCAGCCTCTTCTAATCCTCCCCTTTCCTGTATGTTTTTGGTTGTGGAGTTGTTTTGGTTGTTTGTTTGTTTTTTGGTTGGTTTGGTTTTTTTTTTCAACAATGACTCAGCTATTTATTTTCCTCTTCCTGCTTCTTTTTTTCATTCTGTGACTTTGTTCTTTTCACCCTCTGAGCAGTAAGAGGAAGGTGAGGCACTCCTTTTTCTTGTGCAAGCAGGTGAGGCCAGGGAATGACAACACAAGAGAAAGGTGAAAAAAACATCCTGTACCCCCAAGCGTCTTCCTTCTAGCCCTAAGAAGAGTCCTTTAGCAGAGTTGATCTCTCTGGCCTTGTTGCATTTCCTTCTAATTGTGTTCCCTGTGTCACCTGCTTTCAGCTGGTAGTGGAAGAAAAAACAAAAAATATCACAAAAGAGGTAAGTTTCATGGCTGAAACTAGGAAGAGCGCAACCCAAATTAAAGGATCAAATTGTTCAGATACATTCCTGAACCTCCTGAACCAGCCCTGCTGTCAAGCCAGTCCTTCCCCACTTAAGTGGAAGAAGTTGTCAGGGATCTTTTACCAACCATTTCACATCTTCTGAGGAGATGAAGGTTACCTCAACCTGAAAAAAGGAGTGTCACGAAGCCAAATAATGCATGGGAACGTGAACCATAAAAAATTAAAATAAATTAAAATAAATTAAAATTTTAAAAAATAAAAATAATGCAATGAGCACAGTGACTCCACAGCTGTTGCAACTTCCACTGGAGTAGAACAGCACACAGATGAGCTTTACAAATCCCTGCACAAAAGCTGCTCTGTCCAGCTCCATCACCTGGATCAAAATAACATGTGAGGGAGCCTTGCAAGCAAGCACCAGGTGGATGGGCAGGTCTCAGCTCAGAGCCCACTGCCAGCCCAGCAAAGCACAGTTAAGAGACACCCTGTTTTCTTCTCTCTGCAGTAGCTCTTGGCATGCCTAAGAAAATGAGATGCTTTAACACAGCAGCAACAGTAGCACTAAAAAGAACTCTTGTGTGCTAAATCATCAGGAAAAAACAATTATTATCCTTTTCTTCTTTGTGTTCTTTTTGTTTTCCTGCCAAATACCAGAGAGAACAAAATAGCAGATTTTTTGCTGTGCAAGGCAAACTTGTAAAATCAGAGGAAAAACAAATCCTGAGCAAATAACTCAAAGCAAATAGCTGGAGGAAGTGAGGGTGAGGAGGTAGGCAGCAGGAGGACTAGCTGATACATTTTCAGTATTTGCTGTATTAAGCCTTGAAGTAGGAAGTTAAACAATGAATGGACATCTCCACAATCAATAAATGCCCAGCTTTGCTTGGTGAAGAACAGATGCTCAGGGCTACATCTCAAGCCTAAACTGCCACCATCAAGCACACTGCAGCTCCAGCCCCTCCTGGGACTCTCACACCAGAGCACCCACAGGCCTGGATCTGACTGGAGAGGAGAACTTGTGCTTAGAGCTGCAGTCCAGGACCTTATGTGTAAACCTTCAAGACAGAGGAGCATGTGCACCCAGGTGGCCAGCAGAGTCAGCTGTGGGAGCAGAGAGCCAGGGCGTGCTCCTGAATGCCCAGGACTGCCTGATGCTGCCAGTTTCTGAGCAGCAAAGCTGGGAGTGCCCCTGCAGCGCTGGGGCCATGCTAAGATGGACAGGAGGAAAGTGGCAAGCAGCCCTTTTGGCATCAGTGCCTCATCCCCTCCAGTAAGGACAGTGCTCCAGGCAGTTCCCTGGCCCTCAGCGTCACACTGGGAGCAGAGGCAAGCTATGTTTTCTATCCCTGCACACATTCCTCTGCAGGTAGAACTCCAAGAGGCCAAGCCAAGCCAATGGCTCTCGTCTGTGAACTCTCCCACCATATTAGACTCTTTATCAGAGTATTGCTTTCTCTCCATAGTAACTCTTAATTTGAAAACTGAGCTCCAATCCGCACATGCTGGCACACAAAGGAACCTTCCTCTTTCTCCTTAACCCTGCTGTGACCACAGCAGTCCTTGCAAACAGAAGTACCTACACATACACACCATGTGAGTCTGTTTTCCTCCTTTTTTCTTAAAAACAGAGTGTCTTCCCATAGAGCAAACTGAATAGCCTGTCTGTTTAATATACAAAACAGCAGCAAA
Organism: Chloebia gouldiae; assembly: GCA_003676055.1. Lineage (NCBI taxonomy): Eukaryota > Metazoa > Chordata > Aves > Passeriformes > Passeridae > Chloebia > Chloebia gouldiae. Next base: position 7,590,911 of record QUSF01000021.1, read on the forward strand.
CTGAAATAGACCTGGAGAGGCCACTGCCTGACATAATAGGATTAAGGGCTATATCTCAAGCAGTTTTTTTGGAAACAGTTGTTGCTTATCTGAGCTTCTTTGTAGAAGCTACGATCTCTTTGTACCAGACTCCGTTACTGGGCTACCTAACAAATGCCTTTTTTTGGCTGAGTCTACAAAGCCCATATATAAAACCTGAGTTTCTTGTCACTGAATAATCAAGATGCAGGTGCTTTAACTGGTGAAATAACTGCAATAGCCTTTGCCAGGGAGGCTGTCTCAAAAAGCAGATTGCACTTTCTTCCAGCCCCTTCACACCACACACTGAATATTACTTATTTTTACCACAATTAAGTCTCTGAACTATCTTGAATTCCCACACAAAGACAATCCTGTACAACAGGCATTATGCACACATGCTTCCACATGCCTCCTGTTAACTACCAGGCACAACTACATAACTGTTCCCTGGCAATCTCTTGACATATCTCCTGTTTTTCATCTTCAGAAAATGACAGTTCTTACAGAAAATAGGCAAGTGGGCTACAAAACAGTGGCTTAAAAATGACTTCTTAGTGCTCTCCTCTCATGCTCTCCTAGATCATCCCTACAATTCTGCCATACTGGAGTCTGCTGATTTCCAGGAGGCGCAGCAAAGACAACTCCTGGAAACATCCCTGCCTCTCCTCCTATCAGAACTGAGTATGCTCCCATTTTCCAGTCATCAATCCCTAGAGCCCAGACCCACTGCAGACCAGAAGAGAGAATGATAAGAAAGTGCCAAGTTTTTCAGTCCCCCTTTTCTCTTCCAGCACTCCATGCTTAATCTAATTTTACCAGCTGAGCTGGGTGACTTCCATAGGCAAAAGCTGCCTGCACAATGATTTGTATTCCACTCACTCTCAGCCCTTTTCTTCCACAGGTGAGAGACAACAACCATCACTTGCAATTCAATAGGCTTCATATCGTCTCCAGGAAATAATTGAACCCTTTGTGGCTTTCAGAGCAACATTTTGGTATTTTTCCCAGCATCAAAATACTGCTGGATTCTGTTTAAATGGAAGAGATGGCCAGTCTGCATTAGCTGGATGAAGAGAAAGCCAAAAAGAAGACAAGTCAGCTGCTTGCAAATACACAGGGTAAGCAAAACCAACAGCTCCCAACAGGAAGGACCAGTTCTTTCACCACATGTTAACTGGCCTCCCTCTTTGCCTCAACCTAAAAAAAATAGATGCACTGGGACCCTGAGCCAAAATCTGTTGTTTAAATGGGACCAGTCCACCCTCTGTCTGGTTCCAGAATAACCTGACATGTTTCTGTTCTGGCATCGGTTTCCCCCTGCCCCTATTCATTACAGAGCACCACCACCATTACACTCCTGCAATGAGTCATTCCAGCTGGTACAGAAATACCAGATGACATGTACTTGGTAAGGAGAAGCCAGAGGAAGGAACTGGCCAGGCTTACCATGATCCATGCCCAAAGAATAATCAGCTATTTATTTTGTGCACTTGTCTGGTGCTCTCCAGTGACAGTTTGTTGGGTACAGGAGATCCCTGGATACTGTCAGCCCTGTAAAATCTTCTGAGCAGGCACAGCTCTTGAGGTGAAATCCCTTCATGCAAGCAGTCTAATGGGACACAGTTCTAATGAGACAGCCCCATCACAGCTGTGTAGCATTACAACCACTGCAAAACCTCCAAACCCTTTCCTATGGTGGCATTCAAAGACATTCCTGCAGGGCTTTCACATGCCACATCCTTCTGCCTGTCTGCCATTGGTTTCGTGCCCTGTCTCCTTGCTGAGTGCCCACAGACTTCTGCTGGAAGCGTTAATGAGAGCAATGTGCAAACAAATGTGGAAAATAATCTCTAATGCTGCAGGGGCAGAGGCCAGCGGAAACCAGAGGATGTTTTCTGGCAAAACAGCAAGCAATAAGAGCTGTTCTCTAAATAAATAATGTCTCAATGCATACAAGCTTAGCATTAGCAAAGAGACCTTGGGCTGAAGGCTCTAACCAGTGTTTCTGACCCCTCTTCAGAGAGGCACTGGTGCACAAGCCCCTTTCATGAAGCCATACACCCAGGTGGATACAGTCACCAAAGTTCACTCCACTCGCAAAATTTCAGGAGTCCTCCCCGTTCCTGTTCTCCCTATAAAAAAAGGCTTCATCTGGCTATAAAGTAATTACTATCACCTCCATTTTACACAGGTGAGAACAGTCCTTCAGAAAGGTCATGGTTGAGATCCCCCTCGCCAGAAATGTAGGAGCTCAGAAGCACTGCAAAGCTGCAAGCCTGGCATGACTCTCCTCATGAATAAAATCCTATATAAGCCTGACTTCAGACCATTTCCTTGGACGCAGGCCGGGGAGACAGTCCACAGGAAGGCCCCAAGAGTGTCCTTGGGGACATCTGCCCCACAGGAACATTTCCTGCCCACTCCCTGAGCACACTGCCCAGGGGCAGACTGAGGCCTGTCTGCACAAGGGCATCACACCCCGCAGGCTTCTCCCTGTGCTCCAGCCCTTCAGCTCTGCCCAGAGCTCCTCGTGAGGCACAGGAGCTGCTCAGAAGCTACCACACCTTGCACAGAAATGTTATGACAGTTGTCTGGGGGTTGTAACCACTGTCTATCACACTCTCTGGAGCTGGAGAGGCAGAGGCAGCCAAGATCAGCAGCCCATTTGTTGCCTGCTCTGATAGACATCTTATTGATAGCTCCATCTCACAGTGGCAAAGCCCTTTGTACCACTCTGGAACAGCTGCTTCAATGCCAAGAATTCTTCACAGGCTGGCCAGCCCTCATGGTGCTACCAGGGAAGCTCCAGTTTCAGCAAAGAATTTGATGGCTGTCTGGCAAGTGTATAAATCATAAAAGTAGCTTTGTTCTGCACCACTTCAAACCTTTTGAGCTCTCTCATATGGCTGCAGTTTGCTGGCACTTGCTGTTCAATTTATATAAGCTAAGCTGTGCAAACTCATCCCTTTCCAGCCTGTAGGCAGCCTGTTACCCACACAGGGATGCTGCCCCACTAGTCCAAGCTGCATTTTGCTGACAGCAGGGCCTCTTTTTTGAAAAGGTCCATCCTTCTTTCAGGATTTAATTTCATAGGAAACCTGGTGGAATCCAGGATTTTAAAACCAATTCACATCAATAAAATCGGGAGGTTGCATCCAAGCAAGCCCTGTGCCCAGGAAAGGAGAGAAAATCTCTCAGTTTTGCCCAAATCAGCTGCAGTCCAGAACAAGTTGCCTTACCATGTAAGATGGGGAGGATGCAAGGCAGACGGGGACTGGGAATTTTCCAGCCCACAGGTTAAAAAAATGGGCATAAGCAAAGAGGATTTCAGACACTTCATGCTGGATTCCCACACATCTGTAGGCAAAGTGCTACTGTCCAAACAGTCCCAGGAAAAGTGCACTATGTGGATACAGGCAAAGTCCCCGGTGTGCCTGTCTGCTGCATGGCATTTATTGCCAGGGAGGGCACTGCCAGACCTGGGGCAAAGGCAGCATTTGGGGCTTTGGGTGCCTCCAGCAGAGAGGCAGTGGGGCAGAGGCTGCCCTAATGAGCCACGGTCCCACCCTTCCTTTCACCCCACAGCCAGGTGGGAGGGCAGTATTATGTGGGCATGGAATGGCTGTATCCCATGAGGGCTGGGCCAGGCTTTTATCTGCTGTGAATCTGCAGAGGGCCTTTGATGTTGATGGGTCTGACTGGTAGGTTGGTGCAAGAGCTCTGTGAAGCCAGTGGAACCTGCTCAGACACTCGGCTCATTTGAAAACCAGGATTTTATGGGGCTGCTGAGCAAGGAGAATGTCTGTGCAATGCTACGTGGGGCTATGCAGGTTCCCAAGCCAGAGACAGCTAATAAATGAGCAAGTAAGTACTGGAGAGAAAAAGCCTTGTTTTCAGCAAAACCTCCAAATTTCTTCCCAATGCAAAGCACTGAGTTCTTTGCTTCTCCAGTCAAACCTTTTATTCAGTCTACGTCAGGTATTTCCCAGCTGTTCTTTAAAAAGACCAGCTAAATATATGGGATGTCAGGATGAGGGCTGCCCTTAAAAAAAAAAAAAAAAAAAAAAAGGAGTAAACATCAGTAAAGGAGTAAACATTGCCCTTCCCACCTCAGCATCTGCCCCACTGGACTCTCCCAAACCCCCAGGTTGCCAGAGCTCCTTCCTGCGCTGTGATTTCCTCTCTGCCACTCCCAAGCAGGGCAGACTGTTGCACAGATATGCCACAGCTTTTCCCCACTGATGCTAAGGTAAGCTCAGGGAATCAGTCAGCACAGCTGGGGCAGTCTCAGGCTCGGGCTCTGGTGGACAGACCAAGACCTCAGAAAGCCGCATACTCAGCTCTGGCTGCTGGGAAGGACCCCTGGAGCAGCAGGACATGTGTTGGCCATGAGTCTCTTTGCAAATGATGGTTAAATGTCCTGTGGGCCATGAGAGTCGTAGGCATCATAAAGGCCAAGGGAATCTGTGGGTGGGAGTTAAATGAAAGAGTATCTTTTGGGATCCCAGATGCAAAAATTTGGGTGGGAGGAGATGCATTTCAAAGCTCAGGCTATGTGTATGCATTTCTAGGTGTGTTTCTGTGTGTGTATGGATAACCATATACCTCTTTAGGCACTGGGATACATAAACATGCAGAGCACACACCCACACACCCCACTTCCATTTATCCAACCCTTGCCCCTTTGGTAAGATTGAAATTTAGACATTTTCATTTCACCTTCCTCCCTACCTCTAGAGTCTCCCATACCTGACAGACCATTAAATGCCATGTGTAGGATGCACTGACACTGAAATTTCCCAGCTGCAAATATCAACATGGACATGCTGTTTCACACTTAGCGAGGAAAAAAGGTTTTTCCCTCATTTATCCAGTATGTGAATGAGCACTATTACCACTGAAATCAGTCAAGTGCCATCCTGGACTAAATGAGATCCAAAGGGATTGGGATCTTACAAGGGGCAGTTTAGGGACACAGAAAAGCTTTATAGCTAAGGAAAAGCTTAATGGGAGAGGTAGGGGAGGGTGGAAAAAAAAGCACCTACCTGCAGGGAAACATGAGAAATGTTTCCCACAGGAAATTAAAATTCATAAGTCATGCATACCCACCTAAGCCCATGCCAGGAAGGAGAAATAAAAGACTGGAGAAGGGGAAGGAAGCAGGGATGGGAAGCAGCTGTAGCAGGAGCAGTTTTCAATAACCAATGGCTTGGACTTAGATTTCCAAGCCTCAGGACATTATCTGAAGGTAAGACAGCACTGTGGCTGGTGAAGCTTATGCCAGCACTGTGCACCTGTGCAAACCCTCTGGATGGGTGATGTCCCAGCTCAGCCTCCAAATCCCAGGGCAAAGGAAAGGGACAACGAGCTGTTGGCTTGCAGTTGTTTCTGGCTGTGGCTACAAACCCTCCTGCAAAGAGAGTAGGGAGATGGTGCTGGTAGTAGTCAACAAAAGAAGAGGCTAAAGGGAAAACTGCAAAAAGGAGAGTGGCCAAAAGCATGCAGAAGACTCTCTGTGTGTCAGTGGGGCCCTGCAGGAGGACAGGGAGAGGTTGGGGAGGGCCTCAAGAAGGACAGACCCACTGCACTGCAAGAAAGCGCATGTCCTTTGGTCAGTCAAGGGGCTGTACAGAGTAAAGATGCTCATATCCCTTAAAAAGGCCAAAGTAAGTTTCCCTAGAGGAAGCCCCTGCTTCTTCCTGCAACCTTTTCCACCAGGTTTATTTTTTTGTTTGGGGTTTGGTTTTGGTTTTGGGGTTTTTTTTTGTTTGGTTGGTTTTTTTTCTGTTTTCTCAAATTTTTATTAATTTTTAACACCTTCCTGAAAGCCTCTCCTTTCTAGCCAGTACCATGTCACCACCAGTTCACAGGACAAGGGTTTCAGGGCCGAGCCCTGTCCCAGGCTAACAAAAGGCAAAAACGCCTTTGCCCAGCTGCTGCTTCTTCTCCAGAGGGGGAAACCAAGCCTTGAATGGAGAAGCCCTATCAGGATGAGTGGTCACTCCATGGGATGGGTACATCAGGTCTGCACCTCTTTCATCCATCTTTCTGGAGGCAGCCCTGGACTAGGAGATGGATCTCTTCCCTGGGTGGCCCAGCTCAGCCAAGCCTAATTCCCCTGTCTGGTGGAATCTTTTCTCTATTTCTTCTGAAATTTTATAGTCTACAGAGGTTATTTCTGGGGTCTCTTGTTGATGGCTGTATTTTTTTCCCAAATGCAACACCCGTCACTGAAGTTCTCAGAGAAGAGCCACACTGCTGTGGAGAAGAAAAGGAGAGGTACTAACATCACTGTTGTAAAGAAGAGATAAAAATACAATTGCTTTGGGATTTTTTATTTTTCTAACTGTCTGGTTATTTAATTAATCTCCTGTTCACTTTCTGGTTTTTCCATGTTTTTTTTTTTCCTCTGTGTTTGTTTGAGGGTATTTTTCCCCTCACAGACTTCCTCATGCTTCCAAACACCTGTTCCCTTGGGCCTCACCTAGAGGGAAGGGACTTACATGCTCCTTTGTTTTGTTTATAGCAGTGTTCATAGCTGCACTTCACCAAAGCAGGGGCAAAAGCTCTCCCCAAATCACAGCAACTGCTAAGCCTCCAGAGGAAGCAGCATTTCTGCTCATCTTGACACAGCCAATTTAATCAGACGTCTCACAGAAAAATATTTTTTTTTTCCCTCACAACTTAAAAATAGGGAGGTTGGTGCACTGGAGTTCCCCTGAGGCTGATGTTTATTCATCTGACAAAACAGGTTGGCGTCAGAAGAAGGCAGACACAAGCGTGTGGTCTGATTCTCATCTGGCACCATTACTGCCTTCTGCACTGGAAAAGACATCCCTCAAGACACACAGAAAGTCACTTTTAATGAAAAGGTAATCCTTCCATTTAACAGTTGCAGGAAAAATATATCCAGCAGAAGATTTTCAAATATTTTTGCTGTCTAAACTGCAAGGGAAGGTATATCTTGTTGAGAGCAATGAGGAACGTCTACAAGCAGTACTCATGTTGAGAGCAAGTACCTGACACAGCACTAGACCTGAGCTCCTCTTTCAGCATTATTCACTCATTCAAACAAGAGAACTAAAAAGAAATTTAAAAGGTTGTTTTGCCTGTACTTTTGAAAATGCATGAATAAAACAGAATAATATTTTTCTTTAATTGAAATAGAAAAGAGATCACAACACATCGCCACATCCTAAGGACTCTTAGACAATATTCTGCAGGGCCTCAGGAAGAAATAAGTTCTTTATTCCTAGGTTAGTGAGCCGGACTCAGCAAGGCAGTCCAGGTTTCACAAAGCAGGGCAACACTCCAAATGTTTGCTGACTGACAGGATTCACAGCCCTGAGTTACAGCCCTCACCAAATACACAAAACTGGCAAGGATGGAGAAAGAGAGGAGAAAGTGAGAGGAGAAGAAAGCCAGTGCCAACAGCAGTTGAGTAGGTTGGGCACTCATCTAGGACTGAGACAACTGGCATCCAGGTTCTGGAAACTGGCTAAGTCGGATGCAAAACTGCTTTGATTTATGGGGCTGAGAAAAGCCAGGTGTGAGCCCCCAAAAGCCCAGGTATCACCACATCCACCAGGGAGAGACAGGCCCAAGTCCCTGGGGCCAGAAGGAGAGCTCTCTGAACACCCTCCCAGGGAGGCTGTACAATAAAGTACAAGAGGGCACTTCATGTTGGCAAAAACAAGGTCGGACATGTCCTGAAAGCCAAGTCATAGCAAGCAAGATAGGAGAAAGCTGATTTAATAGAAATAGGTAGGAATCTTCCCAACCCTGGGCTGTGGGTATTGCACATCTCTAGCTATAGGACAAGTCTGGGATGTTACGAGCACAGATCTACTGTCAGTCTCCGAGCAAAACACAAGTGTGAGGTCAAAATGCATGGGCATCTGGGTCATTCTGCATTCTCTATGCTCTCCCAGCAGAAGAGATAGAAGAACAGTAAAACCAAAGGTGGTGTACCACATAAACTTATTTTTAAACATGGGAAGAGCTGTACATCTCATTTGAAAGTAATAGTTTAAAAAGCAAAAATCCTCTGGCTTCATCATCACAACTATATATTTGATGCAGGGGTTGCCACAGTGGGAAAGATTCAAGCTCCAGCCTGCTCAATATCCAGAGTCTTCATTATGGGCACATTATGAGTATTAGTCTAGTCTTGGCTCTGATTTGTTACTTTCACTGCTTTCTGCATGGACAACACCTAAAATTTTCTGCTTTTCCCAGGGTTGAGGTAATTTTCTGTATTTTATGGGATTTCTCTTGAGGATGGCTCAGAGTCTTGAGGGTTTTCTTACCTTACTGTGTCTCAGCTTGGCTTAGCCAGGACTCATCTGAGTATAAGCTGTATTTTATTATGTACTTTTGCTGCTAACTAATTAGGAGTGCAGCTGTAAATAAGAGATACAGGGCTCGCTCTCTGTCAGATTAGCACAAAACCAAACAGCACTTTGTCAGCAGCCTGAAGCTCGTGTCTAAAAGGCTCCATATAAAGAGCAATAAACTTCTATCCTCCTCTTCAATAGGAGAATGAGGCCTAGAGAGGTGGCTCAAAATCTCAGATGTTTTGAGTTGAGTGGCCCTCTGCTCTCAGGAAAACAGAACCTTGCCCATGGTAATCAAAATGTCTGGAGTTGCCAGGGCTTGGGCATGAGAAGGATGGGCTACAGTGTGCTCAGGGTCCAGCTGGAGCTGGAAGAAAGACTCCTGAATCCAGGCTGGAGCAGGATGGTGGAGCAGAGAGACCAAGACAAGAAAATACGGGGCAAAGCTTGAAGGCAACAGCTTTGAAGAGCTGTAATTTTGAATAGCCAATTTTACTGACTCAGGCCAACATATATAACTTATTTATAAGTAAGCAACTAACAGCTGCGCACAGTGAGATTTTTTACTACTGATGGAAGGTGGCAACAGGAGCTGACAGGAGCAGTTCACACTCATCCAATGACCTTCACAAGTAGTCCCCAGTCAAGCCAAAAGGCTTATTCTTCCCAAAGTTAATGAATACTTCTTTTCCCTTAGTCCTCTTTTCCCTTTACCCCTCCATCCATACACCCAGTGAAAGGCTGAGCATTGAACAGGGCCCTGCTCACATCGCGCTTGAATGGGATAAGGGTTTGCACTGTACCCCCACACAGCTGCAAGACAGAGACCTTCATGGGAACAAGAGCTGCAGGATCAAGCCCCACAGACCCCAGCTGGCACATCCCATTCCTGAGGCACAGAAGTAGGACCTTAACCCTCGCATGAGCATCTTCACAAACATGTGGTTTCTAACAAACACAGCAAAATGCTCAGGGACAGGATTTTGAAGTCATTGGGAAACACTACTGAGGAGAAGGAGGAGGGGATTTGTTTTTTCCTAGAGTTATTTATTTTTTAAACAAACAGCCAGGACTGTTTGAAAGACTCTTCCTTCCCTTCCCCCTGAGTGATAGATCCAGTCCTGCCTCATGGCTCAGCCATACATTTCACACTTAGGGCAACAGGCATAGTGAAGCAAAGTTCAAGAAGGCTCTGTAAAAGCTCTCTTGGCCCTTAAACAGGGCAGCAGTTCTCTCTTTCCCATCAAGACCTTCCTTCACTCCCAGTTCTTTCACTACAAGGAGCCAACTCGAGCAGCCCGCACTGCAATTGGCACAAACTATCACACACAAGAAAACTGAAGGCCCCATGGCTTGGAAACCTTAAGTCTATGGCTTAAGTAGTCTGACAAAATAAGGGCAATTTTCTGTTGTGGCTATTTAGGTTATATTTGCACCAAAAGGTACTGGCTCAGATGTGGCTTGTCCTCCACAAACCTATAGATAATTGTTGGTTTGTACTGAAAAAGAGAGGGAAATTCAGAAACGTGGAAACATGGAAATTGAACATTCTTCTGCCCTTTAAACACTCCTGCCCAATGTCTGGTGTCTGCCACCCTACAAAGGCCACCCAGCCTGGCATGGCTGGATCCAACATAAAATGTTATTTCTGTAGGAGGCCACTCCTCCTGAAAGGAAGCCTCTCTCAGACCTGTGAATTAATTTAGCTGGGGTCCTTTAAACAGCACCTTCAACTCTGTTTAGAGAAGGGGAAAAACAATAACAGAGGTCGTTTTGCCCCCTACCTTTGGCCTTTAGCAGAACCACACTGTAGTGTCAGCACTCTCATTACAGTATCTCATTATCAGACAACTGGAAGCTGAGAAGACAAATGGCCAGCTGTTGACAGGCCAAACGCAAGCCCTGGGTGAGCTCTATTATCCTGCACCTTCAGGACAGAATTGGCATCTGACTTCACCAAACCAAGCTGTGCCTGGGGGAAGGGCAGGGGTGAGGGGGGAAATGGCAAACCTGCAGTGATTGCAGAGAGCAGCCTCACAGGTCTGGTGGCCAGATACACAGTGACCTGTCTTTGCTTGGGCTTTCTATGCTCTGGAAATGCATTGTCCTCTTTCAGTGCACTCTGCAAGGGGGGCAGCCACGGCCCAAAATCCCTATTGTGGTGTCAGGATTTCATCTGCAGCGACAGCAGCTGTGTGAATTTTATTAGCAAAGGCTTTTTGGTCCTTAATAGTTTCCACCGAGAGAATGAAAAAAACAGGCAAAAGAAAACAACAATGCTGTGAAGTGGTTTGGTGCATTCATGTTCTGCAGACCATATGCACACACGCTGGCAGGCAGTGTGGCAGGCGAGACTTCACTGCTGACGTGAGTTGTGGTCAACAAAGGAAGCTAAAAAAGGAACTCGGGGTTTCTATCAATCGAATGGGGGCAGGGGGATGTCTGAGCTTACGGGAATCTAGGATGTGTTGCTGCAGATTTACACACAGCACAGGAGATGTGTGCCTCAGAGATATGTGGCAGATCAGTCAGAACCAGCAGTCCTGGAAACTGAAAGCAGCTTCCAAGAAATGCTGAAGTTCCAAGCTACTATTGCTCAACATTTCAAAGCAAAGGTGGAAGAACCATACTTGCCTTCTTGCCTCTCTGGGATGTCCTGAACAACATACATTGTTCCCCCAAGAAGGAATAAAGATAAAAATCAACCATTTGTGAGCTGACAGCATGGAGCAGTGGGACCATGTGCCCACACATGACAGGGATCCTGCAGCCCAACTCCTTGGCTGAGGGGTTGCCTGATGCCCCCTTGAAGACATTGGGCAGGAGTGTTTAAAGGGCAGAAGAATGTTCAATTTCCATGTTTCTGTGTTTCTGAATTTCCCTCTCTTTTTCCGTACCAACCCTTGAGGGTCTCGAGGCCTGGAAAAAGTTCATTCCCTGCCTTTCACCTCCCCACAGCAGAATGAGGCTTTTCTACTAAGAAGACAGTCCATGGGGTTTTCCTGTTTATAAACATTTCATCATAAGAACTTCCTCTTAACTTTCTTGTTGGGGTTAATAGTTATCTCACTAATAGCTGGGATAAAACAGCACAATTTCACTGGGGATCACTGTGTTTGGAGACTGTTTGGAGCAGACCTCATTCTTTACAGCCACAACTCTCATCTTTGGAAATCCCCCTACATTTTCCTGAATTTGGTAGGCAAAAAAACTAGTAGAGCAGTTTCCAAGAACTAGTGCCACTATCTGTAGGCTCCTCATGCTCTCTCTCTCTCCTCATGCACTTCCTCCTCCATCAGAAAAAGTCCTTCTCACTGCAGTTCTGTGGTTCATCCCAAACAAGCTGATTGTGAAGCTGTGAGACTGGAAGAGTTTTTCTTCCTGTTTTTTTTTCTTCTTTTCTTTTTTTTTTTTTTTTTTACTTAAAAAGAGATCATTTGATGCTATTGTTCACCTTGAGAAGAAGTCAAGCTCCACGAATGAATGCTGTCAGGCACAGCTAATCCTGAAACTGATCAAAGTGATGTCAAATTTGGGATCAATATCAGCTCCATTCATTCATCATCTTTACTATGATATGAGTCATATGCATGATTTAGGTTACAGATTTCACCATCCCCTCTCATTAGCCACTGCCAAAACATAACACAATTTTTTTTTCCTCTGTGATCATATAATCTTCATCTCTAAGGGATCTTAAAATAACTGTGCAGGGTCAAAGATGGTCAGCAAAGTGAAATTCTCCCCTCAGTTGGGTTTGGGACTGCTTACAGGCTAGGATGATACAAATCAACAGAGAAAACAAAGAAGCTTTTCTCATAACTTCAGTTTCAGGTTGACTAGGGCACCAGCTTGTCCCACACCAAGTCCACTAGCACTTCAGCATCTTGAGCACTACCACCTCAAAACCCAGTCTCAGCCCCCTCACCTCCTCGGGTCTCAGCTGGGGTAGGGTTGAAGAGACACAGTCCTAATGAAGAACCCTTATTCCTCTGTCCCCACTGTTTCAGGCTGTACAGATCCAAGATTCTGGTTTTGCCTTTATTTCTCTAATTATACATGAAACCAAAGCCCAGGAAACCAAAGTTTTTTTCAGAAGAATATACCAACAGCTTCCTCATGGCCCCTACAAAATCAGAGAGGACCACTACCTCTTTCTATAAGTTATGTTAAAGGGAATGGTTGGCTCATGCAATTGTCATGTACGAAGAATTAGAGCCCCATTCCCCACAGATGGAGAGGGCAGAACATTCCTCATAACATTGTGCATCCAGAAGAGTGACCTAACACTGACCTTTACTGCAAATGATCATGTCACAGCACAAGTGCAGGTGTTTTATCCCAATGTCCTGGCCAAACTCTAATAATTACATTCCCTCTCCCTAATTTTCCTCTGCAGATGCAGCCAAGCACAATCATTAGGTCTCTTTTGCCAAAATGTTCTCTTATGCAGTGTGGAGCAGCTGCCATACTTCTCACCAGAAGCAGCTGCAGTGAAGTGCAAGGACACCAGATTGCCTTACAGGAGTGTGAGACTAAAGCGGTAACAAATCCTCTAAAGCAAGAGGTGATTTTGAAACACAAGACTTTGAGATCTGTGCCCTTTCTACCATGCTCAGTCCCCACTCAGTGTACCAAAATGGCTCGATGAGTGTTGAACACCATCAGGTTCCTGTCAGCTGGGTCAGAGCCAGGGACAGAAAGCACAAGGAATAGGATCAGGATGGGGAAGTACCAAGGGCTGGACTCTCCACTGATGGGCACCAGAGATTTTCAGGTCTGAGCTGGCATGGGTGGGAGGAGGAGTCATGCACAGAACGCACCCTGTGAGCCTGGGGTACCAGGAGAGACAGCAGCAGCTGCAGGGAGCTGAACTTGCTGGAGGTGATTTGCCAACAGCCGGCTCAGGAAACCACTGCGACCTAACAGCCAATTGTACAAAATGGGCCTGAATTGCCCTTAGCGAAGCCCAAGTCCTAACAGCACCCGAGCTGTCACTGAAGCCTCCCCTGACCCTGCTCTGCATTTAAAATTAATTCCAGGGAGCATTATATTCCGGACAAAGCGGAACAGAATTAGATTTAGGAGAGAGCAACTGAGGTGACTGCCCAGGGCCCAGAACTAGAGGGGAGCCCCACTAATCCACATCAGACAGCAGCAAAAGTCAGGCCCCTCCAAGGGGAGCAGGGAAGAGGTGACCAAGCCCACCCTTTGCCCTGTGCCCCAGAATTTAATGCCGACTGTGCAGCAAGAGACGGTCAACATAAGCAGGGGAGGCGAGGAACAAAGACCCCACACAGGATAACAGTGAGGTGACTCAAGCATTTACAAGTTCGCTCCAAGCAGGGAGTGAGGAGAAGTCAGGGTTTGTGCAAGAAGGCTCTACATTTCTTGCTTAAATCTGTCCATCGGGTTTCCAGAAGCAAAGGCAGTGTTTTCAGAGCCGTCCGGGCTGCGGTGCAGGGCAGTGTCTCGGCGATCGCATCGGGTGCTGCGGGGCTGCTCTCTGTGTGTGCAGGCGCTGCTCGGTGCGTCAGACCTACAAGGGCTGTGTGAGCAACTCCGATTGAACGAAACCGCTCTCCGAAACCTCACAGCATCAGAGCACGCCCATGTGTGCCGGGGCACATCCCACCAAAGGGCCACCGGCGAGGGGGAGAGGGGCGTGGTGACATCCCGGCTCCCTGAGATCCCTGATGTGCTCCATGGAACGGCACCTCTCCAGGGATACGGGAGCCTTGTCGCAAAATAAGCCCTGGGATCGTGAGAGTGAGAGAGAAGAGCGCTGAGAGCTGTGAGCAAAAGTGAAGACGTGCTTGTTTCAGTCCAACCACAAGAACTGGGTGAACCTGAATGTGACCCAAATTACGTGAAGATATTTGCATCACAATGAAAATACGCTGCTACTGCAGCAAGGGTGGCTGGTGCCCCACCCCCTTCCCACTTTTCTGGAAGAAAGATTTCTGTAGCACAAGGGTTTTGCGCAACCCACCAGTTCCTCATTTGTCTCCGACTACTTCTCCATCCCGGGTTGTAGGGACTCAGCCTGAGCCACGGCTCCAGGATCCCAGCCCCGAGAAGAAAGGAAGGGCTCCACCTCTCCACTTCCACTCTGGAGGGGAAGCTAAGGAGGGAACCACTTCTCCTCCCAGTTAACCAGCGATGTAAACTGGCTAGATGATGAGGGAGAGCGTGAACTGCCCACAGGGAAAGGGCAAAATCCAGAGCCAGAGGCTGCAAAAACTGGCTAAACCCAAACAGCTTCCCGGGAAGTTCGGCATCTTGTTCAGAGCAGCTTGTAAAGGCACCAGCTACACACCCCCCCTACACCACCACCACCCCATCCCCCCGCTTCCCCCCTCCCTACAATCTTTTGGTCCTGCTAATTTGTTACTTCCTATGTAAAAGCCTTTTCTTCCTGCATTCTCCCCTTCCTCCAGAAAAAAAAAATATAGGTTATGTTTTTCCAGACCTGGTCTCCTGAGTTCTCTTGGCATGCACTTAACTTCCAGGTCCTTCAAGAACTTGTCACTGTGACCTCCTGGGGGGAAAAGTAACCTTATTATGCTCCTTTTCCATATAGAACACTTCACTATCTTGCTCCCACCAAAGTGAGAGAGGAAATTAATACTCAAAAATACTGGGCTTTCAGCAGTATAGGAAACAAAATTCTCCCACAAACCTGGCTGATCTCCATCATTGCCCATATAGTCTTCACCACTGGGTGCTACTCTAGTGACAGCAATCCCAAGCCCATAAGTGATGCTTTTGTGGCAGTCCCTGTCTAGTACTGCTCCCTTATTTTCTGAGGAAAATGGTATTTTTCCCACCACATGAGTCACTGGACCTGAAGGGAAACCCACCTACTGTCCCTGGTGAGCCTGGCAGGGAGCACCTTCTGAGGAGAGCCAGGTTCCAAGGGCAGAGCAGAAGAAAAGTGAGAAAAAGTGAGATAAAGGTTCTCTTTGCCCCCTGCTTCCAGGTGTGGCAGTGGTGGAGTTAATAAACTAGATCACACCAGACCATGACTGAGACTTGTGCTTACATGCCTAGCTTCTTGCACATATGAAAGAAGAAAGAATGGGCTAAAGGCAAAACACCAGCCTAGGGCAGGTGAGACTGGCCTTGAAATCCTTATCCAGCAACACACTTCTTCCATGGCCTCAAAAATAACCTACAAGCAACAGGTCTTTGGCCCTGAGAGCAGGTCCCACAGCACTGTGATAGATGCCTGCCTTCCTCATCCCACACAGGGCTGCAGAGCACCACTGAGTGCAGGCCACTCAAAGAACATCACACATGGGGACATCTTAAATGCCCTTGACACAGGTTTCACAGTTCCACACACACTTGGAGACCCATGTTCAACATCCTTATAAATTACTTGGATGCAGGATTGGAAGGGATACTGAGCAAGTTCACAGGATATACAGAGTTGGGAGGAGCTGTCGACTCCCTCGATGGCAGGGAGCCCTGCAGAGAGACCTCCACAAATGACAGGGCTGGGCAATCACCAACCGTGTGATGTTCAAGAAGGGACAGTGCTGAATTCTGGGCCTGGGATGGGGCAGCCCTGGATGCATGGACAGACTGGGAATGAGGAATGAGAGGCTGGAAAGCAGTGCCAGGGAAAGGGACCTGGGGGTCCCAGTCAATGGCCAGCTGGACATGAGGCTGCAGTGTCCTGGAGCCAGGAGGGACATCCCTGTCCTGGGGGCATCAGGCACAGCTGGGCCAGAGAGGGATTGTCCCACTCTGCTCTGGGACAGCCTCACCTCCAATATGGTGTGAAGCTTTGGGTGCCACAGTATCAGAGAGACATTAAACTATTAGAGAGTGTCCAAAGGAGAGCACGAGGACGGTGAAGGGCCTTGAGGGGAAGCCGTGTGAGGGCACTTGGTCTGTTCAGCTGGAGGAGACTGAGGGCAGACAGCGCAGTCACAGCTTCTCCTGAGGGGAGGAGGAGGGGCAGGCACTGAGCTCTGCTCTCTGGGACCAGGGACAGGACCCGAGGGAACGGCTGGAGCTGGGTCAGGGGAGGGTCAGACTGGGTAACAGGGAAAGGTTCTTCCCCCAGAGGCTGTCAGGCACTGCCCAGGCTCCCCAGGGAACGGCCATGGCCCCAAGGCTGCCAGAGCTCCGGGAGCGTTTGGACAGCGCTCCCAGGGATGCACAGGGTGGGATTGTCGGGGTGTCTGTGCAGGGCCAGAGGCTGGACTCGATAATCCTTGTGGGTCCCTCCCAACTCAGCTTATTCTGTGATTCTGTGACATTAGGCCACACATGCCAAGTGCAGGCCTGTACCTCCTGCCCCAGCGCCCCTGCCCAGTTTCCTACACAGACAGTTTTTAGCCAAATGCCAACACTGATAGTGGACTGCAGGGATTTTGCTCTCTCAAATTTGCAGAAACAACAAAATTTCTTTTTCCCATCCTTGTTACCAGTTTCATGGGCTTTGCTGACCAACATTCCTACAGCATTTGCTCCTTCCACTCTTCCTTCAAGGAAAGTATAACACAGGGTAGATTTCTGACAGGGCTTGGCACAGACCATTGGCCATAAGGTCTCAGTAAAGGTTTTGAAAAATAACTTCCAGTGAGTCAGAGCCACATGATTTGCCTGGTCTTCCATCCCCACCCCAGTGTTGTCCTCCAGCCTTGTGAGGGCACAGTGTCATCTCCCAGCCCACAAGACATGTCTAGAGCAACAGTAGTGGGGGCAACAGCAGCAGTAATTTCCTAGTTCAGGAAGTACAAATTTATGGGCTTTTTTTCATGGTAAACAGCTGCTTCCTCACTTGTGCTGAGAGAAAGTCCTCCCAAAGCTTTTCTTTTTAACTTCTGTAGCAAAACAAAATGAAAAACAGAGACAAATGTGTGAGGCTGCCTTTGATTTTCTGTACTGGCAGTGACCAACCAGGGAAGGAAAAAAAAAAGAAATAAAAATAAAAAAGATAAAACCCTGCATGAACTATACTGTTCCTCCTGGAAGAGAAGAATTTTGGAGGTGGTATATGCCAGGATGACATCAGGGGAGTGATGCAACTGATCTGGAGCCAGGAATCCTGTGCAGCAGGGAGCTATGCAGTTCTAGGTATATAGAGAAGGGTGTACATTTTTACACATAAAACTTGCAGTTCAGATCACACAGACCCAAGAGGAGAAGCACAGACAGTGAGCTGCACACTTTGCCTGTGTGTCTCACGTAGGTGGAGCAGGGAACTCTGCATATCAAAGGTCACCCGACACTTTTCCATGAGAAGAATGTGTTTCAATTTGTATTCAACTTTGCTAGATTTCATCTGTTTCGGCTGGATTTTTTTCCACGCTTGTTGCCTGCCCCAGGTTAAGTGGTTTTTGGGAAAGCTTCAGAAAAATGGTTCAGTTGCTTCTCAGCAAAAGGATGGGGAAAAAAACCACATTTTGACCCTGTTACAGACTATATGTATGAAAGAGCTGTTTGGGGGATTCTTTGATGGTTCCACACACTGGAAAAAGAATATGGCATTTGTGCCACCAGACCTCCCTGTGTGATTTTCCCCAAATCAGACACATAAGCTTTCCAGAAACCTCAGTCTGTGCAGACTCAGGGGAGAGTGTCTACCTGTGTGCTTTGTCCATGAGCCTGGATTATGGTGGAAAGAAGGAAGATGTCTCATTTGAATAAAGGGATGCAGGGAAGTGATAGACAAACTATGAGGGAGACCTGTCTTCCCAAGCTCTGGGCTCTCCAAGAGCTTCTGGCTCACAAAAGGTGAGTTGCTGCCAACCAGTCACTCCCTGGAAGAGAGGCAATGCCCACTCACATGCTCAGCCTCTGCATTTGTCAAGCACTGCACAGCAAATCTTCCATTAAAAGTAGTTAACCATTGCCACAAAAAAAGCAAAGGGACCAGGACTGTCCCTCTGGAGAGGAACTGGTTCCTTGAGTCTTATCTCCACTAAGAGCAAATCCTACCAGAGCATGGGCTTCCTCCAAGGGATCTCTCCAGAGAGAGGCTAGCCAAGAGAAACATGCCCCTGATGCCTCTGGCTGCCTTCAGAAAGATGTTCTGGGAAACTTGCTGAGCCAGGACTCAGGAAGATTCTCCAAACAACACAAATGCAGAGACAGTTTGCTTTGGGGAGTTTGGCTTCTCTTTTATTTTTTCTATTTAATAACTAACTCTATATCCACGAAATCCTAAGCAGAAAGGGAAGGTGACAAACCAAGCCTGGAAGAGTTAAGAAAAACAGCAGGAAAATGAGCTTGTGCTTGTCTCTCTTCCCCATGCACATTTAAAAATGTGTTTTCATGTGACATGATCAGGTATCCATATAATGAAATATTGCTTGCACTGTTCTGGATGTTTTTTGCAAAAAAAAAAAAAATTAAGCCAAGCTACACTGGTAAGTATTGTTATGGTGTTGGAATCCTGGATGCTGAGAATTTTAAACGTTCTGTGCTTAAAGGCACAGACCCCCAAGAGAACACTGCATTTGACCTGAGGTCATGAAACAGACTTTTAAAATTTATTAATAGTGAGATTACAGGTATGTAGTTGGTTAGAAGTGTGTAATATCACAGGGTGGAAAACTTCGAGTTTGGGATTTTAGAATATAGAAATAAATATGAAGCAAGATGGAGGTTGTAGGGTGGAGACAGGTTGTTCTTCTTTACCTCCTTCTGCATGTGTTTGGGTGATGTTTTGTGATTGGACAGAAAGGTCCACATTGCGGGCTTCAAGGGAGTGGTTATTGGTTAAAAGGGAAAATAATCTAGGCGTCCTTTCTTAACTGGATTGTTTTAAAAGACCTTGTAACAAGAGTTAGTTAGCCATTTTGTGCTTTGATAATGAAAAAGCTGCCAAACTCACAGTAGTGAGACTGTAGCATAGATAAGAAATAATAAACACCTGAGTCCGAACATGAAATACCATCTCAAGTGCCTTCAATCCTGACCTTAAGAAACCAATAACTTGGGACTATCCTTACAAGTGACACTGAGTTTCATAATTGAGTCCCAAATACCTCTATTTCAATAAGTAAATCAATAGGATGAAAAATTAGTGCAAAGAGCTAAGTGAGGCAAAAACTCCCATTATCTTGACAAAGAAATACCTACAACATACAATACAAAAACATCATGGTAAGAGCAGGAAATATCCTGTCTATTGATATAGATAACTCATTATCTCATTCAAAATTAGAAGGATGCTCTAATCAGAATCTGTAAGAACTGAAGAGTTAAAGGATAATGAGATGGTTTTGTGAGAAGTCTTCTGGCACGGAAACATGTTACAAATCTGAGATGAAATTTACAAAATTTATTATCTTCTGGTACTACATGCATTCATTTTTGTGAAGAATTAATAAAATTGTCAGAACTGGAAGTACAGCTGGTGCCCCTGTGCATTTACTGAAGAAAGAATTGATGTGAACACTTTAAACATTAGCTTTTGTTCCTTCTGGAAGGGTTTCCCCATCCAACATCCCCATCTCCATAACTGGAGAAATATAAGCCAAGGTCTCTACTTCAAAAATCAACTCATTGGTAAAGAAAAGGAGAAAACATATGCCATTGATGATGTAATTGATGTGTTATGATATCCTGGTGGGCTGACATGTTCAGTGGTGACCTCAGCCTTTGAAATGGTGGATTACATAGTATAAATCTCCTTCTAGGAGTAGTAGGCATTCTTTAGAGAAAATATTTCTATTAATATACCATAGCTTATGACTGCTGAATGTATTCTTAGTCTAACCTTGAAAGAGGAGAAAATGGGAGGACTTTTGTAATTCTCTCACTAAAACAAGCCAAAAATCCTCAGTGGCATTTCTGCAGATGTTCCAGGCAGGGAAAATGTGGCCACTTTATCTTAACTCAAATTAAAGTAAGTAAGCATCTGGATTCCTTTCTGGAAGAAAAGATTTACACATTTGCAGCTATGAAAGATGTACAAGGTAGAGAAGGCTGTTTGTTTTATAAATCTGAGACACTGTTTTTCTCTCACAAAAGAAAAAAAAAAAGCCTCAGATTTCTCTTTCCGGTTAACCATTTCTCTGGCCAGGACACTGCTGTGATCTACCCTTCCCTGCCTTTTGGGAACATCTGGGTAACCAAAGCCAGTGTTAATAACATCAGAATAATAAATCTCCTACAAACAGGTCCAATTTCAGGCTGGTTTCCTGCAGAAATGAGCAATTATACAGCCTGTGGGTGGGTCCATACTACTGGTTATCTGCCATTCCCCTTTACCCCTCCACCCCTTTTCAGCAACCCAGGAAATTTCCATCAAATGTGTCAGCAGGGCAGTTGTATCCAAGGTTGTAGGAACCCTCACATTTTTTTCAAGTGGATGACAAAGGAAAGAAACGCTAATGATAGACTCACTAAAACAGCAAAAAGCCCACCTCACCCCTAATTAAACATCAAAGACTCTACACAACAGAGGGCAAGCAGGCTTATCTCTATCAATGGCAGAACAACTTGCTCAATAGGATATTTTTATTTTTATTTTTAATACAAGGAAACCTGCAGTGAATGTTCTGATGGACATAGAGATGGATCAAGGAAAAAAAAAAAAACACAGAAATGTGTGTGTTCCTTCAGCAACACCTGCACAGTTATCTAAGAAACAACAATCTTTTTACTCTTCATTCCATCCTCTCCTCGACTAATTTTGTTCTTTAATTATGACTCCTGGCAACCTTCAGTACAAATGAGGATTTTCCTCCTTTAGGTAATGCATGTTCTTAGCTCTGAGGAGGAGGAGGCTTGTCTGTCAAAACATTAGCTGTCTCTTTCATATGTTAAGTATTAATTCTATTTATCTTCGAATTATTTTCAAATACTGGAGGCATTCTTCCCTGTATTGGAATGCAACTAGTGCTTAATTTCAGGTTTTCATGTTATTCTTGCTCAGATATGAGGCCAAAAGTGAGTAATTAAGTTCTCATTTAAACCCCATTTCCTTAAATATCTATTCTCTTACCACACACAGCCTCTTTACCAGCCCTACATTCTCCCACAGGAGGCAGGAGGAGGTGACCCATGGGGGCAGCTACAGCCACCACCTCATTTCAGATGGCCTGTAACCACATTATTATTATTTCACCATTTGCTGGGTATTACCAAGGCACTTGTTAATGTGTGGCGGAGCAAAGGACTTACTAGTCCCTCAGCAGGGAAAGAATTTCTTGTCCATGATGTAAAGGAAGGAGTTAACAGCTCACCACCACCTAACACAGAGGTCCTTTTTTCCCTGCTAGTGAAGGCCAGTAACAGCCTGAACCCACCCCTGGAGCCATGGCAGATCTGTTCTTCCCTTCCAGCAGGAATAAAATCAAGAGATGAATCTTGACTGGTACAAGGAAAACAGAGTCATGGGTGATTTGTGCACCCTGTGCACTCTGGGCCACAATTAGCAGTGTAGGACCACGCTGACCTCGTGCGGGACCTCCAACAGCTGCTGGCATTATTCTTCTCATCTACTGAGGGCTTCTCCATGTGAGCCAAAGACAGGGAACTCCAGGATCTCTTGAGTCAAGATAAAGGTATCACTCCTTCATACACAGAATGAAACCACCACTTGGTTAATTCTGCCAAAGGAAGAGACAGCAGAGGAATGTGGTCACGATGAGCCTTCTCAAAACTCCCACAGAGACCATGGAAGATGCAGCTTCAATGCTTTTAGCTACACAGGACCCCAAACCCTAAAAATGCATTCAAGGCACTGCAAGATGAGGGTAAAATTTATGCAAGAGGTACAAAAATAGAGCCCTGTATCCACAACAACACAAGCACACAAGAACTCCAGCACGTCCCTTTTTGACGGCCACAGCAAAGCTCTCCCCAGAACTAAGGATGGATGCCTGAAGGGAAAAAAGCATTTCAGAAACACTTTCCTACCCCCTTTGAAGGGGAAGGCCTCCACACCTCCTGCCTTGTGCCACCTTCCCATTTTCCCAGGGGGCCGTCCACCCTTCTGGGAGTGCAGCACCACAGCGATGAATCCGTGTTTTCCACTGCAAGGAGGAACATGACTCACAGTCCTCACCAAGACTCAGTGACTTGTGGTATCCAAAGCAAACACAGCCAGTGAGACTTTTCAACAGTCAACAATCTCCTGCTAGCTGTTCACCCCATTAAATGCCACAGCTTGAGATTTTTCCTTCACTTTGTCCTTTGTCATTGCCTTTCTTCATTCTTTCTCAAAAAGGACAGTTATAAGCAGAGCCTGAGCCTCACTCTCCCACTCAGGCTAAGCCTAGAAGAGTCTGTGGAGGTCTGAACAACATCCTCCTCAGCTTCCATCACATGTCCCAGTGCCTGTTGGATGATGCTGCTAGGAATATCCAGAAAGAAACTAAGTCCTCACCTTCTTCAGGAAACTGCTTTAATTTTACTGATTTCAATGCTTTTAGTAACCCCATCTCCCCTGTAGGGCTGGGGAGGGGAACAGCTTTGCACAAGTCCCATGGTGAGCAATACAGGAGCTCCTTGCTGTGCCAAAGAGGAGACTTAGGGCCTCAGCTCCAGCATCTGGAAGCCACAAGCCCACAGGCACCAGCTTCATCACATAGCCTGACAGTCTTCATTGTCACTTGTCCTGAGTGACTCAGGAGTTTGGGAGATGGAGGAGAGCAGGCAGTAACAGTCCTCTGAGCTGCAACAGGGGATGGCAGGGATGGCAGACAGGTGAGTTCAGCATGCATCAACAGGAAGGGCACTGACACACATCCCTCACTGACACGAGAGGACTTCAAGTGTCTCCCTCATCCCCACCAGTTCACCCACATTGCCACCAGGCCACCACACACAGATTGTGGACAGCTGGTATCAGCAAAGAACAATCTGCAATGAGTTTTTAACCTTTCCTGACACGATCTTCAAGAGTAGCAACTCACCTTGCAGTACCTGCAAAAAGAGGTAGGGAGTGGGTCTGAAATTGCTTCATTCTGGCCATCAAACAGCAACCACATGTTAATGACTTTCAGTTTATTCCCTGCGGTACCTGGTTCAGATTTATGAAACCAATAATACTTGCTAATATGTTTTCAGATTAAATGGACCTTTCCTTTTCTTAATGATTATGCCTTAAAATAACAGGAGTTACACAGTCATGTCAAGAGATTAAATTACCCTAACGTCTGGAGAGGGATTACAGCTGTCTGAAAACAATGGGTGCATACTTTATTCAGCAGTGGTGTGCTTAGTGAAGACAAATTTGAGTGGTCATGAAGACTGCTTTGTTTCTCTATTAGTGCTTGTGAAAAGCTGCATAAAAACACAGAGCCGTGAATGGCCTGACATCTACTAACAAGTCTTGTCTCAGCAATCACCCTGCACAAAGCAAATGCAAAAATCAACAAAGCCACGCAGCAGGTTCCAGATGTCACTTCCCAAGGGGTTGTCTTGCACAGCAAAGTGTGTGATGTACAGCCATATACACCCATACCTACACCTGCATGACAGTTTATGTTACAGAGCCATTATCCTACCAAACTAACTATAGTGACATTTTCCCTTACTGAATTATTAGTCTTTGCCCTCCTGATAATATTTGCATAGTTTGAATCAGGTGCCAGCATCCCCTGAGAGTGACAGAGGAATACCCTCAGGAGGATCTCATGGGAGCAAGCCAGCCATGCTCAGTACTCCTGACCTTCACACCTCAGCAGCATCACATGTAAAGCAGGTACTGAGGAACTTGAGGCACGTTCAGATAGGGGTGACAGACAACAAAGAGTTTTAAGGACAGACATTTAGGTTTTAAGCACCTAACATGAAAAGTCAGGCTCTAGCTGCAGTCTCTAATACTTTAACCTGCCACCTCCCTCTCAGCCAGAGGCAGCCACTCAGGGTGAGGCACATACCAAATGTTTAGGAGAAACAGGGAATAGCTCTGAATATCAGCATCAACCACCAGCAAGACTGGGTTTGGATTCAGAGGTCAGAGGCAGGTTAGAAAAGTGCAGTGGAAACAAGGACATATTGCAGAGAATAAAAAGAAAAAACACTAGGAATGAAAGGTGGCAGAAGTATAATACAAAGACATTCGAGCATTTGCAGGACTCAGTGCTTCTCTGGAATGACAGCCCTGTCCAGTAAAGCCTCTGTAACCCAGACAAAACCTGTACACTACAGCACTCCATCCTGCTCTGCAGGTAGGTTAGCCTAGACTTCAAACTCTGCATTTACCCGAGCTCCAGGTCAGCTCAGAAATTCAGCAAAAAGATTGAGGGGTCAGAGCCAGGCAGGACAGCGACCTCCCTCCTTCCCAAGGACTTCAGGCCAGGAGGAGGGTTACATATAGGAGCTCTGTTGTGCCCCTGCTTCATCACCACCTGTGCATTCTGAGTGAGAAGGGGCTGGTGGAGCAGCTGAACTTCAATCTTACAAGTATTCTGCCAACAGAGTCCCCTTTGGGAAGGGAATTCGCTGCTGCCCATCTCCAGCTAAAATCTCACCTTCTCTGCCAATACTCGGTTGCTCAGAAAAGTTCACTTCAAAGGCAACAGCTGCTCTTCAAAGGGGCAACAAACTGTAGGGAAGTGGAGAATCAGTGGTCTCCCCAGCCTTAGACACAGTTCCTGCAAATCTTTGGAGGGGCTTTGGCCCAGATTGCAGAGTAATTGCAGAGCAAAGAGGGAAGAGATAGAGGGGATTGGTTGTTTGCAAATTTTCTTAAAGAAAGAAAACCTTTACCTTGTATTTGGACAGGCCCATTTGTCATTTTTAATCTGTTTCAGGGCAGATTAAAGATGGAGGGTCATCTACCTCCACTGAGATCCCACAAAATACACCAGTGGTCATCTGTCAATTCTGAGTATTCCTGTAAAATTACAGACATCCAGCTTCAGGTGGGGTACAAATGAAAAAGTGAAAAATGGTTATTTTCCCCTCATTTGACCGAAGAAATGCTGTAATTTTTTTGTGACTGGTACAAAAAGCAAGAAAAAAAATGTTCAGATTCTTCAGCATAATCCTGATGTCTTTAGTTTCTATTGGTCTTTTCAGATTGTCACCCTGGGGTACCATCAGATATTAGTGACAGGTCATACATGACAATAAATTGTCTATCTCCAGACAGAGGGAGACTCTGGCAGCCTGAAAGAACTCCATCATCCTGTGTGCTGTTTTATGTGTAATATATAAGAAAACTTTACACGTATAGGGCTCCAAAACCAAGGCAAACAAACAAAAAACCCAAAAAAGTGTTTACATGTCATGGTTTCTTATGGCTTTTCTACCTGTTTCTGTTCACTGAGCCCCCAAAAAATGTGCATTCAAATTCAGATGGTCCCCTAATGTCTCTCCCTGTACTCTCCTAACCCTTTTCTTACAGAGTACCTAAACCAGTGGCTACTTTCCCATATGGTTACTCAAGTCCCATGTTCTGCAAATAAATTCCCTAATGAGAGTCCCATCACCACAGAGGTTCAGGCTCAGTTGGAAGTACTGATCACCACAGAGCCAACAGGAATGCACCCTTTTTTGGTTTACAGAGTTTTTCCAAGGAGCATGACAACATCCTCAGCACTGAGATTTGTACCAGGAATGGTCTAATAATGGCCATGGGATTCCTGAATTAGTTTCCCATCTCATCAAACAAAACACTAATTTGTGTATCAGTTTTAGCCTCCATAATTCTCCACAGTTACAAAACACTGTTTCACCACACAGTATTTTTAGTCTTTTTTAAAAGGCACAGAGAATCCAGTGAAAGAGTAATTCATTGCTCTGAACTCTGCAGCCAGTGAAGAGACAAAATGGAAGAGCAAGGAAAAAGCTCTTACTCAAAGAACTCATACTCAAAGCAGGTACTTACAACAAGCCCTTCATTCGGAGCTTCTTGCAAAACCCATGCAGAACATCCAGGAACTGGGGGGAAAACCCTCACAGAAGTTTCTGGCTGTTTGGAAAGAAGCAGACCCAGTCTGAAGTCAAGGAACAACAGCTCTGTCTCTCATCTTTCCTGCCTCAGCAGCACTGCCATGAGCACATCTGGTACCTCTGAACTCTGAAGTGATGGGTTGCTTACTTACAAAGCACCACGGCAGTGCAGCTTTATCCCAAAAAGGCTTCTGCTGCATGTTTATGAACTCTCAGTGCTCTCCCCACCAGATATTTTTCATTTTCTAGGAAAATGTTTCTCTTTTCTAGCCCAGATAGGTTTGTAATACCCACCCAACTGACCACAGCATCTGAGCAGCTTCCACAGTTGCATTCAGCAACATGCCTAACATTTGTCATATGTGGTTTACTTGCTCACTCCCATCCCCTTGCCCAGGGAAGGTCTGTGTGTTCAGTGCCTTGTTTCATTTTGGCATTTTACATTTAAGGTGCTTCTGGATCTTTCCTAGCAAAGAGAAATCAGCACCAGGAAGCATACCTTAAACAGAGAGCAGAAAGATGGAAGTCTCTGATTCTCCCTGGTGCAATTTCTGCCATTTGATCTTGGACTGGATCTTGAGGAACTGGCTGTCTTCTGGACAGGTAAGTTTAACAGTTTCCCTTGATCTGTAATTGTTTACAGTGAGTGTGTCACAGGTGTGACATTCCATTTCTCTGGACAGAGAGACATAATTCTGTCTCTCAGGATTTCTTGGAGAAAAACAGAAAGAAACACAGAGAGAAGAAGAAAAAACAATCTTTATCTCTGCTTCTTTCTGTGTTTCTCCAAGAAATCCTGAGAGATAGAATTATGACTCTCGGTCCAGAGGATGTGAATGTCACATCACAGGTTGCCCTGAGAGGCTGCAGAAGCCTCATCCCTGGAAACATTCAAGGCCATGGGCTCTGAGCAATGTGACCTAGTTGAAAAATCCCTACTCATTGCAGGGGGTGTTGAACTAGATGATCTTTAAAGGTCCTCTCCCAACCAAAACCATTCTGTGACCCTTCTGAAAGGCAGGGGTTTGAAATTCAGATTTTTCATAGATCAGAGATGTTCAAGCCACCTGGAACATAAAGACAGAAGACACAGGCTTGATGCAACTCTTCTATTCCATGCCATTGCAATCAGAAACATAAGGCAGGTTTCCACAGGAAGCAATAGTGATTCCTTCAATCCCATCAGTAAACCACCAGGCAGCAAAGCCCCCTGTAAAACACTTGCTAACCACTGGGTATGAATGAGGGCAGTGCAAACTGCTTCAATGCTCTTCAGGGGAAGAACCAGAGACTGTCTTTCTTTTTTGTGCTGAACACGACAGATAAATAAAATACCATCAGGATAACTGTTTTCAGACAAGAACTACACTTTAAGGTCAGGGTCTTACGACATGATGTGCTGGCATCAAGAGCAATTTTGGGCACTACAAATGCAGATTAGATGAAGCAGTAAATGGTCAGGAGGGACTAATGCAGTAAGATGCAGAAATCAGAGGTATGCTTTTATTAGATTCTAAATGAGTATAGCAGAGGACTTTACCTGCTACAAGTGAGGTTAGATGGTCTTGGTGACTTTCATATTCTATGACCTGACCTGAACTGATCAGGTCTGTCAAGATTTTCTTTTCAAAAGATCTGGACAGAGAGAGGAAGGATAAAAGTAAAGGGGAAAAAACAAAACAAAACAAAACAAAACAAAACAACCAAACAAACAAAAAAAAAAAACAGGGTCAGTACTTAGCATCTGGGTCAGAAAAGTGTTCTAGCTCCTTCTCAACAGAATTCTACTCAATATACAGTGAATATTTCACTTTTTTCTTTTTTTTTTTTTGAGAATGAAGCAGCTCACAGGGACAGAAGGATCCAGGCAAGCCAAGAATACAGCACCCAGAACACTCCAGAGAAAAGAGAAACTTGCTAAGAAGAGGTAATTAATGTCTGCAAATTAGTGGGCGTTCTCACCACTCAGTGACTGGAAAAGGGGTACAGGTGAGAAAGGTGAAAGGAAAAGGTATAACAGGTGTCAGCAGAACAACTTTTCCTTTTGAAACCAAGCAAGTGCTTTTGCTACAGAGATTTGTCAGGAAAGGCACAGTGAGAGTACCTTGAGAGTACCTACTCCACCAGCCTGCAGTCCAGAAACCACTGCTGCATATTCCTCTCTCTTTGCATCCAGTGCACCAGGCCACTTTCTCACAAAAAAATTAACAACTGTGACTCAGCAGATCTCTGTGGAACAGCTCTGTGATTGAGATCCCCAGGAAAACTATGCAGAAACTTCAGGCCATCAACACCAACCTCTACTTCCCCAGATAAGCAGCTCTCAGGTCATATGTGGAACAAATTTTTATAGCCAGAGACATGAGGAGAAAGCTGGAAGGCAGAGCCCTGGGCTGCAGCACCCGAGATTGCCCAGCACCTTCCAGCAAGCATCATAAGATGGGCAGCAGTTGTCCCACACAAGGCTTTAATTTTTGCTTTAGTGCAAGGAACAAGCAAGACACACCAGCTCCCTGGTTGTGATTTCATGGTAGTGCAAGTCCGCTTGCCGGCCAAGCTTTTGGTGTCAGCTGCATGAGGAGCAAGACCAGAAATGGATCCAGCTGGGGAGAAAGAAATATCAACACACAAACTAACAACAAAGATAGGAAGGTGGGAAATCTCTGCAAGATCCATCCTCTGCTACAGTTCCTGAACTAACTTCACCAGCAGTGCCAGGGGCAGGAATGAGTGGGCTGGGTAAAGAAGGAAGGGGATGCCTAAGCCAGCATTTCAGCACTTCTCATAGTCACTGGATCCCAGAATGGGTCAGTCTGGAAGGGACCATAGTGATGTCAGCTGGTCCCACCTCCCTGCTCCAGCAGGGCCAACCCAGAGCACAGGGCACAGGATTGTGTCCAGAGGGGTCTGGAATATCTCCAGTGAGGGAGACTCCACACCCTCTCTGGACAATCTGTTCAGTGCTCAGGCACTGCCCAGGGAAGAAATTCTGCCTCATGTCCAGGTGGAACCTCCTGGGATCAGTTCCTGCCCGTTCCTCTGGTGCCATTGCTGGGCCCCCTGGAGTAGAGCCTGGCCCTGCTCTGAGCCCTCCCTGCACACAGGGACACCCAGGGCTGAGGGTCCCTCTCAGCTGGGGCTCCTCTCGAGGCTGCACAGCCCCAGCTCCCTCAGCCTTTCCTCATAAGAGATGCTGTAGTTCCTTTGTCAAACTACTGCCTCTGTTGCTTTCAGCCAGACTGGCAGCTCAGGACTTACAGGCCTTACACAACTGGCTCACCCAGTTCCACCTGTTTGCAAACACCAAGCCCTGTTTTACATTACTTGTGCTTAGATAACAATAGCTTTGCTAGAAAAACACACTATATATTAACTCTTCCCCAACCCAGGAAGAGAAGCACCCAACTGATCATCAACCCCAGGTATGGCCCAGGTAGGAGACAACATCTGTCCAGCTGACATCAGAAGCAAAATGCTAAAGAGCCCTGATCCACAGGAGATGGTTTCTGAAGCCATCCTCATTGCAGTGCTACAGAACCAGCTTGAAGGAAGAACATAAAGAGAATAAAAGGCAACTGAAATCAATTAAAACACCCTGCTGACTTGTCCTCCAGCACCAGTAACACTCTAATTCTTTGCTCTGCATCAGTGCCCAAGATTCATCTAAAGGAAATAAGCTACTTGATTTACTACACCAAGTGCTAGCAATTCACCTGCTAGCAATTGCAGCTGAGGGACTCCCCACATGCTGGATCTTTTAATGAGAAAACATGAAATGTTACTTCTTAGCTGCCCTTGGCAGATGGCTGTGACACAGGAGATTTACCAAATAGGTGAAGAGTAGGTGAGAGAGCTCGGCTGTGGTCAGTCAAGTGGCTCTGTGAGCTGAACCAGTAGAGGTCTCTCTTCCACTAATAAAAATAAATAAATATCTATATTCATCTGTGTATGCATGTGTCTGCACTTGGAATCCCTGGTCTCAACCTAGAATAAAACATATACTTCCAGCAGCCAGCAGATCAGATGGGAACAACCATTTATTCCAGAAAAAAAAGTTCAAAAAAACGAAGTTGGTGTGATGTACCAGGTTACCAAGCTCATGGTATCAACTCCAGGCTTCACACCTGGCAGGAAAAATTTACAGCATGGTCAGTCCCAGACCTTCAGCTTCTCTCCCCAAAGCAAGTGAGGGCCAGAGCTGCAACTGGACTTGCTGGGATATAGCCATCTCTTCCAGCCTGCCCAGGTAGCAGGGGATAGGAGCCCTTTTCTGCACTTGTAGGTGCTTGGCTTCACTCTGGGTAGAGCCAGTCATGAAAGAAAGGCTTTATCAGGCAACAGTGAGATTTTTGGCCTCCATGTGAAGGACTGCTGGGTCTTTGTGGTAGAAGAGTCTGGAGGACACAAAATGGGGCATCTGCTCATGACTGGAATCTTTGTTTGAAGACTCAGATGTGAGGCCAAGGATAAAACTGGAATGAAACTAATGTTCCTGCCTGCTGTCTCCTCCAAACAGCTGCAGGCGCAGTAGGACGGCCAGGTATAAAAGCTTGAGCTGGCACAGCCTTGTCTTTGGGGATGGGGAACACTGAACCACAAGGTGTGCTGCTCCCTGCTTCCACCCAGAGCAGGCTGGCAGGTGCCAAAGCTGCCGGGAGGAGCAGGGCAGCCCCTGCCAGCACAGTACAGAAAAACACAGCACAGAACAGAACAGCACAGAAACACAGCACAGAAAAACACAGATAAACATAGCACAGCACAAACAAACACAGCACAGAACATATAAGTACAGCACAGAAACACACACAACAGCACAGAACAACCTGCCACAAGCACCCACCCAGGTCAGCCCAGTCCAGCTGGGCCATGGACTGCCGTCCTCCACTGCAGTGACATCCCACAGCTGCAGCAGCAACCCTCCCCTTTTCCAAAATCCAGAGCCAGGGAACTGCCCCCCAAGATCTAAGAGCAGATCCCCACAGGATCCCCACAACCCCTCAACAGCAAACAAACTGCCTGTGGCTTGTGGAGAACCTGTGGATCAGCAGGTTAATTAAAACAGGGAAGGTACACACATCCAGGCACAGTTGGGAAATGAGGGGAATTCCAGAGGGGTTACAAAGCAGCTGTAGTTTTCTCCAGAGAGAAGCAGGGAGTCTAACACTCCTTTGTTTTTAGGCAGTTGCACTTGGTATATTATCATTACATATTAACATGTATTTTTATATTATCATTATTAATTTTGTGTTATAGGAAAATATACATTTGCTTACTTTTTAAGTGAAGTGAATCTGGAATTATTTTTATTATAAAGCAAAAAAGAATTGAGAAAAAAAAACACATTCCCCTCTATTTTTCTGGCCTAATTTGCAGTCTTGCAATGACTGATGTGGGCAAGATAGAAAACAGGCAGGGAGAGGAAAGGCACACAAGCTGTCTGGATAGAGGAGGTGGCTGAGCCTGGATGAAGCACAGCAATCCACAACTGCTGATACAACCCACCCAGTAGGAAAAAAATGCCTTTTTTCAGCTTCATAAGTAAAAGAAACATCAGAGGTGGGGAAAAAAAACAGTATTTAAAAAGTACAGAAAGTCTCCAAAGTTTTTCAAGTAAAACAAAAGCAGAAGACATCTGGGAAAGAGCAATACAATTAATACAATATATTATTTTACTGCAGATCACACATTTTGTTAAAGCCACTATACTGTGGCCTTTTTATTGTGGTATTTTAGAAATAATAATAAATGAGGATAATAAATTACTTAAAAAATAGACAAAATGTTGTAGGATGTTGAAACAAAAACATGTTGACATTTCCTGAAATGCAGTATTTTCTTTTGAAAATGAAATTCGGTTTTGGTTTTTCTAGCTGAAGCTACTGAGAAATACAGATGGTCACGGATGTCAGAAAACATCGTTTTCCAGCTAATTTCCCCATCTGAGGAAGAGGAGGCTGGCCCCACAGCTGAAAAAAAGTGGGTGTTAATATTGACTTTAAGGACACTTTGTTAGTACTTTTTCTTCCCGCCAAAC
Source organism: Chloebia gouldiae (assembly GCA_003676055.1). NCBI lineage: Eukaryota > Metazoa > Chordata > Aves > Passeriformes > Passeridae > Chloebia > Chloebia gouldiae. The sequence continues at coordinate 7,623,179 of QUSF01000021.1, forward strand.
GTCTCCATTAAAAAACGGTCAGACCCACGTCCAAAATACTCCTGCTAAGGAAGGGGTCGGATGTCTCTTCTCTGGAACGGGAGCACGCGGCTGTGCGGAAGGGAACGCAGCCCTTCCCGCAGCAGGCCCTGCATGGAAGCCGAGAGGGGAAGCCGCGCTCCAACGGCGAGCGGGAGCGCTGCGGGACGCGAGCCCAGGCGCGGGGGCTGGCGGGGCGCCCGTGGAGCGGCGGCTCCCGCTGCGGGGAGCCCGCGGGACAGCGGCCCCGCTGCGGGGAGCCCCGCACCCCCGGCTCGGCGGGGTCGCGCAGGTACGTGCGGGCACACACGAGGGGGGTGAGCGCGTCCCCGCGTACGTGCGGCCGCAGAGGGCGGCGGGCAGGGCGGGGACAGGCGAGCGCGGAGGCGGGCGCTGCGTGCGCACCCCGCGGGGCGGGCCCGCGGTTGCATCAGACGGGGCGGGCCGCGCTCCGCCCTGGCTCGGCCCCGCCCGGCCTGCGGAGCGCTGCCAGGCGCACCGAAGGAGCGAGGCAAGGTTGCCTCCAGCCGCCTGAGGAGGAAACGTTGCGGCGGAGAGGAGGAAGGGAGAGGGGAAAATAAAATTTTAAACTTTGTCCCCGCCGCGCGGGCCCAGCCCTGTCTCCCATTTCCCGCGGGGCTGCGGCCGGACAAGCGCCACAAGCAGCCCCCGAGGGAGGGGGCACGGGGCGGGTCCCAGCCACGGCCGCCCCGCGCCCCCGCTTCGGGCGGGGCGATGGGGGATGTTCCCCCCTCTGTCCCCGGCCCCGTGCATCCCCCGCGGGTCACCGGGGCAGGAGGAGGCGGGGGTGGGCGCGGCACTCCACCGGCGCGGTTGCGATAGCGGCGGGCGGGGCGGCCCGCGGCTGCCGCGCAGGCAGAGAAGCGGCATCGATCGGTCGCAGCAACAAGGACAGCAGCGACGAAAAAGAAGAAAATGTTCAAAATAATAGCGGAGGAGCGGTCAGAGGGCACATCCCAACCCTACGTGACGGAGAAGCGATGTGGACCCCGCCCGCCGCCTCCCTCCCCGGCTCCGGGGCTACCGCCCCGCCCTGCCCCCGTCCCCCGCCCGGGGGGGTTTGGCTTGCGCCGGCTGCGGGGATAGGCCGGCTCGGGGAGGCGCCGCTATTTATTTTCCACCGAGATCACTTTGTTCGTGCTGAGG
>QUSF01000021.1:7634363-7696863 GCA_003676055.1 Chloebia gouldiae
GCGCCGGCACGGCACAGGCCGGCGTTCTCGGGGAGGTTTCGGAGCGAGGGCGAGCCCGGGCGCGGCCGGCATAAACAACAGGATCGCGTTGCACCGGAGAGGGGGCTGGACCCTGGCGAGCCTCGCAGGGAGCTGTGCTCCCCCTCCGCCCCCGTTTTGTGTTCTTTTACGTGTTTATTTATTCCTCCCAAGCCCTGGGGCTGAGAACGCTGCTCCTCCGCATCCCCGGGCGGAGGGGCCGCTCGCACCTTGGCGGGCGTGGCGGGCAGGGTCGGGCAGCCATCTCCCGCACCGCGGGCATCCCCTCCCGCACCCCGTGGTGCCAGCCCTCCCCGTGTCCGGCGGCGCCCGGCCCCGCGTATCCCTGGCGGTGCCGGGGGCCGGCGGAGCGCGGCCGGTACCTCCGCCAGCATCCGCCGGGCCCGGGGCGTGCGAGGCGCCATCTTTGATAGCCACGAGCGGCCGCCCGGGCGAGATGCCCCGGGCCTCCGGTCACCAGCGCGGGCTCCCACAGCGAGGGACCGAGGGACCAGCTCGGGTAAGCCCAGCGCTACGCTGGCTCTCCGATGGCGGCCCGGGAGGTGCTCTTTTGGGCTCGAGTTTGAAGCCTTAGGAGTCAGAGGACTAAGCGCAAGAAATACCTCGAAATACCTCTTCCCTCTCAAAAAAAAAAAAAACTCACCCCAAACCCCAAAAACATTTTGACACAGGAAATTCCACTTTTATACACCAAGAAGGCGCACATCATTCCCAATTACCATAGAGGAGACTCAGGAGCATTTATGTTGGTAAAGCCCTCTTTTGAATCCAGCTGTTTACCCAGCACAAAACGCTGTCGCTAAGTGCCACATCCACGTCTTTGAAATCCCTCCCGGGATAGTCACTCCACCACTGCCCGGTGCAGGTCGTTCCAATGCCTGAGCACCTTTCCATGAAGAAACGGCAACACTGCACTAAGGGTGCTGCATCCTTTACTTTCACCTCCGCCAGAGACCCGTGAAGAGATGGATACTCAAAGGAAAACTTATTTCTTGAAGTCTTATTTCCTCCTGTGCCAGGCTGAGGGATGTTGAAACACACACTAATGAAGACCATATTTCTTATATATGGCAGTTTTCTTTATTGATTGCTTGATGTGAAACATATCAATGTGGATTTTTCCCCCACACATTACAAAAAAAAAATTAAATTGGCTCAGTCTGCAATCTTTTAAGCACAGCCATATTAATTATGAGAAAAAAAAAAAGAGAAAAAAAAACTTCTAAAAAGTCTACCAAATAGAGCATTTACAAATGCACAAAAACATGCCACTTTGGCTTTATGGGGAAAAAATATTGTCTTCTAGATTAAAAAAAAATCTTTTAACATAAATAAGTTAGTATAATTTCTCAGTGTCTTTACAGAGTTATGTACACAGGTACACTTCAAACTTTTTTTTATTTTTACATACAAGTACACAGGCAACGTAGAAATACTGTTTAAAGATGTAGTATCCCTTTTCCTCTCAAACACTTTGGGAAGTGGGTCAGATCAGAAAACAACAATATGCTGGATTCAGAGCAAAAGACTTCCAGATTAGGTTAAAAAAAATAATCAGGCAATGTATTTAGGTGGGATGATTTTACACAACTTTTTACAGGCTATCTGTTTTGGTATTTGGATTTGGAGGGGTGGGAGGGTGGGGAACTTCTGCTACTACATAACGGAATCATCACAGCTCCCTCCTCTTCAGTTCAATGCTGGAGGAAGAAATTTCACAATAATCTGCTCTGAGCAGTCACCACGATGATACATTAAAAAAAATATAAACAAATTTTTTAAAAAGAGAGGAAAAACACTGTGGACCCACTTAAAGGGACAATACATCTTTAAGTAATAAAAAACCTACACTGCTTCTCTTCATAGATTTCTTGGCTTGCTAGATTGTGAAAGCAAGTTCCAATCGGTCACCCTCTTCCAGTCCCTCCCCCCTCCCAACAAGTTTTATGTGCTACATAACGTAAAAACTATATACACAGGTAGTACAATGAAGCAAATAAGGAAACACCTAATTGCACAATGCTACATCCAATGCTTTTAGAGGCAGGTCTTTTAAGAGTGCCTAAAATTTAGTGTTATTGTTTGCTTTTTGTTGCTGTTGTTTTGTTGCTGGTTGTTTTTGTTGGTTTTTTTTTTTTCAGTGCTTGTACAGGACCTCCATCTCCCGGAGATCGGCGATATGTATTTTTTTCCTTTCCCACTACAACTCTTCATCTTCCTCTCTTCATCCCCGCCTGCCGCACCCGACGAACGAGGACGCACATCCTCCGCTCTGCAACGGGAATAATGAAGAAAAAAAAGAAAAAAAAAAACAAAAAAAAACAAGACGGGGGAAAGCGATTAGAAAACATCGACAAGAAACGCAATCCGCGGCGCAACCGGTTCAAACTGACCGCATCCCCAGGGCGGGCGGGCCCAGCCCGGGCGGGGCCCCCGCCGCCCCCCCGGCCCGGGCCGAGCTCCCGCACCGCTGCCAGCGGCCCCGAACCGCCATCCCTCGGCGGGGAACGCGGGGGGACCCCTCCCGTGCCCCCACCCCTAAAAGCGGGCGGGAGTAGCGGCATTCGCACGGCCGCGCTCCGCCACGGCTCACCCCAGCGGGACTAATTTGTTGCAACTTCTACTTTACAGCTTACTATCTCTCTCTCCGCATAATCACAAATCGTTTTATTGTAAACCTCATTCCTAACCTCGGCTCCCAAACCGCCGGCGCAATTTTTACCAACTCTCCCAGCATCAGCCCTCGCCTCAAAACAAAAGGGGGGTAGGGGAGAAGGAAAAAAAAAAAAAAAAAAAAAAGCTGCACAACCCAGCCTCCCATTACCCCGCTCCCTTCCCCCTGCCAGCCTCTAAAACCAAACCAAAACAACACAAAAAAAAGGGCGGGGGGTGGGAGGGGGAACCCCATACCAAACACAACAACCTTGCATTGCTCGGATTTTGAGAAAGTGCCCGGATTCCCCTTAAACCCAACTTCTTGATTTATTTCTCCCGCAGTGCGAGGTGGCCGCGACATGCGACGGCAAGGCTGACACTGAAGGTGAAAAAGCCCCGGGGTCAGGGGAAGTCCCCCGAAATCCGCTGGCATCTGACATGATGCACCAGCCGCGCTTCCAACTCCACCCCTGCAGCCACACGGTCCTTGGGAAAGGGCCCCGGTGCCCATCCCGCAGGAAGGCAGGGGCAGTACCACCCCAGCCCCTGCCCCAGCCCCCTGACGCTGCCGAACCCAGGCTGGGCTTCGCTCCTTGTTTTGTTCTTTTCAAGCCCTGCGCCTCCCACTCCCCACCCTCCAACACACACCCATTGCCGAGTGCTCGGGGAAAGCCACCCTTCCTCGGAGAAAACACCCCTCAGCGAGCCCACAGGGGCTCGAAGCCACTTCCCCACCCCTTTAGAGATGCGGGTTAGACACTCGGTCACCCCTTCTTTCCCTTACTTGCATCCTAATGCCAGATCCTAAAGGGAACTGACCTAAACGCTTTACGTTTGATGTCTTCCCAGGCTTGATTTCTTGGGTGTTTGCTCCACTGAATTGGCACTGGGAGAGTCTTCTGAAACCTCTTCTTCTGTTGTATTGGCTCTTTTATTTTGAGGAGAGGAATCTAGGAGGTGAAAATTAAAAACGAGGGGGGCGGGGGGGGGGGGCGAAGAAAGATATTAAAATATTTTCCTTCCAGATGTTTGCTTGGCATCCAGGGGGGATAGATGGAGCCGAGGGGGAATATTCCCAGATCCCCATGTCAGGTATCAGCTGCGTGAAGCGAGAAGGGGGTGGGGATATGGGCTTCTCCCTAGGTAGGAGACCCAAGTTCCCTCTTTTCGGCTAAAATCCATATTCGTCTTTTGCTGAACGCTGTGAACCTCCTCCCACCTGGGCAGGAGCCCGGGTCCCCGCAGTGGGGCAGCGAGGGGTCGGGGAATCTAACCCGCGTCTAAGGGCTCGTCCTTGCAAATCATCTACCGGCTCCCACACTAGGCGGGACCCCCGGGACTGCCAACACTACCCGGGCTTTTTTAGGGGGAAAGGGGCGGGAGTGGTGGGTACACCGAGCCGGTGCCAGGCGTGGCAGGGGCGGAAGGGCCGGAGCGCCGGCGCTGACACGAGTGGGACGCGGGTCAGAGACGTGGGGTACGTTACCATCAGCTGCGGGTCTTTTCCTCTGGGCTGTGCACTGCTCTGCTAAGTCCGTCTGATTTTCTGAAACATCAGTCTTTTGAGCTACACAGTGAGTGTCCTCTGAGATTCCCTGAGAACCGACAAAAACCACGGTTTGGCAATTCCCGTTTACATCCAAGCTCTGGCGGCCGGCGGACTTGCAGACGGTTTTCCGTAGCCGGGGGGGTCTGAAGTAGAAGTCGGGCGAGCTCCCCTTCTCCACGGCTTGCCACTCGTACCTGCCTTCCAGCGGCCTGTGATTCTGGAAATCGAAATTCCACTTCCTCTGGTACGCCTCCTCCATCTCCTGCAGGTGTTTCTTAAACTCCCTGTTGAGCTCTTCGTGGTTCACCGGCCCGAAGAGGTTCCGGCATGCTGACGGCTTGGGGTAATCCGACTGCCTGGCCTCCATGCGCTCCAGGGTAGGGCTCCCATTAGAAATGCGGACGTTTGACATCTCCCCGCACGCTGTGGCTCCAGGCGGCGGTTGTTGTTCTCGCTGCTCTCTCCGCGGCCTCCGCCGCCCTTTATTTCCTGGCGCCCGGCGGCTCCGCTCCGCGCCTCCGCTCCGCGCTGCCCCGCGCTGCGGCCCTGCCTCGGCCCCGCTCGCCTTCGGCCCGCGGAGAAGGGGCGAGGAGGCGCCCTTGCATAAGCGCCGGCCCGGGGATGAGCCCCGAGAGCCGCCGCTGCCGCCGCCGGGAAGCCCCGGGCGGGTGAGGAGCGGAGCGCGGCGCTGCCCCCGCGGTGCCGGCCCGCCGCCGATGGCGATAGCGCTGGTGCCGATGATGCCCCTGCCGATCGCACCGCCGCCGCGTAGTAAAAGCGAGACGGAAAAAACAAGAGACGAGCCCTTTTCTTGGTTGCCCAATATGGCGATTGAAGGGAGGCTGACGAAGAAGAAAATGATTGACAGGACGAGTCTATTTAAACAGCCCGGCTGAGCCATTGGTTACGGCGGCAGGCACCGCCCCGTCCGCCCGGCCCTGCCCCGCCGCCGCCGCCGGCTCTAAAGGTGGGACGGGGCGAGCTGGGAGCGAAGGGAAAACGGGAGGGGTGGGACGGCACCGCCGAGCCTGTTCTTCTCATCCCTCTGTAAAGCCCGCAAAACCCGATGGGATTTGTGCCACCCCACAAAAACACACACCCCATCCCGCTGCTGGCCCGAGGAATAGTGACGGCTGGTTCTGAGTCAGAGCAGTGACAGGAGAGTCCCACCGCTCCGGTTTGCCCGGGTTGGGCTCTGGCGACACGTCCCCGATGAGGTCTGGGGCTGGGGGCAAGCTCGGGGCTAGTGGGCAGGCTGACCACCCCAGGGCATGCCGCGGGCACCAGCACGCTGACCCGCAGCATCCTGAGCCCACTGCCTGCGGAGATGGGCTGATGGCTCCTAGTGCCAAGACGATCATCTCCTGCTCTCTCGGCAGAGAGAGGACTAGGTTAAGAAATGTCTCTAAAATAACATCTGCCGGGATTTCAGATGTGAGCTACTCGGGGAAAGAAAAACAAAACTAGCATTTGGATTTGTCCTGTTTGTGTGCTCAAAAGATCAGATGAGCAAAAAGTCACAGCCTTTTCTAAGCAACTTCCTCCTATAGTAAGAGCAGGTGTAGTTGGCATAAGAGCAATTGTGCGCTCCTCTCTGGTCCCCTTTTCTCCAGCCCTTTCCACAGCCACTTTCACTCACCAAGCAGGGTAGGCCCCCAAAGTGTTGTGTGACATTGCAGGTTCTCTCAGGCACTGAAGGCTGTAACATTTCCAGGTGCCCAGATCCAGTGACTGAATCTTCGGTGGGCCCTGAAGGCTCTTCACACCAATCCATCTGGACAGGTCTCTTTTGCAAGCAGAGCAACCCTGTCCAAACTTCACGGTGGGAGGGTGAGGGGCAAGCTATCTCAACAAGGCAGGGGTCAATATAATTTGGTTTAACTGGTTGAGATGAGAGTCAGCAGGTTTGGCCTTGAAAATGTGAAGATTTTACACACTGGAGAGAGGACACAGCAGGAGGACACGCTGAAGAGAAGACATAACAGTGCACTTTACACAGTGCTCAAACCCAGGCCAGCATTTTGCTGGCCATCATCAGACCTCCTCCAGGCCTCCAGCTTATGCTCACACCACTGAGCAAGTATCATCAAATCCAAGTTCAAAAAAAAAAAAAAAAAGAGATTAGTTTTAAAACCACAAGGTTGAAATACATTATTAGCCACGTTATTTTTATTTATATGCTGGGGATTTTAATACTTGGAAGTTGTTTTTCAACTGTTCTCAGAAACTACAAGTTTCAGCAATTCACTTGCAGAAAATGAAAGCTAATATTCACATGTCTGCAGGACCTGATTTTTCTTTTTTTTTTTTTGAAGTTGCAAGTCCATGATAGAACTCCATTAGCTGGAAAAAAGTGGGCCTGCATCTGCTGTATTTGCAGGATTTCATCTTCATTTCTCTAGGCTTTCCTGTCCTTGACTTCCATTGTCACCAGCAAGAACACTCCATTTCAAATTTCATTTTCTCTGTCAGGTGTAGGGACACTGAGCTTGTTTTGTTGATCCACACAAGGAAGTTGTGACTAAGTGATCTACAGAAAGTGTCTGAGGATGCCCAGGGCCCATCCTGTCGATGGGGACTTCCCTGCTGGTAACCTGCTGAGTGTCCCACCTGAGACTCCTTAGGTGAGGAGTTCCCATTCTCCGCTCTCTGGGAGTCTCTGTTTGTCTCCCTAATCCACAAGAGAAAGGCAGCCCTCTTGACTGTAGGATTATGACAGTTGTACCAGAGTATAAACACAAACTAGGAAAAAGAAAAAATATGTGGGGAGTGTGGGTTTCCAAATAGTGGAAAAGACTCCGTACCCCATGAGTAAAGCAGCAGCAACATGACAGCAGTGCAACAGAGAGAACTGATTTATCTGAAGCCTTTGGAAAATTAAAAAAAAAAAAACCAAAAACTAAAAAACAAGTCACTGTAGGACAAAAACCTTCTGGGTTTTTTTTTTGTTGTTGTTCTGTTTATATTTCCCTTAGCACAAGGGCCTGAGACTGACTCCCTGGATGCTGTACAAGTATATTGAGCACGAATAATTAAATCCAAAGGGGCGGAGGAGGGGGGTGGGGGAGGAGAAGAGGGGCGCGAATAATTTAAGCCGTTGATGGAAGCAACGGAGAAAATGAATGAGAAATGGTCTGCCCCTCGATTTATCCCTCTGTCCCTTCTCCTCTATCACCCTGCCTCGCTCTCAGAGGGACTGGGGAGAGGGAAAGGGGGGAGGGTGTACCCCCGAAGCCGCGGTAGCTGCGCGTCTTTCTGGGGACAGCACAACCCCCAGCCCGTGCCGCCGGAAACGTTAGGGTCGCGCTGGGACAAAACATCAAGAAAGGGGGTAAAATTAAGGAGGGAAAAAAAAAAAATCAGAGTATTTCCCCCGGGGCGGGAGCATCCGCATCCCCGAAGCATCCGCGGCCGTGCTCTGGGATCGGGGTTGGTTCCCGCCGTTCTTTCGGCTCTCTCGGCTCGTCCCCCCACCTCTTCCATGCGAGCTCGGCAATCCACCTTAAATCGCTGAGGCTGCAGAGGACGAAAAAAATAAAAAAAGAAAAAAAAAAAAAGAAAAAAAGAAAAGAAGGCTGTGTCTGCAGCGACCTTGCCATGATCTAAAGTGTTTTGTTTACAGTCAGCACCCCCGATGGCTGAAGCAAATCGGGACAGAGGAGGCAGGCGCCGGCCCGTAGTAGCAATGAAACGTGGAAAAAAAATACAGGAAAAATATACTCGAAAGTCCCGGAGTGAAGCTGTGGAAAGATCAGAGCGCCATCGTCTTGCAAAAGAGGGGCACAGCAGTGGGGCTGCGGGGGAGGCGGTGCGGGGTGGGGACGGGGCCAGGGCTGAGCCTCCCGCAGAGCTCGGCCTCCACAGCCGGCTCTGCCCCGCTCCGGGGCCGGTTCAGCTGAAGATGCGGCCAAAGGCCGGAGGAGAACATTAGAAAAAAAAAAGGAAAACAAACAACAGCACGAAACCCCAAATAAAACTTGGAGGAGTGAAGCAGGAAGGAGGGAGGAGTGTTTGTAGGAAGGTCTGGGCGAAGAATATCCTGGCTGTTCTAACAGGCTCTGTACACCCTGTCCCCTCTCTTCCCATTACCCCTCTCCTTGCTCTTGTTTGGGTTTTTCCACTGGCAGAACTTCTCGCTGTTTCTCTTTCCACCAGAATCGCTTAGGCAAGTCTCCTTTTTGGCCCCCCGCCTTCCCCAGCCCTTTATAAGGCTGTCCCGTGAGCCAGCAAAGCCCATCCGAACTGCACACACAAAGTATCTGGGTTGCTTGGGATTTATATATTCCCTTGCAAATAGGGGGGAAATTGGAAATCATACCTGAGCTCCTCCACCAGGATGTGTCCTCCAGAGTTGAGAATGAAAAAAGCAGGGATATGGCATGACCCACCTGGAGGTTTGCTCCTAACCCACCTCAGTTGTTACTGACCCAGAGCCACTTCCCCGCCCCTCCAGGTTTACACCAAGTGCTGATTTCTTCAGGAGATGTGGGGCGAGCCTGCCATGAGATTTGGGGTGCAGGCCCCCAGTATTCACCATATTATATTCACTTAACAGGAGCCCTTTCCTTCTAGGCAGGATTAGGACCCGGTGAGGTTCAGCAGCAGAAACTGTCAGGAAGGAAGGAGCCACTTCAGTGTGCAAAGGCTCTGGGACATGATCCAGCAGTGCCCAGGAGAAGAGCACTCCCTGGGGGGGCAAGGAGACGCTACCCTCCTGTTCAAGTGGCATTTGAGATTTTTTTGCTCATTTGCTGTAAACTCTAGAGGGAGCCTAAGGACAGAGATCAGGCCAGCGCCAGAACCTGACCTTGCTGCTGGCAGCGTCCCCAGTCCCTGGGCAGGTCCCACTCCCATCCCTGCTGCTGGCACTTCTGCGGGCTCTGCTCCCGCTCCCCTCACGGCAGGTGGGGCCAGGGGTGCCCAGGGGTCCCGGACCTGCCAGCACCTGCAGCAGCCTTGGCTGGGCTCAGATGCCAGGACCAGCCCAGGGGATTTTGAGTCCTTGTGGGGGTGTTGCTGCAGGTATAGCTTGGGAGTGTCCTTAATAGGATTTGGATTGTCCTTAGGGGGATTTGAGGGTGTCCTTAATGGGATTTGTTTTTAAAGGCAGGTACTGTGTCAGAAATGCCTCTTCTGTGCTATAACAATAGGGCAGGTTACAAAGTTATGTCTGCAGAGGATACCGGTTAAATTACTAGCACTGAAAGTATTCATTCCAAAGAGAGATCTCATTCTCCAAAGAGAGAGCTCTCTGCAGCTCTCTGCTTGTCACCAGCTTCCCTTGACTTGCTAAAGAAGGAGTCCTTCCGAAATACCCTGATTTTGTCTCAGGGAAGACTGGCTCAGACAATTTTATTTTTGTTTTCATTTTGTTTGACGTGCAAAATAGGAGCAAGCTTGAACTGCCCCTGAAGCACAGGTGAAGCCAGAAGTGATGGATGCACTTTTCTGGGTAACCAACTTCTCCTTTTTCAAACCAGGAACAAGAAAGAGGATGTTAATGTACAGTCTCTAAAAATAAATACACAAACTTACACGTGATTATGTTGTCCCAGCAAACACTACTGTTGTAGAGGTGACGCCTAAATCAGTAAATTGATTACTTGCTCTGAAGTGACCTAATTTCTCTGAAGAAAACACACCATATGAAAAAAAAGTAATCTTCAGTCTATCTCCATGTCTGTAAGACTTCTCATTTAATACATCACATAACCCATGCCATTTTGTTAGAATAGCAAATTTTTAACATAAGAGTCTTAACTAGAGGGTTCTTATGGCAGCTAAAGTGCCTTTCCCTTTCCATGTTCCTTCCCTTCCTTTCTGTTCCTCTCTCCCTCCCCTTCCCCTTCTTCTTCCATGTCCTTCTCCCTCTCTCCCGCTCCCTTTTCAGAGTGTGGAGAGGATTAACCTACTCCATGTTTATAAAGTTCTGAGTATCAAAAACCCAAAGCAAGAGCTGAGCACCAACAATAACCAGGAGCTATTATTGTCACTATGAGATTAAAGGGTTTTCCAACCCCTTGTTCTTCAACCTACGCCTTTAAGAAAGTTTCCCAACAGAAGAATTATGTGCAGTGGAAATGAGTCGTCCTGTTTTTCTACAAAGCCTGAAGTGAACCTTTCTGGGAAGGGAATGATATTTTGTAGCAATGTTTTCTCAAGTACAATTCTTTAGGTTCCCAAGTGATGACACATTGTACAGCAATGCTCTTGGCATTGTAAGAAGGGATGCTGGCACCATTTCTTACAGCCATTCATTAAATAAAAACACCCTGTGTCATGTGTTATGTTCCTCTGAAATGTTTAACGTTTTTATGAAATGCATGAAATTATACCGTGCCTGGATAATTTTTTTCCCAGAACACAGCACTAACCTCTAAGTCAGTTACTGAACATTGTTGGACGAGCTTGTTATTTTTCGTCAGTGTTGTGTTTTGGTTTCATTTGGTAGGATCCCAACTTCCTGCAACAGGCTTTTTCAGAAATGCAGAACTATGTAAATGTGATGCGTACAGCTGAACACAAAGAGGCCGCTCACCAAAAAAATACCCCAATATAAAAACATCTGTATATGTTAGAATTTTAGGCATTGTATGTGCTGTTTACATGAGAATCTAGCCCTGTTCTCTTTTTTACTTTTATTTTTCTTTTCTTTTTCTTTTTTCTTTTTCTTCTCTTCCTTCTTTTTCTTCTTTTTCTTCTTTTTCTTCTTTTTCTTCTTTTTATTTCTTTTCACTTTCGTCTTTTTTTTCTTTTCTTTTTTTTTTTTCTTTCCCCAATGGGCTGTATTAATTGCCTTAGGATCAAGAGGTCTACAAACATCTTCCTTATATAAACAGAGGAACTGGTCTGGCTACTTTCTAAACCCTTTAAGGAAGATGACCCATCTCACATACCAAAATGATGGCATTAAGTAACAGATTACTATCAGGGCTTGGGATCTGAGTTCTGGTTCTGGCTTCCCTTGGCCATTTCATGCACATTGCTGCAACTCTTGGCACCTCCATTTCTTCCCTCACCCTTTTCCTAATCTGTTTAGACTTTTAGCCATTGGAAATGCTCTGTTTGTACAGTACCACATCTTGTTTGTATTAACCAACCTAGCAAGGCAATTGTACAGCTCTGGGATGCAAAAGCCAGGGGCATTAACCTACAGTAATGGGATGCTATTACAGAGGAAGATGGAAAGTAGATTCTGCAAACATCTGGCAGTGGGAAAATTGTTATGAGGCAGGTGACAGGCATTTCAGAGAATCATAGAATCACAAAATGGCTTGGGTTGGAAGGGACCATAAAGATCATCCAGTTTCTGCCTTGGGCAGGGCCACCTATCCCAGTTTGCTCAGAGACCCATGCAGCCTGGCCTTGGACACTTCAGGGATCCTGGGGCAGTCACAGCTTTTCTGGGCACCCTGTGCCAGGGCCTCACCACCCTCACAGGGAAGAATTTCTTCCTAATACCCAATCTCAGCTTTCTCTCTGTCAGTGTGAAGCCATTCCCCCTTGTCCTGTGATTCCAGGCCCTTGTAAAAACACGTGCTCCATCACCATCCTTCCAGCCCTGCCCACGAGGATGGTCCTGACAGGGCAAGAGCCTCCTGAGCCCAGTAACCAAGGGGCTGCATCAGTGCTCCTGAGCCTGTTCATGACTGACCTCAACCAGCCAAGCCTAAAAAAACTAGAGCAAGCTGGCAAGTCAAAAAGCAAACATTATTTCACTGAAGCCAATCTATTGCAAAATGCACTGTGGCCATGGTTTCAGTGGCTTATGAGAAAGATGGAGAAAGAGTGGCCTTTTATTTACCAGCACTTGTTCTGGATTTCCCTCATAAGGAGTTAGACGTTTCTCTGAGCAGAAGCCTAATCTGCTGTGATTCTGACTCTCACAAGCTGCTTGGTTCTGGCTGCCAGCAGCTAAACTGAGATATCTATTCAAAGAGGAGTACCTGAAAGCATCACTTTAAAGGATTTGTCACCTTGTTATCTCCAGTTTGAAAGGCTTTTGAGAACAACATCCACTCAAGGTGTTTGCAAAGGACAAAGTTATCATCACAAATATCGCAGTTAACTGACTTGAAGGACAGCAACCAAACATGGCTAATACTATAAGAGGCCCTGGCAAGCCTCCTTTTCTTCTGTTTTGCTCCACCTCAAACCTGCAAAAGACAGGTGGGAAATCACAAAAACAGCAAAAGCTATGGTCTGACTCAAAAATTGATCCTTGGATTTCTGTAACAATGTCCTTACAGAAGTTCTGTTCCTGGTGGTCTCCAGCACTCTCAAGCCATGGTCAACCTCTCAGAACTCCTTTGCCCTGCAAAACCAATGAAAACTACCAAAAATTAACCGTCCCTGTGGGTGTCTTTTTGAGCCTACAGCACTCTATTTTTTCAAGCAGGGGCTGAAGAACCTGAGCGCAGCCAGAGCATCCCAGGCTGGCTGGAAGCCTTTCCTTGCAAGCTTTCAGAACAAACTGTGAGACCTTGCTAGACCCTACCTTGGGATTGCTTTGCTCTGGTGCAGTTGGTTTGCTCAGCCCCAGAGTTAGAAACAAAAACCCCAACTCTCAGCACACTGAAGAGCCTGGTCAGCCACCCAACAGGCCACATAAAGCCTGCTGAGAAGACAGGACCAGTTCCTCCAAGGCATTCAAGTGTGTAAGCACCTTTGAAAACCTGTCTGTAATGTTCTAGAAGGTGGTTGGCAAGAAGCCTTCTCAGGGTGCCTGGTGGGAAGGGGGAGGTTAGGATGGCTCTCAAAGTCACTTCAGGGATTTCATAATGCTGGGTTTTCAAAAAAATAATATGTTGGGGGTCTTTATAATTTCTTCTGCTCTTTTGAGGTTTCCTCCTTACCCACAGGAACCAGAAGCTCATTCTGCTGTGAAGGAAAGAGTCAAGGATTCTGGAAGTAGCATGGCTTCAGGACCATGAGATTTAAGACAAAAGCTAATTGACACAGCAGAACAGTGATAAGTGCTCACACCAGTAGCTGAGGTCCACTTTGGCTACACAAGGGAGAAGTGGACTTCAGCTCTGGACATATGCTCTGGAAAAGTATTTGGGAAGATATTTCAAGGGTTCAAAGGTTAGGTTAGGTTCAAAGCTACTGAAGTCCTGTCTTCAAGAGTGACTTTAGCACTAGGGCCCTTGATTTCATTACAGCCGTGCAGACCTCTAAGGTAATATTCTCAAAAACAGTTACATCAATATCATGTAACTATATCATTTTGCTGCCTGTGAAAAATGTTTCTATTTAACTGAAGTGATTTTACATTGTTCCTACAGCTTCTGTGAATGTTCCTAACAATGTTTTAAAATAGCCATTTGTTTCTTCTTACAAATTGCAGATTTAGTGGAATCTCTTGGTGAGAACAGAAGCATCTTCTACAGCTTTCTTGTCTCCCTGCTAATTCTTGGTAGATAAAGCTAATGATAATACTAATAAACTGGTTTTCTTTTGTACATTCAGATATTGGGCACCTGTAGCTTGAGCCCTGGGGGCTAGTTACTTCTGAGCAATTTGACAGAGTTTGTATTTAATGAATAAGTAACTTGATTCTTTTCCTTTTTGACCTCTTCCAAGCGATAACGGCCTATCTTTCAGAAAGTCAAGTATGAGGATTTCTTTTCCCCAGCAAGTACTAAAATCTAGGCCTGGAAAAGGGCCAGAGCACACAGGGACAATGTTCCACAGTAACATTTTGTACCTCATTAAAAAAAAATAACAACAACAGCCGACTCATGTGTGAAATAAAACCTCTTTCTTTTCCTCCTCCTTTTGTTTTACAAATATTCATTTATTCATCATACTTCCTGTAAAAATGCCGGCACACATTCACATTCACACTGGATTTTTCTGCTGAAGAAATGATGTGTTAACATGTCTTGTATTATTTTTATGAATTTAGTTTAGCTTACATCAAGCTACTGTGAAAGATCCCCCATCTCAAGGTCTCTATGGCAAGGGAATTCTAGGTGACTTATGGTTTGGATTACTTCAGTTTAGGGGTGCTTCTCTTTAAAAAATCCGCAGAAAGCCATTGCTTCTATGTTCTCTCATATTGAGTACCTTAAAGCTGAGAGACTGCTAAGTCACTCTGGAAAATACTGGCCTGGAAGACTTCACCCATCTGTGCAAATACACCACAATCCAATTAAACTGGCAGACTTTGCAATTATTTGCAGATTTCCACAATCTGGCAGCAGCAAGCAAATACAGCCTGTGTTGCATAAGCAAGTTGTCACAAGCCCGTGTGCCCCACAGCCTGACAGAGCTCCCCAAAATCCTGGAGGAGGAGTGGGCAGTGTGGTGTGTCCTGCAGTTGGGCACATACCAAAGTGATGGGTTTCAGTGCCAAAAGCAACCCCTAGCTGAGCTCCTGGCCACAGAAGGGCAGATTTAAACCTTACAATTTGCTGCACCATCCCCTCCACAACTACAATGTCACAAAGCCAATTTTTTAAGAGTTTTCCATCCTTTGCCACTTATTCTTACATCAACTTTAAGCGAGGCCTTTAAAATGAAACTGAAATATAAGAAAAGAAATTAACAAAAATAAAAGGGTTGTGCAAGGGAAATAATCCAGATGATTTTGCAGCACTGCTACAAACTGTTGCATTTTCACCACTGAGAAAAAGAGAGGTCAAAATGTGAGTGGCCTTTTCTGAGGAAGGAAAAAATATGCTAAACTCAGTAGTAACAACAAAACTACTTCTCCAGCCTGTGTCAGCACAGAACTAATGTTTGTGCTAGCAGAGGGAATGAGAATTGGAGAAGGGCAAAGGTAATCTGGATGATTTCTGTGGCAGTGCTCCATCAGAGTCTTTATAGAGGAGGGGATTCCCTCTGCCAGAACAATTGAGATACTCAAAGGCTCAAAAGTACTTTTAGTCCTTTGAGTACTCAAAGATACTTTCAATTCAAAGAAGCAGTGTGTTTGTCCCTAACGGCTGATTTGAAACTAATCACATTAGTCCAAGCTTCAGGTTAACTTCTTAAAATCTAGGCCTAGACTCCCGTAAAAAGCCCACCGAAACAAAAGTTCTTCAAAGTCACTTTTTTCCACCATCACCATTTCCAGCTGCACATTTTCACCTTGGTTTCACCTCAGTGGAGTGGATGCTCCTCTTGTGCAAGGTTTTTGCTAGGCCTGGGAAGTGCCTCAGGCTAAATTAGTAATAAAAGGTGGGGCTTTGTTTAATATTCAGTGTAGCTCCCAGGTCTGGTTCACAGCACACCCCCACCAAGAGCCGTGTTGGCTGGACCCACAGGTCAGTAAATGGTAGACACTGAATCTTGGCCCCAGGTGCTCAGCCATGGAGGGAATTCCCAGTCCTCAGCTGGTCCCTGCCAGCTGGTAGTTCCATACAACATGAGAGGGAGATCCCCCAAAGGAAACGAGACATTTTCACAAGCTGTGAGGTCACTGGATCCCAGTGCCCCCCACATGTGAGGAGCTGAAGCAGCACATCGAGCAAGGATTCAAGTAGGTGAATAGTAGGAAAGGCTGAGGTGGGAAGCTCTGCCCTGAGACCTGCTGCTCTCAAGACCTGCTCTAGTCACCACCCATGGCTGCTGCAGGCTCTTCTGGAAACCATGGAACAGCAAGGAACACTCAGCTCTGCACAAGCCCCAAAAACCACAGGAGGAAGGGATGAGGGAAGTGAAATCTCTCTAAACTGTGGAACTCAGCCTGTGTGGGAGACCCATCTCAGTTGGATGAGTCTGCACCATTTCAGCAGCCTTTTCTCTCAAGATCTGCAACCATAAAGATGCTCAAACTCTTCCTTTCCAGAAATGAGGAATCAATCCCTTCAAATCATGGCTGTGTCCTCTCCCACAGCACAGAGCTCAACCAGCAGCTCCTATTTCATATCCCACTTGCACCCCAACCAACCAGCTCTTCCAGATCACCCAGCCTGGGGCTTCCTGCTTGTCTTTTGGGGTTGTTTCAAGTTCAGGGTCTTTTAAAAATTAATATATGTTATTAATTCTCTCTGTCTATTTATTTTGTTCTGATATTTATTTATGTAATGCAAAATGAAAATATTTCACTAGAGGAGAGCTAACAGGCTCTAAAATAAGCAGTTCAATAGTCTTCTCTGAACATCCATTTAAAAATGTATTCAAGTAGCATGATGTTCTAGCCATGTGGTATATGCACCTTCATAGAAATAAGGGAGAAAATGGATGAAAAAGCAGCAAACTTAAAAGAAATAGGTCCAGAGCACTGTTCCCTACTTGGATTACACAGCTCAGGCTTTTAATCTTAAGGCTGGGAATTATCTCCATTATTGCTGATACATCCCCCTTACTCCTTATTCCTACAGAGTACCTTCTTTCCAGCTCCTGCATCACTTTCTGGGAAACTGAACTCTTCTGGCAAGCAGATCTCATAGTTTGTGAGCTTTCAAGTCCGTAGAGGTGAAATAGCATTGGCTCATCATTTCTGGGGCAGTTTGCAGTGGTCTATGAGAGTCCCAGCTATCACAGAGCACAGGGTTTGAGTCACCTCATTTTAGCTGCAGAAAATGGGATTCCTCATCTGAACTGCTCATTTTCCCACCGGATGGGAATGAGAAGACAAGCACCATGAGAAGACAAGTCCTTCCTCCTCTCTGGAACACCAGCTGGGATAGGTGGATCACCCTCTGGATGTGCCTGTGTCTGTTTGTGGGCTTCGGAGGGTACCTGCACGTCGAGTTCAGACTGGATGTGAGTTTCTAGTCAGCCTGATTTAAAGGAGTCTTGCCCACAGTGCTGGCATCTCCCTGAGGTTTCCATTTGCAGCAGCACTGTAACAGATGCTGAGAATACATTAAATGCTTTCCTAATGTCACATTCCCATGTCTGCAATCATGGTAATTGCCTCAGTGGAGTTTTGCAATTGCAAACAAGCAGGAAGCCATCTGCAAAGGAATCTGTCTATTAAGATGTGGCCCCTACTCTGGAAGTGCTCGAAAAGCCCCAGCACATTTCTTGGGCTTAAGATAGAAAAGAAAAGAAAAAAAAAAAAAAAAAAAAAAAAAAGGTCAGACTCCTGCAGCAGTATGGAAAGTATCCAGAATATACTCCACTGATCCAAGGAATAGACTGACTTTTGCTTTGGGACTGTGCTAATTAAATACTGCTAACTACATCTGAATAGAATTAAGTCTAATTTAAGGCCCTTTCTGAGCTCCAGGGCAATGTGGGCTTGTCCTAAAAAAAGAAATTACCGACTGCTGACAACAGGTGTCAGCAACAGGAGCGGCTGAACCGGGACTGAATGTGAATTAGATGCAAGTGTAGACAAGGACAAGCTAAGTTCAGCAGTGTTGCTGCAGCCACGATGAGACCTGGCTGGAAGCAGGGATAAACATGGGGAGCACAGCAGGTATGAACCAGAGCAGTCAAGAGTGCAGCTGCTCTCATCAGTGTGTGCAGATAATCAGTGCAGATCTAATTTTCAGTGGCATAGATAAGGTTTGTTTTAGCACCACACATGCCAAAAGTACCTTAGGTTCCCATAGGAATTCTAGGGTGACAGCCAAGGGGAATGTTTTGCAACAAGTACTGCGCTCCCCTTCTCTTACTTCTCCCCCTGGCCCTGCAGTCCACAGGAGTTCCTCCAAGGAGGGATCAGGTGTTTTACTTCTCTTTTCCATGTTAAGTTGAGCAGGAAAGGTGCTACGAAGGCCTTGGACAAACCAGAACACTACTGGCCCCACCAGTCCTTTGCTGGCCGCTCTTTCACTGCCATTTCCTGCTGGCTCCTCCACATGTTTCTTTAGCAACATCCCATGTCTCTTCTTCTCCCCTCCTTGCTCTTTTGCTTTAAAATATACATTTAAGATGGGGGATTTTTTTCCATGCCCTTTCTTTGTAATTTATCCCATGTGTGTATATGACTCTTCCCATAAAAAGCTTTTGCCCAAGTCTGTCTTTGGTTTTTATGTTTTGGCTTTATTTTTAATATTTTTTGCTGTCATGGTCTTTTTCTCCTCTGCTTTCAAACCCAGGCCTGTTTAACCCTTCCAGCCTTCCTGACCTCCACAAGCACAAACATCAGTTCTCTCTCCATATGCTGTCATTCCCTCTCTGTCAAGGAAGCAAGAAAAACAGGTTTGTGGACAGTATTTGTTAACAGAACAAAACCAGCAGGTTAAAATTCCACTGGGCTTGTTTTTGGTCTGGTAGAAAGAAGGGGTAAGGGCAGGACTGAGAGCTGAGGACAAATACTCAGGCTCCCACCTGAGCTTAGTGGAAACCTGCTCCTCCACAGGTATGGGGAGGGGAAAGGCAGCAAATCCAGACTCAGTAAAGAAAGGGCAGTTTCATCCATTTCAAAAGAGTCACACCCACTCCAAATTAACACCCCTGTTTTAATTTACCTTCATACCTTCTGTTAGACTAATTTATCTTTCAAGTCATATTACAAAATGAAAGCTTTGCCAGGGGTTAAGGGTGTTGGACCAAGCTCAGAGGCTTTCCCTGCTTCACATAGGTTAGATTTCCTGCAAAGAAAGAAAAGACAATTTCTGCTCCTGATTTGTGACAAGGCTGTATAGTGGATCCACACTTGAGCCCAGAATAAGTCCCTTCAATACTCTCTCAAGAAAAACAATTGTCCATATGCCCAGCTTTCCACTGTAGCAAAGTAGACTTATTGTGTTAGAAGGATGTATGGGCTTAACACTGCCTTCAAAAAGCTTAAAAAACCAAAGAGAATTGTTGACAGTGGGCAGGAGCTGGGACAGTCATTGGTGTCATTGTAGAACAGCTGCAGCAATTTTTTAGACATCCCACCTCAGGAAGTCTTAACTACTGGACCTTTTCCATTTCCACCTTTAGGAGTTCTGGGGTGTCTGAGTAAGGAGCATCAGAAAGATTCACTGAGAGAACTAGGCTGTTGCTACAGGACCACTAGATTCTCCTTTCCAATAGAATATGCCAGGATATGCAGATGAAAAGCCCTCATTTGGAAAGGATTAGTCTGAACTCATTTGGGTCTGAACTCATGCAAATTGACCAAATATGTTTGTTGACTATAAATCTAATAGCAGAAAACATTTCTAAGGAAAGATGAACCACTTGGACCTGAGACATCACCTTCCTTGCCATATTTTATGCTATGTTGTTGCTTTTTTTTGTTGGTTTTGTTTGGATTTTTTAAAATAAAACAACAGCACCTCAGATAAATTAGGGTGTTTATCAGAGGGAATTCCACTAGAAACATGTACCTTTGGGAACTGGGATAATACACCTGATGGAAAAAATTGCTCACCCTTGTTTATTCTGACCTGTCCCCTTGACAGCTCTTTACTTTGTCCTGCAAGTGACAGTGGCCAATCACCCCCTCAAGACATTCATTAATTTATTGGCATTTATCATAGATATCCTCTCCAGGCTGTAGAATTAGGAAAGGTTCAAAGAACAAGCTCAATTAATGCTTGCATAATTGGGATGGCAAGCCATCCCATACTTTGGACCACATCTGTCACCCTTCACTGAATATTTTCCATTTCCACATGCCTTTTCCAAGCTGAGAAGAGCAAAACTGCTCATGGATGTGGGCATACCACAGAATTGTACAGGGGCAGGGTGAACATTTCTGATTTCTGACAAGATTTTATTTGTAAAATGAGTCGAGGTCTTTAGCCCCTGCTGACCCCTGTTCCTGTATTACAGCCCATGAATGTTTCTCCATTGCAGTGGTGAGCACTTAGCTCATTGTTTTCCATGGGAGGCTTTTTCCCATATGCATCACTCTGTGTTTATGCACAGTGACACTAATAATGTATCCATGCTGCCCATTCCCACACTGAGCTGCTCTTCAGCTCGCTCATGCACTGTTGTTCAGAGCCCAGTGCTCCTGCACAGCTCCCTCTCCTTCTGACAATAGAGCACAGAGAGCGCTGCAGCCTCAAGGGCTGCCTTTCATCCAGGTACCAAGCCAGAGGCAAGGAGGCAGCATGCCCAGCCCAGGGGTTACAATGGGGATAACTATCCTTGGGTTCACACTCCCCCTTACCTCACACTTGACACACGCCCCTGCTCCTCACAACCCAGCCACAATGAGCCACTTCTGACCAGAGCCACTTCTGACCAAAACCTGTAAAGGCAACTCCCTGCTCCTGAACTTTCCTTTCTCACAGATTCTCTCAGAAACTAATGGCCATGGCTACAAACCTTTATTTCCACCTTTATCCTCTTACTCAGCCTACTTGAGTCACCAGTTTACTTAAATGATTCCTATTACACACAAGTAATTTTTCTTGCAATATGCACCTCTTGTTGTCTCTTTAGGTCAAAAGGAAAATCCATGAAAACCAGGTTGACCAGCTCCTCGTAGGGTCCTACAACTGTTATTCAGCACCACTCAACTGCTGCACATCCTTAAACACATAAGCACCCCAGGACCTGTGCCTCCACTGGAAAGAGGGGTTGTTTTTCCTTCCCCTGCTCTGAAGTGTTGTGGCTGGGGGATATCTCTGGCCCCATGCAGATAGTCAGCCTTGTATAGAGAAACCAGAATTACTAGACACATGGCAAATCCAATAAGTTTAAAAAGACTTTTCATAGCTAGGCATGCCAAAAAGAGATGCTGAGATAGGACATGAGGTATTTGGGGGTGGTTTTAATTTGTGTCATAGGCACATGCTTTATTTGTGTGTAGAGTGACTACTCAGTTAATTTTTACAGTGCACATAAATAGTAATTACTTGGTACAAGATCCATTTTCCTATGAATGTAAAACATGACTAATGAAAGAAAACCCATATATTGTAAGATATTTCATCTGTATTGTTTCAGAGTGAAGCTGATAGAAGCCAAACAGAACACAAATATGTATTAAATTAAATCACCCCTCCCCCTATACTCATGAAGTCATAAAGTGATTTGGTGGGGAAATGTAAGCATGGAGAATCAGTTTATTGATAAACTGCAGGGCAAAAAAAAAAACAAACAAACAAACAAAAAAAAAACCACAAAAAAAAAAACCACAAAAAGCAGTGGCAAAAAGCAATAGCACATTTTTAAAGTTATTATGATACCAAATGCAAGGCCAGAGTAGAAATGTGTGTAGGTTAAATTATGCAGATTTCAAAATGTTTCAGACCATGTCAGCAAGAAAGGAGAAGAGTTCAGAAATAAGTTCCCAGAGAGGGCACACAAACAATTACTCAAAAAAGAAGCTTGGGAAATGTGGGGAAATGCTCAGTAATTACTTTTTCATTTGTTTTGCTTCATTCAAAACAATTCAACAAGGGAACATGAAACACAAAAATTACAGTAAATTAGCTTAGCCCAGAGTATGTTCATTATTTATGAACACCTACACCCTCTGCAAAATAAAACCAATAGATTCCATGCAGGCACATGGAATTTCCCTGGTGAAATACATGAAGATGCATTCTAAAATCTGTGAGCAAAAGGGAGAGCAAATAATGGAGCTTTTTAAGCAGTAGCCTGACTCACATTAAAATCAAGGAATTTTGACTTCAAAGGGAGACAGATGGAGAACAGCAGATTAGAAGGAGCTGCAACCAATGTTCTCCTTCAACCTCTCCAAATAAATTCCTCCAGCCCAAGGCCTACATTTCTTTGTATAAAGCAAGTGTTTTGGCATTAAAGATGGAGCAGAGCCCTGCAGAAGTTGTCCCAGGTAGTAGGTGTCAATGCAAACTTTGAGGAACATGAAGGAAAAGACTAGGAGGAAAATGAAGATCACCAAGATAAAATTTTCCATCATAAAGGTGGGGTGGGGGCAGGCAGCCAAACTCCACATCAGGAACTTTATGGCTGGGTGCGCAGGTGCCATTATAAAACCAGAGGTGCTGTGGAAGTGACATCTCAAAGTGTGAAAAAAAAAGGGATTTTATGAAACAGAGTAGAGAGATTACAGGGAGCAGTGGAGTCTGTATTCCTGAAGCACTAGGCAGGAATTGGCCCAGTCAACTCTTCTCTTCTGTGGGACTGAGGGTAAGAGCACACAAAGTGCAAACCAGTCTTAGGACACAACTCTTGACAGAAATGCTCTTGGAACAGTGCAGGTTAAACATCAATAGTGGTGGCCTGGCTTCAGCCAAGCCAGGGAACCAAATTAAAATACCTTTTCTAGTTTATTTTCCACCTCCTTCCCCATTTCTCCCCAAACAGTAGCAGGAGGATCTTGCCACTCACATTTGCACTGTACTTAGGAATGTGTGTGACTATTTTAGGACAATTTGGAAACCCTTGGGAACATTCCTAATTAATAAACATAGTTTTTTGTTGGGTTGTGTTTAGGGTTTCCCCCCATTTATGGTTAATTCCTCCCTCAACAGATTTTGTAAAATGGTCCATTCTCCCTCCTCCTCCTCCTCCCTCTCCACCTGTCAATCCTCCCTCCCTCCCCCTAAATGGAAAACCTGTGTTAAGATCATTCCCGGACCCTGCCCTGGCCTCACTCCGAGGCCCCTCCTCTCCATCTAGAATCTTCCATCCAGCGCCTCGAGTGACAGGCTGGTCGCCGGGGTTCCCTCCTTCCCCCATACCCCAATGGACAATCCCTCTGCCCGTTCCCCTGGTTGCCGTTCCCCCGTGTTCTCCCATTGGATGGTGGCTTCCCCCACCCCTGGTTTCCACCCCTGTTATAATCCCCTGCACCGAGTGCTCCTCGCCTTTCGGGCACACCTTCCCTCCGAGCTGAGGTGGCTGCCGCGTGTGTCCCCAATAAACTTGGATTAGGGTGCGTCCTTGAGGACACCCCCTCGCTTCTGCCAAAGTCACTTGTCGCCTCTTTTGTTTCTGGTGGTCGTCAACCCACGGGTCACTGACCCTGCCCGCTGTGGCCAGGAGAGGTGGCCCCCGCTGCCCACGGTGCTTGAGGGTGCTGGGCAAGAGGACCATTAAGAGAGCGCAGTGACAATTTTTATTTTCTTTTCCTGTATTCCCCTGTGGATTTCCATCATCTTCCTTTGCCAGCTATTGTGTACAGAGCTATTCATTATCCAATAGCAAGGCAATCCCTGGAACTCCAGGTATCCTAACCTGGCATTACCATTCAAGACGGGGAGTTATTCTTCAAAACTGAAGAGCACTTGCCCCTCTAGTCAGCTCTAGGCCTGCTGGTACAGTCCAGCTCTTTGGTAGGCAGAAATACAAGAACTTCAAAAGATTCTGCCCTGAAAACTCTCCAGTCTGTTGTCTGTACAGGGGACAAGGACAAGGAGGAACAAGTTCACATGAGTCTCTTGCTGTTTACTAAAAATACTGCCAACATGATACTTCTGATAATTTTGTTAGCAGTACTCGTTTAGAAAAAGGAAGTACAGATGGGTGAGGAGATATAAAAAGACTGTTTTTCTTCTCCTTGTGACATGTTGTGTAACTACAATGCTGGAGAGAGCTGGCAGTGAGGAAAAGCATCAGGGTCAGCTCTGCTTTGCCCAGGTGGGTATCCAGGGAGAAAACAATGCTGCTCCCTTCAATATCCCTCCCTCCTGCCATCCTGTCTGAGTCTAGGATGAAGTTATAATTTATATATTTGTTTATTTCTTATAATTTCTTATAATTTATTTGTTATAATTTATTTTCTCTATGCGTGGATTGTCATCCTACCTAGTCAGTTAAGTACACTCGCTGAGTAGTCTTCTGTCAGATATCAAAACTATTTTTCCCACTATGATCTTGTGCTGAATGTAAATTTAAAAGATAGGGCATAAGTACCTCAGGTGATCTGATTTTGTTTTGCTCCAGAGTTAATGTTTATACTTCCCCTGCAAAAGTCAGAAGGCTTTTGAGATATTCAAACCCAATGGGATGAGGCTCTGCACAAGCTGCTTGAGCTGACCCTGCTCTGATATCCTCAGCTGGGAGCAGACGATCTTCCATTGTGAGCAAAGAGCAGGCTCAAGACTCTCTGATGAAATTGGACAGGCACAAATCTATGGGGCTGATGACATGCATCCCAGGGTCCCAGGGAGCTGGCTGATACTGGATCCAAGTCACTCTCCATCACTGAAAAGGAATGGCAGTCAGGCAAAGTCCCTGGTCACTGAATTTCTTTCCCCGTAGGCTGGTGGGACTCTGAACAGGCTCCCCAGGGAACAGTCTCAGCATCAACCCTGTCTTAGTTCAGCAAGTGTTTGGACAATGGTCTCAGGCACAGGGTGGGATTGTTGGTGTGCAGAGCCAGGGGTTGGACTCAATGATCTATGTGAGTCCCTTCCAACTTAACATATTCTGTTGATTCTATGAATGGAAAAAGGGAAACATCACTGCTATTTTCAGAAAGGGCAGAAAGGAAGACCTGGGGAGCTACAGAACCTGGTCTGTGTGCCTGGGAAGTCATGGGGCAGAACCACAGTGAGGGCAAGCTGCGCCTGCACTGCTCAACAAGGGAAGCCCAGCTGGTGTCATCTAAGTGGACTTCTCCTTAGGCCTAAGGCTTACTACGGCCTGTGACACAGTCCCACATGGCATCCTGGATCTCCAAACTGGAGAGACATGGATTTGAAGGTTGGACTATTCAGTGGATAAGGGATTGGCTGGAGGGACACAGCCAGAGACCTGTGGTCAAGAGCTCTATGTACAGGTGGACACTGGTGGCAAGTGGTGCCTCTCAGGGCTCTGGCTCAAGACAGGTTCTCTTCAATATTTCCATCAATGACACAGAGAGTGCAAGTGCACCCTCAGCTTCTAACTGGGCTGCTTCCCCTCTCCTCAAATGTGTCAGTAAAAAATACCCCAACAACCAACAATAACAACAACAATGGCAACCAAAAAATCCCACAATCTATACACCAAAGAGACTTATTGAAAGGGTTTAAGTAAGTGATGTTTGGTAGGTCATTTAGAATTCGTACAAGAAAGCTGTCAAACTCTGTGATGCACTCAGGGTTTGTGCGGATTTTAGGCCTTTCTAATGATGTTATCAGGATAAATATGTTGTGTCACCCACACATCTCTGCTATATTTATCCTGAAAATACTCCTGTGGGGCAGGGCAGTCCTGTTTACCCATTAACTCATGGGGAACAGAAACTCAGATGTCCAAGTGACTTGTCCAGGATCACCCAGTAACTCTCCAGATCAAATTATCTTCTAACTATGCCTTCCTTCCTCTTGCCTACACAAGAGAATTATGGCTCTCCTTTCCACTGCAGCTGCATTAGGGCAACTTTGGAAGGCAGACAAGCAGAGGAGTCCCTGTCGTGTAACCCTTCAAGCAACAGGACCTCAGTGACTCTGCCAATGGAAATTCCCAGTATGGATAATGACTCCATATCAACCAGTTCATACTGAACTGTATACCAGCCCTGTTATCTCCCTTCATCTCGTTCAAGTCTCCCATTCTACAAGTAGGTGATAACAGGGGCAAAGTACAGTGCTGTGTGGCACTGAAGCCTGAACAGAGATAACTGGTCTGAGAACTTGTACCTTACCAAAATGTTCTTCTGGGGGAGAGAGGGAGAGAAGAATGTTGGCTGTGAATTAAGGGCAGGGAGTCCTCCATCAACTGAGTCCAATAATTTGAAGGTGGCTCACTCCACTTTGGAAGCTCTCAGGCATCACCACTGAAGTGATCCACCCTTGGGAGAGGAGTTGAGGAAGGCAACAAAAGCTCAGTGGAGGCATTGAATGGGTTGCCATACATATGGCCTAAAGGTCTGAGTGCCCTGGGGATCTCTCAAGGCTTTCTGTGTGTCAAGTGGAGGCACAGCATCATCAGTATTTCTGTGGTCCTTCTGTGATTCCTGAGGCCACAGTTGTGCTCATGGAAACTGAGCTTCAGTCAGCATCTAATATTGACTGTTCTCAATACAGGACAGAGAAGGGATGGGTCAGCAAAGGAGGATTTTTTTCAATAACAGAAAAATTTGTAGTTTGACAGGCTTGTAGTAAACATAAATTATCAAGCAGGTCATGGCTCAGATCCTGAAAATTTACAGCAGCAGCTACTAAAGAGTAATCATGGGGATTCCCTGAGTATGCTGAACTGGAGCTGTAATTAGACCATTTAGATATTATCTTCCTAACAGAGAAAATTGCTCAGCTCCACAATGCCTGCTGCTTCTACTTATTCTGGAAGTTCCCCCACATATTTATTTACACTAAAGGAAATATCTGATCTCTGTTTTCTTTGCTGCAGCAAAAATCCTCCTTACATCATGGGATCCCTACCCCAAGTACCCCAGGTAGCTCAGGATTAGCCTTCCAGTCACTGGGAATGAGAAAATACCCAGTTATTTACTGTGTTCTCCTCTTACCTTCCCCCTCTGCTTCCATCCCTCAGGGAGTTGCTCCCTTTTGAGTGATGAGCTGTAAACAATACAACACACATTACAAATTGTGTGTGTAGAGAGGATGAGTAATTGTTTTGAAAATAAGAAATACTACATAACCACTCCCTTCATGGCTACCAAGAATTGCCTTCAACTCCCAAACAAACTGCCAATTACTGCATTTACACATAACATGGATGGACCAGACTTACCTCCCAGGTGCTTTGCCATCCCACTCTCAGTGAAACTGAGGCAATCTGTTTTAGGACAGCTCTGAAAAATCTCCTGCATGTAACAGCCTGAACCCACTTCCGAACAAAATTTGTTTTGTATGGCATTTATGCATCATCCTGTCAGCAAAACTCCCAGCCCGTTATACCATCTGCCAGCAGAGAAAAAATAGATGTCCATTTTGATCTGATTTTCATACTAATGAGAAGTATTGGACCCAGGAGCCTCAATATCATTGCCTTGTAAAGTAAAAATGTCAAAATTATTTGAAGTGGCTGTTAATTAACACCTTGCATCCCCTCTAATCTCACCACAGAACATGAAAGGAGACTTTACCCCACATCCCTGGATAGAAATGCAAGATGCAAGAAGTGCAGATTGCTTCAGGCCATTCTCACCTAACTTGCAGCCCTGTTCCACTGCAGGCAGCAGGGTCTGTATCTTCTTAGCAAGCTCACTCCTTTCAGAGTTGGGAAAATAGAAGGAAAGAAATACCTTGTATGAGAGCTGATGACAGGGGAATTTGAATTCTTTTGTCTTGCTGTTGTCAAAACCTTTTGTCTTGCTGTTGCCAAAAAATGAGTGTTTGCAGAGACCTACCCTAAAGAGTAAACCTTGAGCTCATTGCGGGATGAGAAGCCTAAAATTAGGTTTCTTCCTACATCATTTTTACCCTTGTTGAGAGTGTGATTTTTTACTTTTGCAGGACAGAGGCAACCTGGACTGAGAAAGCCAGGAAGGGAAGAGCATGGTCAGTTCAAATAGTTGTAACAAAAAATCAGGATATTCCTACCATGGAGCAATTCCTGGGTGAATCACTTACGAACAAGTTAACAAGTTGAGATTTCAGGTCTGACAGATATTCGCAGTGGAGCTTTAAGAGGAAGGGTATGCCCAGCTGGGCAGAGAAGGAACCTGGGAGCTGCTGCTTTGAGGAAGAGGTACTATTTTGAGCTTTCCTCTGTAGTATGAGACAAAAAAAAAAAAAAACCAAACAAACAAACAAACAAAAAAAAAAAAAAAAAAAAACAGGGAGAAGTGGGCTCCCTGTTGACTGGCCAGAGCAGCTCATGGCTGTAGCATCACTCTCTGGCTTTTCTTTTGGTTGCCTCTGACCTCTTGGTGATAGTTACAAACCTTAGGGGAATTTTCTCCTCATTTGACATCTTCTGCCCCCTAAGAAACACCTCCCAAGGAGCCTCCCAAGGTGTCTGCAGGAGTAGACATTACTTACACCTTACCTGTGGATGGCGGGAGTAACTTTAAACCTTTTTTCTGCCTTTATTTAGTCATCTGAAGAGTCCAGCTAGATGTACAGCAATGGTGCCATCTACAGATCTGGACACTTGCTAAGTGCAGCCCTCAGGCTGTGTACACACAGCCTCGTGCAGCTGCAGCCAGGCTTGTCAGAGTCCAGGACATCCCTCTGGCTGCCCTGGCTGTCTCCAGACCCTGGCAGGGGGCTCAGAGACCCTGGCATGAAGTCAAAAACATCACTGGCTTCAGTTTTAGCCCATGGAAAACTGCTAACTCTGGATGAGGAATTACAAGTCACAAGAGTTTTACTAGTGTGATATTTGAACTAACACAGGGTAGAAAAGTAGAATTTGGGGATTTTTAGAATGGGGTTCAAGGGGATACAAGATGGAGGGATTTGGGCATGTCCTAACCTTCTTCTTTGTCTTGTCCTCCATGTCTTGGTGTGATGGTGGTACTTTTCTATTGGTTTAAGGTAGAGATTCACAGTCTAACATAGATGATGGGAACTGGTAAAGAAATTGTAAACATACACATGTAGTTTTGAGTATATAATGTGGGAGCCGCTCAGGGCTTGAGGACAGATGGCCGTGGCCTCCTTGCTAGACAGAGCTTGGCAGGTCAGAGAAGGAATGTTTAGATAAGAAGAAATAAACCACCTTGAAAGCACAATCGAGCGCATTCCAGGCTCCTTCTTTGGTTCTGTTCAGGCTAGGGAAGCAAAGACTCTTTTCGATCTCTCTTGGGGTCAGCATAACCTAGGAACCCTGAGAGGGAAATCCACAGTGCTTGTTTAAGAGATTAGAACAGCTCATCCTAGCTGCTCTTCAGTCCTCTGCCAAAGCTGCCAGCCCCAAGGTGAGGCTGATTATCATGAGCAGGTCCAAATTCTTTGCAGCCTGAAGGAGAGGGACCGGGAAGGACTCGCTGCTTAGACCACTTCCATTAACCTGGTCTGTGTCAAAGCAATCCAAAGCTTTGTTCAGAACTCTGACCAAACCTGAATTTGGGGAAAAGCTACCACTTTTACAGCTATCTCAGCACTTGGTGTAAAAGAGTAGACCTAAAGTCTGCCAGATGAATCTAGTTTCAAACCCAGAGACATTGGGCCATTCGCACTGATAAACTGGAAACTTGCTTTATAAATGCTGTAGAAAAGTTCGTATTGTGGTGTTTCCAGGCTGACTGCAATTACCACCTTTTCCTAAAATTTTCAGCCCTTAGATGGATGAGTGAACCCATTCTTCCCACTTTTACAGTAGTATAGATCAGTATTTACTCCACTGGAAGGATATGAGGTGGTGTTGAGCACACAGGATCCCAGACATGCAATTCACAGGCTGGCACAGATCCCCCAGAGACGTAAGCTGTGCAGTGTGGGTCCAGGCAGTAAAACAGTGTGTAAACTGCATGTGACAATGGAACTTCCCAAATAATGATGGGAAGAGCCATCCATGGAGGTAAACTCACAGCTACCAACTAGTAACACATCACAGCTTGTGTCACCCAGCTGGAGGCATCAGACATCCTCTGCCATGGGATCTTACAGTGTTTCCTTGCTGCTCTTGAAGGTAACTGAGTAGTCTGGTTTAATGAGACACAGGAAAACCCAGTCAACTTGATTTGCTGCACCTTTGCATTGTAGGATTCTTGCAGCTTTGTATGAAGCAGCTGTAAAATAGCTTTTCCTTGTTATGAACTCTGGTTCAAATGCCTTTCCATGCATCAATTCCATTCCTTATGGGAAATTCTTTGGTTCCAAGCTGGCCAACACTTATACTATTTGTGGTTAATTTACAAGCACACGATTGGTTCCACTGAAATTCGCTGAGGACTCTGGGGTAAAACTGAAAGTTCAAAATCAGGCTTGTCAGGATGATCTGCCAATAGAATGCTTGTAGTATCAGGGCAGTCCGGCTCAGATGAAAGACCATAATTCTATGGTTTTATCTCACATTCAGCAATGGAAGATGGGTATTTCGAGATGAATATTCAAATGCACACCACCAGACTACCTGGTGACCATGGCTTAAATTTAAATACTTTTGCAGAATATTCAGATAATATAATATCAGGTTTTTTTCCCCCTGATATTGCCTGTAGTTTCCTCAGAGTTTAAGAATCTGCATTTTTAAAAAAATCCATGTTATTTCTTCTTGTTATTCTCTTTAGTGCATAGCCAGGTGTGTCACCCTGATTCTTAAGATTTTCTAAAGCCTTCTGAGTTTACATTCTGTTAGAGAACTTTCCCACACAATTTATGTAAACAACATACTGCTTTGCATTCCTTCATGGGGGTGAAGAAACTTAATATACTAGTAGTTTGTCCAATGTCTTTAGAGAGGTGGCCCAACGTGGAGCAAATCCGCTACCACCTTTGGAAAAGTATAGAAGTTGGAGTCAGAGAATAAACTTTCTTCTTCTTTACCTTGCAATAGCAGTGGCTCGCGTTGTGCTTTCACATATCCTATAGCAACACAGGTGCTTAAAGGAAATTTATTTAGGCTTGGATGTTCACTCCATTTTACCTCAGCTTTACACCGTTATCAGTCAGTGACCTTCAGGTCACTTTTCCTCCCTGACTTGTAAAACAGACTTGAGAGCCTCTCAAGGATCCAAGGACAAATTCATTTAACCATCAACTCCTAACTTAACATTTCCAAATAATCTCTCAATGATTTAGGAGCCCATTGTCCTACTTTCAAAAGGGATTTAGCTAGGTAAGGATGTAACAAACAGAAGAAGCTTTTTTGGGCAAGTAGTTCAAAAGATCTCTCAATAAGCTCTATGGCCACAGCTCCCTTTGAACCAGGGGCAAAGGAACCAGCCTGCTGGTTCAGGATGCTCACTGGGATATAACTGGGCAGTTTTGCCAAGACTGGCAAAATAGAGTAGGAAGGAATGTGCCAGCCTGCAGAAGGGAGGGCAGGGACTACAGAGCAGAGACAGGAGTGTTACAGGGGAAGCTCAAGTCATGGTATGGTGTGGATGGGGAGGCAGGTCTGGCATAAGAAGAGCACCAGCTGAATTGTAGTACTTGGGATGCTTGGAGGAGGTCAGCTGTGATGGAATGGCATGGGAAGGAGCTGAGGAGTAGAGTGCAGGCTCATAGGAAGAGCCAAGAGACTGCTGTGCATAGTCCAGCATTCTGACTGTGCCTGCACTGCAGCACAGACCCTTGGTGTGTCCCAGTCCTGCTTCTCCAGGCGTCTGGAGCCCCTGGATCTACCAGAGGAGGCAGCAGCCCCCTCCCAGCTCAGGTATCCTTTGCCTGGATAGGAGGGTGCAGGAAACACCCACAGGCATTCCCAAGTCCTGCACTGAAATGAAGGCAGGCTGCAGCCTGGGGTTTGCCTTATTCAACCAGCTCAGGTGGCACAGACAATGAAATTCCTTCTTCCATATGAACTGAAATTCCTTTAAGGAGCAGAAAAGAGTGGTTCAACCAGAGAATGTCTGAAGAGAGCTGCAGACAGTGTTTTGTCTGGGTACATTCCTTTGCTCAGGTGACAATGCCACCATGGCCAAGGAAGACATGTGCCCCACTTGTCAGGGACTCATTCACTGTAAGCAATGCTCACCACACACAGGGCTCTAGAAAGGGCTCTGCCAGTGTGTAAATGCCCTTTTCCAGCACACTGTCAGATGCCCTTCTTCAGATTTCATAATTAAAAATTAATTAGAAAGCACCAGCTGCACACATCAGTCTGCAGTGAGGATTGTGGAGAGACATGTTCTGATTAACACCAGGGGGATGTTCTTCCCACTGCCATAGTAAAGTCATTCATGCAGAAGACTCCTGTTGGAGTTAACAAGACTTAGTTATTACAATGACCTTTGCTTGCCATCTAATCTGGGAAAATGATAGTAGAAAATAAGGATTGGGACTGTCAGACAGAAAGAGCAGGCAGAGAGATGTAACAGGACATAAGGTACCTCGTGTCCCTCATCAGCATCTGCTATGGAACATGCTAATGACATACTGACTGAAAGACACAAATCCCCAACTGAGACAGCGAAAGGGCCTTGTGTTTTATTCTAAACAGCTTTAATGCTCTCCTGCCTAAAGGAAGCCCAGCCCACACTGTGAGGGAATGTGCTGAGGCTGAGCCAGGACAAAAGCATCTATCCTTGCTCCTCCCTTCTCCTGCTCACATATCAGACTTGGCAGCACAGGGGACAGGACTCAAGAGTCAGTCAAGCTCCAGCAAAAAACCCTCTTTCTATGAAAAAATCTCTGAAACAAGAACCCAAAAACTTTCACATCAATTTCTAAATAAAACCAAAGATGGACAAATACAAGCTGGGGCACCAATCTTCATGAGAGATCTCCTTGCTCCCAAGCATGCCTCTGGCTAAGCCTATTGTGAAATCACAGCACCAGCTTCCCCTGTGTGCACACACACATACACACACACACACACAACCCTTTTTGTAAAAATCCTCTGCTCCAGAAGCTCCTGGGAGCAGTAGGAACAGTGACATAAGGGCTACTGCTGTCTTCCTAAAATTTTTGGTGTGTTTGTCCCACTTTTGCCCCATTCTTTCAAAGACATCTGTGGTGGTGTTGAAAACCAGTGGCTCTGCTGCTCTCCTCCCAGCTCTCCAGACGTGGTTGTGCCTGCTGAGCCACTGCTATCAATCCTCTCTTTCCAGCTGCAAGCCTTGTGACTCAGATTCTCCAGAAAAAAAAAAAAAACCTTGGCTCAGCATCATAAGCAGGAGGGATTAAAACTCATGAAAAATGAGCTCATACCAGCCCTTTTTATAAGTCTCTAATGGAGGGACATATGAGCTGGTCAGACCCCCTGCCTTTGCCTTTTCCCCCCTCCCCCTTCTCTGATCTTCCTGTTATTCTTGGCCACAAACTGCTGGGCGTTTCAGCTGGGGCACTTGGATCAGGAGAGGATATCCCATTCAAAAGCCCAAATCCCAGTGTGGCCTTTTCCTGCTGGAAGCAGTTGTAAAATTTTTTTTTCCTTTCTTTTCTTGGTACAGTTTTCCTGACCTACATATTCTAGCATGTTGTAACTTCTGCTCTATCAATGACCCATATTTCAAACTGAAAAAGAAAAACCCTGACACGACATGGTACTAGATGTGCATGGGAAGCTGGGACCCAGCCCTGTGAGATCTCCAAGCAGTTGCCCAAAAGTAAGGCCGATTTAGTAGCTTCTTTTTATTCCCCCTCCCCATCCATTCAACCCAGCTGCTTCTACTTAAGAACCAAAACAAAGCAGAGATCTCCTGCTAATTCATTTTCAGACTGGGAGAGGTTTTGAACAAATTAGTCAGGCTGCTCTAGACTGTTCCCCTTCACCCCCAGCACATCCAAAAGGGGAGACCCATCACCCTCAAAGGGATCTGTGCTCCTGACACCCCCAAGTAATGAGACAGTTCTTGGATCTGAACCCCCATGTGGAAGCAGAGTGCCCTGAAAAGCATCAAACCTGCTGGGAACACCCCTCCATCCCAGATCGTGGGATAGGCTGCAGCAGAGGTGGTGGAAACCAAGCCAAATGCTGCTGAGGGGGTACCAGGAGTGATTGCTTGGGCTGGAGGAGATGGACACAAGGGTAGAAAGGGGACCTAGAGGAGCATGGCTCCTCCAGGAGCACTGTCCTTCAGGATCACCCTCTGCTGCACCCCTGGAGCTGATGGGCCACAGCTGCACAGGCCTCCCCATCCCATCTCCAGCTCTTAGTGCCATCCCCCTGTATCTGTTTACCCTTCATATACTTCTTATTGACAAATTAGGATTAATACAGCCAAGACCAAAAGCATTTTCCTTCCTCTAAACCCATTCTTTCTTTACTCACTTCTTCCTCTGCTCTCTGTTGCAGCCGCCCACCCTAATCCCACCTCCGTCGTGCAAACTCATCCTCCAGGAGCTAACAGATTCCTTCTCCCTGCTTTCCCTGCATTTAGCAAAAGCCTTTACCATAACATATACCAAACCCAGCCTTGTCTTTGCTGCTGCAGCAGCAGACATGTCCAAGGCTTTGCCTTTTGTGCCAGGATGAAGAATGTGTTCATTTGGCACCTACAAGTCTCCACCTTCAGCACTGCAGTTGTCAAATCCGGTCCCTTTTCTTTAGAACTGAAGGAATATAGTGGCTTCCTCCATGGACTCCTCACTGGCAACCACAGCTGTGATACCAATTTCAGGTGACAGGGTCTTGTTCTAGTTCACCACAGATTTCTAACAGTAAGTAAAGCATAGCCAAATATCTGTTTAAGTATTCTAATTTATTGTTATTATTTAATTCTATGCAAATCAATTTAGATGGTCAGAAGATCAGTGTCTGTAAAGGTGTTCAATTCAATGAACTCCCATGTCAGAAAGATGATTTCTGCTGGCTGAACATCTGTACCTTGGGCTCTGAAATTCATTCTCCTTTTTTTCTTTGAATCTATTTCTAGGCAGCTCTGTGCTAGAATAGTACACAGTAGTGTTATTTAGTAAGACACTAAGTACAATTCTAGACTCTAGATGGCTCTTAATGGAAAATTAGCTTTCTTTCCAGACTTTGATACTATCTTCCTTCTTTTACATCTGAGGCTCCAGCCTGTCCTGGAGCAGTTACCCACGAGTGGAAAGGGCTCTGACCCAGAGCTTGGGGAGAAGCCCTCAGTGCATGCAGGGTCCAGGGAGAGACTCCAGGCACCACAGGCACAGCTGACCAGCAGGTCACAGAGGAGCCAGCACTGGCAAAGTCTCACGTGCAGGGATGTGTTTTAGAAATAGCCTTTAGATACCTTATAATTATAAAAAAACAAACACTTGTTGAATTGGGGTATTGAATTACCTCTCCTTCCACCATGCCCTATCTAGTCTTAGACTGTTAGAAGAAAGGGGATCCCTTTTTCCTGTGTGCTCAGTGAAGAATTTCAGAGTCTCACATGAGAGGCTTGGTTTGGAAATACCAAGTGTATTTGGTATTTCCAAATAACACTACTACTACAGCTCAAACACACTGCGGCTGCAAAGCACTGACCTTGCAGGAGGATAAAGGAATTCACCCTCAGCATTAAGCTGTGCCATGGGGATAACTGGCATTCACTCATGGGTGTATTTCTAAGGAAAAATCAGGGAGGGCTGGGTTTCCTTTTTGTTCTGTCCTTACCTCACACCAGCCAGGTCTCCTGCAGAGACACGCTCTTCTGCCTTTTACTTCCTGCACCAAATACACAAATCTCTGCATGATCCCAAGTGTTTGATGGGCACTTCCCTGCTGATTATTTGGTGGTGCTATGGCTTAGCAGGGTAAGGAGGTCAGTACTGGTGGTTTTCTTTCCCTCTTTCTGCTTACAACATGCCCCATTTCCAGAGACAATGAGCACCTTCATCCCAGTCCCCACTGAATCGTATGGAAAATGAGAGGGAATGGGGGGGCTGATATGGGGCCATGGTGATGCTGGAGGGATGACCCCGATGTTTAGATGGTGCCACCACCTTCCTATTATAAAGAGTACATGTCACCCAAAGAGGGGACAAAGGCAGGGGTTGGGCCACTTTGTGAAATCCTTCCCTAAATAAAAACCTGAAACAAGGAAAGCCATAACAATGCCAAGCCTGTGTGATCTGCAAATGTCCAGGGAGAGAGAAAGGAAAAAACAAAAGAATACAGACACCACAGCAGTGGTCTGCAGGGATTTCATGAGCTGACACCAGGCCGAGCAGGATCTCCTGGAGCACAGTGGGAACACAGCTGTGTGGCTTCCACACCCCAAACACAGACAGGCCAGTGCAGGGGCAACACAGGCATGAAAACAGGCACAGCTTGGCTCCCCTAACCCACTGCTGCCTCTTGGACTGTCTGAACAAGCAGCACCAGGTCTCTGCATCCTCCTGGCCCCTGATCCACTCCTACCCAGCTTCTGTCCTGCTGCCAGAATGGGGTGACACTACATGAGTAGGACTTGGTGACTGAAGGGTGGCCAGGGAGGACATAAAGTATGAGAAAATTAGGGAGGGGTTGCAGAGAAGAGAGAAACCTGGCAATGTGGGGGGAACCTGGAAATTAGTAGTGATCCTAACCAGCAGCAATGCTGATCTGTTCTGAGATAACCAAAAACCAAATGGCAAATTAAGTCCCTCGTTTTGTGGTTTATTTTGAAACCCCTGTGGCTTTGAATATGATGTTTGTGAAGCAAACCAAGCCAGGGGGGATCCCAGACAGGGGGGACTGAAGACTAATACATAAGAAAGAGGCACAGTTTAGGATGTACTTCTGCTTTCTTTACTTGATCCCAGACCTATGCCCACCACAAAGCGTGGTGTTGATTCCCCAGCACCTCAGAGGCCTGATTTGCCTAGCTCTTTATGCATTACACTTAATATTTCTAATGAGCAGCCTCCTGTAAAGGCCTGGAATCAGCCCACTGTTCAGGTGAACAAGGATCTGGGCAGAGTTTGGCACCTGCCCCAGTGCTGGGTATCTCTAACATTGCACATCTACTCATCCAGCAAGGACAGGGAGGAAAAGTGGTACTCTTTGGCTATAAATGCCTTGTCAAACCCTGACTCCCTTAGGGGATTATATCCAGAATAGCTTGGAGATTTATCTTCCAAGTTTAGTGCAAAAAGTACCTAAGGATCCCTTTGAGAAAGATAAAAATTCAGTTTAGAGACCCTGGATTTTCCAAAGAACTTCAAAGGGGCCTCCAGGTTTTTACTCTATTCTTACAGTTTTGTCAAAAATAGCAAGGACTGTTCAGTGTTAGGTGTCCTGCACAAAAACCAAAGATACCTTCTCTAAAGTTAGAGAGCTAGAAATCAGGAATTCAAATCTGTTTCTCAATCCCCTACCAGTAAATGGCCCACATGTCCAGAAGTGCTGAGCAGTCATGGCTCACATGGCAGAGCCAAGACAGTGCTATGTAGTCTGGCAGCTAAATGAAGTGAGCCACAAACCTGGAAGCCCAAATGACCCAATTTTTTTACAAACCATGATTTCCTGACCTGGCTGTTCATGACGGCAAAAAAAAAATCATGTGTATATCTAAAGCTTGCATCTTGAAAAAAATTCAGGCTGGAAAATTCACCATGAAAATGTGAAGGGAGAGGGTTGAGGTTTCTTCTCCGTCCAAGATGACTAATGCAAAGTTTTCAGGATGCCAACAGAAAGAACTAAGAAAAACAACAGTGAAGTGCCACAGCAGTCATATTGCACACAACTGATGCACAGTAATAACCCACAACCCTCCTTCAGAGGCTGGGAGGGAGCAGGTGGCAAATGAGCCAATGTTTTTGTGCTGTATAACCTCTCAAGTGGAGCAACAGTCATCAGGCTCCAAGAATATCAGCAGCTTCCCCACAGCACAGCAAAGAGAGTGAGATCTCTTGTCTGCAGGCTGTTGAAGCACACACAACACGTTTAAGAGATAAGTAAACCTGACAACGCCATATTTTGACTGGAAAGAAGCCTCCAGCATTAGAAGAAGTGGTGAAAGGATATATTTCCTTCTTCCACCTCCTCCCCATCCTGTAATCTATGCAAATTTTGGGAGGCACGTATAAATATTGAGCATTTCAATATGCTGTAAAATCAGAAGAAGCAAAAGCCTGAAGTACTTGAGAAATGAGACAAAGGCTGTTTTCAAATCAAACAAGAGAGAAATCACAATACAGTTCCTGAGAGGATCAAAGGAATATTTGTGTCACCCTTATGATGTGCACTAAGAAGCCTTTTGGGAAGCCCTTGTGAGTCACTGCAATTGGCCATCTGGCTGCCATGATATTTTTTTTTTTTCCAGGTTTATCTCTTACCAGGATTGGATGCTGTTTTATCTATGAGCACTAAAGCAAAATGAGCCTTTCCAGAAACACTGCCGACCACACAAAGAAACAACTGGAATCATACATGTGCACTTGCTCAACTATCTGAGCTACAGACCTCTTGAGAGTCTTTCTCAATACTCTGGGCCTCTCAAGTACTTCAGCCTGACAAGTCCACCTATAAGAGGGAGGAGAGATCAGCTGGGGTAACAGCTCATGATGTAGAGAGAGGCAGGAGGGCAATGTGTGAAGATAAGAGAGTCTCAGGAACCACAGAATCACAGACTCCTTGAGGCTGGGAGGCACCTCTGGAGGTCTTCTGGTCCAGCCACCCTTGCTCAAGCAGAATCACTTAGGGCCAGTTGCCCTGGACCATGTCCAGATGACTTTTGAATATTTCCAAGAAGGGAGACTCTACAACCCCTCTGGGCCACCTGTGCCAGTGCTCAGTCTGCCTCATAGCAAAAAAAGCTTCCCAATGCCCAGGACACTTTTGTCACCTGAACTAAGCATCAGGCAGCCAAAAAGTTGTCCCTGTACCACAGACAGATAGGACATGCTGCCCTCAGGTTTCACTGAGACTTGTCAGCTGGAGGAGAGCAACAAACTCTGGTTCCCTTCTAGGTTTGAGGGGACTGTTCTCCGTGGACAGGTATTTCTTGCAAACCATAAGCTCCTCCCTGTGTTGTCCTGTTTTATCCCTTTTCTTTTTCTGGTTCCCTGTTCCAGGCCTTTTTATCCCAGTTAGCTAAAGTAGCTCTCATCTCTGTTTCTCAGCAAGACAACCAGACCTCCTAGCTCTATTCCCACTCTCCCTCTGTGCTTCTGCTTTCACTGGCCTTCTTCAGTTTGCCTTCTTCCCCAGCCTGGCCACCAATCAGCCTTCCACTGATTCAGCTCCCTGTCTAATCACCTGCTTCTATTCACCCCCTTCGTGCTGCTTGATTCATGCTCTGGCAGCACAATCCAGTGCTCCAGAAGAACTGTCAAAGATCCTGCTCTCTGGTCCTTTTTAGCATCCCCTACCTCTGTGACAACAGCAGCCAGACTGCTTTTCCTCTGCACAAGAAATAGTTCATGAGTCATCTGGAGAGGATAAATTAGGACCATGCAAGTAATACCCTGCCTGGCCATAGACTTGAGCTTTCTGCCAGACCTCAGCACCACTGGCAGAGCATGACAACATCCTAACAATGATAATAATTAATTAACAATCTTTCACACTGAACCTCTGGATTTGTACAGCTTCCTGATTCTGGGAAGCCAGGATCTCAGCAATGCCCACACCATCTGTCTTTTGTCTGCAGGATAATTCATCCCTGTTTTCAGAGGCCAGCAAGGAAACTGGGTCTGTTTAGCATTCTCACCTAGTTACAGTCAGTACTGTCTGTGCTGCTACTGCAAATAAATATGTGCCTCTTGCCTAGACTTCAGGAAAGATGCTGTGTGCCAATTTTTTTTTTTTTTATATTCCATTGAAAAACATGATTACTTCAAATCCAGGGGACGTTTTATGGAGACTTCTGACTTCCTTAATTGGTAAATAATGCTACATATGCCTTTTTTATTGTTAAGTGACGTGTCTTTTGTTGCAAGAAATGGCAACAATGGTTTAAATGCTTGATCCAGAGAGAAGTGGGAAGTTTTCAGCCTCACCCCTCAGTCTGATCTCCCTCTTTATCTTCTTGTTTCCTCTGTACTGCCTAACAAGGTGGGAGTGTTCTCACATTACAAGCTTTCCTGACTAATAGGTCAGGCAGGAGTGCAGGAACCATGAGCCAGTGGAAAGGATTTGGGATGGAATACCAGAGAACTGAGTCAGTCCATTCCTGCATCCCACTTCAAGTAAACCTCTTCTCTTGGCTGCCTCTCAGCTTCTTCATATAAGCAAAATATGGATCACAGCCTTCTCTGCTCCTAGCCAGGTGCATGGAGCTGCCGGGATGAAAATTCTGTCTCCTGGCCAGTGACCCATGAGTGGGAACACTGCAGTCCTCCACACTGTGAAATTCACGGAAATTTGGGGGAGAGATGAAAGCAGAAGCAGGAGGTCCCCAGAAGTTTGGACCCTGGTGGCAGGCAGCAGAGTGGGAGAGGACAAGAAAGCAAGGGAAGGAAGGAGATTGGAGAGCATCAAGCAGAAGGGGAGTGGGACAAGCAGGAGACATGTCACATCCACAGGCATCAGTGACACAGTGGCTGTTCTTATGAACAGGGGTTAAATGGAGGAATTAGCTGGGAGCAAGAAAAACAGGTCAGGAGAGAAGGGAAGGAACGTCGGTTGTTCACGCGGGAGCCAGTTTAGGACTGGTTTGGGTTGTGAATTTTCTCATTCTTTATCCCATTTGGTTTTAAAAAATCCTGTCCTCATGATTTCCCCTGGGAAAGCAGTCAACAATACAGCAGCTGACAGAACATCTTTCCTGAGCCTGAGACTAAACTTTCCTTTTGTCCCAGCCTTTGACTCCTCGTTGCTCGTTGCTC
This sequence comes from Chloebia gouldiae, assembly GCA_003676055.1. Lineage (NCBI taxonomy): Eukaryota > Metazoa > Chordata > Aves > Passeriformes > Passeridae > Chloebia > Chloebia gouldiae. The sequence continues at coordinate 7,674,612 of QUSF01000021.1, forward strand.
GTGATGTGCTCCCTCCTTTGCCTCTGCCTCAATACTCTGAAATGCCAGCAGGCTGGTCCAGCCTCCCACTGCTCCCTTCTCCAGCCCCTCCTCTTCTAACAAAACAATGCTGATGTCACTTCTCATCCATCTCTTCTGCTCAGCCAGACAGGCAACCCAGGGACAGCAGTGCAAGAAGCCTTGCTGTGGCATTTCCATTACACACCCATGCTAATAAACTGATGGCATCACCACTGCCATGGCGTTTTCTAACCTGAAAAGTTAGCTGAATGATCTTCCTTTTTTCTCTGTTACAGGCAAAAATGGTCTTCTGTCTTTTACTACCAAGCACGAATACCCAGCCTGTAACCTAAAGACACACTGTGGGAATGGAAAGGCAGCAGATGAAGGTGGTCTTTTGCTCAGAGTTTCTAATGTCCATCTACCTTGCACCAAGACAAAAGGCTCCCCTCTAGCATTTTCTGGGCGTTACTCTAGCAGTGATACTTCTGTGCCTGTTTTTAATCTTCCTTGACACTTCCGCAGCAATGCACATGCCCTGAAGACTTAACTTGTCCCAGCTGAGCTGTTTCAGAGCTCAAAATGTGAAAACAGGATAAAAAAACCCTGCTGTCTCCCTTGACAGTGCAGGCTTGCTGCAGCCCCTGATGAAAGTACGAACGGTACGAAGAGATATCCAGCCAAGTGACTAACTGCTTCAGCTGGGGACTAGCCAGAACTACGAGTAAACATTTGGGCTGGAGATTAGAAAATCTATGCTGTGAAGGATGTTACAGGCCATTGTCTGGGATACTGCCCCTGGTGTTTAGGAGAGATGAGGTAAATAACTGAAACGGGGAAACCGAAGTAAAAGTAATGGTGTCCCAAGAAAGGTCCTAATCTGATTAATGTTGTGTTTGGCTCCTGATTCCCTTCTTCTCTTTCAATGTGTCAGGTGATGGGTTAAAGGGTGGGAACCTGATCCTGAGAGTTCCTTTTGGCAGAGGAAATCAGGGCGGGTTTTTTGGTGAGCATGTTCTGGGAGGTGTAAGGATTTTTGTTTCCCTGACAAGGAGCAGAAGGGAGAAGAGGGAGAGCTTGTGCCTGGTCAGCCCCCACCAGACTCCTCTCCTTCTGCTCCTGCACACTCTGCCACCCTCAGTGGGGAGAGATAAAGAGAGCAGGAGAGAGACAGCTCATTTCCCAACACTTGTTTCATTCAAACAGCCTTATTTTTGGTAATGTTACACCAAAGCTGCAAACAACTCAAGTGGCAGATGGTGCTAAAACTCTGTCCTGGGCATGTTCCCAGCTGGAAAGATATCACAGGACTCCAGCCCGCCAGGGAGACAGCAACGTCGGCATAACAGCGCTGGAGCAGAGCAGTGCCTCACCCGCCCAGCAGCCTGTCCCAGACACTGACCAGGGCTAGGTGCTTCAGGGGAAGGGAGAAAATACCCCCACATCCCTATTTGCGCAGCATGATGCAAGGAGGGAATCCCTGTCTTGTCAGACACTGTGCTGGGCATGGAGAGAAGGCCTTTGGGACCCCACTCTGCCCAGTGCAGACACTGGGGCAGTTTGGTGGCCAAAAGCAGACACACCCTGGCCCCAGGTGTGAGCAAAATTGCTGAAAAGGGTCAGAATTGAGCAGAGGTGTCCCAGTGACATCGGTACTGCTCCTAGTGGGAGCCCTGAAGCGTCTGGACAGGTTGACCAGAGAAGCTGTGGCTACCCCAACCCTGGAAGTATCCAAGGCCAGGTTAAGGATAAGGTCTTGAGCAATCTGGGATAATGGGAGGTGTCCCTGCACATTGCAGGGGGTTGTGGCTGGATGATCTTCAAGGTCCCTTCCATCCCTTAATATTGTGATTCTATGAGTCTATGATTTCTGAGGACCAGGTCATTCTCCAATAACCTGGCAGACATGGGGCTGTTTCCATGGTAGGGATGCTACAGAAATTGAAATTCTTCTGGCTGGCCAAAAATGAAAACTGCAGTGGGAATTCCCTACCTTCCTGTCAGACTCAGGTGACCAAGCAGGATTTCTTCTGCCTGTCAGAGTTTGTAGCTTGTACAAGAAGGCAGGTCACTTTTCACCATGTGCTTCTCTCCCTTTATGCCCTTTTCTGCCCATGCTATTCACACTAGCTTTGAGGAATTCAGTTTCATTTCCAAGTCCCTCAAAGGCCTAATCAAGGAGTGCAGTACAGGCTCCAAACTAGAGTGTCTCTTGGGTTAAGGCATATGTTTATATGGCACATTTCACTCCATCTCACACAGAACACAGCCCTTTTAGAAGAAACTCAGGCTGTGAGAAATACCACATCCACTCTGCTAAAATATGGCCACTTCTTAAGTGCAGACATAAAGTCAGAGCTACAAACACTGACCAAAAACTTTGAACCCAGATCCCATGGGTTCTAAGAAATCATGTTTATAATGTATGTAATAAACACCAATCCTTCCCTTTTGGGCACTATGTTTAGCAAGTAGAAAAACATGTAATTCCAGGACAACAACTACAATGAGAACATTTCTCAGAGTTTTAAATCAGAGGAGAAGTTGCTATAGGACATTGGCTGTGTGCACACCAAGTATCCTTATCCCCTTTTCACTTAAAAACCTCATTCAGAGCATTAGTGCTGGCCCAAGTTGCCCTATGCAGCATCTTAATTATAATTTAACTAAAACTCTATTTAGCTCTTGAGATTGTAGAAAATATATTTAATGAGGTTTGGATAGGCTCATTTGTGTGATTACAGATAATTTTGGCCAAGCACAGTTTGGTCTTAAAAATCCAGGATCACAGCTGAACAGTCAATGAAATTTATCCTCACCAACCCCAAACATCCCCTCACAGCTTTGGCACATTTGGTGTAAGGGAAAAAAAATTTAAAAATATGTTTCCACAAGTTTTGTGAAAACTGGCAGCTGAATAAAGGAAATGCCCCAAATTAAAGCGCAAGTTCAGAAGGCGAACAGAGCTCAGTCATGTATTTTAATCTCGTGGCATCCAGTTGGTTAGGCAAGGCATGCACAGTTTTAGCCTTGATTGTGTGTGCCACGGCTCTCTGGTCAAGAGGGTGGGCAAAGGGCTCAAATCCTTAAGAACCAGGCTCATCACTTCTGACACTTGTGGAACATCAGTGGCACTGGTGTCCATCTGAGAGAAAATGACTGAAACCCCCTGTTTTTCCACATGCTTCAGGTTCCTAACAGCTTTGGGAGAGTGGGTAAAAAAGGGCCAGAAATACTGTCAGATTAGGAGAAAAGAATGGTTGGAGTCAGACTGAACCTTTGATGATCATCTAGTCCAATCCCCCCTGCTACGGTCAGAGATGTCTTCCATTAAACCAGGCTGATCCAAGTCCTGCCCAGCCTGGCCTTGAACACTTCCAAGAATGGGGCATCCCCAGCTTCTCTGGGAAAATATGAATGTTGCATTAGAAACAAATAGAAGTGGTGGACTTCCTCTCGCTGCAAGACAAGCATGGGACAGAGCCTGCCTGGAAAAATTTCTCTCCTACCACTTGATGCTTTTTTCCAACTGTCCAGCTTTAGTGAGACTCTTTGGATCTCCATAATGTTTAAACTTGCAGATACCCCAAAAGCCTTCTTTACAAAATAAATTTATATAAATTTGGTGTTGCTGTATCTGCAGAGCTCACTATGAACATCACTCAGTAGTTTCCACCATATTAGAATGAGTTAAATTTTAGGTTACAAGATTGAAAGTGAAGGTAAGAGTATTTTTAATAAAGAAAGAAAAATGTAAGCTATAGCTGATGTCATTCCCCTGCTCCCTTTTATCCTGGTCTCCTGAGGAGGCAAGGCCTAAGAGGTCTGGCAGTTGTCTCCTAATCACTTTTAAGCTCATGGATCAGAATCCACCAGCTTTGAGGAGCAATGGGTCATGCCAGTGCCCAGGCCTCTTTGGGTATTGTATCTATTCCTGATGCACATGCTTTGTCATCTGGCAATGGCTGGGAGGTTGCACACCCCTGTCCATGGTGTGCCCAGCAGAAAACGCCTGGATTATAGAGCAGCTAGAGTTCCTGCTATGCAAAAAGGAGAAGAAGAAAAGCAAAAGCTCAGAATCACTGTGTTTCCATCTCCTGTTCACATCTTTGACATCTCTGCACAGGAGTGAGTGAAGGCAGATGGAATTACAATAAATAGCTCAAGAACTCCTCTCCACAAGTACACTATCAATTTACACAGTTTTGTTGTGTAGTCTTGCTGATTGTCACTTGAGAAAAAGCTGACCAGAAGGCAAGAGTGGCTGAATTTTGCTGTTCAAGGACTGAGGGCCAAAGTTTGTCTCAAAGGTGTCACTGAGCAGCTCCAAGCATCCCCTTCAAACACTCACAGTCCCAGGGAAGCCCTGTGTCCATGAGCAGAAGAGAACTTTGCCTTTTTTTTTCCTGGATCTTAGCTATCCTGCCAGGGAGTGCAGGACAGGTTCAATGAGGGCTTTTTCCACCTCCCTCCCAAAACAGAGGCTGTGCTTTTACATTTACTACCCCTCCACATGAGCATGCATTTTTCCTCTACTCCATACAGTGCAAGCTTTCCCTGCATTAGCACCTCTATTACATCTACAAAAGTATTTTTAGTATTTATAGCTACAACCTTCCTCTTTGTTTTATACCTATGCTTTCTTTTTCAGTATTTGTTCAGGGATATGTCAACAACCAAAGGGCAAGTAACTGCAGCATCCCCAAAATGGGGTATACTTGCTCAGAAATATATTTAGCTATATTTTCTATAGGCTAACTAAACCACTCACTCTTCAGAAGGCAAAAGTATCTTTGTTTCAATAGGCAAAGGACACTGAAGATATGAAAACTAATGGGGAATCTGTTTCTGGGGTGGATGGGGGTAGGAGAAAGTTCTATTTCCTCAAAATATTAGAGGTTTTAGACTGAGTTTTAAGTGCAGGAGGATAAATGGAGTGTGAAAGATTGCCTAGCCCCTAATTTTTCCTGTGTTTGTATCTGGGGTTTATGTTATAGTCAATACTCTTAAGCCTATTTGAAAATTAATCTCCAGTGAACAGGTGAATAGATAATGGAGTGGTGATTCCTCTGTCTCCATTTATCCTTTCACTTATAGAGTTAATTGAAAATAGGAACTCAATACGATTTTTCAAGACACACACTATTAGAAAGCACTGGTGTCATGCAACAATTTGCCTTTTGGTTCACTGGCACTTCATAAAGGCTACAAGTTCCAGAATATACAAGCCCTTAGCTTTGCACAGAGACCAGAACTGATAGAATAACCTTGCTGTCTCTCTTCACATTTATCACACTTGCCTTAAGTTAACAATCCCTTCGCACTAAACCTGCCATCTTTCTTCATTTTGCTTTGAGTTTTGGTCTGAGTTGTCAAAAATTACCCAGTAATAAAAACATTGTACTTTTTAATTATCATTTAAATCTTATTGGTGTAAGAAATAGGAAGCTGAAGACTCTATCCAGACAAAACTGAGAAGAAGAAAGGGTGTTTATAAAGACCTACTGTGTTGGTGCCCCTGCCTTTCTTAGTCTACATTTCCCACCTAGAACTATGAAGTCAGCATCACATCTCAAAGTGACAATCCCAATGGGTCAAATGGTATGAAGGAAGCAACTGGTGTGACTGGAAGAAAGACCATACAGACTTCTTTCTGCTGCAAGCCCCTGCTTCCTCCCCTCATCCTCCCTGCTGCCATGAACTGTCGGGCAGTAGCTGTGTGTCAAATCAAAAGCAAGAGAAATCAAAGCATGAGTGATTCCAGATATTCAGAAGGGATGGCAATCCTAGCTCAGGGAATAATCCTGTAGGGAGTGATCCACTGTAAAAAACACTGCAAATCAAGAGCAGAACCTTGAGGATGAGGTGGTGCCTGAACATGGATTACCTTTATAAGTCTTGTGAAACCTCAGATCATGACTGAAACTGGCTAAGAAGATGATTCTTAGCATTTTGCACAAATACCTCCACATGCCTAAGATAAGACACGTGATTACACACAGCTATACCAGAAACTGCATTATTAATTTGAGCTTCCTAAAAGAAAAAAAAATCAGTAAGAAAACACAGAATTGTGTTTGCAAATAGTCCCATTTTCGTGAAACAAACTGGAGCCCTAACATTGCTACTTCCATAGGAAATTACTTTGACTACAAGAAAAACAATTGTTGCCAGCAAAACACATGGTTTCATAGTTTGCCATTTGACAAAGGAATAGCCTGAAAACACTTTGCAAAATGTAACAATGAAGATCGACACAGATTTTCTTAACACCTGAAATTGCCATTAGGTCTTAAAAAAAGAAGGCTCCCCTTCTGCAGGGCCTGCACTGAAATGCTGGATTTGCACAGGAGCACCTGTAGCACAGATGGAGCAAAAAGGGTCTTCCCGTTCCATGTCCAGTTTTCCCCACAAGAGTTTAAAGATGGTTTGGAAGGGGGAGATGTAAAGCAAAGTTTTGGCCTCTGCCTTTGCAGGCGTGATACCAAGGGATAGAACATGAAAGTATGGTGTCAGTCTTATCATTGGGGGTGGAGGAAGATGGAGAAAAGGGCTCTGCTGCCTGAATTTAACAACAGTCATGTCTCATGGAATTAATATTTTTATGCCTTTCACGGCTGAAATCTTCATCTTTATGATCATTATTGATAGTTTTCTTCCTGCTTTGTAAACTGAGGTTGCCTTTTTCCAGCTCTTCCCTCTTTTTCTGCTCTTGGATAGTACATGAACAGAGAAGAATAAAAAAAAAAAAAAAAAAAAAAAGCAGTCCTTTCAAATTCAGAAACGAAAACTCCAAAGACAGAGCGTCCCCCGCAGCGCTAACAAAACCCCTGCCCAAGTCTGCCTGTGTATTATAACCTGGAAAATGGAGTAATAATACCGTCCTACCTTCCCACAAAGGCATTATTCAGCCTGATTTACAAGTCTGCTGTGATCAATATAGAAATTAAAACATGAAAACCCTTCACTTCTGAAGAAATGTTTAAGATTACTAAAACTCAGAGAAATATATAATGTTGATTATGATGACATAAAAATGTCAGTGTGCTCTAGGATGACCCTGCTTGGGCAGGGATGTTGGTCTAGATGACCCACTGTGGCCCCTTGCAACTTGACGCATCCTGGGGTTCTGTTTGTGACCAAATCTGGCCATGACTGTCAATGAATCAGTCCATCACAGCAGTACCTTCTTCATTCCTCCACTGGTGTAGAATGTGAACACGTCCCATGCAAACACCACAAGGGTCATCACCAGCATTTCCAGGCACTCAAGCCTGGTTTAGACACCCACACCCAGAGGGGCTTTGGTGCACCTCAGCTTGTCCAGACCCTCCATAATCTCGGCCAAGGTGCCACTAAAATCCACAAAAGTACTCTCAGCACCTTTCTTTCCATGTGCAGCAGAGGGAAATGCTGTTAAGATGCTCAGCACCATCTTTCCTGTCCTGAAAGACTGTTAGGACAGATGGAACCCCAAGCTATGAACTAATGATTAAATTAACTTAATGGACTGTTATATGTAAGGTCCATGACTGAGGGAATGTGGGAATTTTACCACATTCTGTGTGAGTTTACATATACATACATACATACATACGTACATACATACATACATATATATATTTATATACCAAAAGACAGGAAAGATAATCAGGTATTGGGAAGTGTGGGGGCTGGCATGACTTAAATGCCATGGAAGAAGGGGTAGATATTGTTCTGGTTTTATCTGGGATGGAGTTAATTTTCTCCCTAGTAGCTGGTACAGTGGTGTGGTTTGGAATCAGGATGAGAAGAATGTTGATGACACAGGGATGTTTTTGTTGGTGCTGAGCAGTGCTCTCTGCGAGATACCGACTACTCGGTGTCTCATGCTTTGCCAGTGAGTAGGACACAAGGAGCTGGGAGACACCATGGCCAGGACAGTGATCTGAACTGGCCAAAGGGATGTTCCACACTACAGAACCTCATGGTCAGTGCAGAAACTGGTGGGAGTTGACCAGGTGCCACATCTGCTCTGGGATGGGCTGGACATCAATCAGCAGGTGGGGAGCAACTGTACTGGGAATTACTTGTTTCCTTTGGGTTTTATTTATCTCTCACTTGCATTTTCATTACCATTAGTAATAGTAGTAGATATTATCCTGTTTTCGTTATTAACCTGTTCATACCTCAATCCACAAAGTTCACCTGACAGCATGCTCTTAGGTTGCACAGAAATCATGGGCTGAGAAAGAAACGACCCCACCAGTAAAGTCTTTGCATTTCAGAAACACTTTGGTCTCATTTTACAGATGTTTTAATACACCCACACAACCCAGATGAAGCTGTGGGAATAGTGACAATGCAGCTTTGGAGCCCAGACATGGAAAGAGTCCTGAAAAAAGTGAGGAGCCACATCCTGGTTCTGCTGCAGTGAACTGAACTTGCACTGACTCTGTAGGGCCACGGCTTTACCCTGGATGCGACTGTAAATAATGGCAATGACAATAGGCATTATAAGTATTTGATGTAAGCTTAGAGGAGTTAGAACCTTTGTGATTGATGACATAACTAAGCACATTTGCAGGGAACTTTCCATAGGGAAAGGCTGTTCTGTAATTATCCTCTCTGCAGGCATTTTATCTTCTTTTGAAACACCTGGAATTAGGCAGTGTTAAAGACAAGGCACTGGATTCACAAGATGTGCTAGAATAGATATAATCATTAGCAGAGCAAAACAAGGTCTTTTCTACTTCACTTCTGTGTGTTATTAAATTGTGCTAATAGGAAAGGCCATAACTGATAAACACCTCCTTTTTTTCTCAACCCTCATTCACTGATTTCAATCAGCTCCTCCTATGAATGAGGAGGATTTCTAACACGGAGATTCCTGTAAAGCACCTTTCCTTAGACTTCCTGCCGTTTCCTAAGAGCTGGTTGCTTCAGAATGAACTCAGTTTAAACTGCCGAGGGCTTGGCACGGGCTGAAGAAGCATCGGAGGTGCGCCGAGGATCCGATGGTGAAGGGCAAGGCTGTGCACAGCCCTGGCAAGAGTTCTCTGTGAAGTTTGGAGTCTCTGGATGCCACCTAGAGGATTATCCTTGTCCTTGTGCTCTCTGCGGCTTTTCCTTAGAAGTGCTTTTCCACCTTTCCTAGGCCCTGCAGGGTGTGAGGAACATCCTGTGGCCTCCTGCCAGCTTTGGTCCCGTGGGCAGGAGCATCCACGTGCTGGATGAGCAGGTGGAACCACACAAAAGGATGCAGAATCACCAGTGGGACCTGTCTGGGGCCCAGAAGCCATGGCAGTCCCATCACACCTCATGGTCAGTCCCAGATGGTGTCTCACACTCTCTTTTCCTTCCTAGAACTCCAGCTGCCTCCAGAGACCCACAAGTAATATTTGGAAATCAACCCATGTACCAGAAGGAGAGCCACATGTGCCCCTCTCTGAATTTCCTGTGGGCCATGTGTTTGCAGGATGCTGGTTCAGAGCCACTAAGGGCAGGGAATTAGATTCATAAATGATGCAGGAGCCAGTCCACCTCTTTGGACCTCCTGCCTAGGTGTGCAATCAGTGTCATCAGCTGCAGAACTGACACTTGGCTTCCACCCTGGAGGAGGAGCCCCATCCCTCAGTATCTGAGTTTTCTGTGGCAGTTTTCTGTGCAGAACCACCTAAGTGCCAATACTGCCCTGTCCCTGACAAGCTCTTGATACCAAAACCACCGAGAGACATTCTCAGAGTAGGCACTTGGTGTGTGATTGTAAGGGTATGCCCAGAGCTCAGGCAGACGAGATACAACCCTGCAAAGATAACATGGGGTGGTGATTATTCCAGCCACACCTGGATTTGTGTTTGCTGTGGCTGCAGCGCCCTTTGAAGACCAAAGATGAAGATTCAGGTTCTGCTGGAACCCTGCCTGACTGCATGGTCTGGAAACAAATCACCAGTTAATAGCTCTCAGCTCTGTTCCCAGACTCTTTATGCCCTTTAGAATTCAGTAGCACAATCTGTAATTTGGCTGTTAGCTAATATTTCTCTGAGATTTTTCTTTTTTTTCAGACTATCCACTCCTTGTGAGCAGGGGCTGAATTTTGTGGATCCAAAGAGAGAGAAAGAATTTAATGACCTTTAAGATATATTTTTAAGCTCTTCCAGAAACTGAAGCCCTGGAGCAGGAATTAGTATGTGAATGTGTTTGGTATATTTATGCCTTTCTGGTCTATGAAACCTGCAAAATGCCTGTATTTTCTCTGTCTTGCCATGTCCCCACCTTACCTGCCAGAGGAGGTAAAAACTTCATCTCTTCTGTCCTCATGGCAACCTCTGGGAAATAGGAAGTAGGAAATCCACCTACTGGTTGTTTGCATGGGATTTGCCATTGTAGGAAAGGCAGTTGACTGTGACTAATTCTCAGGCAAGAACTGCTTAAAAGAAAAGGGAATGAAAATACCAGGCAAGAATCAGGTGACTGCCCAGATCATCTTCAACTTCCATCTTGGCTCATAGAGCAAAATAAATTGTGGTAAAAGCAGTCAGAACAGAGATACCACCTCAGTTGTAAATTAAACCTGTCTTTACTGGTGGCCATCAGACTTTGTTGTCATGGAAGTATTTTTTTTCAGGCCCTTTTCCTTGTTTAAGGTGATAGTCATGGTTGTTTTCTCCAGGTACGATTTCTGTGCTGTCTGTCTTTTGCTGCTCTTAAAGGGCATTTTTCACTTCCTTTTTTGGCTTTTTTTCTTGCCTGTAGGTTTGACTGTGGGCATCTTTTCCCAAGTACAGCAAGGAGCACAGATCAGCCATCTAATGCAGAAACTAGAGAAAGCAGCCAGGTCTCCTGCTAACTTCAGCTTGGATATTATACTCAGTGAAGGCATCCAGGAATTTTAAGGGCAAATCGATCTTAAATTTGGCTGGGTGGCAGAAGGGGCTAAGTTTTCAAATGCCTCTCACCAGGGTGTGCTGCCAGGAGTGGGTTTCAGCACTATGAAAAAAGCTTTAGTTCCCAGTATTCTGCATGCTGAGCTCTTCTGAACATCTGGAGTCTTGTTTGCTCTTCTCAGTGGGGTTTGAACTTCTTTGAAAAATCTCATATATTAGATTTCCCTTGTCTATAGGAAATGACAAGGAAAGGAAAGCAAGTTTTAGTTTACCCAAAGGGAGGTTTTTCAAGACATATATCAAGGATTTTCATTTGGAAATTTCTTGTATTTCCAGCTTGAAATTTTCTAGAATACAATTGAAACTAAAGTTTCAGGAAACACATTCTGAACCGTGATGTATATCTTAGACTAATTTGCTACTTGAGAACATGAAACTTAATTGCTAGCAAGAGGTTGGGGAAGAGGTTGGAGATTAATGAAGAGTGGAACATTGCACACTAGAAAGCAGAACAATAGTATTTAATGAGTGCTCTTTTCTTCTCCAAAGCGCTTTACAACCATTAACTAATTAACAGTATAATTTGCAGGTAGGAGTACAAAAGTGTAATTCAGAGCACAATGTGGTGATGGTTTCAGGGGAACTGCTGTTCAATTGTAAATCTCGCACTAGGTATGTGGGAGTAAATTATGCAGATATTTCCAGGGGATATTTTTCTTCCACTCCATTTTCCCCAGGCAAGAAACATTTCATCAGGGGATGTAGAAACCAAAATACCACGCTGCACATTTTAACACTTTCTCACATATGTTTTTATAAGAGAAAGCACTTTAGTCTAGCAACCAGTCCCTTTGTCCCCAAGGAATTTAGGTGTGCAAGATGGGCCAGGAAAATATTTTGCAGCCTTCTTTTTTGGAGATGAGGCCTCTTAATCCTTCTCTCTCACAAGACACAGATCCTTCTCACTGCTGGCTAAAGGGGGGCATTAGATGTTTCATTCTGGTGTTACCCTGTCCCTCTGGGCACTACTGAATTAATTCAGCAAAAACTGAACCAGGGAAAGTCACACCTACAGACAGCATCTGACCCCATGCTTTCACCCCTTTGCTCACCTTCTGCCATCCCATAAGGGAAGGTTGCTTTGGGATTAGAATCTGAGGCTGGATTTGATCCTGGTTATCTGTGTTCTGCTCTGGTCAACAAGAACATTGTAATGCATTATATTGACATCCAACAATGTGTTTTTAATTTAGGCTACCAAAGGCAGTAATAAATAAATATCAATATATTAGAACCCAGCCATGGGTTTTTGTGGACATTGGAGCCTCCAGAATGGAAGAAGCAGAGTTTTTACTGCTGCTTTTGATTCCTCAGTCATGCAGAGAGACAACCAGTACAAAAGTAGGCTTTTATTTCTACCTCCCAATCCTCTTATATAGATGGATTCCATCTCCATTTTGCTCCTTTTTGATGTGGACCCAGAACAGTTCTGCTCTGTTTTCTGGGATGGTCTCAAATTCAAAAAGCAGGTCCAATGCAGGCTTTCTTCCTTTTCTCCATTTTTCCTTTTTTCCCATTTTCCTTTTTTTTCCTCCCTAACACTGGCAAGGTTGGTGCTCCATGTCAGCTCTTCTCTTCCAATGTTTGTGGCTTGCCTCTGGCTGTTACATTTAGACCTTGGCCCTCCTGGGAGATATTCATCAATCCTTGACTCCTCTGCTAAGAGTCAAAGAGAAAATTGGTAAAAGTCCTGTGTTTTCAGTAGGCTGTCTTACTTGTGAAGCAGAGAGTCCATGCAAGATGGCTGGGGAGAAAGGAAAGCAGCTATTTGGGCAGGTTTATTTGAACAACAGAAAGCTTTCCCTCCTGGGTCTCTCTAGCCAGGCTTTCCTTCTGGCAGGCTGCAGCGCCTTCACTTATTTATGCCAGTGCAAGTACTTTTTGGGGCTCCTTAGGCAAACCAGCCAATTCCCATGGACTCTGTGTGGCATTTAAATGGAGGCTACACCATCCAAACATGGCCCTGGGAAACATGCACCCTCCTGGCTGCTCAGTTTTGAAATCAGGCTTCCTCCTGTGGGCACCTGAGCTGTTGGGCTCTTGCTAAGATTCTTCACTGGCAGAAATGAGAATACCAACTCTTTCAAGTCTTTTCTGAATTTCATCTGCTAAGCATAATTCCTAATGCATTTCCTTCCCCAAAACAAAATGAAGGTTAGATATAGCCTTTTAAATTGAAGAAATAAATAGTAAGGATCACATTTGGTAATTTAGATTTTTTTTCTTACTGCTCCTCCGAGAGACAACAGAGGGTTATGGTAATAGCAGGATTAGCTTTTTTTACCAAGATAACAAGCATTCTCCTTGGGATCACATCCTGCTCCAGAAATTTGACTTAGGGCTAGTTCAGCTACCACTGTGCCATGCAGACACCTGCTGAAGGAAGTTTTCTGCCGGAATCTCTCTGCACAAACTTGGCAGTTAAAGCCTACAGAATTCCAGTCATGCTGCCACTAATGTTCTGCTTTGAAATGAATGCAAGATTTCATGCTGAGAGGACCTGATAGCTGTTGCCAATTTGACAGTGTATAAAGCTCAGGTTTAAATATCATCCTGAACTGAAATTGAAACAAATGCATTGCTATGAATATAAACAATTTATACCAGGTAAACCCCATGAACTCTAAAGATAAATACTCACCTACCTTCCATTTCAGCTAATTCTGCCCTATGACCTGAAAAACGTATGTTGTGGGGTTTTTTTTGTGCAAGACTGGGAAGCAGAGAAGGAAGTCATAGGGGAACTCCTATGTTATTATCACATTTATGTAGTTAAAGATTACTTAAGTTTGCACCTGAAACAAAGATTCAGATGTACATACAGATGATGATAAGCCACAGTTCACACTCTGTGTGCAAGGAATTAGTTATAACTCAGTGATAGTGGAAGCTTCTATGCAGCCTTTGAATTTGCAGTTTGACCTAATAAGCAGAAATAAAGTGTCACATATACCTAGTTCTTCTGATATTGTTTTACAGCATATTTTTTGTTACTTTTAAGGAGGAAAAAGCCCCCAGCCCCATTTCTGCCAGGAAAGCACTGCAGCAGTGGATCTCAGCACTGGAGTGAACTGTTGCATTGCTCATCTTGCATAAGAGTGTCCAAAGGCTTTTGATCTCAACTGGATAAAGGCCAGCACATTTCCTTTGTTTTGCTTGGTACTGCATAACTTTATGTGGGGCATGCTAAAATTATCTGTTTTGTTCATTCAGGATCTCTAGAGAAGTCAAAATTATTTCTTTGACATGAAAAGGAGATTTGAGAGATTTCTTGAAAAGCAGCTGTTTTCAGTGTCCTACCCTAATTCTGTTTGTGCATTTTCCAGGTTACTGCTCAGCAAAGAAGCAAGTCAGAATGAATATGCAAACTGTTGCAAAGAAGTCAACTTCTTGAAAGCAAGGAGAAATTGAAAACATCTGCCAAGCTTCCCCAGCCTTCAAAAATTAGGTGTGCAGGCTGTGGACACTTAGGGGCATCCCACAGAGGTGTGATCCTGACAGCAGCAAAGACAACAGAAAATACGTACATGGGAATGTGGTCAGGCCTAATCAGATGGAATCCCTTTGGTGAGAAATTGTTTGCCTTAACAAGTTTGGACACTACAGAAATTGCCTATGACTACCAGCTGAACATGCACTAAAAATCATCATTCATGAGAAAGTGGTGCCCAGTTAAATCAACTGCATATCTGTAATAAATTACTTGGACAAGTCACTATACAGTTGAGACCTTTGATATTGTCACATGTTTACATACCCTCTATTTTGCATTTAGCAGAGACAACTTACTATGTTTCACCATCTCAGCTTTATGGGTTTGGCACACTGAATAAAAATTTCCCAGCCCTTTCTGTGATTTTTTTTTTTAGGTACAGCATTTTGTGTTTGCAACTCTTACGGACATTGGGTGTCACTGTAAATGATGTAAATGGACAAAGGTGAAATTATTTGGGAACATTTTCCTTTATATCAGTAGCCATTTTAGCCCTGTACAAATTGGGTTGTTTAACTTACATGTTATGTGGGAAATTTGCAGGCATATTCTCGTCTCTTTCAAGTCTTTCCTTTTACTAGCTGGGCCAAATTCAGCCCTTAATTTGGGCTGTACTGGTCCTCTGTGAGTTTGTGAGTTTGCACTGGGAAAGATAAGACAAATTTCACTCATGGATTTGTCCACAGTGGTTTGAAATATCTGCTACATGTGAGAATGAGGGAGATTATTTAGTGGTCATTTTGTGCTTTTTATTCATACTGCTAATCTGTCTGTGAGAATAGAAAGGGACATTAATAACACTGAAATCTGAGTATCACATTGGCTTCTTTTCTATGGCATTTGTTAACATACACTTTTCCATCACCTACTTTTTCTTTCCCTTTTTTATTCCCGATTGGTTGGGATAATTGAAATTTTACAGCACATAATAATCAGCGGGTAAACCAGAAAAAGAACCCTATAAAATATACACTCTAAATTATACTTCTGCATATGGCCTTAAGATGTATGCAGTGTTTAATGAACTGGTTTGGAAAGAGCTCTGTAAATGTCAGGGTTTTAGAACGACATGAGGTGATGAACTGCTGCTTTTGTCTCAAATCTAAACAAACTCAGGCTTCTCCTCAGCAGTAAAAATTAACATGCTTGTGTGTGTGCATGTGTGTGTGTCAGGTGTGTGCAGGAGAAGTGGTGGAAGCAATACATTATAGGCAACATCACGAGGGTTTACTGTGTTTCTTTTTTTTCCCATTAAAAGCTATGAGTGTTTAGGTATAAATAAAGGAGTTAGTGGGGTTCCCCCCAAATAGCACAAGACAGTGATTTCAGTCTGTTTCTGAACAGACTTCCTGGGCTAGGTCGGTCTGTTACAAGCTTTTCAAACTATTGGGATGTAGCATGAAGGTGTGCAGCTGGGCTTTTTGTATATTCATTCACTGTGATTAGAACAGTGCAATCTTTTTTTTTTTTTTTTCCTCAAGTGTGGTCATTTTCTCCAATTAAGAAAAATTGCACCACTGTTTTTCCATGTGTTTGCAATTTTAAAGCAGACCAATGACACTGTGCACCTTCTGGGGTTGTAGCAGGGTTAATTGCAGAATTACTTTTTGACTAGGGTGATATGAGCTGGGCATAAAAGCCCTAAAGTCAGCCATGCATGAGGTTATCATGAAGTCTTTAAGTGAAAAAGGAATACTTCTCTTTTTTAGGAAAAATAATGACTCAATGCACTGCTGTCCCAAAAAACAATAAAGGTATTTTTGTTTTTCATATTAATTCCAAAACACCTCAGTGCTTAAGCCTATATTTAGAAGAAATTATCTCCCTAAATATTTTTAAATCAGGACACTGAAGTGTCATAGGAATCAGTAAATCAATTGTTTAAGTCACCAATAACACAGGTTTTGGATACCAATGCATGTAATGTGCTTAGAGTGGAATTTCAGTGTGCTGAGACTGCAAGGTGCAGACCATGGCTGGACACTGGGCCTGTCCACATTTATAGACAACCTCAGCTGTGGTGGTGACTGAGAGCTCAGGGCTAGGGTAGAGAAGGGTTTCCTGCTGGTTAGAGAAGGTGATGTCTTTCTGCTTGCCAATTCATTAAAGTCTTTTTTGCATTAAAAAAAAACCCAATTCATTAACAGTTCTAGAAGAGACGGAATATCCGTGGTGAGGATATAGGGTAACACAAAAGAAGAGAGAAATTATGTTTTTATCCCAGTGTTTGTAATTAGTCTCTTACACTTGTATCAGAGGGCCTAACTCTATCACTGACAGCTCCACTGGTCTGTGGTGAAATTGTCTTGATTTACACCAGAGGAGAACTGAAGCTGAAGTTTTGCTCTGGTCCTTTTCATTACTCTGCTCAGAAAAAATGGACAAGCAGCTGTGTAATGGACAAATAGCTGTGTAAAGCCATTGCTTCCTTTCTACATACAAGGGTTTTAAAAGGGAAAGAAAAATGGTTTCTGCTATAGTTTTCTCTATGTCATGGCTAAAAATAACAACAAACATCTGATAAGTGTCTGAGCTTCATCACCAGCAGGGTGGATAAAGTATATCTGTGTTTTGTTCCCAGGCTGCTGGAGAAACTGTGAAACATGGAACATTTTGCTATTTGGTTCAATTTCTGAATTGTACTTTCTTGCTTAACAGTGTGCACCTGGGAACAGGCCAGCATGTAGCAAAACTATAATAATACTACTACTTTTTTTGATAGTGAGTGTAAACACTCCCATTCTTGAAATGAGGCAGCAGAGCTAATTAAAAGTGCAATACACGACAGCTTGGGTCTGCTGCATTCCCTGGGCAACAACTGCCTTGGACACGCCAAGCCAACCCCACAACAAAGCTGTTGAGGGCTGACCCCTGACTTTGGTTGGCTGCAGGGCTTTGTGGCCAGCCCTTAAACCCCCAAGTGGCATTTTCTCATGGTGGCTGTGTTCAGACTCGGGGTATTCAGGACAGGGTGGCAGCGCTGGTGTAAGGTCTGGTGTGAGGATTGCACAGCAGAAGGCTGCAGCCCACAGCATCCTCAGCAGGCTGGCACACAGGTACAGCTGCACCTACCTGAGCCCTCCTCTTCCCCTTTGGGAATTGATGCTCCTGTGTGACTCAGGGCCACATGCTCAGCAGCCACAGCTCAGCTCTGCTCTTAGAGTGGTATCCACCACCCTAGTGTGAGCAGCACATACACCAGGGAAATCAATGCTGCAGATTTTTTCCATCTGACATAAATGTGTCCCATGTGCAACACAACCAGAGCCTGAAAATGGGACAGAGAAAGTCCCAAACACTTGTTTCATGTTTTGTGCAAACATGGAAATAATCTCACATATAGATTATTTCATTAAATTCCTTTCAGCAGCAACTGGGGAAAGTTGTTTCACTTGGGTGAAAAAGCCAGGAAAACAGATTCTCCATGTGCTTCTTGTTACTTCAGGGTGATGCAAGTACAGCTTCTTCTACTTACAGCCACTCGTCTGCAAACTATTATGAGGCACCCTTCTGCAGGGTAGCATTGGCTTCCTGCAGCACCTAACAGCTTGTAGTAGTGGATGCTTTATTATTTTTCCATTATCTTTTGGAACCTGGTTTATAGGTTTTGGGAGTGGGCCCTAATATCACAGAAATTTCTGGCTGGAAGAGAACCCAGAAAATCACCTACTCCATCCCCCTATGCTAAAGCAGGGTCAGGACTTGCTTATTCCAAAGCTTGCAAATTAGTGTGAGAACTGATTTGCTCTGCTCACACAGCAAATCTCAGGGGGAGCCAAGGTCAGCAGTGTTCCTCCTGATATCCTGAGAGCCTGTGTTATACAAGAAGTTTTCTTTCAGGTGTTCATTTTGCTTTGCTTGTTTTGTTGCAGGGCTGTAGATACAGTTGAATTCCACAAAAGCAACCTGGTCTGTCAAACCATTTGGTTGTCAGAGGTGCATATTTGCATTGTCATCAATAAATGCTGGTGCACAAATATGTTTCAATAGGAAATAAGCTGAGTTTTCTTCTTATTTTAGGCAGATTCTTCTTGGTTTTTTTTCTGTACTGCTCTGACCTGGATTCCCTCTGCTGATGCCTCTATGCGGTTTCACTTTCTACAATTCATCACTTCCACACACAAAATATTGGCCTGAGCTATGGGGTGCTATAAGTTAAGCTGACCTACAACCCAGAAAATATGTTTTTGCAGTGGATATTTCATGGTTTCCCACTGAGGTGTCACAAATCTTATAGGAGGAAACTCTTGTTGGTTTTTTTCCTTTCCTTTCTTAATTTTCTAAGGAATTTTTTCTATTTAGGAAATGCTGCCTCTCTCAGCAATCTGTTCACTTGCCAAGAAATATGACTATCAGGTGTTTAAAATTAAAGTTGTTAAAATCAAATTTGCAGAGGCAGGAGGGTTTGCCCCAGTGTCTTGGACATAGTCCAGGTTTGGTAATTACATCTCGCCTAACTCAATCTTTGCAGTTTTGTGGTGTTCTTCCTGCCCCACTGAAATCTGCTCTGGGGAGCTGCTGTGCCATGGCATGTTAAACATCTGCCTGGTTTTCACCCTGGACTGGCCATGCTTCAGTGTATGATGAAGTGGTTTATGATACATGGCGTGCAAATACACTGGTTTTCTTTTCACAGTGACTTCTGCTACATAGGAGGAGTTACACAGAAGCAACACTTATGAGAAAATTAGCTCAGGAACTAAATATGGATTTAAGGATTCTGATTCTCTAGGTCCCTCTTTCAAATGATCTCTTCCCACCTCATCCCTTTGTCTTATAAGGTGTTGCTGAGAAGTGGTTGCTCCATATGATCAGCTGTGTTTATAGGATAAAAACCTTCCCCCCACCCAGTAATCCCCTCAACGCAGGCAGGGAGCATTCCAGAGAGCTGAGCAGCCTCAGTGGATGGGGCAAAGCCAGCACACACACACTTGCCAAACAAACATTCTCCTAGCTTCATTGGAACAGGCCAATTCCTCCCACACATTTAGGCCTGAAAACAGGAGCCTTCCCTGCTCCATCGCCATTGGGCCAAGGTGAGCTGGGAAAGGTCATTGGAAAGGAGTGTCCCAGATAAGTGTTTGCTGAACTGTTCCTAAAAATTATGGTGGGTTTGGCATGAAGGAAGTGGAGAAACACTCTCATGACTCCCCTGAAAAAGGGAAACTCACAGCATTTGGGGTGATGCATATCAGTTGGTGTTAAGGGCTCATGCAAACTAACACTTTACAATCATAATGTTACAGTGAACAGAAAACCTTTATTATTAATATTTTAGAATCTCTGCCTCAGATAGGTCCTTGGAGCTAGAGCCATGCCACTAAGCATATGATGAATGAAATCTCTTTAAAACTCTCAGATAGGAAAACTCCTAATTGCTTCAGATCATCTGCGTCCTGTGTTTGGTCACATGGAGTAATAGAGGCCATCTGTCTCCCTGCTATCCAATACATGGATTTATATCTGTGTGCAGAGCTGTTTTCACTGAGAGAGTGCATAGACCCTCTCAAATGTGTAATAAGAAAATGTGTGCACCCAGGAATAGCCAAACTGCCTGGCCTTACAAGCCATGTATCAAGTTCTTTGTAAAGGCTGTGAACCACAAGATGCTCGTTTTGGTGTGTCAAGGAAACTGAGGACTCCAGGAATTAATGGGAAACACTTTTTGATCCCCTTTGCTCCCACCAGTCTGTCAGGGCACATGGCTGGGCTAGGTCCCAGAGCACCATGGTACAGTCTCCCCTGATGGGAAATGAGACATGATCAGAGTCCCTGTCCTTCTGCATGGATTTATGGAATCCACTCCACAACCCACTCGTGTGGTCTGACAGAGATGTGCACACAAGATCCCATCAGTGATATGGGGGTCCTGTAAAGCAGAGTACCTCGGGCTAAGGGAGGAAGGACACAGCTGGAGACCAATGGGGGAGAGGCAGGCCCATGTCAGGCGCTTGATCTGTGCAAAAAGAGCATCAAGAGGTCGCCAGTCCTTAGGGTGAAAATGTTTCTTTCCATTCAAGAAAAACTTGTGCTGCTCAGTGCATTTCAGATTAAAAGGTGCAGTGAAATTTAATTTTTCTTAAAACTCATGTTATTTAAAGAAGAATTAAAATTAATCATCAACCAGCTTGTCTGGCTGAGAGACAAGGGCAGCACCAGGGGTGAGGAGCAGTGAATCACCCCCTGCTTCCACCTCTGCAGGCACCACCTCAAGGTTTCTTAGCAGAAAAAAAAGTCAAGGAAGTTATTGAGGATTGTAAATCAAGCACAGCAGGGATAAATAACTTTATGGTGTAGTTACATTAAGCTACAGCTCTCCCTTCTACAAATACACCTTTTACTGACATATTGCAATAATAGACTTTAAAGGCAGCCAAGCAGTGCAGTACATTTCTTCACTCAGATTAAAAGCATTGTTCAAATTCTTGTGGCTAGACAATTTGTCTTGTCCTTTTTTTCTTAAAGAAAAGAAGCCATTATTAAAGAGCAAAGCAGCACAAAGACACTGGGATGTAGGACTGAGGGACTGAAGGGAATTTTTAGCTTGCCTGCTGCAAATCAAGATCAGCCTTTTTATCTTTCCACAATCTTCCTCCCTTTGTTATTTGTGGTTACCACAAAATCTTATTCAAAGATTCTCTCAGATGCTAGAATTAGATAATGTCTCTGGAAAAGGGTGTCACAGTCTGGATAAACATAGTCATGAATAAAATATTTTAAGTAACGACACCTTTCATCCATCAAAGCTCCAGGGGAAAAAAACTATAAAAGTACATATTTATTATTTAAGAAATAATAAGATGTTTTATGTCATTAGATAAACATATGGAGATAACAGGTGTATTTGCATCTCAGACTCAAGCACTTTTTGGCCTGATACAAAGCAATCCTGTTCCAGGGGTGAACAGGAGCAGCAGGTGAGTGGCGCATAATGCTTGTGATGCCTTTTATATAACACAAAGCTTTTCCTGAGAGAGGAGCCTTGCAGAAGATGTGCTACAACCTCCCCCAGGACTGCCAAGGACATCCATGATGGGATTTTTGTGGTGTCCAGCACCATTCTCTGCATCCCACCCTGTCGCTATAGGACACGTGAAAGCACAACGCGAGCCACTGCTATGCAAGGTAAAGAAGAAGAAGGTTTATTCTCTGACTCCAACTTTTATACTTTTCCAAAGGTGGCAGCAGATTGGGCCTGAATGGGCCACCTCTCCAAAGACATTGGACAAATCAGCAGTATATCAAGTTTCTCCACCCCCATGAAGGAATGCAAAACAATATGTTGTTTACAGAAATTGTGTGGGAAAGTTTTCTAACAGAATGTAAACTCAGAAGGCTTCAGAAAATCTTAAGAATCAGGGTGACACAACCCCAAACACGTCATGCCAGGCTCGGCAGAGGTGACTGCAGAGAGCACCTGTGTTGTGATTTTTCTGTCTTACCCTGTGCTATCTGTCAGGGAAAGGACTGGTTAAAATAACAGGGCTGAAGAAAGAACGTAATGGGGATGTTCACAGATGTTGTCCAGTCTGGAGAAGAATAGGGGTGTTGCCCACCACCACAAAGCCTGGTTATGTCAACCTTAACAACATATCTCCCATGACTGTGAACTTCAGGCAGGGCAGCAGGGGGTAGGTGCAATTCAATAGACAGCACATGTTTGAGTAAAAGAATACCTGAATAAAAAAAGGAAGAAGCCATGCAAGCATCAGTCTCAGCAGTGGAGACTTTGCCATGAAACCCTGAACTCCACGTGTACATGCACCCAGGAACTTTGATTTTCTTGATAGTAAATTGTTTACTCTTTCCATGTAACTAACCATTTTCCTGTAAG
>QUSF01000021.1:7698611-7735904 GCA_003676055.1 Chloebia gouldiae
TCACCTCCTTCCCCCATCTGTCTTCCTCCTTCTCCTACCCCTTCTCTATTTCCCCTTCTCCTTCTTCACTCCTTCTCTTTCTCCTCCTCTGCCTCCTCCTCTTCCTCATCCCCTGCTGAGGACCTGAAGAGCCAGAAGACTCTTTGAAGAATTCATCTTTTTGCCTCTCCCAAAAAGGTCTCCACTACCAATAACTGCATACGATCCTGGCATGAGAAGGGGCTTTCTCTGGAGTGCACCAAAATTGCTTGGCAGAAAACTTATTGTAATCATTTATGCTTTGTTCCTATGAACAGTATAAATAGTAAACAAACAATATCTTATGAGAAGAGAATAAAAATGAATAAAACACATTCAGCATTGGCTACTAATTTGTAAATGGAAAAGTGACAGGTGCCAAACTCTCTTCTTCAGCCTAAAATCATGGGTAGTTCAAGGTCTGGCTTAAGAATGGGGGAAGCCAAGATGCAGCAAGTGGGCAGAACTTCCCTCCCTGCCCCCAGGCTCCTTGTTCTCCCCTGGAATAGGCTGGTATTCACCTTGCAGAGCAGTTTCATGTAGGAGGATGCTGTGTGTGTAGGCTCCCTCTAGGAATAATTAACCAAGGTCAAAATTGCTGGAGCCTTGGATGGGAAACCTTCAAGGAAAGCACAAGCACTACTAAAGTGGTTCTGGTAACTCTGTGGGAAACTATCCCTGAGCCAGAGATGAACCAAGCCCTTTCCATGGCAGAAAGGACCTTCATGGCTTTGACCTCACACTGCACAACATGTGAGAACACAAAATTCCATTTCTTTCTGCAGCCAGTCAGCACATGGGAGTACAAGCTGCTCACCTCACTCTGACCACTTGAGAGGAACTTCTAACCTTTCCCCAATGGCTCAGGAAACACAGAAAATGGAGATTTCAACAAGCACATGCAAGTGCACTTTCCCCAGAAATTGGGTTTTGACACTGAACCTTTGGTGAGCTGCAGTCCTGCCTGCTCAGTCCTCCCCTGATGAACTTTTGGGGTTTGTTTGGGGTAGGATCCACCTCAAACATCTCATTGTATACCAGGACAGCAAGCACAAGCCCCTGTGCTCTTGCCCAAGAGCATTTTGTGTTTGTTTTGGAGAAATTATCTGATGCAGTTTGTAAAATGCTTCTAAAACCTTTGAGGAGGATATCAACAAATTATTTCTACCCCAATTCCTCTCCTCATTTTTTCTCCCGTGTCCTTTACAATTGAAAATCCTTCTTCCTGTCCTCTTCTGAACGCGCTTTGCCTGATTTTTTCCAGCTAATAATGAAAATAACAAATGTATTCTGGACACTTGAAGAGAGCAGTGCTTGAGAGCACTGATATGCTGTGAAGATGAGATGGTGAGGGAAGAGACCTTTGGCTGTGATGAGACCCAGATGTCCCATTCTGGCTGTGTCCAGCAAAGTTACTGTCAAGTCCTTGTTTAAATTGGGTCCCACTGCACAAGCATATTTATTAGCATAACAAAGTAGTAATGGCCAAGGAAAGGAAAAAATTACTTGCCTAATGGAAATTAATTGTGCAGCATAACCTGGTGGTACATAGGACTCTATCATGGTATTTAATGTCTCTCTCTATGCTGAAAAAAAGAGTCTTGACACAGGCGCCAGTAGGTCTGTAAAGCCATTGGTAGACAGCCAGGGCATACCATTTAATGGAAGAACATCATTAAATATGCCTTTATTTTTATTACTTTGTAATATTATTATGCAGCTGAAATAAATCACAAATTGTTTTTAGTGGGATTCCGTCACAAGCCACAAAAGCAGTGAGCTGGGGGGTTCCTTCTCTATCTCCCTGTAAGCAACTTTCTGTACTCTCTGAAAATGGTCAACCCATGACCTTTTCCTCTTTCAATAGTTATTAAATGTATTATTAGGTAAGTACAACTTGAGCTCAGAGGATCTAGGCTTCTGCAGCCCCAAGTCTGGAGGCAACCACAAGAGGCAGAGCTCCCAGACCAAACTGGAGGAACGGGAGAGGTCTGGTGGAGGCCAAAGGTGTTTTAACTACCCTGCCTTGTTCCTGTGTGGCTCCCACATCCTCTCCCAAATCAGGAAGGTGAAAAGGTGCTGCATGCTCACTTAATTAGTGAATATCAGTGAACTGAGAGGGAGTTTGCCTCATGCTCCCACAATCAGATGGGTAAAACATGAAGTCTTCAGGCATGCAGCAGAGAAGTGGAAAAGGAGATGTAAAAATCTGTGCTTGGACCTTCACCAAACTGTTTGACTGCCCCAAGAACCCACTCCTCACTCCCACACACCATCAAGGATGCAGCACAGTGTTTGGTTTTAAAAAGGAGGGACACCCAAAGCTCTTTCAAACACTCACACATTTTCTCGCCTCTTGTGTAAGTAAGGAGTTTGTGGTGCAAAACATTTTACAGAAAACCTAAATATGCCTGTAGGACATTGTTAGCCAACATGTGATGATTTTAGCTTAACACATTTTGGTTTTCCTCTGCTCCCAGTCCCCTCTGAAATTGATGCTACCTGTGCAAGCCCTCCCTTGGACTCTTTCCTTTCTTTTTTTTTTTTTTTTCATTTGCACATGGTCAGACTGTTTCAGAGGGAGAATAGCAGATCCTGATTTAGAGAGTTCTGTTGAAATACTGGCATGATTTATGTAAAACATTAGTTCCTTCTCATCACCTTTAAGATGCCTTTTTTTTTTTTTTAGGTAACTGCTAACTAGAGGTTTATCATTAACCATCTTCAGTTTTTTGTAAGAGTTTATATTATTTACATGAACAATGTGTGTTCACACACTGTGAACAGTGCAAGAGTCGTCTTTTCACTGTTTAGATAAAAATTATTCACAGTTTGAGTTTTGTCTAATCTGAAGTCAAACTGATTTCAGTCTTCAGATAAACTCCACCTGAAAAGGCTTCAGTTTGTCCACTTAAGATACAGTATCACTTGTTTGGATACTGAATGTGTGTACATCAAAGAGACGAATGATTGTGATTCAAGGTCAAGAAGAAACACTAACAGTAGGATGGTGAATTTGAGAAGATCATTCAATTTATAAAAAAAATAAATCTTTATATCCTGTTCTTTTCTGCAGTAGTGTCTCAGTCAAGCCTATTCTTGCTGTGGCAAGGAGCAGCACAGCTGGGTGCAAAAGTAGATCTGATGAGCAAGTGTCAGAAAGGATACAAATGAATGCTCTTACAAAATCTCAGCCCATACTTTGATACTCCTGTGAAAGGCCTTTCTGCTTGCAACCAAAACAAACTGTTAGCTTGTACTCCAAGGCTGAGTACTCGGTCTCTGGGTTTCTATAGAAGTGACACCCCTGATGACCTCCTTGTGTTTCTGTGTCCACAGCACATAGCTCAGGTTCACCACACAGGTGGGAACAGCAGCAACAGCCACAGAACAGACAGAACCTGCACAGAGGATTTTCTCTCTAAATGAAAAAAGGTTGTGGAAGGGACATCTCTGAGCCGTGTGTCAGAGGGAGACAGCAAACCTTCCCCAGGCCCAGTTGCCGAGGGGTTCTGCTGCCAACCTCCCAAATCCCTTTATCTCAGTATGCTCCAGAGTGTCACTCTAGGATGAGAATTCCTTCCACAGCCACAGCCAGGAGTAACCCATGGAGGGGAGGGAGGAGAGCTGGGGTAGGGACACAGCCACCCCATCAGCTCCTTACCACCATCACGTGAGAGAGTCTTCCAAAGGACAGGTCTCCAGGAAGAAATATCCAGCATTGACTGCTTCTCAATTAATCCCTGACATCCTTTTAGGGAAAGTTCCTCCTACATTTCTTGCTACCCTACAGCTCCTGTTTCTGAGCTGGAGGAATGTCTCCTTACCATGCCTTCTTTATATCTCTGCTATGCACACATGCACACACAAAAATACAAACACGGAGAGATAAACTTCTTATTTGCATTTGGGATATGGATTTCAGAGGGATTCTGTTCAAAAACCTAGAGGGACCTGTGCTCCCAGTCTGACTGTCTCTTCAGAGTACTAACTCCTCCCTCCTTCTTTTGCTATGTTCGCCAGTGGAAAAAATTAGCAAACCCTATTTACAAATATTTTTGCCTCTTGGCCCTCTGCCTAGTGGTGTACTATTAAGGCAGTCGTTGTTCCACTAAACAATTGCAAATGTTTTTGCATGCATGCATTGGCTTGCTTTTGAGTGCAGAGACTCTTATTCCACCAACTGCTACAAAAAATTGTCTTGGAGAACTTTTTCTTAGCTGAATCCTGATCCCAGAAAAAAGTAATCTCCATTTCTGCCTTCTCAAAGTTCTCTGAGCGGGTTAGTCCTAAGCTGAGTTACGAGCAAGGAATAAACCATTTCCCCTCAGCTTTTCCCTGAGACTCCTGACCTAGTTGCCATTCTCAGGGTGTATTTTCAGGATTCTTCCCCCTCCAAAAGGCCATGGTAGCCAACATTTTCTTTTAAAGTACAGAATCAAATAGTAGCCCATGTTCACTTTCTTTTTTCTTTACCCACTGCCCTATTCCCAAAATTTCACAGATGCTCTTTCACTCTTTTTAACCTCTGTGCAAGTAAATTCATGCTTCTGTTTATGGTGTTTGGTCCCAAATGTAAGGGTGATGCAGTTTACCAGAATTTCAACAGCAGCTGAGGCAGCCAGTGATAAATGGATGTTGAAGAGCAGTCAAAGAAAGCAAGTTTCATATCTGTAATTGCAAATGGTAGCAT
The DNA here is from genome assembly GCA_003676055.1 of Chloebia gouldiae. Lineage (NCBI taxonomy): Eukaryota > Metazoa > Chordata > Aves > Passeriformes > Passeridae > Chloebia > Chloebia gouldiae. Next base: position 7,703,323 of record QUSF01000021.1, read on the forward strand.
GGGAAATGTGATTTTTAAACAACAGAAGAAAGATTTATGTCTCTAATGAAAACAGCTCCAATGTCAGACTCAGCACAACTTCCCAGACAAGATAAAAACATAAGAATTATCTCTAGAAATTACTCAGTGAAAAATTCTGAATAACAAATGCAGTTGAGAAAATTGCTTGGGCAGTTTGCAAATAGGAAATAAAGAAGGATATAACAGATTTATTAATCACTATGATTTATGCACCTAGCTTTGCTAGCAGTGCAAGACAATAAATTAAAGCACAGTCAAGTGTTCTTCCTCATGGTTTGGTCAGCAAACTTCCATCCTGGTCTGAGGCACTGCTGGTTTTAGGCTAGTCCTGCCAAGCCTGACAGTATTTCTAGGATCACAACACACAAGATCTGTAGGGTCTTCAAGAGGAGCATTTCAGCCACTGATTTTTGTCTTTGCAGCTGAAAACTGAAGATCTGGGAGACATAACTGCAAGCACATAAATCTTTTCTGCATAGCCTCACCTAGATAGTGACCAGAAGGGCAGCAAAGCTTGTTCTCCAGGTGTAAATCATCTGGTGGTTAAGATTGCAGCACGAACAATTATTCCAGACTCTGACCATGCTGGGTATGTCCTAAGTGCTCATTTACAGAATGCCCATGCCTGGACAGGCTGTAAGGAGAAAGTTTGAAGACAGAACCATAAGGACTATTGAATATCTTGGCCTTGACCATCCTGTCCATGTGTTCTGACTCTGCTCCAGGACTGTGTCTTTAACGAATCAGTGGCAACTTAAGACAGAAGTTTGTGATATTTAGATTCATATAAAGATAATTTATGATGTTGCAAGAGTCAGGAATTGGGCAGAGTTTAAATACTGCTTTAGAGTCACAGGAACATAGAGGCATCCAGAGCCCCAGAGCCTCTCCTTGTTGTATTTCCAGATTGTGCCACAAATCCCTAAGGTTGCAATGACGAACAATTTTCATGCAAAATCTGCTTCAGTCTTGTATACCCCTGTGAAAGAAACATAGTTACTCTTAAGCTAACTCTCCTAGCCTGGCCTGAGTTGCCCTGCTGTGACCAAGTGTTCCCAAGTAATGACAAGGAAGCAGCCAGACACCCACTTTGCCAGCTCCATCATTAACACCTTGTCCTGGGTGCTGCCAGGCCCCGCAGGCATCCTGGGCCAAGTGTCTGTCATGCCTAAGAAATGAAATTTAACCTTCCTGCTGACCTAACCATGGCATCCCCACAAACGAGGTGCACACTAAAGCCAACCAGCCATCTCATTTCTTTGTTTGCAAAATGACACGGCCATCATTGTCCTATCTGGAAATGAAGGTGACTTGATGCCTTAGGACCTGGGTGAGGCTCTGTAATCTCACTGCAGCCCCATTCAAGCACTATTCCCAATACCATGGAGCACAAAGTGTTGTCCTGGGAATGGTTCAGTCAACCAATTGTTAAATATCAACAGTTGTTAAGGACATTCTGGCAGTAAGCCTCTGCTCCCCCCTTGCTGCCTCCTCAATCTTCCTGCACTCAGGCTGTGCTCCACTTCAGGTCTCCCTTCCCAAATCTCTCAGGGTTACAACCAAGAAAGGAGCATCCCACCTCCCCCAGAACCAGCATCTTTTGTCTTGCTTGAAGAATGTGCATCATCCCTTTGCTTTTAAGGCTGAGGCAGAGCCTGGAGCGTGGAGCCAGGCTGGGTGTTGTAAGCTGGTGATGTGCTGAAGCCAGGCAAGGACAGACAGGCTGCACACCAGCAGCATGGCTATTGTGCAAGTCAGTGCTGGTTTTAAATAAATCTTTCTCATCCCCCATGGAAATGTGTCCAGGGATCCTCTGCAGCCCTTTACAACAGTTTTGGATCCCATCACCACATGCCTTCACAGCACTCAGTTTTAAACATAACCCCAAGTCCTTCTATCACTTAAAAAACAGAACCTGAGATTTTCAAAGTAAATTACATTGATTTCCTCTTCAGGAGAGGAAAGGGTGGAGACTTCACAGTTTAATTATTGGTCTTGAGCACCATGACTTCACTACCAACCTTTCATGCTATTTTTTTTCAGGTCCAAATCAATCTCAACCCTCCATTACCCTTCACACACATGCACATCATGTAGAACACAAAATGACAGACTGTCTTTCAGCCTAACTCTTTGAGAATGATTTTAAAATATTTTTTCTCCTCCACAGGAGGAAAAACTACAGAGCATGCATACATGAATCTCCACCATCAGCTATCAGCTGGCTGAGAAATGGGGTGACCTCTCAATGCACCCTGCAGCCACAGCTCAGGTGATACAGCTCAGCATTAAAGTAGGATCAGAGAATGCTGTCTGCACTTGAGCATATAAAACATTCCCCAGCTCAAAAACAGGGAAAGCAAAATAAAAAGGGTACAAACAACCATGAGCAAAGCATTAAATCAGTTGGTTCTGGACTCCTTTCTCAGCATTACTGCAATGTGGCTTCTGAAACAAAAGGAGTGTATTGAATTAGTGCAAGTGGAAAATTGGTTCTTTGACTAAAATGGAAAAAAAAAAAAGCAGGAGAAGGAGGGTGCTGTGTGGACAAGATTCTTTAAATAATCATCAGGGAGGTTTTTCTTTAATTGGAGAATTGGAAAAATAAATTAGGAATTTGGCAAATTTTCATCTAAACATTTCAATAGCCAAAACCTAAATTCTGGCTTTAGTTCACTCTACCAATGACAATACATGCTGAAAAAATGTCAATAATATGAGGAAAAGTTATTGTTGTTTTCATTTTCCACAAAAAAAAGCCTCATCTTCAGTACAACTCTTATTTCAGTCTGTACTGGTCACAAGCTGGATGGGCACATATTTACTCCCTCAAATTACTCCCTTCCACTAAAATCTGCCTGGGGAAGAAAGAATAAGACAAGGTAGAGGGACAATAAATGAGTCACAGTGAGGGGTAGAACAGAAGTGGATGAAAGTACCTAGTAAAATGACATAGAAAGAGCAGGAAGGGTGTAAAAAGAACAGAGTTATTTTTTCCTCCCCCTCCCATTACAGAAAGTTTAATTTTCTTTTCTTCGTCTGCTGTAGAAAACCCCACATGTTCATGGTTTTAAGTGGTAAAGACAAAGCCTGGGAAAGGAAACAGAGTAGAGTTGCATGAGGTCATAGCCTGTTTCATCTCCCAAACCCAAGCCCACACCTTTGCCATACTGCTTTAGATTTTACTATCACTGATGTGCTGTCCATCAGCTTTCTAAGCAGCCTGTAACAAGGTAAAAGAAAAGTGGAGCCCACACTGCTTTTTGCAGGGCCAAAAGAGATCTAATGTTTTGGAAATGCTTACCCACATACAATAGCTCAGCAAAAAGCTGTTTGGAAGCAGAGGGTTCAGAAGTCAGGAAATATTTGCAGAGGAAATAATTTTCTGTAGTATGTTGCTTTCAGAAAGCAATGGATAAACAACAAGCCTCTATTGAAGGAATTGAAGAAGAAAGTTTTACAGACATCCAAAATGAATTCATGCCCTGTTTTGTTTGCAAAATACTGTTTTTCCCCTGAAAAAAAAAAATCTCTATTTGTGGTGCAGGTACTTAGCCTGTCTATAGCATTGACTATTTTTTCCTTAATACCCCTATGCAATTTATCCCTCCAAGTGTCCTTATCACAAAACCACCCAACCACACAGGGTAACCAATGAACTGTGGATCAAGACCAACACAAGAGGTGTTCCTGCAAAGTTTTCTCGGTCCTGCATGCGCTGCTGCCAAAGAAACTCCTCTCCAAGCTGCTAGCAGAGTTTGGTGACTGCCAAAGGCCTGGCAGGGATGCACCTGGACACAACATGGCAGGGCTCAGAGTGCACCAGGCATGGAGTCTGCACCAGGTTTTGGAGGACAAGGTGGTTATAAAAGCCCTCTGCTGTGGTGGCTGGCGGAGCTCATGGGTGGAATGCTTGCTGTGTCTTCGCCTTGGTCCCATGAGCACATGGCAAACAGGAGAGAGGAAATATAACTGAGGTAAGGGCAGAGAGAGGTCACTCACCAAATACCACCATGGGCAAAACAGGCTTGAATTAGAGCTATTAACTGACTTTACTCCTAAAAAGGTCAGAGCAGGACAGCAGAGAAGTAAAACAAAACCTTAAAAAATACCTTCTCCCTACCATTTCCTCCTTCCCAGGTCTACCTACTTCCCTCCTCCAGTGTCGCAGGGAGACAGGGAATGGGGGTTCCAGTCAGTTCACCACATGTTATTCCAGCTGCTGCTCAGGGAGAGGACTCCTTCCTTTGCCCCACCATGGGGCCCCTCCCCAGGAGACAGTTCTCCAGGAGCTCCTCCAGTGTGAATCCATCCCATCGGTAGCAGCCCCCCATGAACTGCTGCCAGGAGGATCCTTTTCCACAGGGTCAGTCCCTCAGGGACAGGCTGCTCCAGCCTGGGTTCCCCACAGGTTCACAACTCCTGCCAGCAAACCTGCTCCCAGAGTGGGCTCCTCTCTCTATGGGTCTGCAGGTCCCAGCACAGGTTTCCCAGGGGGTCACAGCCTCTTTTGGGCATCCCCTGCTCCAGCGTGGCCTTCTCAAGAGGCTGCAGTGGATCTGTGCATCCCCACAGACCTCCATGGGCTTCAGGGGCGCAGGCAGTCTCCTAGTAAAGCTTTTTAACACTTTATCAACCCCCAAACCCCTCCCCACCACTCTGTTATTTAACTGCTTTTTTCTCCCTTTTTTCCCCCACAAATATTGCAAATGAACTTACATTTCCCAAGAAGATTTCAATAGGGTTTTACAGAAAGTGAATTTACTACTCCTGACTGTGAGCACTCTTGGTGGAAGTCTCAGGGTTGCACTCATGCAACCATGGAACAAAAATGACATTTTGACTATCTAAATGCTCATAGGCAGGCCACAAATAAATGATTATTCACAGAAATTATGGGCAGTATTATCTCAAACAACAAACACATTCAAGAACATCCAGGCATGCTCACAGATAGTTAGCAAACAGATAAAAGGCCAAACCCTTCCATTCAGTGACTTGCTGTAGATTATTCACGCAGCTCTAATAACAGTCCCCTGTCTCCATGAGCCTGCATCAGATGCAGTCCAAAACTGGAATGGTGGTGAAAGCCCCCACTCTATCATCATGAAAACCCAGAGTTGAAGCTTTTTTTTTTTTTTCCCATTCATTTCTACCAAACAAAAGCAAAAGATGGGATTATATTCACAGGGTTTATTTTGGAGTTGCTTCATTTCAGTGGCATGCAGATATGTTCCCTCTGGTTTTGCAGGGTGACCAGGAACACCTGTTGAGTTTAAAAGAAAAGCACAAAACCCCTGCAAAACTGTGGTTTTGTTTGGTTACATTTTGGATTTTTCACCGTCTATCTGTTTCTTAGGGTCTTGCAGGGAGCATTGTTTGGAAGATGTAAATTGTTGCTGAAGGGGGGCTTGTTGCACACGGTATGATAAATGACTTCCCAGTGGCCACCAGGCTCTGGGCTGAACACCCTCAGCGTGTCTCAGCCTCCTCAGAGGTGGCACCCACCCCACAGCTGTTCCCCCTTCCCTTGCTGGTGCTACAGAATCCTCCCACACGCTCCTGGTGCCTCAGCCAGCTGGGCTGCACAGAGTGAGCACCCTCGAGCCAGAGCAGCAGCACTGCCCTGTGAGGCAGAGCTGGAAACGAGCCCTGCCAGCCTTGGGGTGCCCAGGGGGGCTGCTCTGGCTGCAGAAAGACCAATCAGGAGATTGGTCTCCCTGGTTCAAGCCCATCCTCTTCACCTTTGGTGCTCAGCCTGGCTGAAGAAAATAATTTGGGCTGATGGTATGCACTGCTATTCACTTTGAAATGATCCCATCTTCCTCCTGGAATTGTTGGTCACATCTTCATGTTTTCCAGGACTCAGAGAGAGGTTTGGTCTTCTTCACCCTGGGGGTTTCCAGCAGTGCTGTGCTCTTCACCCCAAAGTATACAGCTGTAGGGCCTGCCAACAGTGCCTGGGGGTCTGCCCAGCTGTGCAGAGGATATGTAGGGCATGAGGGTTGAGTAAATGGTGCAAGTCAGCCCTACAGAACTTTAATTTGGTTTTTGGACTGTTTTTTTGGCATGGGTGAAATTTAAAGTCATCCTTGCGCTGCATGTTGGCTGGGTTGGTGGAAGAGCAGAAGAGCAGATGGTGAAGAGCTGGCAGAGATGTCCTGCCTCAGCCAGCTCCTCTGCTTGGGAGCACAACACCTGCAGGGCACTGGGAAAAAAAGGCTGTTCCCTCTCTTTATCCAAGTAATCCCTCTGTATTTTCTCTGTTTCCCGCCTCAGTGTTCCCACTGCCTGTGGGAGAAATCCATGCCAGTTCTCCGTATCCAGGAGGGAATGACATGAAGCTGTTACTCTCTGAGGGATAAGCTGCCTGCCAGCCCAGGCAGGAGTGCCTATGAGGATTTTAGCCCATGGGCTTAGCCAGTTCAACTTGAGAGAGCTGTTGTGGTCCCCTGAGGAGATCTGGCGTGCTTGCAGGGAAAATCAAATTGTATTAGTCCAGAGGGGGCAAGGGGTTCAAGGTCCCTCTTTTCTCCCAGCAGCATTTTGGAGTCCTTACTGTCCTCCCAGGACAGAAATTGTCCACGATGGTCATGGTTGACTTGTTCTGAGCAAGAATGAAACCTCTGCAAGGAGATCTACCTATCAAAGCAGCCACACTTGCATGGATGCTGTTATTTAAGGTTATTTATTTTTATTATTATTATTAACTGTCCTGTTCAGTCAGGTCACACTGGTACATGAGACAGAGGCTCACAAGTTGTTCCTCAGGTTTGTTGCTCTTTGTTTCAGAAGAGAGGGTGGTGGTAGAGACTGGAAAGTGCCTGGCGTGCTTCAGCAGACCACACAGCACTACTGGAGAGCACAATTGCATGCTCTCCGACAGGTCTCTATGAACAATGGAGCAGGGTGTGTTAAAAGCATGTTAACTTGCTGAGATTCCTCTCAAGTGCCTGTTAGAGCTAGACTTTTACCAGCTGGCCTGTTTTAAAGGGAATCAAATTACATGCCAAATTGTGTTTAAAATCATAGGCAGGCCAATGCATTTTCTAGTAGGGCTTGTTTTCTTCAGTCTTACCTATTGGAACAGGCAAACCAGTTTTATCTCAAGTTGCAGGGTGACTGTGTCAAAACTCAATTTGGGACCCCAAAGAGGACAGTCTTCGCCTTTACTGAAAAGAGAAAAGAGACACAAGAAGTGAGGAAAGCAAAAAGTGAGCTGACAGGAACATCATGTCTGAAGCCTTGGGCTGGGGCTTCACCTCCTGCCCGCCAGTGACACAGCAGCTCCTTCAGCTCAGGTAAGCCATGGATGTGCAAACAAACAAAACAGACCCACCTGAGAATGTCTCAGACCCTGAAGTTCTGGTATAAAGAACAAAGAAACGTTGTTCATTACATACATCACCAAGGTTGGTTCTTTCATTGTTTTCTTTTAGAGTCAGCTTTTCTTTACTATTGCTGTCCTGAACAATGCATAGCTACAAAAACACCACTGCTGCCCATCCTCTCCTCTGCCTCTTGGCCTGGCATATGAACAGCTTTTGTTGAACCAGGGCTGGCCACACAGGCTGCTCAAACAGAAAATTCTTTGGAAAACAGGAAGTTTCCAAGATAAAGTCCTAATTGTTGTTATGGGGGGGGAGGGGGGGAGGGGAAATCTCTTAACATGAGAAGCAAATGTTTTCACACGACTGTCACAAATATGAAAGTCTTGCAGATCAAAGATAAAACATGTTAGGTTTTGACCAAATATATCTTATGAGTAGTAAGACGTTTTCTTAAAAATATTTATTTAGCTGAACGCCTGGTTATTAAATTAAAAAATTAACAGTGAAGCAGCCAAGCATAGAAAATTCAAATTACACTCCAAATATTCTCCTTGTGTGTCAAGAGAACCGGAAATAGAGTAAAATGGCCTGGAAAATCAGCAGTAATAGGTTAATATTTAACACAGGGAGGCCGTACAGGAGCTGCCACACAAGAGAAACACCTCCCTCCACAGGCTGCACACACCAGCTCTTTGGTGGCAGAGCCAGAGCCAGGCAGCAGGATGTTTGGGCAGTTTCAGAGTAACAGAACTCCACTGAATAGCAAACAAGTTTGGACAATGCAGACCAGCTCTATATAGAGCTCTCCTCCTCCATCACTTTTTCCAGCAGAATGACAGCTGCCCCAGGGATGTGGTGGGAGAGCTGAGTTTGGGAGCGCAGCATCACAGGGGCAGGCTCCGAGTGCTCAAAAAACTGCACGGGCAGCATAAAGCACTCCCACAGGGAAGCGTGCAACCCTGCCGAGGCATTCCCACTCCAGCGGCACACTCAGGCTCCCCGGGGAGGGAGGAAGAGGAAGGCGACCTTCCTTTCCGAGAGGCATCAGGTCTGCATCCTCCTCAGCTCCAGCTCTGAACGCGGGGCTCCCTCTGCTGAGTCTGCCACACAACTGATGTCTGCAGGATCCAGCGCACCGAGCGGCTCCGAAAGCTTCATCTCACCCTCCAAGCAGGCAGCGGCCACAGGAGGACCCCCTCACCTTCCTCCTCCATCGGGGAGAAAGAGCTGGAGGTGTAGAACAGGACAAAGCCAGCGCTGGGGGAAATTCTCATGCATGTACTGTGATGTGAGCACCTGCACATCTCCAAATCCTTGTTCAAGATCACTGATGCAGCTCCATAGAAGGATGAGGCTCAGTTAGCCTGGGCTGTGGAGCTGCCAACAGCTGTTCAAACACCCCTCTGGTCACCTGCAGAGATGCTGTTACCAACACAGGGTTTAAATGACCCCTCAGTTTCAACTCAGATATTGGAGACTTCTGTATCAGAAGCAGAATAAATGTTGTCCCAGACAGAAGCTAAAACATAGTAGGAAGTAGCAATTTTATTTTGTGATTCTTCAATGTTATGCCAGGAAGATGTTAAAGAAAAGTAAGAATGAGCTGCTGTAGATGCTGAGCTCTTTTCTTTCTCATTGTTATATCATTCCTCACTTGGCTATACTTCATAAATGTACTCTCCTAGTCTCAGAGCCTTTTATTTCTACACATCCTCCATTTCCATCCCTTTCATATCATGGCCTTTCAAAGCACAGTTCTTTCCCATCACTAAAATAAGTGCCTTCCACTTCCCAAAATACATTATCTTCCAATAGCCCATAGAAAAACATGAAGCTACACCATCCCTTCCTTGCTTCCTTCTTTAACCATGCCCTGGTCTTCTGATTTCCATTTCTACCAAGCAATCTAACTAATCTCTGTAAGGAAAATCTCATGCCTAGGCTTGCCATGAAATGAACTTGAGGTGCTAAGCCCCATATTAGATACTTTCTCTCCTTAAGTCAAGCATTTGGTACCCACAAGTTAAGTGGATTAATCACATGCCTTCTATAGGGTACAGAACACAACAGTAAACCTCCAAAATATGGCTGGCCTGTAAGGGAATTGCTGCAAAAACCCAAATTTTTGTGACATCCTCTCATCCCACATGCTCAGAAATGTTAAGGTGCATTTATTATTTTATGAAGGCTATTTGAGCAGATTCATGGTGGTTTTTTGACAAGCTTTCTGACACCTCTGTTCCTCAGCTCCAGACCTTCCCAGTTCAGCAGTGTAGCAGCAGACTGCCTGGAAGTCCCACAGGTTTTCCCCTGTGGGAATCCAGCAGCACAGCCCCATAACCAGAGGGGAAGATTGGGAGCAGCCTTTTTGCCCATTCCCTGCCCAGGCTGAGCAAGTCCCCTCTGTCTCTAGCCCTCCCTCACTCTCTTTCCAAAACATACACTAGTGTACACCCTAAAACACCAGCTCTGGAAATTTAACAATAAAGAGTAATGCCCTGTCTCTATATTTTGCCACCACAGTAAAAAGACAGCAGAAAATATCACAGTCCCTGAGATATTTATACTGCCAGCATGGCTGCAAATTGTATCTGTGTCTTCAAAAATAGGGAGCTGAGGCACAGGAGGATTAAAGGCTATAGTTAAACCACCTACTGAGTCACCTCTAAGAGACTAAAATTTCTGTGATTTGGAAGACTGAAGGAGTGTTTAGACCTCCTGTTCCCAGGCTGCCAGGCTTTGGGTCTCTGCAAGGAGTCATTAAAAAGAAGTAAGAGTTGTATTCTGTTCCCTTCTCTGAGTAACTTAGCACAAGGCAGCACATCTCACTCACCATACAAAAATTTTTCTCCTGCCTGAAGAGCAGGAGTTGAGAACTTCTCATTGATCCCTTTTTAGCTCAGACCCCACAGCTCATCTTCCAGCAGCCACAGCTGTGCATGATTCACTACAGATAGCAGGAGAGCACTGGCAGGAGTAGATCCAAAATCCCATCTGCCTCTAACTCAGTCCATCACTGCCACTGACATTTCATTAGCTCAGCACTTCAGAAACAGGGCTTGCATGACTGAATTACATCCATTACTCTGCTGCAGGCAGCCACCTCCAGCCCAGAGCAGTACAACTTGATTAGACCTGCACCTATTCAATTACTCAGTCTAGACCTTGAAAGATACTCACCATGGGCTTCACAACTTGTTTATAAATGCAGCATTGCCCCCTAAATACACTTACCAGCTGTCTTTCCAAGCTGGCAAAGTGGCTGCAGGTCAGTCCAAGGAGGGTAAGAACACAATGTACTAATGTTGGGTGGAACAACACTGCAGTGTCTTGGGACTAGTCTATTTCAGAAGCTCCAAAGACACAATCATTTTCAACCCCTTCCAATAAGATTACCCATCCTTTCCATATGCAGAGACTCATACCTGACAGGCCATGTGCCTCTACACAGATTTCAGGTGTATTGCCTAAAAATATACCATCCAGTAGAAGTGGAAAGGTAGGATTTAACCTCACTCAGGTGTAAGCACTACAACCTTTTCTAAGTCAAGTTCACAGTTTAAGGGAGGGCTGAACACTTTGAGAGAGTAAAGTCCACGGTGTTAAATTTAGAGTTGTCGATGGGAAAAAAAAAATCACCAAATCTACCTCATTTCACAAAAGAGCTCACTAAGGATATTTCCTTCCTCTCTTCTTCCCTGAAATGCTCACATGCTAAATGAAACACTGTAGAATGTATAAGGAAAAAAGGTCAGACAGTTATAACAGGGGAGACATCTGCTTCCATTTTCCTTTATTGAGAATTTTAAAATTCCCATAACTTCAGTACTCCAGCGCCCAGCAGCACAAACCAACACAGCATCACCAACTTGAGTGAAGCTTGGGTTCATTTGCAAACCAATACTGGTGCCAGCAGAGGTGTTTCTGGTTTGAAAGAAGAGAAGCAGCACCATCATCATGCTTAATTCCATCAGCATATGTAGGGCCTGGAGGAAGAGGTGAGGTGGGACAGGCAATTTATGCTGTGGCCCCAGCACAAGGCTTCCAGCAGTGAGATTTATCCTCTGTTCTCAAAGCCAGTGCCAGCTACAAAGCTGAGGGACAGACAGAGGCAAGAGATGCCAAATTTTACCCTCAGATGTTGATGGAAGCAGGGGTTGTGTATGAGGACAGAAGTCAGCCCCAAGTCTTTCTGTTCACAGCATTCAAGGTGTCTGTTGAACCAGTCATGATTCAACTGCTGCTCAGCTACAATAAGGCTAATTATGATTTTTTTTTCTTGCTTATAAACTCTCAAATAGAGCTGAAGTTCATTGAAATAGGCAGGCATATGACAGTGTGAGAGCAGAGTCCAGCCTCTATTACAAAAGCAAATCCAAAAACCCCTCTAAAAATAGAGAAACGTGGTATGAGAAGTTAGATCCAGAAATGCTACCAGAAAAGAGAAGACAGAATGAAATCCAACAGCTTTGACCAACCCTTTCTTGACTGAGCTTTTTCTGAAGCTCTTCATCTGCTGCACTTTTTCCACATATTTGCTCTCCAATACACTGGAGTCAGACCAAAGGTACTTTACTTGTTTCAGGGTGGTTACTCCAGACTTAAATTCAGTACAGAATTTAGCCCCGTCTAACACACCACCACCTCCCCAGCTGTCACCCAACACAGCACACTGTTGCCTCAACATTCTTTCAATAATAATTCTCCTTTCCTGAAGACTCATTGTAGCAGTGCAAGCATTTCTGACCCTTGGTGCTGCCAGAAATGAGTGTAAATGTGTGAGATAGGGAAGATAAATGAGACAACACAGCCTCTTGAAGAGTTACCATCTCCTCCAGCCAGTCACTGGGAAGGCCTAATAAGCAAATGCAAGACAAAAATATGTTTCAGGGAAACCTGGTCGTGGTTGGCATTGTCATTGTATGGATTCAATGACTGCATTGACAGTTTTGACTTCACCACCTTCTCAAAGAGGGAAGCATGTTCCTCCAAAGGTCAATGACCAAACCAGTAAGGCTGTTACCGCTCTTTGATTTAAAAAAATGGGGCTTCAAACTCAGATGTCTGAGAGGGAGGAGGCGTGAAAAGCCCGGTGCAGCGATGCCCGCGCCTGGGGGCTCTCCCCGCGGAGCAGGAGGTCGGTGCGGGGATGCTGCGCGACGCGCGGAGCATCCTCCGGCGCGCAGAGCCGCGGCCGCGGGAGGGCAGCAGCGAATTGCGATCCAAAAGCGAGGCGGGCGCTTCCCTCTTCCTGCAGGGAGCTTGGTAAAGCCGAACCGTGCGGAACTGCTGCGGGATTTTGTCTCGGTGAATGGGTGAAAAGTTACAGTGGCGTGCCACTAACGAAACATAAGCGCAGCCTTGGCAGATTTTTGCTGCATGTCTCTTCTGGTTTATAAACCCTTCAGGTCAACTATCTAATGGTGGAGCCATCTGGCCGGAGGGTTGGGACAAGGAACAGATCCCTTTGAACATCGTTTTCCCAAAAGCACGCTGACTATAGACAGTAAATTACAATAACCACCTGTGGCCACTGTATTCTCTGTCTCTTTGGAATAATACATTGCTCTTTCGTACAGTTTTATTCATGTGAGAATTTTCTCTGCTGTGATTGTGAAGACAGAGGAGAGGTGAAAGTTCCTGTGATGCGCATCCTTCTCTGTTCTTCCCCCAGGCAAGCTGAGAGCTGCCAGGGCCCTGCTTAGGAACCACTCCTAAGAGCCACAGATATCTGTGAGCTCTCCCAGCTCAAAGAGTAAAACCTGAACCTATCCCAAAAATGATTTAATGACCTGGGTGCTCAGCTGATGTTCAGAGAGGAATTTATATCCTGACACAGGTGTCACCATGCCAAATACCCCTGCTTTGTGAGGTCACTCTGGGATCACCACCTACCAAAGCCTCACTGCCCCTGAGCTTGACTCAGGGGGAAAGCTGATGTCCTCACAGCCACCCCCACCTTTCTGCACCATCCCATTCTCGCTTTGGCGTTGGGATTAGGTGTGCAGCTACTGCTTCACCTAAGGAACACAAAAGGTCCGAGTTCAGTAGTGCCACTGCTGACACTTCAAAGGGTGACTCAATTTAGGCTGCTCCAGTCAGGATTCAACTAAGGGCTGGAGTGCTTCATAAATAACCTCAGTTCTCTGTGCAGTGGGGAGAAAGAAATTACCATATCTCTTCAAGTAAGAAAATCTGATGTCCCCAGTGAGTTTCAGGTGATGGCTATTTTTATAACAGACATATATAATGGCCTCACAGCCATTTTTAAAAGCAAATTCAGAGGTGAGGAGGGAAAACAGCCAATATGTGGCAAAGCCTGGTGTAGCAAGATTTCTGAGAGAGAGAGGACATGATTTATACTTAGAGTGAAGGTTGAGCTACCCCCAGTCTAGGCCTCAGATATAAGAAATGAGTCTGTGGCGCAGTTATAAATTATGTTAAGGTGTAATCACAGAGCAATGGGCTTTCAGGATGTGAATTAGTATAGGTCTGCAGTGTGAAACTTTAGCCACCTTAAGACAAAGACAAACAATGTTTGCTGGCCAATGATAGTGTGCTCACAATTTGTAAACTATATTGAATTGCATACAAATTGCCATATTATAAACAATAAATGGAGAACGTAGCATTAACCATATTGGCTTGATCTGTGTTTGTCCTGTCCATCATTCCCTATTACTTCTAAGGTCCCTTGCTTCTGCCTGGTGTCCATTCTCGGGGCTTGTCCGTCATAAGTTGTATTTTTGTGTAAAATAAGTAAGTTGTCCCCTCCTTGTCTTCTCCCCCTTCCCCCACTTTTTTTTTTTTTTTTTTAACCACGGTAATGTTAAGACAGAAAATAAGTTTACTTTGTAATGTCACATTAGGAAGACTTGTGGCTGGAGCACCTCTCATATTCTCCCAGAAATACATTTCACAACATTCAATCCACCAACCAAGCATTCAGCAAATGCCAAAAATTATTTAAGCGAGTTTCCAAATGTTGTGCTCGGCTTTCTGACACAGGAATTGCTTGTTTTGCTAGACGATATTCACAGTGATGTGGCATTTATAAGCAGCCCATAAAAGGCTGATGGGTAAGCAAAGCCAGGGACCTCATAAATCAGAAGAGCTGGACAGGACAGAACACACATCCAACCAATATGATCAATGCTACGTTCTTCGTTTATTCCAGAGAAGATGGCAGTTTATATACACTTCTATATAGTTTACAGTTTACAAAGGCACTCTGATTGGCAAGCTAACATTGTTTACCTTTGCCTTAAGGTGGTCAGACTTTTCACACTGCAGTTGTACTCTAATTCACACTCGGATAGCTCATTACTTTGTAGTTACCTTAACATAATTTCTAACTGCACCACAAGCTCTTAATTTCCAACTGTGTCAAAGGCTTCCAGGCCTCACCAAGGCCGCTTATCAGGGGTAGCTCAATTCTCACTCCAGACATAAATCATGCCCTCTCTCTCTCAAAAATTCTGTAACAGGTAAGCATGATATGCCAACCAGCAGCATTGTCAGGGATTCTGGGAAAGCACCACTCAGGGCTGGTTTATCAGTTGTCATAAGCAACCCTTTGACTTCTGGGGCTCTGCAAGAACTGAGTCATCATTTATTAACCCTGGAATAAGTTATTTATGTAAACAGCTTCAGGATAAAGCCTGACCTATGTGTAACTCAACAGACGACTCCAGAGGAAGAGATTATCTCCCTCCTGAAGTCAGGGGGAGAGTTTTTAATGGTTTTAATGAGCTTGCCATCATCAGGCTCAAAGCAAACACACCTGCAGCACTTCTTTGGTGTGGTTTCTTTGTAAAGCCACTCTATTGCATCTTTTGGAGGGAACAGGTAGACCTGGTTTTCCAGCCATCAGCAACAACCAGCCTTGAACAGAGTGTGAACAAGGACAGCTGGAGCACATGGAATTCCCAAGCTCAACGCCAGATTTGCTCAACAGACTCCATCACAGCATAGGCAAGTGTCTTTGTGTTTAAAAAGGCAGCATGAAAAAGGAAAGTACGTCAGATGAGGAAGTTATAGGGATCCCTTGCTCTCCTTCACCAAAGTGAGATAAGGCAAGGATTTTCTGAAAAATACCTGAAAACAGCCAATGCATTAAATGTGAACATTTATAAGGTTTATGGGAATTTTTATATGCAGAATCTTGGTGATTATTCAGAAGAGTAACATTTCAGAATTTCAAGGAGGTCCTATTTGTTAATTTCCTAGGCCAGGTGAGAAGCCCCTTCTCTGTATTGGCCTGATTGGGTGATTAGGGCTCAATTCACAGTTCTACCATTTCACTTCCTTTTGCTGCTTTTTCCCCAAGCATAAGACAGAGCTCATCAGAATTTAGCCCAGATTTTGGCAATCTATTTTACCACTTTTTATTGTCAACATAGCAAGTCTCTCATTCTATCTTCAGGAGGCACTTCAGCACCAGAGACCTCTACTGCAAAGAAGGCTCGGTGTCTTCAATGCTTAGTTCATTTTTGGCTCACAAGGCAAAATTTAATGTAAAAGTCTTAGCTGAGTGAAAAAAGCTGAGGACTAAGGGCTACTGTGTGACAGGATGTGGCAGGATGCCTTTATGTCTGCAGCAGGTCTGTGTGACACAAGAGACAGCTTTGGGGTAAGATTATGTGTTTAAATACCTATCCTTCTGAGGTCTCTGCCCATGGCACTGAGCCTGGCTGACCCCTGAGCTGCTGTGCCAAGCTGGAGCACACACTCAGGGCTGGACATGACCCTGACCCGACCAAGGGCATGTAATGCAATAGCTAAAATCCAGCTTCTCTCACCCTCCACATCCCTGGGAAACCAGATTTGCTGTTGGGAAGAGTATTTCCTTTTGCAGTGTGGATGTAGAGCCAGTTGCCATCTCTGCAGCCCCTCAGGTGAAACTGCTATAAAGTGGGGTTGGCACTGTGGGGAACTAATCCTGCCTATTGATAAGCATGTTAAACTTCTGGTGGGGATAGTTCTCCCAAGGAGAGCCATGAAAGCCTGCAGGTATCCAGATTTCTTATCTGGAAGTAGACAGATTAGAGCAATTCATGAAGTTGGGGTTTGGTGAGGGTTGTTTGGCTTTGCTTTAGTTTAAGGCAAGCTCACATCCCCCGTTCTGCTCTATAAAAGACCTCCAAACTACACTGACCACATCTGAACCATCCTGGGTTCTCTGGCCCTGTCAGGAAAGTAGAACAGATTTTGTTCTGCTGGGCAGGAGGTAGCCACCCCAACAATCAAATCGGTCATATTCAGTCAAGAGTGTTGTCTTTGTTTAAAAAGACAGGTGTCTGCTAAGGAAGGCAGGAGCCTCCCCTGAAATAAGAAACATAAACCCCCTCCCTCCTAATTGTTATAATTTTGGAAATAAAGGTGCTGTCAGGCAAAGATATGGGAGCAGGAATAACAGTTCTTTATTAGGGAAGAAAATAAAAATAAAATAAACAATGCAGTAATACAAAACAACACTGAGAGAGTCAGAATACAACCTGACACCCTGTGGGTCAGGGTGTTGGTAGCGGTGCAATTGAAATGGTGGCTGCAGCACTCCTGGACTGGCAGATGTGGTTCTGTTGGAGCAGTGATCCTGTAGAAGGGTGTACAGAGCACCCTTCCTCTGAAGATCCAGTGATGGTGTAGATAGGGCTGGTCTTCCTCTGGGAATCCAGTGAAAAGGCTATCCTGGTGTACCAAAATCTGAGATTATATCCAGTTAGGAATGCTTGGCTCCTCCCCCTGGGCAGAACATCTCATAATGGTCTGATGTAATTTTTATCAGCCATGCAGGGACACTCAATGGCCCTTTAACAGCAGATGTCTCCCCTAGGGAGGGAGGGTTGGTTTGTGGAAGACACAAAGAAAACTGTCCGATCAACAGAAGATACCTGCCACACCTCTAACAGATGGCAAATAGAATACACACATTGCCTTGCAATCCAGGACAAGTATGTACAGGCTGAAATAATAAATTGTGACTCTGTTTTCCTTGGCACTGGATTATCCATGTTTCCTGTGCTTGTCATGGCTCCTTCTGATGCTGTAGCTCCCTCCCTGTTTAGGATTCCCTGACTGGCATTGCCAGCAATCCTTCCTGTCCTCAGACTCTTGACCTGACTTTGACATCACCACATCGAATCCAGGGATCTCTTAGGACAGGAAAGCTGGACAGGACAGAATGCACGTCGAACCAATATGGTTAATGCTACATTCTTCCTTTATTTGAGAGAAGATGGCAGTGTATATACACTTCTATATAGTTTACAGTTTACAAAGGCACTCTGATTGGCAAGACAACATTGTTTACCTTTGCCTTAAAGTGGTCAGGTTTTTCACACTGCAGCTCTACTTTAATTCACACTTGGATAGCTCATTACTTTGTAGTTACCTTAACATAATTTCTAACTGTGCCACAACTAATTTCTTACTGTGTCGAAGGCTTCCAGGCCTCACCAAGGCCGCTTATCAGGGGCCTAGTCTGAGGGGTAGCTCAATTCTCACTCCAGACACAAATCATGCCCTCTCTCTCAGAAATTCTGCAACACCACGTGATGGTGATCCCCACCACCACGTGACATGATCACCACAAACTCTCTCTGAATAACAGGCAAGGAATCAATGTCTCCAGGGACTGAGTTCCTCTTTGAAGTTGCTACAGATTTTACTGCTTCTTCACAATGAACGGTTTGACATCAGTCCTGCTCAGTTTCAAATATAAGCATTTAATTCAAGAGTGCAGGAGCTGTGGCAGCCTCAGCCACAGAGGTCTGGCTCGTCCCAGCTGCTCTCACTGCATGTAGGTCATATATCTGACATCCATCAGGATGCACAGTACAGTATATTCACTCCAGGGGCCAGTGACTCCTGCTTTTCATGCAATGCTTGGGGAGGAGGCAAAGTAAGCTGGTTCACAACAAGCTTTAATTGAACAGAAACCTAGGTATCTCCCTACTTTGCCAAACACCATTGAGAGTGAGTCATATTTCCTGCAGGCAAGTTGCTATTTTCCACACAAAGCTCATGCAAGTTCCCAGAACTTGTTATCCCAGAATTTCACTTTCTTTTCACATGTCTGTGCTCAGATCACAGAAGGGCAAGGTCAGACCTTTAAGGGGTCTGAGCACAGCTAAGAAAATATATAGTTTTAGCTCAGCTGTGAGGCATTTCTCACATTCACTCCCTGAACCACTGTTGGGATTTAAACAGGTGAAAACAACAAACAACAAAACAAAAAGCCCTGCTCTTGGTGGGCTCCCCTTTAGTGGCACAATTCATGCTGAGGGACCCTTGTTCATGCCTGAGACAAAACCAGGCTGAAATGCGGCATTCTCAGAGAACCTGGAGTCGTTCATGCACTGGTCCAGGTTCTCGAGGCCCTGAGCCAAATTCAGCCCTAGGACAGCTACTGGAGATGTGTTTAACCAGTAGTAGGCTGGGCTTTGCCATGGGGCTTCAGTAGGCAGCAGCCTCACTTCAACCCAGTGCAGATTCTCCTGATCAGACTTTGGCCCAGAGATATTAAACAATGGATCCAGAACTGCACCTCTGAGGCACCAACACAGGCAGGAATTTAAGACAGACTTTTTCTGTGCAACCCCAGAACTGCCTCCAGCCCCCCGGGGCTGGTGACCTTGGTTGTACCAAGCCCTAGAGCCTAAGCCCCCCTGAACAACAGGGAAAACAGCATGACAGAATATCCTGAGTTATCCTGAGAGGAAGGGACCCATAAGGACTATCAAGGCCAGATCAGAGTCTAGTCCTCTGCAAAAATGACAATGATTTCCCCCTACCTGCCCCTGCAAACACAGACTCCATGTGGAGTTGCACCCCAGGGAGTAACTCAGCCATAATGATCCCAATATATGGAAGGCACAACACTCCATACATTTTAATTTGCACCTATTATCTCTCATCCCTTCATAGGATTTATTGCCTTGCTCCCTCTCCCCACAGCAAACTTTTTGGTGGTGAACTCTTTTGTCACTTGTCAAGTGTCAGTTGGGGTACTTGCCATCTTTGTCTGGGTTTGTCTCTGGATTCATTGGCAGGGATAAAAGCTTCCTTAATACCAGGAATGTGACAGGTGTAAAAAAAAAATTATATATATATATATATATAAATCTGAGATATACTTCCAGGATTGGTCAAGAAAAACCCCACACAATCAAATCAGATCAATGCTGAATGAAAATTACTTGTCCTGCAAAAGCAGTTCCAAAATAATCAACAGCAACAGTGGCCCTGGCAAAAACTGACATTCAGATTTGGAATAACAGGAGCCGTTTGGGAATTTTATAAAGGCTTGACTGATCCAACAGCCACTGGAGAAGATAATGTAAAGTTCATGAAAAACTAGTATCACTAAATACTTCAAGCCCTCATCCTTATGTCTGTGGGGCAAGTAGGAGAAAGTGAACCCCAAAACAACTGTCAGGGTTGTTTTCTTTCAAAACATGGTTCATCTACAACAATCACAGGGAGGAGAACAGAAACACAACAACAAAACCAAAACAAAAGAATGCCCCAAACACAAAACCCAACTTGCTGGGGAAAAAAAACACCAAACTTTGAAAAACACTGTGTGAAGCACCTGGTAATGAAGCTAGTGTATGGCCAAGCTGTCATCACTGTTGTCATTCTCTAACAGGGCAGAGGCATATTGTAGGCATATTTAAAAAGTCACACTCACAGCTCCTTCATAAAATTATTGGTTT
Source organism: Chloebia gouldiae (assembly GCA_003676055.1). Classification (NCBI taxonomy): domain Eukaryota; kingdom Metazoa; phylum Chordata; class Aves; order Passeriformes; family Passeridae; genus Chloebia; species Chloebia gouldiae. The sequence continues at coordinate 7,723,394 of QUSF01000021.1, forward strand.
GTTTATAAAAATACTTTTCACTGGACCTCAGTACAATCTTTTCTCCAGGAGTTTTCCCAACCTCCAATGCACTGAGCTCAGATGATTTTGTGAAAGCATTATGTTTTATTAGTTTAGAGATTTCCATTCTATTTAGCATTTTCCCTAACATTTGTTCAACCTCTCCTCAATTTCACATCAAATTCTGCAGCCAGACCATCCTTCGGCAAGGAACTCCAGGAGGTTACACCCACATTTTGAGGAGCTCCCCTTTAATCTTCTTCTTCATGTTCTGAGCCAGGTCCCTTCATCTGATGGTCCCTTCCAAACTCTTCCACTGGAAGATGAACAGACAATTCTTGTTGACACTCTCCATGTCATTAAGTCAAAAAATCTGCCCACACCTTACCTATTTCTAGCCTAGTCTATTATTCTATGTTTCTGACTTTATTCCCAGGGTGCCCACTCCACTGTTAGTAGTGTATCTTAAAAGTGTAAAATACAGGAAACTGAACTATACCACTGCAATTAGTGGGGGAAAATCCACAGTGATTATTTCTCCCTTGACAGTATTTTTCAATTAAAAAATGTACTTTTTCTCCACTAAAGATATCTAGTAAAAACAACGATAAAAATATACTTGGAGTTCTCCACTGAAAAAAATGAGGGAAAACAAAGGAGAATGCCTAGCCTTTAATGGTTCAGCTTACCAAAGCATTTCAAGTTAGAAATCCTGAAATAATAGAAATCCATACTCCAAACAAATTTCTTGCCTAGTTCACAGGTAGAAAGTTTGTCAGGACTAAAATGATTCCTTCCTTCCTTCCTCAAACTTGCAGTGTAATACAATTTATGGAGCTGTTGTAATTCTGCAGGAAAAACGTTTGTGAGAGAACACTGATTAAGATTCGGGGGTGCGGTGGGGGATGGGGGGGGATTGTTATTATTCCAACTTGCTTAATAAAGTGTACGTGACAGAGAACACAAGGAAATTGTGCCAGTGCCATTCCCCAAAAACAAAAAAGGTGCTGAATTTTAAATCGGGGGCAAAGCAGGGGAACGGACCAGGTTGTCTGAGTTTCGCTGCCCACATGGGAATAAAAAAAAAAAAAAGAAAAGAAAGAAGGCACAGATTCCCAGAGGAAACTAGTTAAATATTCTCTCCACCTCCCTCCTCTTATTCATTCGCTTCTTTCATTTCAATCGTGGGGTCCCATGACGACCATTGTGGAAGAAAAGCATCCTCTCCAGCCGCCGCGCTCGCCATGGCAACCGGCACGTCAGCGCCGGCAGCCGGGCCCCGCCATGGGCCGGGGGCGGCCCAGCCCTGTGGCCCTCCCGGTGTCCCCCCGGTGTCCCCCCGGTGTCCCCCGGCGCGGCGGCCCCTCCGTCCCGGCGCTGTCCGTGGTGCTGATGGCCCCGCCGGGGCGGGAGGCGCGCCCGGGACCGGCCGGGGGGCGGCCGCATGATCCGCATCCCACATGACACAGAAAGGAGCTGGGCAGCGGCCACCCCTGCGAAACGTCACTTTTTTCCTCCGGTGCCGAAGAGGGGGGGAACACCCCGTCCTTCCCCTCCACTGGCTTTGCGAACAGCCGGGCAGAGGCAGCTGCAGCCCTGGAGGCACCCCGAGGTTCCCAGTATGACCGGGACCTTCCCAGACGTGGCTTCACCTGGGATAACCAGCAGAGCAAGGAGGAGACCAGTGCCTCTGAGATTATGCTTTGGAGCAGGTATGTGGATGCATGAGGCTGTGCTGAAGCTGTAGCTAAAGGGGTAATTCTCCCTGCGGAGGCAAACGACATGATCTTTCCCAGCAATTTATCTTATGTGTATTTACTTAAGTGCATTTAAATCACTTGGGGATTAGCCAGGAGGACTCATTTCTCAGGAGAAAATGTTCTGTGAGGCTTGAATTTTAAGCTTATTCTGCTGAAAGCAGGGGGTGTGTGTATAATTACTGCAGAATAACTACCTATATTTTCTGGACAAATCTACATTCTCTCTATCTATATTCATTATCTTTCAATTATGTTATTTATTTGTTTGAAACAATCTCCTGACATGAGTTCAGTGAAAACAGAAAATTACTTTACAGCAATGGAGAAGACCAATCTGTTCATATGGTTTTATCTGTCTCTAAACACGTTCAAGCAGCTTCTTCCTTCCTCACGTTATTGCTGTGGAACAGCTGCTTTTGTATTTTTCAGTCATTAATTTGGAAACATCCTTTCTGAAAGCACTGTCTCCCTTTTTCCATATGGGTGCCTTGGTGCAGCTACTCAGGGGAACCCCACAGGCAGAGCAATCTTCGTTTATCCATAGCCAGCACAGGCAAGAGGGCTGTTCTGGTTTAGCTAATTCAGGCATAGACTCTCTAAGAATGCATAGCAATATTTCTCATTTATCCAGCTGGCTTACAGCATGTCAAACAGTATGTTGGCTCCACAGAGTAACAGGGAAGTAAAGCTTCCTTCTGCTTTCAAAAGGCCATTTGTGTGTATGAGGCAGGATTCATAGCCAGTTCTTTCTGGCAAAGGTTCTCAGATGTGGTTCTTGAAGGTTTGTTGTTAAAGTCACTCTTAACCACTTAAACAAGTGGCTCGGTTTGCAGAAAAAATACTTGCCAACTTAGAGGCATCCTTAAAAGCTTATTTTAGCATCTAAATATGGAATTTTTTTGAAACTTGATTATGAGTAAGCTTGATTTCTGATTTATTTTAAGCATTCTGGTCTCAGATGAGTCAGTAAGGGGAGGAATCTCTACACCTTAGACACATTTGGGGAGCTGTGCTCCTTGTCTCAAAGTAAGAGCTTGCAGACTCTCCCTCCCCCGCAGCTCTCCTGTGAGGTTTCTGTTTGCAGAGCTGTGCAGCGCAATTCCCACAGCTGGGTCACACCATATGACCTCCAACTGCATTTTCCTTTGCGGCCCCACCGGGCTCCCTCTCTCAGGTGTTTAACAGAGAGCAATTTCAGTCAGACAATGCAGAACAAACCACAACATCCTCAGGTGGAGTCAGCTCACCCTCCCTACCAGTTCTCCCAGCACCAAAACATGATGCAGCCCTTGCGTGTTTGGGATGTCTACATTCCAGTAGCTTCCATCTTTCCCTAGACTTCCCCTTTGGCAGATAGCAAACACAGTTCTTGCAACTGGCACCCCATCCATGAAGGCATCTCCAGATCAGGGGCTATCAGCAGGCTGATACCTTGCCTCAGTGGCTTCTCCTGGGCTGCTTTTATCCTCCCTGAGCCTTGCCCAGCAGAAAGACTCCCTTCCCACAATCATCTCCACATCAGGCATTTCCAACCCAGCTTCAGGCTGTGCATGGCCTTCAGCCCTCCCAGCTTCTCCAGCCCAGCTGGTATAGGAAGACTGAAATGCTCTCACTAATGGCTGTATCCTCAGGCAGAGGCCCGCATGAGTGTTGTTCTACTTCTTGTGCAGGTCTGCTCCTCTTATTCTTATCACTTAAGTCCTCCTGGAAGCACCTCAGGCATCTCTGATTATAAACAACCACTGCCACCCCACTCTCTGTCACTGTGTCTGACACAGGGACCTGTAAGCACCAGTTCCATGTTAAGAAGGGTCAAGAGCCCTGTGACAGGAACTCTCACATCCCAGCACAAATATTCACACCAGTGCAAAAATCCTGTTGCCACATGAACATCTTGTGTGACGAGAAAGGCATTTTCACAAGACTTCCTGTCAAGAATTCCTTTCTATGTAACCTTTCCACACAAACCCAACAGTAAAAAAAAAAAAAAAAATCCTCAGGTTCTCTTAGGGGAAAGACTTTTGCTCCCTGTTGGTGAGAGGGTGAGCTGAGCTGCCCAAGTCTTCGCTGCAGCTGCTGCATTTTCCCTGTGGGGGAGAGGGTGAGAACTTCCAAGAGATGGGCAGAGAAACCAGCCAGGCTGAGATTCACCACTGCTTATCTGTGAACACCCACCATGGCAAAGCAGCCCTGGTAAGTGCTGTGTTCCTTGCCTCAAGCAGAAGAATCTGCTGTGCTGTGGGCAGGGCCTGGTGTTGCTAAAAATTAATGCAAGCATGTGGGTGAGAGCATCTATATTTTTACCTCTGAATCACAGAAGGGTACAGGCTAGTCATGCCCAAGGACACACTCAATCCCCATTAGGGAGGATAAAAAGCCCCCAGAGTTGTATTTCAAGCTTCTCTACACTCTTCTTGGATGATTCTAGTAGGTGGAAGCTGTTGTGACAGAAGAGTTGGAAATTAGGTCAGTCCTTCTTCTGCTTGCTCCCACTTTTTCATTTCCCCACAGTCACACTGGGCACAGATCAGGGTTCTGCCACCATTTTTAAATATACATTTTTAGACATTTAGGGCTAATATGGAGTTTTGCATACTAATCTCAGCAGTGGGAGGATAAAATAAAGTCCTGAAACACTTAAACCTGAGAGGCTGTCCTATGGGAGCAAGAGTTACATCTCCAAGAGACTTCCAACCATTGTGTACCTGTTTGTAAACTGTGTGGTACTCTCTGAGGAGGTGAGGGTGTCTGTCTGGGTAACAGATATGGCTCGTATTTTACCACTGCCTGTACCTGGACCAGAGCATGATGTTGGTGCAGTTACAGTAAGGGCTCCTTCTCAGTGTCAACAGAGAATAGACATCTCAAGGTTTAGGTGCATGAATAATTACTGGGTTTTGGCAACTTACCCAGGTTAACGGACCCACAGTAACTTCCTCTAGGTCATTCTTAACCCCCAGTAAATACATGAGAAAAATCACTACCTCCAGATGCAGGGAAAAGCCATTGCTCTCAGAGCATTTAAAACCACAATGAACTTCAGGAGATGGCAACATCTGTTAAGGAGATTCAGTGAAAATGCAGTGACTTGGACTTGTGTAGGGGTTTGAACCCTGCTTGTTCATCAAAATCATACCTTGTGGAATTGCTCTTAACCAATTAATTGCTCCAAGTCACAGTAGTGCTCCAGGTGTAAGTTGACAGACCCAGAAGGAAGAATGGACCCTGTTCTTGTTCCAGTTAGCTACTGCATGTCTCACTCCTTACTAAGCTCAGTTAGAAGAATGAAGCTGAAAAAGGGTTCTTCCCCAAGCAGCCAGTACAAGAAATAAAAATCCCAGCAGCTCTTGCAGTATTATATCCTTGTCCTCAGTTTCAATACCTTGTTAAAACAGTTAGAAAAGAACTTGAAGAGCTAAAGAAGACCGATGGCTAAGAGTCTGCCTGGGTGCCCTGAATTTCCTCCAACATACAGCAGATATTCTTTAGATGTGTTGAAAATTAGAACATTTCCTTCTTTTATTTTATTCCATCCATAGTTCCTGCTCCCATGACCTCACCCCTCAGTACAGGCTAGGCCCTCAGATCCTGATGTAAGATGCAAAAACACAGATCAGCTCACTCAATCAGTTCAGCTCAGAAGCTTTTACCGTCAGCTGAGCCATGTCCATACCAGCACTGAGAGCTCCATCCATGAGCCAATCCTTTCTTACAGCTATGTCATCCTTGATTGTCCACGCTGTGGGCCAAGGATCTCCAGCAGCTGGGTGAAGCCAGAGCGCAGGCAGCAGCACGTGAGATGGGGGTACGGATCTCAAAGGCTTCGCTGCTCTCAAAACATGTTATTATCTGAAAAAAAATAGGGGCAGATGTTTCCTATCCCCACATACTGGAATACAGATAGTGAGGAGGAACACACTTCACCTCAAGAGATTTTCAGGCCTTGCTCAGAAGAGCTGCCCAGAGAACAGAAATGCCTTTGTAAGAGGAGCAGGGCAAAGAGCTGAGGATTTTTATGAGCACCAGAGCAGAGAAAAGGACTGGCAGGGAAACTGTGTGCTTACAGAAGCATATACATCCGCATTCCTCCACTGGAAGCAGGAAGACTAAATGGCCTCAATATGCACAATAGTCATCTCTGTACATCAAGGGACAGAGAGAGGCTAAAACATTGCATTCTTCTACAAAGGGATTCCTACATTGGCACATTGCATGCACAGGGCAGTTCATCTGAATTTAGGCAGGGTGGATGTCATTTTCTAGCATCTCCCAGCCAGACAAAAGCCCTGCTCCCCCACTCTGATTCAATTTGCTCACACTCCTAATGTTGATTACGCTCAGTTAGATGAAGCATTTCTCTTCCAGTCTGGCAGCTCTTCCTGAGATACTCTCCAGAGAGGGAAGTTTATGGACTAAATGACCAGCTTAGTACTTTTGAAATAAATTTGCTGGGCCAATGCTTGTCTGGTCTTTTGCAGCTATGATACAGAGAGGTAAAAATGCTTGTAAAAGACAAGACAATGCTTGTCTGGTCTTTTGCAGCTATGATACAGAGAGACCTAAGCATTCTGCTAGTGCTTAGGTCAAGTAATGTACAATGATCAGCCTATTTAGCTGGATTTCTAATATTGAAAAATTGGGAAACAAAATACTTTTTCTTTTGATGAAACATCTTAAAAATCCCATTTACTGCATTCCTTTTCAAATCTTATTAGGTTTTCCTAATAAGGAAGGGCGCTGCATTTTTAGACAGGACAGTGAACATGCAAACACACAGTGACTATGCCATATGAGATTTGTGCAATAGACAAGTGTACGTGGCAGTGATTTCATGAAATTTTTGTGGCTCAAATAGTTAATCTCTAAATAGCAGATCTGTTATGGAGAACTATCAGCTCAAAATTGAGCTATTTGATTTCCAAACTGCAAATTAAGGTCAGTGAAATGGAACTATGAGGAAATCCCTCCTCAGTGATTATGAGTCATCTTACATGCTCTTTCTTTTCCAAAGCTAATGCACGAATGGCCCAGATTGAAAAGCAAGATGATTTCTATTTGCCATCTGTATGGCAGTTGTCTTAAGTGGGCAGTTTTTCCTTATCTCTTCCACAATCAATCCTCCCTCTGGGGAGATATCTGCTGATAACGGGCTATTGAATGTCACTGCATGACTGATAAGAACTGTAACATCCCATTGCGAGATGCTCCACCCAGATGGAGGAGCCAAGCATTCCTACCTGCATTTAATCTTGAGATTCTAGCCCACCAGCACAGATTTTCCCAGATTTTCTGCACTAGATTTTCCCAGAAGAACAGCTGCCTCTTCCACTGCCTCTTCAGTGTCACACCTGACACTCCAGGAGGACTGTAGCCATAATTCCCAATTTGACTGCTACCAACACCCTGTCCAAGAGGGTGTCGGGTTGTATTCTGACTCTGTCAGTGTTGTTTTGGTTCACTGCATTGTTTCTTTTATATTTTTATTTTCTTCCCTAATAAAGAACTGTTATTCCTGCTCCCATGTTTTTGCCTGAGAACTCCCTCTAATTTCAAATTTATAACAGTTCAGAAGGAAGGGGTCTACATTTTTTTCCATTTCCTGCGTTCCTTAGCAGACACCTGTCTTTCCAAACCTAGACAATGAAGAAGTAGGTTTTTAAACAGAAATACAGAAAGGCCTCATTCCAATTTTAAAAGGAATCCCACTCTAAATGCTTGAAAGACAAAGTAAGATTTTTGGCACTGCTGAATCCATGCAGACTCGCAATTACTGGAAAGCAGCCATTCAGATCAGTATTATATTGGTTTAAAGGAAAAATAATACAAGCATTTTTGTCAACTAAAAATGTAATTAGGCCTCACATACTTGCAATACATCATTTTTACTTGTTGTCCTTCTAAATTTTTGCTTATGGACTTTTAGGGAAGAGGGAGTTGACAGAACTCATCACTGTTTTTCATGGACCTGATATTTGCAAGTTGAAGGGTTCACTAACACTTAAACCATATTTCGGCAAACAATGTAGCAAATATAGACATGGGAATTGGGGATAAATAATGTAGCAAGCCATGATATCTCCAATTATTTGCATCTCAGATCCATAAAGAGTTGTGCTTATGCTGAGCTTTTTATGATCCTGTTTCCTTTTGGAGCATTACTCATAACGCAAAAGTTCAAGTCTCCAGTATAAAAAACAGACTTATAAAAAACAGAATTGCTCACTGAAGAAAAATATATGCTGGGCCATAGACACTCAGGTTCTTAGTACTAAATCAGGCCATGACCCTGATCTCAGTGCCACTTAAGGAAAATAGGCTTGAATAGAGATCGTTTAAAAGAAAAGAAAGTAATTTCTGGTCCATTTGAAGAAAAAATTACCTATGACTAGGAATGGAGGAATGTCAGAGTACAGTGGTTAATCAGATCGCATTTTACATTTTTGAAAAATAAAACAAGTAACTGCTGTACAACCAGTGAAATAATAGGATCAAGTTAGTTAAACTCCCTATAATTGCAACTATATTTTCACCTGTGCCTTATGGGCAGTGGGCTAAATGACCTGTGAGTTTTCCAAAGAAGAATCAAAAAATTCAGCATTAGTTGTCCCTCTGGTGGGTGTCTCTCCTGTTCCACTGACTGTGAGGAAAGCAGCAGCACACAAGAACCATCTGTGCATGGGCAGCTCTTCCCATCCCTGTGTTGCTTCCTCTGCTAGGAAAGTACTGACACAGGGCAGCTGGATTCATCTCCTGGAATCCTCCTTCCTTTGGACACCTCTGCTTGCTCTCCACTGGGGTCACACGCTGCTCTCTGCCCAGGGCTGCTCAATTCCTGTCTTCTCCAAGGTGTGTTTGCAGGTAACCCAAGCTCTCCTGTGAACAGTGGCTGGGCTGATGCTTAGAGAAGATGCATTAGAAAAAAAGCCAAAAAGTACTATCTAGGCACTACAGCCCTGTAACTGTTTTGGGGTTTACGCACCTGCAAATCTAAATGTGTCAGGTCTGAGCAGACATGGAGAGAAGATTTGGCTCACAAGGAGAAATATCACAAGAACAGTGTTAGCACCTCTGCCTATTTTAACAGCATAGAAAGGCCATTTCATTCTTGCAAGGGACTTCCACTGCTCTTCAGTACTGGTCAAGACATTTTATCTGATTATTCTTCTATGAGGATTAATGTGTATAGCTGGCTATTTTAAGATGGTACATACTTCTGCATGGCAATAAGGGAAATTAAGGAAGAAAGTTTTCCCATAATATTCCTTTCTATCTAGTTAATAGCCCCCATGTGTATTATTTTATTACAGATAATTCTAAGAGGTAATTAGTAGGTTGCACTGACAATGCATCCTGCCACTCTGCCAGACACAGCAGCCCAAATGCCCTGCCAACAGCTGGTGAAAGCAGGATTTCTCCAGGGGGGAAGATCCATCCAAAGGAGGGTGAGAAAAGACAAGCAGGAGCCTTCTGAGAAATCAGGAATCATCTGCCAGGCAAAGCCACTAAGAAAACAAAGAAGGAAGGCAACCAAGGATGTAGGGGAAGGCAAGGCCAGGCTGGGCAGCAGCTGCAGCCTTCCAGCAGAGGAGGGAACAAGGGGCAATGTATGACCTGCTGACAGTGCCCCCTCACATAACACAAACAGTAAGTACAGGTTATAAAAAGCTAGAGGGGAAAAAAAATCTTCCATAAACACACCAAGAAATTGTTGCTTCTTTTCTTCTTCCACATCTGACAATTTTTTTGCACTGCATTATTGAAGGAGACACGCAAAGCAGCACAAGCGGCAAGATCCCAAATTCATCCTGTGGCTCTGTGCTTTCAGGCTTCACTCTGAGTAGGAAGACAAGGAGAAAATAATAAGTGGTAGGTGCAGAGCCAGAGTAGGCACAGCAAAAAGCATCAGTGGGAAAAGACCATCAGAAGGCAAACCTGGGAATCTGGATAACTTGGAAAGCTGAGGAGGATGGTGGTGGCTTTTTGAGCTTGTTCATTTGGCTTCCCGGATGAACTTTTTGATCTTCTGGTCATTAACTGAATCCCGAATTATCTTGCACAGTATCAAGCTCTGGAGTTCAGCATTCTCACAGTAGACCCATAGAAAAGGCTTTGTATGTCTAGTGAGTAAACAGCTTTGCATGTCAAGATGATGACTGAAAGGACATCACACAGAAGCAGGGTGTTTGAATATGTATTGCCACTAAAATGAGCTATTTTCCCATTTTATGCCTGAGACAGGCTAAGATCAACCCAACCATCTGGCTAAACTCAACACGGGAAACTATCCAGTAGTATAGGCATAGAACGGGAGGCCACACCCATCACAATTTGTGGTGTGTCTGCCAGGAGGGTGCAGGAGAACAATTTCACAGAGGTAACACCCTCAGACAAACTGTAATTCACAGGTAGTGACATTTGGTAGATGATAGGTTTGGTATCACCAGTTGAGGACATTTTTACTCCATGGACAAGAATGATGGCCCAAAGTGCACACCCCAAAGGCCTCTCACTGAAAGGCTCCCAGAAATTCAGCTCACTTCATCCATAAGGGTCTAAGGATGTCTCAAGATCAAAACAGTCATTCTTCCAGAGGTGTGGGGCTGATGGTGAATATGCTCAATCCCAGGAAGTCTCCTTGGGCAGCACACCTGCCCCAAGGGAAGGGCTTCCCACCACAGACATCTTGCTCTAAGGAAATCCACACGAAAAAGGGGGCTGTAACCTGGTCTGGTCAGGGGCTGAGGACATACATGGTAATGGTCCAGAAGTTTCTCTGGGCTGAGGCCTCTTATTACCTGGGGACCCTCTGTGTTGGCCAAGGGGTCCTGCCCTTCTTGTCCCCCCCACAAAGGCAGAGTTGGAGTCATGGTGCACACAGTGCAGACATGGAGTGGGGCTGTGAGGAAAAAAGTGAAAGGATGTGAAAGGGCATGAAAGGCTGGCAGCCACCTCAAACCAGCCAGGGAACAGGGTGGGATCCCCCTGACACAGCTTGTTTTACCACCAGCTACAGTGAAACCCAGAAGCTGTATTTCAGTGTTAGCCCAGAAATACAGAAGTTACAGTATATATTTCTATTACAGAGAATAACCTTTTGTAGGTTAAGATGGGCTTTTCATACACAGCTGTTTATCTCCTTTCTGTCTGCAGCCTGAGCAAAAGATGCAGCCAAGTTTTCTCACAGAACGGATAACAGCAGCGGTCCTGTTCTCCTTACCTTGCTCCTGCTGCAGAACACGAGCAGCCCCAAAGACTCCTCCCTTCCTGCTGGCTACGACATGGCAGAACCTCCAGCCCTGGGAGCCGGCCCCACCAGGAACCACTCTCTGGTAGAATATGGGCTGAGGCCCGGGGAAATCGCAGCTGCCAGCGTGGTTTGGGGAGCGCTGTGGCTGATCTCTGTCTTGGGAAACTTCCTCGTTTGCTTAGTGATTCACAGGAGCAGGAGGACGCAGTCCACCACCAACTACTTTGTGGTGTCCGTGGCCTGTGCTGACCTCGTGAGCAGTGTGGGGAGTGCGCCCTTCCTGCTGCTGCAGCTGAGCTCCGGGCGGTGGATGCTGGGCAGCGGGGTGTGCCGGCTGGTCAGGTACATCCAGTACCTCACACCCGGGGTCCAGATCTACGTGCTCCTCGCCATCAGTGTGGATCGATTCTACACCATCGTCTACCCCCTGAGCTTCAAAGTGTCCAGGGGGAAAGCCAAAAAAATGATTTTGGCCTCCTGGCTCTGTGGTGCTCTGTTTGCATCACCGGCCTGCTTCCTCTATGGCTCTAGCAGCAACCACCACTGCAACTTTTTTCTCCCCAGTTCTTGGCAAGGATCTGCCTACAGTATCATCCATCTCCTCTTGGTATTTATGATCCCATCCCTCTTCATTATAATTTTTTACCAGAAAGTCATTAAGTACATTTGGAGAATAGGCACGGATGGAATGACTGTCAGGAGAACAACAAATATTGTTCCAAGAACAAAAGTGAAAACCATCAAGATGTTCTTAATGTTAAACTTGATGTTTCTCTCATCCTGGCTGCCTTTCTTCATGGTACAGCTGTGGCACCCACAGGAAACAGACTACAGAAAGAGCTCCTTGCTTTTCCTGGCCATCACCTCGATCTCTTTCAGTTCCTCAGCCTCAAAGCCAACACTCTATTCCATCTATAATGCGAACTTCAGAAGAGGGATGAAAGAAACTTTTTGCATGTCTGCCATGAAATGCTACAGAAGCAATGCATACACCATCACCACCAGTTCCAGGATAGCAAAAAAAAATCATGTTGGTATTGCAGATATTCCAGCTACAGCCAAAAGTGTCACCAAAGACTCCACCTATGATGCTTTTAACAGAGAAGCCAAGGAAAGAAAGCTTGCCTGGCCTATTCCGTCCAATCCCCCAAATACGTTTGTCTAGTGGGCTGCATTGTTTTTAAAAGTTACTCTGTACCCTGAGAAGAAGGAATTTTCTCTCCTTTGCATCCAATGTATAGCTACATATTTTTAACCTAGCTTTTTATGGGGGGGGGGGGGGGAGAGGGGACAGAAAAGAGATGTTTTATTTTATTAAATGCCTTGACTTTGATGCATTTGTTCCATTTCATTTCAGTTACTACGCTCTGCTTTGGGAAACTCTTCTCCTATAATCACAAGCAGTGCTTATCTGCAAAACAAGGGTCCTTACATTCTCTGTCTGTAGGGAGAAAAGGGGAAGGAAGGAAGGAAGGAAGGAAGGAAGGAAGGAAGGAAGGAAGGA
>QUSF01000021.1:7735914-7918248 GCA_003676055.1 Chloebia gouldiae
GAAGGAAGGAAGGAAGGAAGGAAGGAAGGAAGGAAGGAAGGAAGGAAAGCTGCTTGTTTTAATCCTTTTACAGCATGGTCCATGGTGCATAAAAGCCACTCAAAGTCATCTAGGCTTCCTTCCACTAAGTCCCTGCAAATACAGTTGCACGGGAGTTGTCCATCCTGTTGAGATCCCACAGGTAAGATGTCCATATGGGGGCCCTGTTGGCTTCAGCCTAAGCCCACTGGCCTCATCAGTGACAAAATTCCCATTGGCCCATGAAGGTCAGCACTGGGCCAGCACTGGATACTTCTGCATCTTTGGCCTAGTGTCTTTCTGGAGTTCTTGTGGTCTAAGCTGCCCAGGAAAAGTCCCCTTCTTGGTCTCACCTTCCCCAGTCTCTGAAGCTGCTTCTAGCCCCAGCCTGGTGCACCCACCCAGAGGTGGGCACAGCCAGGAGGAAGAGCTGCTGAGCAAAAGGGGCCATGTGCCAGGCACCCAGGGCCTCTGAAACTGGCTGCGTGTCCTGCTCTGTGTCCCCTCTGATGAGGCAGGGCTGTGGCACCTGCAGCACAGAGTGGCCCTTTCCAAACAGGCGCAGGAACATGAGCTCCGTAGTTCCACGCTGGCTTGGCCTCTGCACTTCCACTGTTTGGACATGTTTGAAGAGGTCCCTAAAAGGTGTGCCAGAGGACACGACCTGCAGGGGACCTCTGGCTGCAGGTGGAGCCAACTCCTGCTGCTCTTTCTCTGCCAGCAGAGCAAGAAAACAACTCAATGGCAATGGCTAGGTCTTCAGTCCTGCTGGGATAGGGAATGACAGTGGAGACCAGGGGGAGAGGCAGGAGCTTTTTGCAGGCCCCTGTCCCCCCTAGCGTTAACAAGCTCCCAGGAAAGAGGCACTGTGCTGAGGGACATGGGTCTGTGGGTTTGTACACCTTGGGTCCTGCCTCTTGAAGGATGTGCTCTGGAGGCAAACTGGGCTTCTTCCCTAGGGTAGGTAGGTCCACTTGTATCACTAGGAGGAGGTAACAACATGGTTAGGTCCCAGAAGCTCTAGTTCAGTGCAAGCTCAGAAATACAGAGGTGCCTTGAGCATCCAGACAGGAAAACATAATCTAAGAAGCAGATGGATTATTGATTGTGTTATAGTTCAGAGGTGGAGTAGTCAGAAATGAGAGAACATGTGCTGGACTCTCACCACACGTGATGTCTGCTTTGTGCTGCTTGCAAACCAAGCTCAGCTATCATCCATCCAACAGAGAGCTGGCTGGCAGCTCACAGACCCCTCCTGTCCTTTCAATCCCACTCCAATCCCTTTTCTTGCCTCATGCTCACCAATTTGCTGATGTTCTCTACCCATGAAGGCTGTGTGTGGTTAGTGCACAGGCAGGGCGATATCTGTAGAGAGGATAGAAAGCACGAGGAAGGACTGCAAGGGTCTGGCAGGTAAAGAAGAGGACCTAATTAAAAGAAGAGGAGGAAGAAGGGACTGTAAGCTGAGCCATTCTCATTTAAAATTGACTCTCTGAATGAAAATTTCTACACCCAAAATCATCTACACTTCCTGAAAGAGAGAACATTTTTTTCCTTTTTTTCTTTCCCTCAGTTACAATCTCATTAATAAGGATTGGATTGAGTCTATGTGTGGAATATTGATTTATTTTCTCAATTCCCATAGCATTGCCCAAAAGTACAATAGCACACTCTCAGAAAACACAGGTAAACTATTTTTTCTCTAAATTAGGGCAGCACTAGCATCCTGTTGGTGAATTCCCCTCACTCTGCTGGATAAATGTGGCCCATGGAAGGTCCAGCCCAGGCTGCCACACCCCTTGTCTGCAAAGATTTTCTTTCTTTAATTCTTACAAAATTGACAGGAGAGTTCTGTAGGGCTCAGAGTGGACGTCTGTCCCTCCCAGTCCCGATTGTTTACTGTAGCCTTGGTTACTTGAGGACAAGGCAGAGAAAGCAGAGAAGATAAAGAACTCCTGACATGTCCTCCCAGCCTCCAGCTGTCACTGGTAGGAATGAACACCCTTAATAGGGTAACTGCCTAACAGTGGTGCTGTTCCGTAAATCCAGAGCAGGTCCAGAATGACCTGGTCTTAAAGTTTGAAGGACACGAGCAACAGTCCCAGTCTGCTTGCTCAGAGCCCATCCAAGCAGATTTCAGGAGCATTTTACCTGAGAACCAAGGATTTGACCTCTTTTCAGTTGGGGATCTCAAGTACTTTCTTCCTGTTCTTTATCTTCTTCTCAACTAGCTCTGACAAAGCCAGTACATGGTGAATAGTTGGTCCTCATCCACTCTTTCTGGGCCAGTCTTGAGTTTGTAAACCTCTGTCGCAAATTCTCAGTTATTTATTTACCCAACCTTTTCATTTCTTGCACAGAACTGGCTCCAGACCAGCCTCTCCTCAGAGCATGGCCAAACATCCTTGAGTCCAGGCTATCAGAAACACTTCACACTCAAGGCATCCTAAAATCATTGTGGATACTTAGATCCCAGGTGTTAAAGCAAACAATGGAAGACAGTGTGCAGGAGTCAGCTATCCCTCCTCATTTTTCTGCTTCAAAATCTCCAATTCTCTGCTGTCTGCTGGCAGGAGACATCCCTAGTCACAACCCCTCACATAAGGATTGTAATTCTTTTCTACTTTCTGAGCAAATGTGGCACACTTGGGTTCCTGTTCATGCCTGGAGCCTGAAAGTGCTGCAGCAGTGAAAGTTATAGAACAAGAGCAGCAAGTACCACAGGGTGCAATGAAGGGCTGACTGTCTCCCTCTGCCATGACAGGGAGCAGGACCCCACATGTGTTGGAGCCCCAAGCTGACATCCCCTGAGGAGAATCTCTGCTGGCAGTGTGGGAGTGGGGAATCCCTTTTGCTGAGAAATAATCCTGCATGTCTGGTAAAAAACTTCCTTCCTCATCCTCTACAACACAAAGTAGAGTTGGAAGAACCCTCACTGATCACAGGAACACTTAAAAAATGTATTTCAAAAATTCAGAAATCCCCATTAAATAAGGATCCAATATTTCTCATTAAAGCCACTAGCAAAAAACTGCCATGAATTAGGAGATGAGAGGACCTTGAAAGTGAATCAAGACCAGTATTTTCTGTCTGGTTCATATTCTGTCTGGTTCATATTTCTTGCTGAAACACCATCATATGCTTAGTTTGTCTTTGACATTTAATCGCCTCTGACACAGTAAAATCAGTTCTAGGCTAAACAGGCAATTTCACAACATTATTTTCAGCTTTGGATTGGAGATTGAAACACAACAGTTGTTCTTTTGGTTAGTAGTTTTATTAAAGAAACAATAAAAGAGCTGAATAGAATGAGGCCTGGGGTCACAGAGGACCAAGGTTCATGGTTACCCACCTCCTGCTAGGTCAGAGCCCAGAGGCACACAGGACACTTGTTTCTTCAAGTCTACTGTGTTTCCCCACATTTCAAAACGTTTTTCACTACAGAAGGTAGCCAGGAAAAGTCCAGGATTGCCATGACACAACAGCTAGGGACACAATGTCCCCTGGCTGAAAGAGGTGGTAGTTCTGCACTGACATCATAGGCTCTAACCAGCCCTGCAACCATGGGTGATGTCTGGAGGCTGGGTCTCCTAAACCCCCTTTCCACATCAATAAAATCCCAACCCCACTCATATCAGAGTGAGATTGGCTCTGCTTGCTGTGGCTTCTTTTAATCCAGACTACACTGGTAAAAACACAAGAGCAAGGAGAAAGCTTTCTCACTCCTTCCCTGATTTTAGGACAGATGATGGACAGGTGGACAGGCAGGTTTAGGACAGATGGGTTTGGTAGCACCAATGCCAGGTACCTCCTGGTTTGCCAAGGCCCCAGAGGTGCCAGAGACAGGAGACAGATCATTAATTATCTAAGCAAGAGATGGAAAATTCTGTAGGATTTGCCTGATCAATATAGACACAAAACAAACAGAATAAACTCCCAGTCCACAAACACATCTCAGGCCTATCTACAAAGGGGAGGTTCTGGGAAAAAGCACTCCTGGGTCTCCTGCCCATCCATTCCTTAGTTTTAAATGTTTCCTGTGTAGGAACATAATACAGTGCCAACCATTAGGCTTTTTTATTTTCCATTAAGCAGACAAACGTTATGTAGAAATTCCATCACTGCTGTTTATACTTGGTATTACGTGGCTTGCCCTTGGGAATTCCTATTACAGTCAAATTATGTCCCTTCCTTTTTATTTCAGCAGAAAGTTGAATTTTCGGTTAAGTATACTTTAAAAATTTCCACTTGAGGTGTTGGGGCTAGTGAGAAGCAGAAACTCACTTCACTGGAACCTATTTTTCCACCAGCCTCACGGAGGTGACAACAAAGTGGCTATCACCAATAATTGGACTTAAGGGTTTCCATATGCCCACTTAAGAATCCCCAGAGTTATTTCAGTCTCCTCAACTCAACCCATTTAAATTCAGATTTAACTGACATTGATTTAGGAGTTGGTTTCCCAAGGTGCTGAACACACACCATCAATTGCAGCAGAAATTCCGAGTGTTCAGCCCTTCTCAATATCAGATCCTTCCTGTTTAAAAGAACAAAAAGCAGATTTGAAGTATATTAAAGCCAGGCCCATATGCTCAAAGGAAGGGTTATTAACTCCTTAATGATTCTGTAAGTTAATATGACTTTATTAGTTGGCTCTTTTCAACTTAGCAAGTGTTATGGAATTGGCCATTATAAATTACAGAAGCTTTATTTGAACTGGCTTCTACTAAACATAATACACCTACTGGACTGGAAGATTGCTGTATAAATGTCACCTCCTGATGAGCAGTCTGGGCTAAACCACAGATTTTTTTCTACACTACTGCTAACACACGTAAAGTCTTTAATTTATTTCACGAAACTGGTCCCTGGATAAGATTCAGAAGTGACATGATGGCAGTAATTCCTTTGTGTGCAGCATCTCAACCATTTTACACCAGCTCTCAATTTGGTCCTACCTCTGCAGGGGAATAGAAAAAGAAAAAAACATTATACCACTAAATAATTAAGTTTGTTCTTGTCTCATGCCTGGGCAGACACAAGCTTTTTCTCCACATGCACCAATAAAAGGAAGAGATGCTTTTGGGGAAGAGGGACTGATCAAGGACTTGAATTTTTTTGAGGCCATGTAGAGTTAGGCAGCAGAAGCCACATACAGCTGGATGTAATTACCCACCTCTTTCCAAAGGCACTACAGCTCTTCTCTTCAGCCCTGGAGATTTACCATTCCCACTTCTACACATACTCCACGGAGTCCCTCCCACTATTGATCCAAACATAGGAAGGAAAATTATTAAGAAATACCCAGAGTAAACAAGATTTCAGATTAGTCACTAGCTAGCTGTAAATGCAGCAGGACTAGCCCTGATTGCATTAACTCCATGCTGGGAGCTCATCTGCTCTCTCTGGCTTTTTGAAAACTCTGAAACAGCTCTTGCCACATTACTGACTTGGTCTTTCACACTCACTCAGGGCATCTTTGTCAGAATCCTCATTCTTGGGCTTGTAGGGTTTTTTATTCTGTAAGAGGTATGCTGAGGATGTGGCCCTCAGTGCAAGTGCATCTTCAAAGATCACTTCCTACACATGTAACATGTTTACTGACAGAAGAAATTCCTAACCAGGTAACAAATCACTGGAGACTGGTCTTTAAGAGAAATATTTAATGAAAAGTAACTCAATTTCCATTTTACTTTGAAGGGCAGAAGAGGAGTTTGCAGGGGCCCGGGCTTCCAAATGCAACCTTATCCAGGAGAAACAATTGCTGCCAAACACCCAAGCACTGGCCCCCACACTTGGCTCTTTCTTGAAGCCTGATCACTATAGGAGAAACATTACCAGCTAAGCTTTCCCTGTCCCTTGCTACCATAAAATTATATCCTCAACGGCTCTCAGTGTTCCTTGGAAGGCTCCTAACATCAGAAACAAAACTGGAGTGCACCAGTGTTGATCCTCCAGTCTTACCACCTCTCCATGTAGATCTTCCAACCAAAAAAGGCAGAAAAATGGCACACAGGGAAGAAATTAGCACTTAGAAGCATTCCTGTCAATCCCTGCACTTCTCTCTATCCCTTATAATTCACTTGAAATTGATACTTTATAAAATTCTCACTGACATCTGAAAACAGTTATATGCTAATAAAAGACAGGGGAAAAGAAGTTTTAGAGTATTAAAGAAAATAATTTTAATCCATGCTTAACAGGTGATATTTCAAGTTACAGCTGGTGGTAGTATTTCTGACATGCTAATGCTAAACTGTATTAATAATAGACACATTTGGGTTTTTTAAATGCCCTATTTCATGCAAAGGAGATGATTGAGAAAAAAAATGCAAGGTGAATGCAAGCAATCACAAGAGGCCATTCATCATTCTGCCCACATTTTTTATGAATACATTCACAGAACTGCAACTGTGCTCATTCAGCAAGAAGCTCAGGGCAGAGGGATTAAATCAGACAACCTTTATAATTGTCCTCCTCCTGTCAGTCAGCCTTTTTTATCTGCTAGCACATGGAGACAATATAAATTCCATTAACATTGCCACTCAATTAATGGCATTGGACTGAAACGACATTAAGTGGATTCTGTAAAAAAAAAAAAAAAAAAAAAGGAAAAAAAGATTACGTAAATCCAAAAAGTTAAAACAGTTAATTGGTTAGTTGGCTGTTTCTCAAACACCCACAGCAAGCAACATTGGCTCCACTGATGTACCAGTAATTAAAGAGCTAATTACTATTTTATTTCACAAAGTGAGGAACCCTAAGAATAAAGTAATGAGAAATGCAGCTTGCAGAACTAAGAATAGTA
This sequence comes from Chloebia gouldiae, assembly GCA_003676055.1. Classification (NCBI taxonomy): domain Eukaryota; kingdom Metazoa; phylum Chordata; class Aves; order Passeriformes; family Passeridae; genus Chloebia; species Chloebia gouldiae. The sequence continues at coordinate 7,742,741 of QUSF01000021.1, forward strand.
ACACTTTAGTCATCAAGAGATCCCTGCAGCACCATCACCTTGGGAAGGTTTTCACACAGACTTGTCACAAGAGTAATGAGCTAATTAGAAAGCTATAAAATACCTCCTTCCCCTTTCACTATCTGAGATCCCAGATATGATTCCAGATTTAAATGGAAAACTAACACTATTACTGTACTTTGATGAAATCTTTTCTGGGTTATGTTCATGAGATAAATGACTTTGGGCCAAAATGTTTTAAATTAACCCCTACCTGAACTCCGCAGGCTGTTTCATATATGTCAACCTAAACAAACTTGCCCTTTCATTTGAAACCACTGCTGAAAATGCTGAGCAACCTAGAATTGTACAGAAATACAAGTAACAGAACCATCTAAATCCCAGTGTTTCAAGTGCAAGAAGAATTATACTTTGCAGAACTGTTTCAATACATGCCCAGCATCTACTGAACAACATCACTGCTGTCTGCTAATGCCATCACCTTCCTCCTGACCATAAAACTCATCAGAAGGCTTGAGCAAGCAAAAACCACTCTGAGATGAGCCAGTACCAGCACTGTTTGTGCTAGGCTGAGAAACAAGAGTTTCCTGTGCTACAAAGGGTGATGCTATTATTCAGTACAGTGAAGAAGAGGTATTTACACTGATGTCAGGGAGCGTGAAATGCAGAAGGGGTGAGTTGGTGGGTGTGGTACACATGCGCAGAGGCATAAACTGCAGAGTAACTCAGGGTTACTAATACACAGTCCTTTGGAAAAGGAACCCTTGACAGCTTTTGAAAATAGCTGCCAGGCTTCTTGGGAAAGAAAGGAGATTCACAGAATAGTCTTTTTCTGTACCAAAGAAGGAATGCATTCCAAAAAGGAGATTTCAAATGGAAGAGGAAAGAAAAAGCCCAGAAATGCAAAGCAGAAAACACTGACCTAGCAACACGGCCAGGTCTGTGTTTGATAGGGAGCAGGAAAGGACTGTTCTCACATCAGCAGGCACTCGGACCATGCCATGCAAGGATGGCAAAGCTGGAGGACATTGATGGAATGCACTGCCTCAGGAACACCCAGCATTGCTGTTGGCAGCACTGTTAAACTTGATCAAAATGCATTCTGAAAGCTGCCATGAGAAAGAAGGTATGGGAATAAGTCACCCTTCATGGGGTATTTCTATTCACATTGAACAGCCTGTCTCATGAAAACACACATTTAATAATCCACTTTTAGTCTTTTATTCACACATTTATTTAATCAGCTGCAGCACAGCTAGGAATGTCACCAATACCCATCCAAACATATAGACATCATAGACAAGAATTGCTTCAAGCAGCAGTTAGTGCTAGTAGCATTGGTTATGCCAGTTGTGAGATACAGGCTGGCACATAAAAAAGCAGAGTTAATCTTGTACTAGTTCTGGAAGCAAAACTCTTGCCTCCCAAGTGCTTTTTATGGAGGGAAAAAAAAAAAAAACTAACACAAAAGCAGTTTATGTTTTTTAGTTGGTTTTTGTTTTGTTTTGTTTTGTTTTGTTTTTTTTATGAAGTGCTGCTGAAAATCATTAGTTGACCAATAACAGCATTTTCTAGTTGCAATTTAAAAATTGTTCAGAGCTCCATCCAACCTGATCTTGAACACCTCCAGGGATGGGGCATCCACAGCTTCTCTGGGCAATCTGTTATAGGCCTCACAGTAAAGAATTTTTCTTGATATCTAATCTAAACCCTCTCTGTCAGTTTGAAGCCATTGTCCCTTGTCCTGCCACTCCAGGCCCTTGTCAATAGTCCGTCCCCATCCTTCTTTCAGGTTCCCTCAGGCCCTGGAAGGCCATGATAGATCTACATACAAAAATCTGTACATTCCATAAATCAGCATCAGTTAAATTTTAGTCCACTAATGTGCTATTCAGTTTGGGACACTTCCGGTTTCACTGTGGATTAGAAGCTTATGTTTTCTCATACAAATTCCTAATGGAGTTATGTAAGAAATTAATTTAGTGACATAACTTTTGGAGAAATTAATGCTCAGTGACACAAAGAACAGGAACTGACAAGCTGGTATTTTGCCCTGCTTACCTCCAACAGAGATTTCTACATCAGCCCCATCCTCTGTCACCCCTGCTGTAATTCCTGAGCACAATGAGAAGGACTATGATTTTTATTTCAGCTTTCCCTCTGATTTCTCTGTATTTTGAGACTAGTTTCAAACATTTACTTATTATGTTAACAGTAATTTTATAGGTAGTTATAGAGATTACAATTTCTTGGAAAGTAGCAAATTGAGCTATGATCCCAAACCTTCTCCAGCTCTTCAGGAAAAACTAGATTCATTACTGATGAAGGTTAATCTTCACCCTAAAATGTAAAAGGGAAAGAAAAGGAAAAACAGTCACAGGCACTCTCAAAATTGGCACAATTTCAGCTTTCAAGAAAGAGAAAAGCTTTTTGAAATTTGTCTACTACATTAAAATAAACCCTGATATAAATTAAGACAGTATTTGAAAAGCACTTAATAGGATACTGATTCTTTGACAAACACTTATTATCAGATTGTGAAAGCAGACTGTGATTACTTTCTCTTTTTTTTACACATCATTACAAAATGTTCTCAGTTAAGTGATGAGTCAATTAAATGGATCCCCTTCACTGCAGGATTCTGTGCATGCAGCACATATACAGCAAACAAAAAGGCAAGACCTACTGCACATTTTTCTTATGAAGCTGCCACTATCTGGCTCATCCTTGCGTTACACTTCCCAAAAGGATTAGTGCAACTGTACAGTGCTTAGTCCATCATCATCCATTGAAGTCAGTTATACTACACTTAACCCTAACAGGAGTTCTGGTGTTGGTGCAAACACCAAATAGTACAGACAGCCTATTTTAAGACTGTGGGCAGTTTCCAAGAGATACTCACCTTTAGCTCGCCAAATGAGTCTGGCTGAAGATTAGATTTCCATGGTAAGTGGGAAAATGAGGCATTCCCATGCTCATTTCCTTTCTTCAGTACTTGTGAGAGAGAACCAGCTGTGCTCACTCACTGGAGGATAAACATATGAAAGGCTGTACCCAGCCTACACAAAAAAAGGGTAAGACTATACCACCCTACATTATTTAGGGAACTAGATGAGACTCCTGACCAAAGGACTTGCCTGTATCACTCCTAGGAGCCACCCCAACAAGGATGAAGAGTACAAGCATTAGAACAGCAAACAAGCATGAACCAGAAACACTTGCTGGTTTGGAAGGGGAACTGCTAAACTTCAAATTTCAAAATAAAGGACTCCCAGAAATCCAGCTAAGGCCAAAAAATGTATAACACAGCACGACCTGCTACATGATGGAAGCCACAAAACTTTAATGAATGATTGCTGCTGGGAATCCTACATTTTGTAATGGCCTACAGCATTTAGTGCAGATGGAAAAGCTGCAGTTAGAGCTGTAAGTATGTGTGACAGATTTTTGCTTGCAGACAATCAAGGATGATGGAAGCAGTAACAGTCCATCTGCATGAATCATAAGAAACCTGTCAGAACATGGGTACCACTATTCGTGCCTCAGAGCTGTGCCCAGGTTTGCCAAACACAGCCTTGACAAGTGCTGACTAAGCCAAGAAGCAGGAGCCACTATGACAAGGAACAGAAGAAACTGCTGCTCACCACAATGAGAAATTCCCTCTCTCCATTTCCTCCAGAAAAGAAACATTTCTGCTGAAAGGCTTCCTGTTTGGTATCACAGCATGTGAAACAATGAGGGAAGAAAGCAAGCAGGGTGTTTCTGGTGAAATCAGAGCTGTGTTTGTCACGTTACTGTGTGCTGGGCAGAGCTGTTCTGGTCACACATCATAACTGCTCTGCATGTTTTCTACATCCTTGACTCTGAAAGACACTTAAGCATCTGCAAAATATTTGAAATATGTGTCTAATTACAAGACACGGTTTACATCTGAAAGTGGACTGTGTAAGACTAATTCTAACCCCAAATAATCCAGTACACTTCCAGTATGATCATGTTATGAAGTCCAACCACAAGGTTGGTAGACTATCATTCTGAACATTTGACCTAGGGTTTTTCTTCCTCCAGAAAATCCAGGAAAATTAGCAGGTAAGTATTTAACATCAACAAAAATCCCCAAATGTATGGGGTGGTTTCATCACTATCTTTCAGGACAAATTGTAGTGCAGACCTTCAGATACAGAGGGTGGATGATGGGGATGGGGGTGGGCAGGGTAGAACACAGATAACACAACATGAACTCTCATATCCTCCCCATCTCTACTTCAGTGTGACTTAACTTCTCTTAATAGTCTTGTGTGTCTGTGTAACATTTTTAGCAATTGCTGACTACCTGGTTGCAGGGTCTAAAGAATAAACCTAAAACTATGCATTAAGGTTAAATATATAGGTGCATAGAATGAAATTCTGAAAACAGTTGTGCTATACACTGAAATATGGTAGTTGATTATCTTCAGTGCTTTCACCCCATCCTGAACTGACACAATGCTAAACAGACCCAATTAGTTCAATTAAAAAAGGCAACATGCAGTCTAGCAAAGTCATTCATTATAATATTTATTCTTTGAAACAATGCTGAAAGTATAAGATTAAAAAGTGTTCCATGCATTTCATAAAATACAGAGAAAGATAAACATGTTTGTCATAAACAAAACAGAATAAGCAAGCCAAACACCCTCTGAAAATCCCAGGAGCTCCACTCTCCAGATTGGATCATATGAATACAAAAAGCATATCCAGGAGAAAGAGCAGTCTGAGGAAGTGGCAGGTTATCTGTCAATAACTGGGATGAGTACATGTCTTGGTCATCAGCCCACAAGAGTTTTGCCATCATCTTTCTTACTACAAAACCGAACTGATTCAACTTGCTTTCCTTGCTGCCAGTTCTGGGCATTGTCTTTGGCTGGGAAACCAGAATAGCATAGCAGAATCCACATTAAGTTGCTGTCCAGAGAGGTACTAGGGCCCAAAATGTAGGCAGGTATGGAAAGGTATCAGGGCACAGTAGGTGAGAGGGAATGGCAGCTGTTCTCCTGCTGGAAGCAAGCTGCAGGGATGTGCCCTGACTGTCTTCCTAGGAGCACAGCAGGTGGAAAATGCACCTGCGGGAAGAAGTATGGGCAGAAGCAGTGCCCTAGGGTGACTTTACAACGCTTGTAGCTCCAGGTGTCTGTTATGTTTATGCTGGATATCAAGTTCTGCACCTTTAAGACTAGTTCTGAGAGCAAAGGGCAGGAGAAGAAGCGCACAGTTTGCTTGCAGAAACTGCACTTGCTCCCCTGCATTGTCTCTCAAGGACTGTGCTGTCTGCAGCATGGACAACAGGACACAGCTCTCCTTTGCCTTTAGTCAGCTGTTTTAGCTAGCTGAGGCAGAGAAGTTCCTCAGACTGTTGTGCTCCTTTTTCTTGGAACTCATTGGCCCTGCTCTCCACGGAAAACCCAGAAAAACACTGGGAGTTCACGTCTGTAGCCCACTGAGGCCTGGGATGCAGCATTTTCCAGCACAGGAGGAGAAGACACTGAGTGAGCCGAGCCACACCCCATGGAAAGGACTTTCTGAATTTGCCATCTCTTTAGAACAGTGAGAGGTTTTATTGTTTCATATTATTCATTTTTTAATGCTTTGCTTGTTAAATAAACTTTGTTAAATAAACAGACTTTTCTTGAATACTTTGCTTGTTAAATAAACAGATTTTTTCCACTTTTCTCCGAGGAAATCTCTTCCTGAACCAGATGGGGGAGGGCCTGCTTGAATCTGCTTTCTAGAGGGACCTGTTTGGAAGTTTCCTCCCATATTTGTCCTAAATCAGGACAACCAGAAAATATATCTAGTACCTCTTTAAGAATCCCAGTGTTATGTGTAGTAAACATAATTCGCGCCATTTCTTGTATGAAATATGTAATATTAGATACTTGTTAGACTATGCTCGTTTGTATTAGAAGCACCCCCCCTCGCAGGCGAGACCTGATGTATATTAGAACCCAAGCAGGAGATGAGCCACGTCTGAAGAGACCCGGGAACCCCGGGGGCTGATCGCCGTGTGAACAACCCGAGATGGCTATCATAGAAATCCTCGGGCAGATACATGTGAATGCAGCCTTCCCGTAAATGTCATCAGGGGATTCAACAACTCCGGACACTGAATTGTTCTTCCTCATCACCAAGAAAGAAAATCTTATTAACATATAGACTCTGAATGGAAGAAAAGACTGACTGCCGAAATCTTGGCCTCGGGCAGAATTTTCCCTATAAAAACCGCTTGTGCCAGGATGGAGGTGTGTGGGCATGGGAGAAAACCTCTGCTGAGGCTGACCTCTCTGTGACACACCCAGAGCCAACCCCGGGCTCGGCTCTGTTCTTTCCCTGTGGCTGGCTAGATAGAATTTGATCATAAAATAAATATTTTATGTTTTTTTATCATTTTTAATTTGGCTGGACAAATTCTCATTTATAACACCAGTCACACAAAAGACATGCTGCATTATAGATGGATGACAAGAGCAACACCTGCATTTAGGTTACAAATCTTATTGAAACCTTTTGACCCAGCTCCTTCTCCTCAACCTACAATACTGGGTTTGGCTTTAGCAAAGCTGTTATGAGATTCTTCTCTTGCTTTTCTTTTACAGAACCTCCCACACATTCACAACAGTTATCAACCACATAGCCACCAAACACAAAGCCAGCCTAATTCTGGGCTCTGATATAAAAGCAGCCTCACTCTTGTGCTGGGAATGCCTCAAAGCTGCCATAGCTGTATTTGGGGAGGGCAGTGTAGCGAAAGGAAGAACAAGGCTCCACTTACACCAACACCTGCTGCTCCAAAAGCCCCACCCACAAAGCCTTAGAAACATAATAATCAAAGGATTTCATGTGGGGAGGAGCAAAAAGAAGAGAACAGACTCGGATCCTTTCCGCTGCACCTGGGGATGCATCCACTCTTCAGAACAGCATTCTTCCTCCTGCCAGCTCCCAATCCACCTCTGTTGCAGCGTGGAAGGTTCTGCATCGTCCTCCTGAGAATGATGCACCAGGGGGGAAGATTGTTATGGTTGAAAAAGTGGTTTTCATGTTGATCTTTAAAAACATAAAGCTAGAAACTCCTATTAAAAAAAAAAAAAAACAGTGAAGTGTAATTTAGCCTGTAGTACAAACTATTACAAAATTAGAAGTCAGATACAGAATTGCCTATGCTACACTTTAACTCTCTCCCTTTGCATGTATATATCAGGAATATGACATTATATCACACGGTCTTCTCACTTTCCAATTCCCATAAGAAACCTATTCCCTTCCCTGTACAAGCATGTTCTGGTTTGAAAGCAAAACCAGTGAGAGACTCCAAGTCAGAAATACAATTTATTGGGAAAAGGGGAAAAGGACAAAAATACATGCAACAATACAAAGGGAAAGACCACCGACAAAGTCAGAACGCAACCTGGCCAGCGTGCTGGCAGCAGTCCAAATTGGAGTAGCTGCAGTCCTCTTGGGATGGCAGACGTAGTCGCTGTGGCCTCTCGGAGAACCTGTGAAAAGGCTGCCTCCTCTGTCTAGAAATCCCCAGTTTTATCCAGGTTGGAATGCCTAGCTCCTCCCCCCTGGGCAGAGCATCTCACAATGGGTCATTATGAGTCTCAAGGTGTGTCCTTAATCACCTGCTCCTGGACAGTGTTATCTCTGAGTCATGTGGTAAGGCATTGATGGGGCTATTAACCGCAGATAAGGAAGACTGCCCCAAGGCAACTCCTGCTTAGATGGTAAATAGGAAAACGTTTTTTTAATCTTGGACAAAGCACAAAGGAGTCAGAAAGAAAACTCCATAGGAAATCGCATGTCCAGCATTTCTCTCTTGGAGTGCTTGCAGCTAGAATAATGTTTTCTTGATAAAGATTTCCAAGTTCAATTATGTTTAATGTGCACCATTTAGCTTGCATTAAAAAAAAACAGAAATGCTGTAAGAAATTAAGGTCTACACAGGTCTCGACAGGCTTTGGTGAAACACAGAGAGTCTTTTAAAATAACTGCCCAGCTTCCTCTATAGTGGAATTTCTGTGTTGTCCATGTAAACATTACACAGTCTTTGTACCACCCACTAAGCTCTTTGCTTCAATCAACTATTTCTGCCCAAAAGCACATCCTTGTGTTTCTTCCTACACCACAGCCATCCTCCTACACCACAAAAGATGTAACAAAACAGGAATTAATCACAGGCTGGATACTTACAGGGATTGCTGCTGTTTGCGTCTGTCTTTGCAGCCTTGGCAAGTTTGGTTGAGTTCTGCTGTGCTTTGCCTTGCTCCTCTCCAGTTAGCAAGGCTTTTATTTCCGAGGGGATTTTCCCTTGGTCCATGGCCATGCACCACTGCTTGTACTGAAATATGCAAACACATTAGGCCTTAGCAAACCACCAGGATCACATCAGCAGACAAAACAGGGCTGTAATCTTTACCTACCCGTATATTCATTTAAGGTCTGAATGTACTGAGCTCAAGACTCTTACAATACTGCAGAGCCCTAATGAGCTGTGCATGTGGCTGTGGCCACATACCTGGCCTCAGCAAAGCCTCTTTCAGTCAATAAACTGCTACTCAGAGGCAGCACTAGACAGAACACTGTAATTATTAAACAACATGGAACACTCTGTCCAATTTCTTGATGCTGGCATGCAAGAATACCGTTCCAGTTCATGGCCTATTAAAAACAAATATTTCACATGACTCTGGGGCTGATGGACTACTAAGAGGTCCTTTCTGTCATAAATAAAGTCAATGTCTAACCTTTTTGTCTGTTTACCTCCTCACAGTTCAGAGGTTTCCTTGTGCATGTATTTTGTTAGTTCCACTCCTATGTATTAGCCCTTATACCCAGTTTGTACCCCCAGTTAACTCCCTGAGTCTCTGTACCCTCCCCTCTTGTTATGGATGCTTTGTTAAAATCCCTTATAGAAGAAATCCTACCTGTTGGTATCACTAGTCTAAAGCCCCTTCTGTCCCTCTCACTGCGTCGGGTAGTTCCGAAGCTGCTCCCAGGAAGCTGCTCCCAGGGGAGACTTCCTGTTTCCCAGAGGGCCGAGCGGGCGCTGACTATTAATTACTAGACTTCCATGTAAAACGAAATGGACCCAGACAACGAGCCAAGAGCAGGAACCGCAAAATAATCCACACCTACATGCAAGGAAAGCTTCAGAGAGTTGGAGAAGACCCTTGGAATTTCCGAAGCCAATCGCTATAAGCTTAAAGGAGCCAAAGCAAAGAAAGCCCCCTAGACCAGCGAGCTACAGGCAGTCTTGTGACGTATCCCGCGAGGGCGAAGACTCCGATCCTGCCGTGACTGACAGGATCGTCTACCCCTCCTCTGGGACGTTGACTCACCTGGGAGCAGCGGCGGCGTCGCGAACCCCGAGCCCCCACCCCTATAGGCTCTCCTTATAATAAAGGCCTTATCAAGAAAGGAGCACAAGGTCTCCTGGCCATTTGTTTACTTCACTTTCCAATTGTGCAAGGCACAGGCGAAGCACATATGCCTTATTCTGACTTCCCTCATCTTAAATCCTTCATTGCCAAACCCTGAGGCGCATCAAAAAACTGTGGACAGTTGGCTGACTTTTCGCCTGATCCTAAACTTGCTGACTTGTAGTGACTAGCCCTGCCCATTCAAACAAACCTAAAGCCAGGTCAATGCAGCATCCTCAGCACTGGTGACATTTCAATGACACCACTGTGTCTGTATTTCCAGATGAAACATTCTCTTTGGTTAATGCTGCTTATTTGGCCAAGACCCCCATCTTACAAATCTAGAATTACCCACACAGACAGCATGCTGCAAGAATCCACCTCCCCAACAGAGAAGCAATGACACTCTGGATATATGTTTACCCTTTGATATTTCAACACCCCTTCCCACAATCTACCTTTGTCAAAGGTTTTTCAAAACCAGATATTTCAAAGACAACAGACTCAAATGTAATGGAACTTCCTTTGCTTGATTCCAGTTCAGAACCAGCAGACAACTTGTGACATTAGTTTTTATTCTACATACCAAAGCAGGCAAAGAGCTGGATGCATCTGATGTTTTGATACCTCCTGACCAGCCAAATGCCACTGTCAGTCACTGTGGTCCCAAGAACAAGTGTTCATGAGGACAGGTCCCAGATAATACTGGAGGTTAGGTTAAATGATAGCTCCTTACCATTTCAAGTTCTTCTCTGAGAGCACAGATGGCTCGCTCTCTGCTTGAAACCAGCTCTTCCAAGTACTGGTACCTCAGCTTCTTCCTGGCTCTGCACTCTCTTGCACTCTGACGACTTCTTTCAAGTTTTGCCTTCAAGTCTATTTTGGCTGGTTTACGACCTCGTTTGCCTGGTTTCTTTACCTTGCCTCCAACCACCTGGAAAGGAAGGGCACAGTAAAGATTCTGTTCTGCAAAGGTAATGCTGGAACCATGTTACAGTAACTACCAGGAGTCTCAAGTATAAAATCTTGCATATACATGCTGGAGCAACAGAGGGAATAAGAATGCTGAGCTCTCAGGTTTTCAGGACTCTCTCCAGTGGCTCTATTTCTCTCTCATACTGGGGACCCTAGAACTGAACACAGTACTTCAGGTGTCTATGAGGGTATCTGGTTATTGAGGAGGCATAATCAGCTTGTAGTGGAATTGCTTTCATATCACCAACAGCCCCTGCTCTAGCAGGTCTGGAAATACTGTATTACAGAGAGTAACACCTCAATTTAGAGAAAAATTTATTTGTTTCTATTAATATAATGCAAAACTTAGTTTTGCTGCAGTCAAGAGTTTCAGCCTACTCTAAAATCAGAATTATTCATTAGTGACCTGTGCTTCCTTTGGCAACTTTTCTTTCAAAGGAATCTTGATGAATTTTACTAAACAGGGAACTCAGTCACACTGAGTCCCATCTCTGTTGCCTCAGCTCCAGCAGTACATCACCACTCTGGCCATATTCGCCTTCAAAACATTACTCCACAGCCTGGCAAGTCTCCTCACACAACCTGTCAGTGCTGAACTCTACCTGTTTCTAATGTAGATCCCCCTTACAGAAACTCTCTAGTTTCTTGCTCTATGGAACACAGGGTTTGCTATCATTTTCCCCTCTTCTGTGTAGCTCCTTTTTTACAGGTCTGAGAGCTTCCCCTGCTACAAATAAAATACTTCTAAAAATTAAAATAAAAATTTTAAAAACCCAGTGTTTTTAAAACCCAGTGTGTTTCCCCATTCAAATATTTTATTCTTAACATGGGGGCATGGCACAAGAAAATCTTAAATATGGTCTGAAGATTAGTTCACTGGTCATTGGGCAGTAGCACCCAGTAAACATTACATCAGCCACACACCCCAGCTCCCCTCTGAAGTGAGGATTTCTCATTATTTGCATTCTGACCACACTGTTTGACTGGAGGGGGTGTGGAGAAATATGGAGAAATACACCTAACACACACACCTGCATACAAGAATTTCACTGCTGCCTTAGTATTTCATCATCCTGCACACAGACAGACTTCTTCTAATAGGCAGTGTTTAAAATATCACAGTTCAGAATTTTAAAAATTTCACTTTTACTGTGAAAAGCTACAAAGTAATGAATTTTTAGCATTCAAATAAGTCACTTGTTCTGCAAACTCATCAAGCTGCAATAAAAACAATAACATAGTGAATTGATGTGCCAGAATGAAGAGGGGAAAGAAAAGGATTATACAATTAAGCCTATTATTTTTTTGGAAAGTGAGTCAACAATCACATGCTAACATAATCCTACCCTCTCTGTATTGTCCCTCCTGATTTATTCAGGAATAGATGCCTACCATGAGCAAATGAAAGAACAGAAAGTACTTAATGGACATCTAATAAAACAAACACAATACATTCAGAAGAGCAAAGGAAAACAATAATGCTATTTTACAGTTGAACTGCTGAATACAGTAAATAATTCTTTACTTCATCAAGGTGCTCCCCTTAAGATTTTCTAGTTCAGAAAATCTAATGTAGTTCAAAGTAAGATAAAACTAACCAGATGTGGCCAACACAGGGAGCAGGAGCTCTAAGGAAGGGGAAGTGACTGTCCCCTTTCTGGCATGACAAGGTCTGTTCTCTCATGGAAACACTCTCCTGGCTATGGATGGTGTGATCCACATGCCCAGCTCAGCAGAAGGAAGAACTACACAGAATCTTCTCAGGTGGGGCTGTAGGCACTCACAACTTGCTCTCTATTATTATTTGCACTTGGAAGATCGATGGATATTACACTATACACACTAGAGACAAAGTACTTCAAAGACTTTTAGGACCTGAGGCTTTTCTGTGCTCATGCAAGGTAGTTCAAAGTAAATCTTTGAATTAAAGAGCTGGATAAGGTCTTGTAGAGACATAAACTGCAGCTCTCTTAAAAAGCCCTGGCCACTCTGGGTTCTGACCCTCTAGAACTAGAGTGAGCTGCCACTCAAGGCTGGAGCCCCAGCACATGTCACACTGCTGTGTGAATAAAAAAGTACCTTGAGTCCTAATCCTGCACAGGAGCATTGACAGCCATGCCCTCTCCCCAAAGCCTCAGGCAGGTGAATGGTTCCCACCACACCATTTCTCACAATCAGCAAATTAAACACTGCTTAGCACATGGCAAATGCATCCTGGATCCACCATTATCCATCAACTGCTTTCCATTTGGTCACTCCAGAGAGCTTTCTACAGATAGGTGTGCCAACTGCTCTCCCTACAAGATATTTTACCACTGCAGCAGCCCTGCACAGAAATTCCCTTAGGGCAGGAAAAAGTCTTGTACCTCTTCAATCATTCAACCACGGTTACCTGCCAACACTCTAACCACCAGGACTATGGAGATAAGGAAAAGCTTCCTTCCCTTTTGACTCTAAGCACTAACACCCTAATAATCTGCCTTCACACCATCCTCAAAGACTCAAACTGTCTTCATAGCTCCTGGAGTTCACCACACAATTACACATTACCCTGCAAAGGCAGCAATGGTAATAAGCAATTTAATAAAATCCTGCAACCTTGTCAGTTTTTCCTCACCAATATTTAGAAGCTCCTGCTGTAAGCAACCCAGATGGGGAAAAAAGACCTGAGAAATCCTTTGCCCCCATACAGCATTACCATATCTCCCTGGCTTCTAGTCCTGTTTGCCTGCTCAGTTGCTATGTTGATGTGACAGAAAGAAGACAAAGCAGAAGTGATAGTTGATGTTGAACATGGCAACAGACCAAGCAAACATTTTGTGTCCCTTTGTATTCCTCTGCAGTTTATAAAGGGATGTGATCTATTAGTATTCAGCAGTTGAGATCTGGGGTTTTTTTCAGGGAGTCATATGGAATCAAGACTCAGAATAATATTAATCATAAAAATTTTCAGAGAAATATTAATAAAGGCATGCATTAGTTAGAGATCTGACCAAGCTCCTATTTCAGTTCACTCAGACTTCAGAAAACAGAAAAACATAACTCTTTTCTCAGGTGTATGGTGTGCTTCTTGGGGTGTCCTGCAGAGGGCCGGAGTTGGATGTGATGATCCCAACAGGTCCCTTCCAACTCAGCCTATTCTGTGATTCCACAATTTCCTTTTAATACCCTACTTAGATCATAACCTCATTTTTGCCTCCCATCAATGTTCAGGCACAAAGTTATTTGACCTGGAATTGGATATAGCTGCAATTACTTGACCTGATAAAGAAAATTCCTCAGACTTCTGGATTTTTTTATTAGAAGCATGCAGTAGATCTCTCCAAAACCCTTGCCAGAATGCACAGTAGAGAGGTCTTCCACAGGAAGGAGATGCACACATAATACAGCTACACTGCATCAGTTCCTAACTCACAACTCTCAGATAGAAGATTGGGGTAGAGTTGGCTTCATCATGACATCTGCAAGTTTGAATCAATTTAGCAGATTAAAGCAACAGTACCCAGGCACTGCTCAGCACCACTGACCAGCAATAACGATAACATTGACCAGGTCAGCATCTCCCAGAAGCTCTGAGTTCATTCACCAATAAACAAGAAGCTCTATCAACCAGTACGTGAGATCCATCTTACACAAGACTCTGCATTGCATTAGCAGCTGAAGGTATAGGTCTGCAAAACTTAATGCAAAATGGAACTGGTGATCATCTACAGAATTTCTATAAAACTATAAAAATTATTAGTAAGCAAAAAAACGTAAGTGCTATGTTACAGTAGAGGGGAGGAAGAATATATTCCCGCTTGCAAATATTTTTACAAAATCAGAAAGCAAATGCAGCCAATCACAAGTCTCCTAATAAAGATGAAGTTTTCTGATCTTCCAAATCAAAGCATACCACTCACAGCAGCAGTACAAAACCCAGCTAGAGAGCATGCTTGTTATTCCTCTATTTCATGACATTTTATATGCCCAATACAATTCAATTCTTTTACTTTCACTGGCAGACAAAATGCATCTGACAATGATCCAAAAATGTAAGATACTATTTAGTGAGCAAACACAATCTAAGTCTTAAGTAGATATGTCAACAGGAATTAATCCTAAAATTCTCACCCATAAAAAGTGCTTCATATCTTAAGAATGCCATGTTCAGCACAGAAGTATAAAGAATGTCTGTCTTTGCTGCAACATCTGTTTTAAAAAAGCATGAGCTTGGCATAAATACCAAGTTTTCATAAAGTGTTATGCAGGCAACCAGATGGGTAAGTGCTAAAGTTCAGGGCAGCAGTCACTCAGATGCCACCTTGCCACTCCACAGGTGACAGACCTGTTCTTCCCCAAGGAAAGACTTACAGCTTCACACAGGAATTATGTCCACCACTGTGCCCTACACATTCTCTCAGTTCACACTAACAGAAACCAGACACTTTTCTAAACCTGTCTCTGTTAGAACTCCGGCTCAGGGATGGTCAGCTAACTACCATGTGTATCCTCCCAGCCCACTGTAACAATGGTTTAGCTGGTTTAGAGGCTTTAGTCTCCTCCATTTTAATCACTCCTTGCAAATATGAGCAGATGTGTCATCTGAGCAATGCTGAGCAGGAGCTTCTTAAAACATTTAATGATTTGAAATTGCTCCTATCAAACTATAACCAAAGCTGTTAAGGTTTTATATTTCCAAGCAAGCAGTAATGAGAATGCTTTATGTTTGGACATTGTAATAAATGGGTAGTAGGATGTTAGTTCTCGCAAATGTTGAATGTATAAGGATGAAAGAAGGATGAAAGACGTTTTGCTAAGATCTGGTTTTGTATATATTATACATAAAGTTTTGTAATGTTGAAAGTTGATCTCCAACCATTGGGAAGGCTGAAGCACGAACGACTGCACACTCCAAGAGGCAGGACAAAGGAGGAGCTGGGTCAGAGGAGTGACATATGTACAAGTGTGAGGAGGGCTGGCTTACCAACAGCGTATGTAGGGTTGTTAGGGGTGTGGCTGTACTGCGGTGTCTCCACAGTAGCTCTGTCCCTGCTGTGGCACTCAGAGCATTACCCAGAGCTGACTCCAGGACTGCCTATGAGATCTCTCTCTCCCTGATCCCCATCAGCCCCACCAGTGAGGGTCAGAGGCTACAAGACAGCTCATGGCCAAAGACCCGCCAAGCTCTGTATTTCAAACACAAGATTTCACAGCTGGCTTGCTCCCACACTCCCTCCAAGGGACATCTGCTTCCCCATAATTATGACTCAGGACCACATAGGCCTGAGTATTTGATGTCTCACAGCCAGGCTGTGTGGAAAGCAACCCAGCTCCTTGGGTGTAGCCCTTTGTTGAGAACCTTCCCCTGCTGGAACACCATGTGTTCCCTTGAAAAGGAAAGCTGCATGAACACCAGAGCAAGAAATCAACAGTTGCTGGATCCACAAACATATTAATATATTTTTGTGCAAGACACGAATATTAGAAATAAAAGACAGCAACCCCAAACTTTTTTGGTGGTGGTCTGGTTTTTGTTTGCTTGTTTTTAACTTCACTGGAATAACAAAAGTGACATTACAAACTTTTGTTTCTCATTTCTAGCCGTAAACTGAAAAGTTAATTACCAAAATAAGTCTTGTCAGTGTCCCCTATAAAAATTCTGTAATTAATATAAAAGACTGCAGTTAGCTGTATAAAATGTATTTTAATGTTGATTAACAAGTTATCAACTTCTTACCCTAGTCCCTATTCTCTCCTTCCCAACACATATAATGAATACATTATACATTATATGTAGTCTTGTAAACTAACCAAGAAATTTCACCTATAAAGGCTGAAACCACCCTAACAGAGCTTCTCCTTTTTCCTCTGTCCAAATACTTCAGAGATGCACAACTGATGTTTTAACATAAATTAACAGCAAGTAACAGATACATCACTAAATTCTTTCCCTTCCACACCCAACAGCTCAAATCACAGCGAGAAATGAGGCTAGTACCTGAACAATCCCTAAGTTAAAAGCAGGTCTATAGAAGAAAAGCCCAAATTTAGGGGTTCTTTGGGGTTTTTTTTGTCTGTTTGTTTGGGTTTTTTTGTTTGTTTTTTTTTTTTTTTTTTTTGGGGGGGGGGGGGGTTCAGGGTTTTTTTATTTGTTTGTTTATTGGGGTTATTTTGGATTTTTTTTCTGTGTGTGAATAATTTAAGAACATTCTTTTGAAATTAAATATGAAATTTTTCTAGATCTGATGTTAAAATATTCTACCTCTCCCTTTATTTCCTGCTATTTCCTTCCAATTTTGAGGAATAGGTTGACAAGAACCATTCTTTTAATGCCTTCTTAAACCAGATAAGGCTAAATTAAAGTGTACTATGAATTAGGGAAAACTTTTCAGCCTGCAAGCTCAATTCTAAACTCTCTGTGTCACACAGATGAAAGCAAACACTGAATTTGGCTGCAGGCAGTTATAGAATGGTCACTACACTATCAGCACAATTTAGTTGATTGAGTTTTTGCAGGGAAAGTCCTTTCACAGGCTAACCCCTTCAGCAAGGAGGAAAGCGACTCAGTGGAATTTTTAGGAGATTTCAAGGACATGCTGACTCCAGTGTAACCACACTGGCCATAAAATGAGGTATAAATAGTGCTTGCCTCGTCCTGACACAGCAACCTGCAATGGGAAGAGCCCTCCTAAGGGAAATGATATCCCTTGAACGGAGTCACCAAACCCTCAAGGTGACCCGCAGCCTCACAAACTATAAAAACTGTACTTGGGAGTGAAGATAGCAAGAAGAGTGAATATTCCACTCTGTTTTTTTTTTTTCCTAGTCAACTCAACATCAATTTTAAAAAGAAAAAAAAAAAAGACCAAAGATTTGACTTACTGACTGGGTAAATAGATTTATTTTATTTAGTAAACAGGTCAAAAATGTTTCAGGAAAAAAAAAAGGCATACTATCACAACTCCATATGACACAATGGTAAACCAAAAATTATTTTTAAATGCAAATCTAGCAGTTGCGTAGTACAAAAAGCCTAAGTCAGATAGAAAAAACACAAAAAGAAATAAGAATAAGATAATGCTCATGAACTACATACGCCTCCAGAACTAAATCTTCTGGATCTTCTAAACTACTGCCCCAATTACACAAACTTTCATGCAGTTCCCAGAGTTGTGAGACATCAGTGATGCAGATTTCCCCCAACCTCCTTCACAGCTGCCAGACAAGGCCTTAATAAAATAAAATAGTATACATGTTAAAATAGCAGATCACCATAAACCTTTCACAGACTGCCAAATTACTGCTCGCTTCTAAACGTCTTTATTCTGTAAGAAATCGTGTCAAGCATTTTTCCCCCTTTTGAATTATAGGCGATCTCTATAGGCTGCATAATTTTGTTTTAGTAAAACTCCAGTGGTATCTGCAGCACGACCCCCAGGATAACCCACAACCAGCACTCCAGGGAGCTGAAGAACCCAACTTCAGCTGAGAATCTGAGCTGCACAGCGCTGCAGTGGGCAGCCACGGCTGCTGCTCTAGGGGCACCCGCTGCAAGCAGCAGGAAGGCGCCCGTTCCTGGGGCACCTTCTCCTGTTCGGCTCTGCTCTGCTGGAAGCCCCACACCTTCAGCGATGCCACCGTGCTGCTCTCATGAGATCCTTTCAATCCTGGAAAAAGCCAAGTTCCAGCACCCAGTTCAGGGCTGCAGCCCACGCCGCTGCCCTCGCACCTCAGCATGTGCACAGCTGCTATTTAACTAATCAATCCAGGCTGTTGTTGGGAGCGTGAGCTACTGCACCACACCACTGGTGGTATCCAGCATTTGGCCCATGCCTGGAGGTTTAAGGAGACGCCAGAAGCAGCACCGAGGGGCTACAAACAAGAACTAAAGGGGTAACCCTTCTTTCCTGGCAGCTGCAGCAAGCAGAGCCCTTCAAAAGCAGATTTCAGAAGGCTCCCTGCACCAAGCGCCTCACCGGCTGCCCTCGGCTCCAGCTCCCGGGCGGGCCCTGCAGGCCCTTACCTTGCTGTCATCCATGTGTGCCGCTAGCCCCCATCCGCCTCGCCGCAGCCCCTGCACGAGGAGCAGCCCCGGCAGGCACCGGCGCCCACAGAGCCTCAAGGCCGCCCGCGGCCGCCGCTATTGCCCGCCGCCATGTTTGTTTACAGACGAGGGGAGCAGTAGCGCCGGCAGAGCGGTGCACGCTGGGAAGTATAGTCTTTTTCGGCCCCGTCGCTATTGGCTGCCGCCCTGACGGGGACGAAAAATACTACAACTCCCAGCAGGCGCAGCCGAGGAGGGCGCGGCGATTGAGCCTCGCCTCGCCGACCAAGCGAACTACATTTCCCAGAACGCTCCGGGCGCTCCTCCGCCTCACCGTGACAACTGAATTTGTTGTTTTGTTGGTGGTTTTTTTTTTGTTTGTTTGGGTTTTTTTTTTGTTTTTGTTTTTTTTTTTTCCTAATGCTCGCACTATTCCACAGCTGTTCTGCTGCAACCGCAATGGTTCCGGAAAGATGATCAGGGGATGCTGGGACCAGGGCTGCCGGCTTCGACCCTATCACGGGCTGTCTCGGGCTAGATGAAAAGAAAACCCAAACAAAAAAAACCAAAAAATTTAAATTTTCTGCTGTTTTTTGCTTTGCTTTGGCCTAAGGTTTCCTGAAGACAGTGCTGAATTTTCCAGGCCGCCTGGACACTACTGAGCTCCCCCAAGCCGGGAGCAGCATTCCTTGAAGTCCTTCGAGAATACCCAGTTCCCTCCCGTTTTCCTGTGGACACACATGGCACTGGTCTAATGTTGAGTGCTTGATGTAAAGCCAGGCCACCGTCCTGTGTCTGTGCCTCAAAATGAGGCCTGTGCTTGCTGGAAAGACACAGGTACCCCAGTACAAAATTCTCCTAAGCATGGCCCACGTTTCAAGCTAGCGGTGAAACCTGATGCTTGACGTGCTTCATGTTGCTGCATGTTTCTTTTTATTCATGCAACTCTGTTCGCAGGAGTTTCCCATGACTTAATCTCTTTTACATGCAATTGTTCGGGCTGAAGGCTTTGTCATGGGATTTTCCCCCTGAACCAGAGATCTTCCTCTTGGAGGGATATGCTTGCTAGATGGCAGGGACAAAGCACTTTCTGAAGCTTTTTTTGTTGGGTTTTTTTGGTTTTTTTTTTTTTTCTCTATAAGCTTATATGCTTCTCAGTTGTCAAAGACAAGGCAGTTTGCACACTGCTTCCTATTTGCTTGTCCAAAAGCAATGAATCAGATTGAATCAAACTGAATTCTGGCAACTCTCCCTTGACATAATAGCAGTAAAAAAGCAAGGGTGATCAATGTGTCAAACAAGACAGCTAATGAAGTGGAAGGAATAGCTTGCTATGAGCTTGACTCCTGTGATCCCATAGTTAACTTCAAATTCTTCCAGAAGGTGGTGAGGCGCCTCCTACTGCCTTTGGCACTATCCTCAGGCCATAAAGCTGGCTTTAAAAGCCAGCTGGGGGTTTCCCCGGTAAAGGGAAATATTGAGTGGCAAAGAGCCAACATAGCTCACTTAGGCAACTCTCTGTTGCAACATGAGTGGAGGAAGGAGATTAGAAAAAGGCCTGGTGCTGATTCAGAAAGGCCAGAAACCTTTTAACCAGCAAATTAAAGTTTATATATATATATAAAGTTCATTTTTCATCTAGATTGCCCCACACTACCCATCCTGCTTTATATCACATAAGAAGAGCTCTCAGCTTCTGACCAGAATAAAGCACAACTTCCCTGCCTCAGCACTTAAGAGCTTCTGTATATTAGCAGGGAACAACTCAAACTGCATTGCAGCCTGCTTTTCCACTCTGCCTCTGCTGTCTTCCTAGGTGAATTCGGACATGCAAGTTGAGAGGGAGTCTGTCAGAAAGAACAATTGAGAATGGAACTGGGTATTTTATATGTGTGTGTGTATATATATATATGCACATACAAAGAGAGGATAAGATTATGACATTTTAAACTGATTTTAACTGTTTAAGCATTTAAATCATTGCGATGTACACCAAAGAAATCCTACCTTGTATTACATTCAGTGTCACAAATTGTTTTGTGCCATAACTATTGGCAGGTCCCTGATGAAATTAGTAATATTTGTTAAAAGAAGGGTTGTGCTTCTGAGATCCAGAGAGACTTTGAGGAATATAAATAAAATGAGTTCAGCAATCAAGCAATAGCTTAAAAATCATTGCTTATGTCAGTGTGACTAAAAAAAGAGATATAACTCACAGGGTAATTTTGCACCATGTGCTCATATTTCAACACATCCCAACAGGGCGTTTATTCTCCCTAGATCTGTAAATGTGTTAATTCAGGCAATTCAAAATTTGTTCCTCTGAAATCCTGCCTGAAATAAAAATAAATCTTGCAATATTTTGTATCAAGCATTTGGCTGAAATTGCTCCACTGTACAATCATGGAGTCTTTAGAGATTCAGGGCCTTTGAGATTAATTCATTTGTGGATGTGCAGGCGAAGATAAAGCTAAGATATTCTCTAGCTTGTTTTCCAAATGCACTGAGATGATAATTGCTTTAATAGAGATGCTAACTCATTTGCCACAGAGCAAAGATGGTGCAAGAACAGCCTGTCTTTCACTCCCTTGGGGTTTGGGTTTTTTTTGTGGAACTGATAGAGAAATTGCACTTTTCTGTGTCCTTTATTATGATACCCAAGAAATGTTTCTGGAAATAGAAGAAATTCTGTCTTTCAATTTGTAGACTCTGTTCACACTGAGAGAACACCTTTAACTTGTCATTTAAAACCACTCCTTAAAGCATTTGTCACCGAGGAGTGATCCAAGAAGAATTTATTTCCCTAAGATCTTATTGTTGTTTATATAACTAGGATAAAAGTATACCAGTTTGTTGTTGGTTTGTTGGTATTTTTTCTTACATTAGAGAAATCAGCTATATATGCTAAAGACCTGGAAGACCTGGTAAACACATGAACAGCATATGCTCACAAGTACAGTGATTGATGACCTCATTGGTATGATTAAAAGAAATTCTGTTTAAAACAAACGTTCTTTGAAAGTTGTTTTTTAAAACCTAATCAGTGTTTGAACAAAGCACAGCACATGGGAAGCCTGATCTGCAACTACGTCCTATACACTGTATAATTAAAAGTTGATAAGGGGGTTACTCTCGTATTTGCAAAATTCTACTTTGTGGCAAGATGAGCACCTTCTGTAGTTGCAAATATGTAAATTCACATCTACAAGGGGAGTTCTTCATGTTTAGCTATTGCAAATGTACTTCTCAAATAAAACGGACTTGAAATAAGATAATTTGGAATAATCAGCTCTTGTCCTCTGCATACACACAGGCAGAAAAGTTACTGCTTTATCTAGCCAAACTAACTTTCCCACATAAGCAAAATCTTGAGACAGTACTCATGATACTTTTATATTGCTGAAGAGTACCTGTTAATTAAAATATTGCATGAAAATGTTTATGCTGCAGTTGGAAAGGAGCTACTTCATATTTTCTAGCTTGTGGAAGGGAGAAAAAGATGATCCTACACTTCACACGTATGACTGGTAGTTCCAAATATGATCAGAGGGGAAAACTAGAAATAGTTCAAAAAGTCATTTGATTAACATGGATTTCATACCAAATTTAAACTAAATATAAGAAACTGAGAGCCAAGGATCAAGACAAACAAATCGCTGATTAATATGATGACAAAGAGTGGGTGGAATTTCAGTGAGGTGTGCAAGTGAGTAAAATTTAACCTTGTTCTGAAACAACAAACAAACAGAACAGCACAATATGCCACGTTCAGGAATGTGAGAGCCATGTTGTATCTGGCACTTGAACAACAGAGAATTATTGCTGCTGATATGGTAATTGCAGAGGTACAGAAAAAAAGTGGGTGGATCATGTGAAATTCATTAAATACTTGAGGTGAACTTACAGCAGGATTAGTCTTTTAATTGGGCACATTGATTTCTATGCACAACTGGTTTACTAAAAAGGCATATTGTTTATTCTCAAGAGGTTTAAAAATCCACTTCAGCTCAGTGTCTTTTTTTTTTTTTTTTTTGGTTCTTAAAATATTTTGCAACATGCTACTCCCCTTTGGCCTACGCAAACAAATATGTCTGCATATGCATGCCTACTAGAACAGTCAAAACTGCTGTCATTAGCTGGCTTTTCTGGTAAGAGCATTTATAGTTGTTTTCCACAAGGCAGAAAATAATTTTAAACACTTTTGTCCAGCACCAGATTATGTGGCATGGGCTGTGCTCACATTCAAAACATTTACTAATCTAAGTCTGATACTGTTTTCTTGTCCAAGGGCATAAACAAGGTTTCTGCACAGCCTGAGCAAAAACTGAAGGACTTGTATGGCAAGCTGGATCTCTGCACTGTAACTAGATCAGAGAACTTCCATGACGACCTTGACTACTGTCAGAAATGCCATTGTCCCTTATGTGAAGGGTTGGGGCATCACATACAGCACTTTGCCCTGGTCTGCATTGCTCATTCCGTCTTAACTTGGCATCATACCTGATAACTTCTGGCTTGCAACTGTGTTTGAGTGTATTGGAATTCCTGTGTTGCTGTAGCTGCCCATGAACCTTGTATTTGTGTTTAATGAGGTTTGTATTTAACGAGATTGCTCACGTGAACAGGAGTTACAGGATCAAATCTGCACCGTAAAAAGTGTTGCATTAATTTGTAATAAGTGTAAATGAAGGGTACACTGCTGGATAACACACACTAATTCACAGGGAATTTCAGTGCAATAGGGAAAATACGCAGCAGGTACCTGGGAGGTGACAGGCTGCCTGCCTCACCCATCCATATCCATTCAGGGGAAATAAAACTGTGTCATTTCAGAAATACACTGAAAAAAGCACTGTTACCTCTTGTCAGCTCCCTTCTTCATGGTTCTCAAAATGTTCCTGACGTGTTTCAGTGTTCCCATTCCACCAATATCCCGTGGAAAAAAAGTCCACCACCTTTTCCCTTCCTTTGGAGAGAGCTGGGGTTGTTCAGCCTGGAGAAGAGAAGGCTCCATGTAGATGAAAAGAGAAGAACAATAATAGGTAACACTTTTTTTAAAGTAACTGGGGCTACCACAGTTTGACTCATATGGTTAGGTTGGTTTTAGAGAATGTTAATTTAAAGCATGTATTTCGAAAAATAGGCTGATAAAATTTTGCATTTTACTTCACAGAGCTTGCAAAAATTTGCCTATCAGGTAGTCCAGGTACAACCCACTAAAAAAATGCAGATACTCTTTAATTTCTTTTTCTACTTTTACACAACCTGATGCTTTGTCAGATTCCTTGAAAAGAACTACTGACACCTAAACAGTTAATGTAAATACCCCTATGCTTCTCTCTTGGCAACTCAAAGCAAATTGGGATGGCTTCTCAGGTATTTGGAGTAACTTAGGTAACAACTAAAATGAGAGACTTAGAAATTCTGTTCAACTCCTAAGTCAGGCATATGCCTCAAACTCTGCTCACTTTGATCTTGGCATCACTGGAAGAAATGGCATTTAATTTTCAAGTCAGACTGCTGATAGTTCTCAAACTACACATCAAAAATCTAACAACCAAGAAGATGACTACAAATGCACATAAATATCTAGTTTTCTCATTCACACGCACATATTGTACACAAAACAATTGTAAGCTCCAAACTATCTCTGACTTGAAAACATAATTGATTTGTGGAAACTGTTTGAAGATTTGGAGGATTAGCTGTAATTATAAGATCAAAATTAGAAAATACAGAAACAGACTCTGTGAAACAGTAGCACTAAAATCAAGGTATCTGGTTTTTAAGCAAGTAGTCTGTTTTGAACTCCTCCTTCATCATTACCTGTTAGTATTTGCGACTGAAGACTCTATTGTCCCTCCAGAATTGAAAACTAAGACTAGCGTTTTAGAAAGTGTACAAAATATGATGTATGGTGTATGATCTGGTGTTACAAACCACTCCTGGTCAGGCTGTGCAGGGTGGTTCTGCAGTGCTGCGCTGCAGCAGAAGCCCCATTCCTGCACTGTCCCCAGCAGTTCTGCCGTCAGACACAGGAGTAGTGGACAATTCCTACCAATTCCTTACCAATTCCTAACGGCTCCCCCTCCCCATGAGAGACCATTGCTGGCTTTTACCTACTGGGGCATATCTCTACAAAAGTGCTAAATGATTCTATGAGGCAATTCAGGGGTAGTAAGCGGAGCAAGCAGAGCAAGCAGAGCAAGCAGAGCTTACATCCTCTCCAGAATCCCTTGAGGTCCACAGCTGTATGTTTACAGATAGAACACTCAGGAGTTTTCTCCAAGTATTTTCCACAATTGTAAGGTCCAGGTTAAGCTGCAGGAGAAAGCCTGACATACATATGTAGTGCTGATGCCCATGTTAGGTCCTGCTTGGTTTCAAAGGCATTTCCAGGAGCTGATTTAAAACATTTACATCAGTGTGTTGCTCAAATCACTGAAACTTAGAGGTAAGGAGCTAATTATAGATGCTGTGAGCAGACCCTCTGGTAGTAACTTCATAGAACTGAATGATGTCATGCTACAGAATAGCTTTGCAATCAGTTCAACAGGTGTTTTGCAAAAAGAAATGCAGGTGGGGGATTTGCATGGGTGTTTGTTACAGATACTTACTGGTTTTTACCATCTCCAGTTCTTCACACAAATGAGCTATTTATTAACTCACTGTTCCAATGCCAGGTATAAACATTAACCAAGGAAGTGATGAATTTATACAGAGACTGACAGCTCTTTGCTAAATGTTCAGTTTGATTGCATATATAGAGGCCTTAGCTCTTTAGTGACTTGTCTTATAGAAAGAAGCATCAGCTTCAGAGCACTGTAAATTTCCTTCAGTGCCATCACTCCCTTCCCACTACCTCTGCCTTTGTTAACATCCTTTAAATGTCTAGCTGTTTCAGGGAAAGACCTTATCGCTGAATCTATATTGAGACTGCTATGGAAAATTTTCCCTTGACAGTGTCAGAAATGTTATTCAGAGTCACTCAGATAGCTAGAGCATTCATAAATGGAATACAACTCACCCTTTTCCCCCTTTAATGTGTTCAGCAGACAGGTGGCAACCCAACTGCTGAGAAATTCCTAAGTATTTATATCCTTTAACTCTCAAATTATATGAACAAGTAATAGGAAATGTCATACACTGGGTATATCAGCAATGTGCCCAATAATCAATCATCCAAAATAAACTGAATTATTATGTCTCTTTGTATTATATTGTGCACTGAAAGAGCAAGTTTGATTCTTATTGGCTCTACTCCATGGGCTTTATGGACAGAATCTCCTCTTCCACACATGCTTTGGCCAGGCAAAAGAGGGACTCACAAATGTAGAATACCACCAAGATACAATTGCCTCCCTTCTGGTGCCAGCGTGTGACTCCCACTTAGACATAATTTTTAACTGAGTATAGAAGCTGTGAGGTGGTACAGATCCACACCTGAAAAATGAGATCTTAAGTTGCTCTAAACCAGTTATTAGACCCGGCATGTTTTAGAGATGACTGGGATTTTCAAAATGAAGTCGAAATAAAACAAAATATTTTTTTAATTCCTAGTTTCAAGAAAGAATGGTTTATTCACAACTCAGGTTGGTGACTCATGTCCTACACATCAATTCAAAGAATGAAACTGGAATTTGTGAGTTACACTGGAGGTCCCATCTGCCTCAATTCCTGATCTTTCATCAGTTTTGGCAGCAGACTACTGCTTTTAATGGATGTGTCACAGGGCATCCTGTTAGACAGGAAATCACAGGGAATCCCAGAAAAGTGCTGCTGTGTCCATTCCTGGAACAACTCACTACAAATATAGAAAAAAACTCTCAGCAAAGACCATGTAGTGCCAGGCAGGTTGCACTCACTACCAGTGTGGTACAGATTTTCACTAGGTAGACACAATCTTTGCAGGCAAGTACCCTGAGGCAAATTTATCTGCAACACATGTATTTGGTGGGCACTGTGGGATAATATATACATGATCTATTCAGCACCTCTCAGGTCCAAGTCCCTAGTGCCAGACAATTTATGGGATGGTTTGTCCTCCTCTCTGAACACAACGTGGATTCTATAGCTGTGTTCCCATCAAAATACATTGAAGTACCATTAGGAAGCACATACTTGCTGAAAAGTCTCATTGAAAGACAAGAGTCTCAAACTGCTTGAGCTGTGTAAACTACTGAAAAGAACCAGGTGCCTTATGGATTGCAGAAAAGACAGATGTCCCTGAATCTGTAGTGCTGGCAGTCTGTATAAAGAAATGAAAAAAAAATTATTAAAGTTTAAAATTATAAAGCTCCTTGGTATAACAAATAATTTATAAACAATTCAGATGGCTTTGTTTCTTAGTCTTTGTATGTTTTGGCTTATACATGTCACAATCTGGCTGCACAACAGAGAAGAAACGAATACAATACAGCCCTTCTGCACGACTCTAGAAATGTTGAGAAACATTTAACTGGAAGTAAATATACCCTGTGCAGCTACACTGTCAACTTATGAACAGCTATGGAGAGTGATGTATGTAATTCAGAATAAGACTCTGGGATTTTTAAAAAATATATTTGCTCTTCCATTTGTTACTAGGGATTTTGGTAGTGTTGTTGTTGTTGAAGGATCTTATACCTTCGTTCCTTAAATTGTATATATATGGCCTTGACTCATTTTAGTCCCGGGTTTTTTTCACACCTTTACCAATGTAAAAAGGCTTCCCTATGGATGTAAATGTGATTTGCTACCATAAAAATATCCAATTGCTAAGCACAACAACAACTGGATTTCCACAACAACTTGTGGATCCAAAAAACTTGTGGATTTTATCTGTCCTATAAAATCCACAAGCCTTACTGCACCACAGGCATGCCCCAGAGAGGCAAAGCAGAGACAAGACTTGAGTATGTTTTTAACACCCACTGAGATCAATCAGTTAAAATACATTGTGTATTACTGAATGATTATTGCAGTCTCTTTAACATAAAGTTAAGCTTGCTTGTAAACTTTAATTGTGTACATGTTACTTTAGTAATTTTTACAGTATAAATTCATCTTCAATAACCTGACTTTAGAATATTTGGTTTAGAAATTATAGGATTAACCTTACAGTATCTATATTTGAAAAGAACTGACTTCCTCTTGAAATCCCTTTGTTCATAACAATCTAAACATAGAAATTCATTCACTGAAATTTCATAATAGTGATAGGACTATCCTGATGTTTGACAGATAAATCTTCAGCCAGGTACACTGATGTACTGAGATTTCTCAGTGTAAAATAATAAAAGATACAGGAATCATGACTGCTCCATGTAACAAATTAGGTTGGAAGGGACGTCTGCAGGCTAGCTGGTCTAATGCCCTGTTCCCAGCAGAGCCAACCTAATATTCAGTCTAGCTCCAAAGTTAGCTCAGGTGGCTCAGGACCCTGACCATTCCAGCACTATCTCCAAGGAGGGGGAAGCCTCTCTAGGCACCTCTTGCAATGTTTGACCACTCTCATTCTAAACCGCTTTTCTCTATTTTCAGACAACAAATCTCAACTGAGTGAATGACAAAAAGAGTAACTCGCTCTCTTTCTGCTGGATCGGCAAGAAAGACTGGCTCCAGTTGCATTATAATAGTGCAAGGGAAGGGTTAGGACCACACAGTAAGAAGCCGAGGGCAGGAAACTGAGGTAGAGCATCACCTGATAGATGGGCTCAGCCAAAGCACCTGCCTGCACCTTCCCAAGCTCTGTACACCCATGCCACTGACAGATGTTGGTTCACTCTTTCCCTACCACTTGCTGGGCAACCTTGTTCCTATTTTGCCATATCCTCTCCCATGGCTGAAGCCTTTGTTCACATGCTGTTAACCAAAGGGTGACCATGCCCTTTTTTCAGCTTTCAGCATTAGTACAAATGCAGCTTGCTGTCCTGCTGGCATTAGGTGTTAAGAAGGTATTTCAAATGAATAATCAGTTATAATAGTAATTTTTCTTAAACTGTGGCTGACATAATTTGTCTGTCCTACTACAAAATAACAGATGAATAAACATATAATTTCTGCAACTTAGTAATTTTCACATGCTCCATTTCTCTGTAACTTGATATTTTCACCTGTCTTTCTCAATAAACTCTGCTCACGGTTGTTGACAATTGAGCTAATCTCAGACTGACAATTTTCTGACCAGTGCATTCAACAAAATAAGACTCTGTTCAGAGTTAACAGTCTTTTCTTATCCTAAGAATGTTATTACTGTTAGGTCAAAATATTGATGTTCTGGGTGTTATCCACTTAAAAGTTTATATGAATGAGAGCTTATAAATGCAGGTCACTGTTGTGCTCATGCCCTTCTTTCCCACAGCAACAACAAATAGTAATTAACTTTGTTTTCTTTTCCTTTTTAGAACTCAAGTTTATTTTTTATGTCCAGTATGGGTTTGTCTGTCTTTCCCTTTTTCATATTAGGCTTTTTTTTATCGATTAAGTATATTTTAATGACCCCATGGAATTGAAATCTCTTTCACAATCCATTTGAAAAACAATGGAGTTTCACTGGCATATTACTGTAAAATCCAAACTGCACTTTAGAAAAAATAAACAGCAGTCTATCAAATCCACAATGTTTAGGATACCTGTAATTATCAGGAAATTATAAAAGTTGGCAGAAACAGCAAAATGGATTATGAGAAATGCTGAAGACACTAAAACTGTCTGAAAAGTTCCTTTCCTGTGTACATATGTTGAAAAGAAAGTATTTTAAAATAAATAAACATAAACAAACAGGTCTTCATTACCACAGGTTATACATTCTCTTTCTACATTGAGACTTTTAAACTATTTTCTTGATTGTGAGCTCATTTTAGCATGCCGTCAAGACAGTAACTTTGTATTTAATGGTTTATATTGAGCCAGATGACATTTCACATATCACAACTTTAAAGCATTTTATGAATGCAGTACTTTTTTATCATATCTTGTTATTACTAGGAAAATGGGAAGTCTAAAATTTATTTAAGGCCAGTAATTACTATATCCCACATAATTTTAAGTACTCAAGCAGTTAAAAAGAGGCTATGAATTGTCAAAGACCTCATACATTTTATCCTGACCTCATAATAAACACAAATACATTTTACTTCTGATTCATCATTGGCCACAAAAAAAAACATGAACGCACAAAGCCATTCTCCAGATAGTATAAATTAGCATAGCAACTGAAGTATGAGTTGAGCAATGATGATTTACACCATCTGTGCTTACAGCCCATTACCAGTTCCTTTCAATAGAAGTGTACCAGCCTACAGACAAGTGACTAACAGTGAGTAAGAGCAAAGAGTGAGGTGGGTGTTTATTGTGACAACTAATTCTTAATTTCTGGAATGTGTTTGTGAAATTTTTTTAATGTATCAGCTTTTTTGGGTTTTTTTATTTAAATACTCTGTCTTTGGATATATTAGAAAGTGAGAAATGCTACTAGTTAAATTTTTCAGTTGCTGTAGATTTGTCTGAACTTGCTGTTTCTTGAGAACAGTATTTCATTATTTTGTTTCCTGATGACAACATGTTATTATGCTCCTTTTCTGTAAATAATATTTATTATGATCTCCAATTTCAAATGCCTCCTTGAAACTTCATCTTGCTGTTTCATAGAGAAGTGGCTTGGCCATCAAAATAGTAACTTCTCTTTCTAAGATGACTAGAATTTTAGCAAAACCCCCTAAGCTTGATAAAGGCCATCCCTAGAACCAGAAATTGATGTTACTTCTTCTTTTGTCTTTTCACATTGTCTTATGTTATATATCTCACCTATAGCCTTTGTGTGTGTGTGTGTGTCTCCTTAACTGCAAGCTAACCAACGAGCTTTTGTGCAAGTGCTTAATTTTAATAACTGCCTGTGCAGGTTAGTAAAGCAAAAGTTACTATTTCTTTTCTGAGATGCAAGAGAGGAGAGGGAAAAGGATGAATTAGTGGTTAGATTTGGAATTTAAGAGAATTCGGTTCATTTCTCTGATCTGTAACCATCTTGCTATACTACCTTGGAAGAAATACTTCATCTCAGTAACTCATTCTTACATCCATAAAACATGGTTTCATGATGCTCCTCTGTCCCACAAAAGGCTTAGAAAAAGAGATAGGAATAATGTACATTTCTATTGAATAATAGATACAGTGTTTATGAAATAAGAAGTTACAGGGAAGCAAACAGCTGATTCTCTCCTTCCTTTTTTCTCTGTACTTTCTTCTGCTCCAGTTCCTGTAATTCTTCTTTGTGGCAAGCACATTTCTCTCTGTGCACCTCTATGAAAAATCCTGAGAGTGAGAGAAATGTGCTTGCCACATTTCTTTTCTCTTTCATTGCTTCAAATCACCCACTGTTTTCTTACAGAGAATAAGTATTGCTTCATCTTGTCTTGTATTCCAGCCCAAACCCCATATCTGCATTGAACCTAGACTGTTCCACTTGCCTACCACCCCCAGCATGTTGGGTGGGCCATGAACCTTGCAGTCTTGGAGAAGCTACAGGGAAGTAGAGCTATGAAAACTACCTACAGTGACAGACTAGTGAGGCTATTTTCATTCAACCATTTTCCAGAGGGATGGAGCACACAAGGTCTGGTGCACACGTGGAAGGGAAGAATCACTGTTTGCCCCTGAGCATTGCTACTCTCCACCCCACGTCTGTGATGCCTGCATTTCCCATGCTGCTCAAATCCCTCCTCTCTGGCCTGAGCTCTGAGATCTCTCACTGATCTACAGCCACAAACTTCTCTCTTCTGCTCTTTCCCCACCCTCAGTCCTACATAGCTCAGTCCTTCTATAGCTACTGGTTTCCAAATCCTCATGTTCCCATTGCTGCGCTCCTACAAACCTGTGCTGCTCTGACTGCAGTACCCTGCTCTCCATACCAACAAAGGAAGTGGTATCTAAAAATGCTACAAATGTTTCAACATGAGTATCTCGGCAACAGTTCTACTTTTAAATACCCTGCAGAACAGTCGGTAGCAGCTGTCTGGTACAGAAGTCTGCTCTGAAAGTAGATTGGGCCCAACCTCCCCTGAAGCTGTCCATGAAAAAGTCTTCACCTCACTTCCATCTGGTGACTTGGGTTTCCCTTAATCCATTTCAGCCAAAACAAACGAGTACAGCTGATTTCTAGTATTTAAACTGCTTAAGCTGCTATGGTTGACTTTGGGAGGGATTGAGTGAGCAGCTTGCAGGTAGGGAGGGAAGGTAGTCTTTGGCAGAAGATAGCCATGATGGTGACTGGGAGCTGTCTGGGAATGGTAACTTCTTCAACAACTCCATTTCAGCCTATGGAGGGAGTGAGCACCCACAAGAGGATTTTAAAGCATGGTAAATTCTCTGCTTATAGTTCAATTCTCACTTATTTTGCAAGATGTTTCCCTGGCAAACCACTCCTTTCCACCACCAGAAACTAGGCTGTCATTTATCTTTCCCCTGTTTAATCACTACTAACTGATTTACCAAATGAAGTGCCACAAAATCCATTAGCTGGAAAAGGAACAAAAAGCTGCACTAGCTTTTAGTAATAAAGAAAGAGAAACCTTTGTAAACAAGGTGCATGACCTTATCTTGAAAGTAGCCAGCTATTGCCTCTCCCTGGCCCCCAAGAACAGGAGCAGTGAGGGTGACACACTTGCAGCCACTCCTGCCAGAAGTGAGGCTTGAACAGGTAGGACAGGGGGCAGTGTCAAAGTTCAAGGGCTGTGGCATAGCCGGTTGGAAAGCCACCACAAAGTCTTTTGCCCTTGTTTGACCCCATATAGACACTTCTGTTCTTCTCATCTCATAAGCCTCATAAGGAGGCACAAGACAGGAATGTTAATGTTAACTCTTTCAGTACCATTTTCTCAAAAACAGTGAACTTAGGCCAAAAAGTCCATCACCAGAAGTGTAGCAAAATACATTTCAGACTTGACAGACTTTAAAAACTTGGGAACGAGAGGTCAGCAGCCAGGGACACCAGCAAAGCCAGGCACTCTCTCCCAGATGGTTCAGGTGGTTGCCAAATCAAGGCCTTACACTCTCCTGGTTTGCACCTGCAGTTCAGATCATTTCCAGGAGCTTGCTGCACAAGTGGTAGGGAGGAATGAAAGGCTTTCAGAGGGGAAAAAAGAGTTAAGTGATGTTAAGACTCTGACATGCAAAGGAGTTTCTGCTCCTACACAAGTGGCCATGGCCAGCTGAGGGATGTCAGCTGCCAACACACTCACACTTTGGTCACTGCAAACAGGAGGCAAAGGATGCAGCTCCTACTCTCAGTGAAGCGAGGTCTGATGTTGCTGTGTTTGAGTCTTCCTGACTCCTGCTTTGTGTCTTCAGGTTAGCAATGAATCTGTCCAATTTCACTCTGCAATGATCTCCCAGATCAGACTTTTACCTAAAGCTTGGCTGAAAAGAAAAAGTTATTCTTAGTAATAATTTCAATGTGCAGGAATTAATTGTGATGCCACTGGTTTTGTCACATCTTTTATTATATTAGTGTCATAAATAAAGTCAATGTCTAACCTTTTTGTCTGTTTACCTCCTCACAGTTCCCTTGTGCATGTATTTGTTAGTTCCACTCCTATGTATTTGCTCTTATACCCAGTTTGTACCCCAGTTAACTCCCTGAGTCTCTGTACCCTCCCCTCTTGTTATGGATGCTTTGTTAAAATCCCTTATAGAAGAAATCCTACCTGTTGGTTTCACTAGTCTAAAGCCCCTTCTGTCCCTTTCACTGCGTCGGGTAGTTCCGAAGCTGCTCCCAGGAAGCTGCTCCCAGGGGAGACTTCCTGTTTCCCAGAGGGCCGAGCGGGCGCTGACTATTAATTACTAGACTTCCATGTAAAACGAAATAGACCCAGACAACGAGCCAAGAGCAGGAACCGCAAAATGATCCACACCTACATGCAAGGAAAGCTTCAGAGAGTTGGAGAAGACCCTTGGAATTTCCGAAGCCAATCGCTATAAGCTTAAAGGAGCCAGAGCAAAGAAAAGCCCCTAGACCAGCGAGCTACAGGTAGTCTTGTGACGTATCCTGCGAGGGCGAAGACTCCGACCCTGCCGTGACTGACAGGATCGTCTGCCCCTCCTCTGGGACGTTGACTCACCTGGGAGCAGCGGCGGCGTCGCGAACCCCGAACCCCCACCCCCATAGGCTCTCCTTATAATAAAGGCCTTATCAAGAAAGGAGCACAAGGTCTCCTGGCCCATTTGTTTACATCATTAGGAAAATAAATATCCTGACTTTATCCTGAAAAAGTTTTAATTTGCTGTTCTAGTACAAACTTTTCTGCAAATATCTTTTTTTTTTTTAGCTAAAAATATTTTCAAAAGATCACAAGTACTTCTTATTGTTACAATTTTACAGTCAGGAAGTTTTCATAGTCTCACAATTTAAACAAAACTCAAACCTGTTACATATGGTGTTAGTAAATTGAGGTGAGAAAAGGCAAGAGAGAATTGAAATGTCTTTCCTCCTCACCATGCAGCTCTCGCCACTCTTCCCCACTTCTCTTTGTGAGGATAACCATGCTGAACTATTTGCTCCTGCAATTTTCTGGAATGAAAGAGCTGGGGCACTGGCCGTCACCTCCAGTTTCTCTGGCACCCACTCTGATCCCCTTCGTCAAAATGGGTCACTTCTAGCTCCATTAACCAGCAGTAATTTGCGCAGATTTTTAATGCTGTGGGCACTTTGGGGGTTTGAGAAAGGCATGTTTTGGGCCACTGCTTTATTGAGACAGAAGAGCAAAACTGCTTTTCAGCTACTGGAAAAGGATACGTGCAAAACAGTGAACATCCCAATGTTAATTGCTTTACCGTAATTTCTTCACTGCTTTTGATATTTTGTCTCTGTTGTGGAGCTTGAGCTTCTCTCTTGCCTGCATGCTCTGCACTCCCTCACGCAGGACATGACTGTTCAGTACAGGTGCCAACAAGGTGCTCTTATGAGACAGCTCACAACTCCTTAGCACAAGGGCCTCATCAAGGTGGTTCTTGGTCACTATTGACAGGACAGAGCCCCCTCTCCCCCCCGTAAAATGTATTGAGTTATCTTCTTCCTGAAACACCAAACACCCAAACCATTTCACTGTGAGCGATAGCCATGTACTTCTCCAGCAGCACTTTAGAAGAGACAGCCACCAAGAATGTAAGGACCCATGCAGTTAATCCTCTTTCTCATGTTGTCTTCCAAGGGTTTCTGGCACAGGGATTCAAAGCTGTCAGAGGTGATGGACTGGAGTTTGAATTTTGGTGTGCAAGCTGTCCTGCAGTGCCAGCAGGTAATGTGCCATCATAATAATGATGCTTGTAAGGAAGAAAGAGGACTGCAGAATATTCTATCATGCCTGGAAGAGGGATGCATGACAGGCAGGACCCATGCAGCCCCTGAAGGATGTACCTTGTCAGTTTGGATTGGTACTAGGCATAACAGATACATGTCAGGCAAAAATAACATATACTTGTGTGGATCTGCATAGATTTTCACTGTATGACTTCAGATTTTTAAATTTATTTAAGGTTATTTAAAGGTCAAAGGCCCCCAGTGTATCATCCACAGGGTGCTCTGCCCACCTCAGTGACAGGGGTTGGAACTGGATGACTTTAAATTCCCTTCCCTTCCTCAAACACTCTGTGGTTGTGTGATCCCTTAACAATACCACAGGAAGATGTGATTCCTTCACCCCCAGGTGGTTCTACATCGCACCGCGGCACACTGTAAAAGCAAAGGCCAGGGCGGTATTTACGGATGCCCGCTCAGCTGGCGCAGAGAGGAGAGGAGAGGGAGACGAGAGGGATGGCCGAGCGGACAAGGCTGCGGGCCCGAGGCGCTGCGAGCGCCACACGCCCGGCGGGCTCTGGGCCGGGGGGCCCTGCGGAGAGGCCGGAGCGGGCCGAGGGCCGGGGAAGGGCTGCGGCGGCGGCTCGCTTGAATCGCTCCGCGGCCGCGGCTCCTCCCCGGGGCGGCCGGCGGCCGTCGCTGGAGGCAGCGGGGCCCCCCTGGGGACAGTGAGAGACCCCCCCCATCCCGCCCCTGCCCCGCAGGGATCCTCCCTCACTGCTCCTCCTCTTTCTCCTTCACCCTCTCCCCCCACCTACACCCTCCGGCTGAGTTCATTCACTGGGATTGGTTTCAAATGACGCAATCGCTTTATATTTACACCAATGACCTCATCCCAGCAGCTTGAAGTTTACGGACCAGCAAAACTCTTTTCTCTCGCTCGTTCCTCTCCTTGTGCCTGCTCTTCCCGGGTGTTTGTAGTCGCTTCTGTCATTCTGGGATCCTATGGTTTAAAAAACAAACAATCAAAAAAACCCAAAACGAAAACCCCAAACACAAAGACCAAACACACGCACAAGAAACCCCAATTCCCCAAACTTTTTCCCTCTTCACGAGCTTTTCTCTGTGTGTGTGTCCCCCTTATTACTGTCCCTTTTTACTTTTTTCAAGCCATCTTGGGAGCGGGGAAGGAGAGGGAAAAGCAAGCTCCAAGGCTCCAGAAATTTCCTTTTTCTGCTCCTCTCCCCTCCCACTTTCATGCTTCCCACTCTTAAAAAAAAAAATAAGCCGAATATGTTTTTATTTTCTAATTTTTAAATTTGCTGGGGCTTGGTTGTTGTTTTTGGGAGGGCCTTTTTTTGGTTGGGTTTTTTTTTTTTCCTCCTCCCTTATTGAAGAAGAAGGAAAAAGAGGCGCTTTCCCAGCGACTGGAAGAAGACAAAGTTGTTTCGGGCAGCAGCGGCGAGGCTGGTGGGCAATTGCTTTTATCCTTGCTGAGGGGACAGGCAGCCAGACTGACAGGGGTGACACAGTAAGTGCCGGAGCAGCGCAGGGGGACCTCGACCCCGGGCCGCACCGGGGAAGCCAAGCCGGGAGGGAGGCGAGGGGCGCGGGGGGGCCCGGCCGGGCCGGGCCGGGCCGGGCTGGGCGGGGAGGAGGGGGAGGGAGGTGAGGGAGAGGCGGGCGGCGGGAGCCCTCCCTCCTTCCCTCCCTCCTCCCCTCCCTCCTCCCGCATGCCCTTCCCCGCCGCCCCCTCACCTCCGGAGGAGAGCGCCCGCAGCGGACAGGTCGCTGCCCCGGCCCGGGCGGGCTCCGGCCGCCTCCGCAGGTGGTAAGAACGGGGCACGGAGGGAGGGGGGAACGGCCCAGGCACCGCACGGCACCGGCGGCCGCCCCGCTGCCCTCCCTACCTGCTGCCGGCACCCTGCTGCCCGCCGCGGCTCCTGCCTCCCGTCCCTTCCCCGTCCTCCTCCCGACATCCACCTGCCTCTCCCGGTGCGGGGAGGAAGCCGGGCGCCGCCGGAGCGCGGGGCGGGAGGAGGCGCCGCCGGGAGAAGCGATGGGAAGGAGCCGCGGGCTGCCCCGCGGGGGGCTCGGCGCTGCCCGTGAGCCGCGGCGTGCGCGGCCGCCCCGCTCAACTTAGCCGGAGCGCTGGCTCCGAGCGCGCTGCGCAAACTGCTTAGGGATGTTTTAAAGCCCCGGAGGGCTCCCGAAGAAATGCTGAAGTTCTGCCTTCGCCTTGGAAAACGTTTAAATTGAGGCGACTGACAAAATGGAGGGCTGCCGCGGCGTCCAGAAGGGAGGCAAATTGTTAACCTGGCATCGCGCTCGCCTGAGCTCCCAGCCCGGGGCTGGCGCCGGGAAGCGGCCTGACAGATCCCCCTGCTCCCGGCTGTGTCCCCCGACCCCGGCCCGGGATGCGGGGCTCAGCGCGCATCACCAGGTGTATGGGATGTGCTTATTGCCGAGCCTGAGCAATGGCAAGATTTTTCACCGGCCAAAAAACATTTGGTTACATGTCAGATGAGAAGCTGGGATTTTCTTTTTTTAAAAAATTATTTTAATTTTTATTTTTTTAAGAAAAGGAAACCCTGGAGAATTTACCATCATTTCAGCTGGTTGAAATATAAAATCAATTTCTTTGGTTTTCCTTTAAATGAAGGGTGTAGTGATAGCGAGCTATATTGTCTGACCTATGACTAATTTTTCTGTTCAAACATTCAGTGTATACCTAGCAGAATAAATAGATCTGTGCTAGTTTTGAAACATTAAAAGCAGATTGATCTGTTTCGCTTTGCAGGGATGTTTGTTGGGGTTCTTAAAAGAGAAAATCCCAGCCAAAACCCAAGAATAATTTTGTAATCCTTGCTCTGAGATTTATGCTATTCCTGGAAGTGTGCGGTTTGGTAGATACAGAGTTTACAAAGTCACAACTGACCAAACAGGAGTTGGTTTAGACTCTTGTGTTTTGAGGGGAGGTGGAAAAATAGTAAGTCTTAATTTCTTTTTATAGTGTTCATCCCACTACCCATTGGAGACTGAAACACTCATCACAGTTGTTTATGTTGGTTGTCTGGGAGTTTCTGCTTGAATGTGGACCTAAGTATGCAGCAGGGAGGTGTACATGTATTTTTAGCTTTCATTTTTAATGACAAAAGATACAAATAATAGGGATATTCACAAGTAAATCTTGCATTTACTGAATATATTCATTAATATTTTGAAGATGGAATCTATAAGAAATATCTGAGTTGTAGTATGTTCCACTTGTTGTGCTTGTTTAATACAATAGTGCTTTAGTAAATCTTAACAGACAATTTAAAAGTCCCTTTTAGAATGAACAAATACATAAAAACAGCAGCGAATGTGTCAGTTCCTGTGCTACAGACGGTAGCTTCAAAATGCTTTGGTTTAATACATATGGGAAGGTCCAGAAAAACAAGTCAAGCATTTAAAAATGTAACATGTTGTATGAAGATACCTGTTAGTTACCCAAGCAGAGGTAATGGAACAAAATCACACCAGAAAAATTTCTGTAGAAGATGGCGAGCTCAGTTATCTTGGTTTCTGTAAAAATGCATGCTCCTCTTCCAGCAAGGACAGCTGGCTGGGCAGGGGTGTTTGTTTTTAGCTTGGCCTGACCATGGGGACGGTATCAGCAGAAGCTGTGCAGGAATGTGTTAAATGGATTTCGCTGGGAGCTCTGTCTCCCAAGCCAGCCCCGGCGGGATGCCAGCCCTTAGCCCATGGGAGGAGTGGTGGTTGTATCTGCCTTGTGCCTGTGTACCTTCCTTGGGAGATCGCCTCTGCCCTGCGAGCTCTGTGCTGCTGCTCGCAGGGGCAGTGAAATCATATGGAGTCACTGGCAACTGGGTGTGATGTGGGCCAGTCGCTCCTCTGCCTATCAGATAAGAGATTCGTGTAAGCCTTCCGAAGCCCTCGGGGGCTACATTCAGGCTCGCTTTGTAAGGCCGCCCTTCATAAGAAATGTCATATAGACAAGTTAGGTGTTGATTTCTGTTACCTGCATTTATCTTCAAGTGAGCTCTGCTCCAACACGTCGGGCAGTAAGAGGTGTGTGCGGGGTGAGGGCTTTGCTCCATCACCAGGGTTTTTAAAGTTCAATGCCACAATCCGCACACCAATTCGGCAATATTCAGTTCTCAAAATGCAATTTTGCTAAGAAATACAGTAAGTACAGCTGAAGTATTTTTTCCCCCAAAGAAAAAGGAGGGAGCAGGATGATAGCTTTCACTTTGTAGTATGTCAGCTGAATTTTCTAGGACTTTTTTTTCTTTTTCCTTTCTGTAGAAGCAGTCAGGAAAGCATCATGGATATGCTTCAAGTGCTGACAGTCTTTAATAGCCAGATGGCATAGAGTAGTGCTGTGTCTCAGCCTCAAGTCCCCGGGGGTCAGTCCCTGGTGTACCCCGGCCATCTGAGCGAGTCAGGCAGAGGGAAGGAGCTTCTCCTTGGATCCCGGGGGGCTCTGAGAAGCTCCCTTGTGAGTCCAAAGACGAGCTGGTCCCACAAGCAAAGGAAT
The DNA here is from genome assembly GCA_003676055.1 of Chloebia gouldiae. Lineage (NCBI taxonomy): Eukaryota > Metazoa > Chordata > Aves > Passeriformes > Passeridae > Chloebia > Chloebia gouldiae. Next base: position 7,782,010 of record QUSF01000021.1, read on the forward strand.
GAGGCGCTCCTCCTCAGGATTAGTTCCGAAGGTTAATGAGGGCCAGGGGGGATCCCAGGCCACATCTGACCTCGAAGGACATCCAGAGCAAGAGCGCGTCTCCCTGCCGGAGCAGCCAGGGATTTTGGGGTTTGATGGACATACAGGTACTGATGGGAAACCTGGCATGAATGGCTACAAAGAGGGGGATATGGAAGGACAAACCATTATGAGGGGATATACAGTGCAACACAACTCCACAGAGTAGTTACTGTAAAAGGATGAGGTATGGAAGGATTGACACATCCCTTCCTTTTTCTTTTCCATGTTTTTTCCAACCTTTGCAAGAAAGATGGGTTTGGTCTGTGACTACACTGAATCTGCCCCTATGGATTTGTTGTTATGATAGTGACTAAATGCTTCTCGCAATCTTGTAGTATTTTGTGCATGATTGTGTAATGCTAAATCCTTAATTATTTAAGAATTTTAAAGAAGCTGGTTTTCTTGGTAATAGGGAAGAAAGTGTGTCCCTAATGTGTCAAATGGTACATTCACTTTCCCTACAATTCCTTAGGGATGGCTTTCAGAATGAGCATTGCAACATGGAGGATTTCTCTGGAATATTTAAGCACCGATACGTACAAATGAGTATTGCTAGTGTTTCTGTGGTTTATTTGTATCCCCCTCATAAACAAAGGGTAGTGTACCATCCTTTAGGGCTGCCAGTTGCATACATGGCCTCTACTTTCTGCACAAATCAAAAGCCACAGGAGATGTCTGGCCTACTGGTATATGACAGGATGTTGTTCTAGACTAAAGCTATTAATTGACTGAAGACCGGGGGTCATTTGCAAGAAGGTGAAGTGAACACTAAGTTCAGGCTGCTTCATAGTTGTTACTTGGGGGACCCTATCCCCAGGAATTTGTCACTATTGTAATAGTATCCTCACCCCAATACTAAAGCCAATGGAGATCAAACTGCCTCTGGAGTAAGGGAAGAGGCTGGGATGCCCTGTGCTCCTGCAGTATTCCTGTTGTCTGAGGACAGGCACGGCAACAGGGCAGCTTGTATCACCACTTCTCTGTTCCACCGTGTCTGGTCTTCACATTGGTGTTGTCTTATCAGCTCCAAATAGCGAGTCACTATTATAGTTACTATGTAAGTTCCTGTAACTCCTGAAGGAAGCAAAAAATAGATATTAGTGGTCAAGTTGACATCTTAGCTTCTAGATTTGCCTAGTTTTATCCTGAGCAGTTCTTGGTTTGCCCATGGGTAGGGCCTGCTGGCAGGTACCATGGTCTCCAGTGGAAACAGTGTTGGGCACCAGTGAATTACTTGCTCAGGGCTCAGAGCAGACCTGCATGTAGGATGTGTATATGGAGGGCAAGAGCAACATGGGCATGAGTTCAAGGCCCTGAGCTTCCTTCTGCTGCACTGTGTGGTCTGCTGCTGATCCAAGAGTGTCCTGCTCAGAGCTGGCTCTGGAAAGGCTGGCAGCCTTCCATGTTGTGTCCCTATGAAATGCTCCAACAGCAGAAAAAAACCCCACCAAAATCAATAATTGGGCAAGGTAGGAAAGAGGGGAAAGAGTGTTGTTTCAGTGATGGGAGGTTTCCAGTGGGGCTGCAAGGATTCAGTGGGAACATTCCCAAGCTCCCTTGGTGCTGCTTTTCTGTGCTTTCACCGTCCCAAGCTGGAAGGTATCAAAGGAACTCCTGAAACAAGGTTCTTCTTTGAGGGGAATTTAGTTATCTCTTCTCTTTCCTGGTTACAATATGATACTTATGTTGCCAGTGACTTACACAGCTTCTCTCTAAGTGTATTTTTGGAACTAATTTTTCCCTGTGCTGTATGGGTTTTCATGCTGTTCCTCATAAACTAGGATCAGTTCCTTGCTTAGACCTCCTCATGTACATTTGCATTCTTCTTTGCTTTCAAGCTGAAGATATAAACTTCTGTCATTTGTTTAGCAAATAAAGATATAAAAGTTTGTGTCTTTGTATAAAAGAGATGTGCAGAAGCTTTCATTAGTTGAGAATAAATGTAATTTTTTTTCTCCATAAGATCTTTTTGCACATCAGTCAGAGTGATGGTCTGCTAAAATAATATGAAGTTCCATTACATTCATTTGGCAGAAAATTGACACATGTTCTAATATTGAGACCAAAATTGCATTACCCATTTTCATTCTGCTTCACTTGATTTTTGCTTTACTAAAATTGTCTATGAATTGAGCCTGTTGACTAAATGATAGATCAGTGGTTGTACAGATACTCTCTTTTTACATATCCCTGCCTACTTGTCTAATGTTTTTACATTACTGAAGAAAATGTGGGAGGCAAAAAGATGGGTCTGAGTGTGTAATGTAGCAACACTGGAATGAGAACTTTACAGAAAGCATAAACTGAGGAGGACAGCAGGGACTAATTGTATGAAATTCCTTTTATGCACATGTTCTTGAGTTTGAATAACTAGTATGTATTCAGCCTGCTGGATTAGAAGGCTTTGGCTCTGCATGTGTAGCATAGATGTTGCTCTCAAAATAGGAAAGGAACTCTCCCTCCTCCCATGCTATTCTGGATCAAATTGATTCAGTGCTGCATTTTGCTCCTACTGAACCCCTAGTAAAGCATGTTTAGGCTTTATAGTTCTGTTTAGGCTGAATAGTTCATAGTGTTAGAGATATAAATGCCACACTTTTAATAGCCCGTGTCTTGTTTTTGCTTCTTGATTGCTAGATGTAAGAATCATTCATCCCAGACTTTGTAGACTCAAATCCCATGCCAGAACTTGGGTTTTTACCTGCAAGATGGTCCTTGCAGGGGCATGCCTTTCTCCACAGTGTGTATTTCACTAAGTTTGTGCATCCCTCAAGCAGGACAGGTGCCCATCCTCTAAACACATGCAAAGAGTCTGAGTTATGCTTCACAGGGCTTCTCTCAGCCATCCTGCCACTGAAACAAGCCTTAATGTCAGAGGTGGATTGAAATCACCTGAAGAACAGGCATAGAGTTACTTTCCTCTCATTCTATTAATGCTACCTGGAATAGGTATAGCACCTATCATGTATTGAGTTCCCACAGGTGTTTTGTTACAAGTGCTGAGGTGTTGGGGTTTCATACCTCCCTACTTGAAAATTCATGCTTGAGACACAGTTTTTTCTCTTTGCTCTCCCTGACTTTTATGGGAGTCTGTTTGAACTTTGGAAAACTGGGAGGGAAAGAGAAGTGGAGAGGGAAGAAACTTTGTGTTACTTGTCTTTCTTCTAATGCCACCATACTCAGAAGTGCTTTCCAAACAAAGAGAATTTAGGTAGAAGCCTCTTACTACGAACAGCTGGGGAGCAAACCGAGTAAGCTTCAGGTTGGTTTCCACAAAGATTCATAAATGTTTGCCAATTTTTAAGCAAGAAGAAACTATTGCAGCTTGCAGCAGAGGAATACAGCAGTAATCTTAGTGCATTGGGTTGACATGTTGTTGGATTCTAATAAGTTTCAAAATATGCAATAGACTGAATCCAGATCAGCAGAAGGCAAATGGTGTCACCACTTTAGGAGGGCTCCCTCCACTTGTCAGAAGACCTTGTGGTTTTCTGCTCCACACTGAGGATAGGCTGTGAAAGATTCTCTTTCCACAGTGTACTTGGAGCTCTGCATTGATGGTAAGTCTCTGCTAGCAAGAGGACCCTGAACCTTCTTCCCTTTTCTCCCAGGGCACTCCCATATCATTTCAGTTTCCTAAAAGCTCTCCAGCTTTTACAGAGTGGGTGTTGGGAGGCCTTACTGAAGAAGGGTCATCTCCAGCAACTGGTCTGTATGTTCATAGTCTTGTGTCTCAGGATGGCAGGGGCAGCTGAAGGCAGATGAGCACCATCTTTATAAGAGCTAGTAAACTTCATGTTCTCCTGAATAGTAGGAGACTTACAATGAAGTCTAATAAAGCTAAGAGAGCTGCTTATAATTGTACTATCTGCTGTAACTTTGTTTCTCAAAATCTCATTCTTTTGTTTTGGATTTTCTTGCATTTGGTTTTTCAGCTGAATATGTCTGATTTTCCTGGTCCTTTTTTTCTTGTCCAGCTGCTGAAAATCCCTGACTTCTCATGGCTGATACAGTGGGCATGCTGTCAGCGTCTCAGTTTTCTGTTCTGCTTGTTAGATAATTCATAATGTTAGAGATAGAATGCCACACTTTTAATAACCATAGATACAGATCCATGTGTGGTTACCATCCAGGTGAAAAAGCCTGTTTCCCCAGCGTGGCTCACTTTGCTGTCTGCTGGGATTTCCAGGTAGACCTATTTGAAGATGCCTGAAAAATTTGCCTATCCAGCCCAGACATGATTGTATGAGTAGTCCATTTGTTGCCTATGTCCTGTCTAAATATTACTGAAATAAATTAATCTCCTTCAAGAAAAATAGGGATAAAAAAACAGGAGTACAATTTTGAATCTCCAAGATACTGATCCAGACAGCAAAAGAAAGTGGTGAAATACTGATTAACTATTACTGTTATTGCACATTTTCCCAATATGTTTCCATGAAGAGACACAAATCTTTCCACCCCCTCAAATTTACAGGATTTGAATCTTTTTCTGCAACTGAGGCTTGTATGACTTGCCAACTCTCCTGCAGGTATGACCTGTTGTGAAATGAGGAAATGTGTGTTGTGTTTGTCCCTGCTGCCTCATGTGTGGCTAAACTTTGGAAAGCTGTGGAGGAAGCACAGGCATGCTGCTCCTCTGACAGCCTTCTGCAGATACAAGCTATTAATGACCATTGCCTTTCATGGGCAAAGCCAGTCTTGGCAATTGCTTTGTGCACTTCATTTCATGGTGTAACAAGCAAGCACATTAGCTATTTTTATTTGAACCCCCAGACATAAGCCAGTACAGCAAAGTGGCTGTGAAATGTCTGCATAGCTAAGTGAAAATACAGCTGCTGTTTAACACTAGATTTTTGTCTTTTGCTTACATGATATTGAGGGTTCAACCAATGCTAATCTAATCTTTCTAATTGAGTCATGGTGAGGATTTTGAAGATTTAGCATTAAAATAGGCAGAATGTTCTTTTCAGTCACTGACTTTGTCTACTGTTTAAGTTAGCAATAGGGAGGTAATGCAGTATGAGGGGTGGGTGGGTGGGAAGAGGGGACTGGTTCACAGTAAATGTTCTGGTCTTGGCCTTTCAGAAGGCTTTGGGACTTTATCTTTGAATGTGCTGCTTAGTAGCTGGCACAGAAAAAAGCTGGATACAGTGACACTCTTAGCAAGTGCTGGCTTAGAGAGAGGAGTTTTTAGGGAATTTTTAAAAGTTGCCAAGCTGTTTGGTGGTAGTTTTCCCACTGTTTTTCCATTTTATTTTCCTCCCCACTTTTCCCTGAAGAGGCTTTCTACTTTGACAGAAAAATGGCTTTCATGGCATGATGAATAATTTTTAAAGATGTAAGACTGTCTTGATGATTTAAGTATTTTAACATTTCAAAGCCAAGAATTTATGTCATCAATTAACTTGGGAGCAATATTGGGCATATAAGTTTTTGTGTGTGTACATGTTCAACATATGTATATATACCTCAGTACTGACATGTGATCTCCAGTTCAATTTTGGTTTAAAAAAGAAAAGAAAGAAAACAAACCTTTCCGTACAAGGTAGATGTTAGAAAGTCTAAGGAAAAAAGAGACATCACCTAATATGCTTTTTCCCTGACCTAGAACCTGGTTCTGGAGTAGATATCCAGTATCTATCCAGCATTTTTATAGATCTTAACTGAATTATTAAGTGCTTACAAAAATTGAATTATTAAGCACTTACAAAAATCTTCTTGTTATATCCATCAAAGTTAGGCATTTCTATTGAGTGCTTAGTATTTGGCTCAGCTTGTGGTACTGCTTTTCTGTACAGTCACACCTTGTGCTTACTTAGCTATTTATTACTTATTTACCTATTTTTGTAATTTATGTCACAAAATGAGAATATACAAATCTTACTTCCTCCTTGAAATGTCTCTCCCTTTCAAATGTCAATTGTTATACATGAAAGCGCAGCTGGAGTAGTTCCAGAAAATAGAATCTTTCTTTAAGGTGAAGTGAGATGGGTGTTACGTAGATCACCTGCTTTGGGACATAATGTCAATAAAAAAATTGAACCACCAATATGTAACCACGTCCTTCAGCTTCTCCAGCAGCAGTAAAATGAGCTTCCTTGAACTCGAAATTCTGCACATTTTGTTCTGATTTATGTTTAAATGCTTAACTTGAAATGTAGTTCTATTTTCTGATGTCTGTGGACAGAGCTGTGATCCTGCTTTTACTCAAAATGCAGTTAAATTGCACTACAATGGAAAAATACTCAGGCTTATAATTTTGTCAAGCATAAATTTCAGTTTTTCCAGTTTCACAAGCTGTATGTTATAAAGGTCAATTTCTGTCATAGTGAAAATACTGGAACGGGAGGATGTGTGTAAGGAACAGAACTGGAGAGAGAGAAAGGACAGGGCACAATAGAAAGAAGAGGTATTGATCAGATGTTGAGAAAATATACCTATGTGCATTAAATAAAGGAAGAAGGAAAGAAGACGGCAGAGTCAACAGAAACTATAAGTATTTCTAAGAAGAAGTAAGAAAAGTTCTTCACTAGTTGCGCATGAAAATGACGTTTCATTTAAATCACAGAAACTGTAGCTCTAATGTCTGTTCTGTCTGACAACAAAATAGGATCATTCCACTTTGCTTAGTAACACTAGGCTTGCAGGAGTAGATAACAGGAGAGTTATTTTATGAGGAGAAGTCTTTTTGACAGGCTGTCTAAATAAAGTCTTAATGACAAGTTGTAGGAAGTACAGGGAAAGGTGTAATTTCTAATAGGTTTGTAGTAGTAAATACTACTTGTGCATCTAGAAAATATCTTCTGGAAATTGTTAAACAGTTTGTTTGATTTATAATTCATGTAACTGAAGATACACCTTAAAACATAGAAATGTTGAGTAAGATTATGTGGTGCCGTTTGAGAAAATAACATTGTGTGGGTTTGGGTATTTGGTCTTTATCACTAGATATTTGTAAATATTTAAGAATGAGTTGATTTCAAAACTTTTCATTATAGACATATCTTCATGTTGAAAACTTTATGGTTCAGAGGCTTAAGCTTTATATCGCATGCTCCTAAGTCCACATAAAGACATGTCTTTCAGTGCAACTGAGAGGATGGGAAGAAGTGTGGAAAATGATCTGTCTGAATACTTCTATTGTGAGTTGCTATTTTTATTCATGCTGTTAGTAATTTATTGTTGGCTCTTTTTAAGATCTGGTATGTATGGAGTTATTCTAGACAGAAGAGAAACTTATATTCAAGAAAAAAGTTGGCAAATTTTGTGTTTGCTTCTAGAATATGTTGAATACAAGAGGCTTATATCCTCTAAATACATTGTAGGTACAAACGTGCCAGCTCCCCCAGGCCCTTCCTGTTTGTCTTCTAACATTTTGGGGTTATGCTAAATTGTGCTATTGGTGGGAGTGCTTTGTAAGTACAAGTAGTCAGTGCCCCAAGGAGCCTTAACCTAAATACACAAAGCAGAAGAACAGCAGCTAAAGACTATTGACAAACTGTCTTTTTCCAGCTGTGCACGTAGAAAAGGTTACCACGGCTGGCTGCTTGACCCAGTCCCTCTGCCTGTAGCTGCATGGTTTGTATGATTGTTCATACTTCACTCGAGGCCAAGTCAGGGAATAAATTCACAAGTAGCCTATTTTCTTTGTGTTTGGTTTGAAGCAGACCAGAAATCCATCATACTGTTTGCTCTGTAGACTCTGGGTTGTTGTTTGCTCCATACCAGATCTCAATTATCTGCCTTCTCAAAATCTTAGAAGTAAAATACTTTCTAGACTGTCTTTTCCTTTCTTCTGTGCTCTGCCCAACTGGCTATTACCCTTGTTGCCCAAAAGAAGTGGGTTCAGTCACAGTAAAAGTGGAATTGGAGAACATTAACATGGATCTACAGAAAGCAGTGGAGCTTTCTCTCTCACCAGGGTGACACAGAATGTATTTCTGGGGCAAGTGACACCAAAGCCTTGCAGGTACTGAGATACTTTCTTGTCTTCCCAGCCACTATCTTTTCAAACTCACTCTACTAATGGTTGTCAGGATCCCACAGTGAGCCAGAGCTGGGAACCAGAAATGCCTGAAGAATTTTTACTTGTTGTTTACTGCTGCATTTGTTTATTCTACTTAGTTGTGTAGTCAGTTTGTGACTGATGTAGCTCTTTAAGTCAGCTTGCTAGATTAATTTGTGAGCTGGCATGAGGGAGGGTGCTCACTGGTAGCCCTGACTTCACTTGTTTTAAGCTGCCATGGAATGTACCCCCTCAAGCTTGTCTTCTACAGAGGCAGCAAGAAGTATATTCATGGTATAGATTTACCCACTGGAAGCCAAGACTGGAGCCATTGATTCAGGCTATTAAGCTGATTACTCTTTGTTTGCCACTGTACATTCAAGTTGACTTGTCTCGGCTTCCCAGGGCTCCAAGAGCTTTGTGCTCCATTGGAAACTCTTCTGTGCCACCTGACAAGTTTAGAGCTTGGGTTCTGTCAGGATGTTTTTGTTCTAAAACATGGCCAGGACACAGACATATGCGTATATGTGTTTTCATATACACATATATATATATGTTTTCATACACCCACATACAAACATGTACATGAATGTGCACCTGTATATATATACACCCATATGTTCTCTCCAGAATTTGTAACTTATAAAGCTTTCACTCAATGTGACTTTCTTTTTGGGTTTTTTTGATGGCTTATATGATAAGAAAAGCAATTAATTAGTTAGGAGAACAAAATAGCCTTGCAGATGATAAGGCTTCTTAGGCTCTTTCTAGGGATAATGAATTGAGAAAGTCTAGTTACATGGTTTTCATGTAGTAGGTAGTTTTAGTGGCATAGCTGTCTGAAGGAGGCAGGTAAATTTTGTACATTTTTTAGATTATGGTGTATCTGTCTGATCAGAAATCACAAGCATATTCATGACTTATCTTTCAAAGGAAAGTGAAATAAAAACCTCTCCCTACTTGGAAACATTTCTTTTTTATTGTATCATATTTGGTAAAATGAAAAATCTCTTTTCTGATATGAGAATGGATAGCTACTAATGTTTACTCATTTTTACCCTGGTTTTCTTTTTCCTTCTCATATTAACTTACATGGTACCAGTGTGTTCAGAATTGTCAGTTTTCTCACTTCTAAATAGCTTATGTCATCTCTGCCCACTGCTCTGGGGGAAGGTTTGATTAAACCTACAGCTCCATTTAGCACTCCCATTCCTTTTCAAGTGATAGTGTCTGATTTGTTTTTAATCCAAGTGCTGTATTTTTATATAGTTTAGATCTCAATTATTTGGGGGTTTTGAGTATTCCTTACATTTATTCTAAGTAATACCATAGTGATACCAGGACCATGTTCTTGGAGTCCTGCCAGGACTAAAAGGATTTTGCAGCTTCAGCTGGAGCTGTGCCGAGCTCCTGGTGCTGCATGGCACGGCTGTAATGGGACGGCGTCCACACTGGAAGAGATGGGGTTGCAGATGATCTTGTCTTGTGCAGATGGGAATCCAGAACATCCTACTGGTGAACCTGTCATCCCTACATGTTGGGACTAGTCATGTTACTGATGACATTTTGTCAGCTGAAGGATTTTGTCATTCAGGGAAGAGATTTTTTTTTTTTTCCCTGACAGACCATTAAGACTGCATTTTGCTAACATGTGCCACATTTGCATGCGAGTTTGGGAAACCAGTTAACTGAAGTAGCCTGTCCATCATGTCAGCACAGCTCTGCTCTTCAGCCAGGTGCAAATCTAAAGTGCTTAGTTCCCAGTGGCTTAATCCAGTGTTGCTACTATCAACAGACACATAAATTTTGGGATTTTTCCCCCTCTACCACTCAGCTGAGGGTATTTTCCCATCTCCTCAGGTAGGGAATGGGTGCATGTGGTTGTAAATATTATATTTATCTTAAAATCTAGGGTTTTTTTTAAAAACTTTTTGCTATAGACTCGAAAGTGAGCTTTCTAGAAAGTCTACATAAAGTCCCTTCAAGCAGTGGAGTTGACATGCTCAAAGACACATGAGGAAATTTAATGGTGGCTTTGGTTCTGGGAGAGAAGGGTGGTTCTGTGTCCTCCCTCATTTCTTGCCATATCCTTTTTATGCCTGTCATAAGGTCTGCCAGAAGCTCTGTGTGGTTATGCTAAACTAACTTGTTCTGGAACTGAAGTTCAGCAATCTTTCTGTCTTTTTCTTCTTTTCTGTCGCGTACAGCGCTTTCTACAAACACTTTGTACGTATGCTGGAATAGCTTGCTATGTGACCATTAGTGACCATTACATATTTCTGTTTTCTGCTCAACCCTTAAATACTTAATCCCTCATAAATGTAGAGAAGATAGTGCCTTAGTGTTAGTTAATCACCTTTTTTCCCCCCTCTTCTTCTGCTGTGTCAGTCCTGACTTAATCTGTCTGGAACTTACCTTTTGCCAGCACCCTGTGTGGGAGAGGCCCTTGCAAAGAAACCTCTTTTTGCTTTCTTAGTTGTTATTATCTAGTTCCTGATATCAAATTTAACTGCACTCTTCGATTTTTGTGCATAAACTCTTAGGATTTTTCTTATATCTGATATTTTTTGTTCTTCCAAAGTTTTTTTCTTTTTTTCCTTTTTTTCCTATCTGCTGTCACTTATACTACTACTTTCTGTTTCTTTACTGAGGCTTTGATTCACATTTTTCTGGGATATGCTCATTTGGCCTGTGTAACCTCAAGAAAATGTTACCATTTCAACATAATGACTCTTTTTTTTCATGGCTTCCTGTTCTCTTTCCTTGTGAAGTTGTATGTATACTTTCCACAACTTTGAGACTCAGCAGGGAGCTAAACACACAGCTTTTCATTTCCTCTCCCTTCTCGAATTGAGGACCTTTTGGACCGACCAGCGGTGTCTAAACCACAGTTTCTGAAGCACAGCAGCATGGCAGGGGTTTTGGTGGGAGCTCTTCCAGGAATGTGGTGAACTGGTTGTGTTACGGGCACTGTCATTCAGCAGTGAGCTGATGCAAACAGTGACCTACCTTTCCAACATATGGCAAGATCCTTTTAGTGAAGAGCAGGGGAAAAGCTTATTTCCTATTGCCAGGTGAAGAAAAAGTGTGGAATAAAAAATGTCCCTTGGCATGACCTGCAGTGGTTCAATGGCTAAATTGAAAAGTAGATTCTCCATCAAATTAATTTCCTCTTGTGCTTGGCACAGTGTTCCCCTTACTTCCTTCTCTAAACAGATTTGGCTGGACCCTTCCCCCTTTTCCACAGTAACTGTGTGATTCCTTATGGGAATTGCAAGAGCTCTGATGTTTTCCTGAATTAAAGATGCCAGATATGTAGTGATTTCTTCCTCCTTCCTGTTGTTCCTCCCCTCCTCCCCTGATGGTCTCTTGGAGTTGGCTTGTTCTTATTTTCCCCTAGGAAAAGACATTACCTCATCACTTTTCATGGCAATTTATGATTCCTTGTGTACAGAAGGCTTCAGTTGACTTCAGTGCCATTTCACCACTGGACCTAAGGAAAGCTAGGCTACAGTAGAAAAGTAGAGTGCGCTCTCTGCTTCTGTGTCAGCTGTGCTCATTTCTTTTTCCTTCTGGATAGGTTTTCATTTTGAGATAAACTCTGTCTGGAATGACACGGCATCTCTGCAGCCACAAAATTGTTACGAAACACTGAACACAGAGACCTTGCTATCAAAATACTTGTTTCTTCATCTTGGTTTGATCACTGTTGTGAAACAGAATAATTAAGAAGTTCTACTCTAAAAGTAGAGAAAAGGTATTGGAGCTTGCATCTGTTTTTGTGCAAAATAATGCTGTCTTGAGACCCATTTATTAAAAAACAAGTTGTAATGAAAATATCCTAAAATCCTCAGCTTTAGCTTGGTTGTATCAAATGCTTGGTACAACTCCAAAGTGGTAAATAACTTGGTTATTTTCTTTGTGGAGCATTAATCTTGTTTAGTTTGGCACGTAAAACCAAAAACAAAGCTTATTTTTACTTAGTGTACACTTTTTTTTAGAGTATCCTTTCCATACAGTATTAAAGAGATTTATTACAGAACCCAGGAGGCCAATCACAGACAATGGACTGCTGTGGTTGGTGGTCTCAGAGGCAAAGTGTTCACCTAGGCAGTTCTGGTCGGCACAAATAGTCTTAGTACTGATGCCAAAGTCCTTGTAGACAGTTCAGCAAATAATGGTTTGAAGGGAATGTGACAGAGATGTTGGTCTCATGTTGTTTATTATGGCTTAAGAAGAAAATAAAGATGCATCTGGTCAAAGAACAGGTCTGAAAAATTACATTTGCTACAGTGTAGGTGTGAGCAGCATAGTTAAGGCAAAAAGAAACACTACTGTGCTACTAGAGAAGAAATCATGTGCCTAGGTGAGCATTTCTTATCCTTCTGTGTGGTTTGAAGTGTCTTAGGATGAAGTAGAAAAGTGAGAAGAACTCTAACTTCAGTGTAGAAGTCTGGGGAGAAATCCATTACATAAAACAGTGTAAGAGAAGAAAACTGAAAAAGGGAAATCTGTTGGCTGTAGCAGGTAGCTGATTTCTTCAGGAGGGTACTGAAAATTTTTTAAACATGCACTGACTTGATTTGAAGGCAAAACCATTACCTAGTATTGCATTTTTCTAGACTGGCCATCAGTAAAATCATGTTTTCTTTCTGTCACTGCTTTTATTGCAATGTGTGGTGGTTAAAATCCAGAAGAAAGTGTAATGAATGTTAAGTTGCCTGTCTTTTCAGTTACTTCTGTTAAAAGTAAGAATTTATTTTTGATGATGCCAACAGTTAACATGCACAAGCTGACATTTTCAAAGTAAGTCTTTAACGAATAAATCCATTTTTTTTTCTGTAACTTCTGGTGTAAATACCTGTCTTTCTGTTTTTTCTCTTGAGACTATTACAAGCAGTACTGGGTTTCTTAACGTGTGATAAGGTTTGCTGTAGAGGTTTTAATGGAGCTAAATTTTGAGATACCTAGTCTGAGATGAAATGTCCAGGTGATTGGTTTACACCTGATGGTTCCTGACAATCCCTAAAATATTTCATGAAAACTTGTTTCTTCTCTATCAGGACAAATCCCTTGACCACTGTTGTTGCTGTGTTATCTTGGGAACTTAGTACCACATGGTGTGTGTTGAATGGAGATTTATTTTCAGGGTGTTGGTTTTCTTAGAAAACTCAAAGCTACAACAAATGGCCGTCTTCTGACTGAACTTTCAGATCTGACTGTGTCTTTTTGGGTGCTAATATGTAATGCTAGGTGTTCACTGAACTGTTTATGTATGATGCCACAGATTTATTTATCTCTTAATGAGGATGTCAACCTCAAACAATTAAGCTATATTTATAGTTTTATATCAGACTAAATAACTCCTCTGGATTCAAAAATTAAAATCAAATCACAGTTGATAATGATGACAATATAAATAGGGTAACAAAATTACTAGATCTTCCAGGAGGCTTAATCTCTTGTTCTTTATGGTTTAGTTGAAACCTGTGAATCATAAAAGGTGGCCCAGTGTTCCTCTTCACCTTCATAATTATTTAACTTTAAGGTTTTCTTAATTGTTGTGAGACAATCAAAAGATGCCTATCTCAGCAATACTGCTGGCACTATTACCTCCAGGTTGCTCTCTCTGTGGAGTTTCAAATGCTTCTGCCATGGTGGATCCATCACCATTCCTGCTTGGGGCATCAGTAGTTTAGAGGTGGATTTTGCAATTTTGTCTGTCTGTCTGAAACTGCTGGTAATCTAATTGCTGGGTTCAGACAGGGAACTTGCTCCTTAGAAAGCTTTCTCAGGGGTAGACCTGAATGGATTTGAATGTCTGAAAAACCCAGGGGTGTGGTGGAGTACCATGGGAATTGCCTTTAGCCTTGCTGGATGGATATACAGCTTGTGAAAGGCCTCAGGAGGATTTGGCCATGCCTTAAAAATACAAAAACAAGGCACCCATATTTCAATTCTTAGTCTGGTCCTCTGTGACCCTAAAAAGAAACGTGAGTTCTAAGTGAGTAAATCTTTCACTTGACGTCAGTTGTTCACCAAAAACATTTTGGATATGACTATACTTACCTAGACTATTCATTGCCTCATCTGGGAGACACTGCTTTAAGTCGTAGGTGTTACATGCGGTAGTAGGTGCCAAGTGTAGTGGAGCAGGAGGCCATTTTTCTGCACATCTCTATCTTTGTTGAGTTGGGACAGCTTGAGTGTTTTTTTCACGTGTTCTTCTTGGAGCTGGTGAACTTTGTCTGTTTATTCCTTTTGGAAGAAAGACCTCCAATGCTTTTAAGCAGCTCATGCAGAGAAGGATCATGCTTTTTCTGTGGTTACAAACTCAGGTGCTGGTAGCAAGAGTATTTTCATTGGGCAGGCAAGAGAGAGAAGCTGATGTTCCTGGGTAGATCTGTGCTACTTAAATTGCCCTACTGAAGTAGGGCAGTTTCTCTGGGGAGCCTTTTCTTGTTTGAGACGGGCTAAAGGTACAGCAAGAGATAGTTTCTTCCCTGCTGCTTTCTTCATACCAGTCTACCTGAAACAGAGTTTCTCTGGCTCTAAAATTGTTGTTAAGCTTCCTAAGAATACTTTTATTAACTGTAATTGCCTGTACAGTTTGACAAGATTAGCAAAGCATGGAGAGTGCTTGCTACTGTTAGTTTTTTTCTTTTAATGACGAAGTTCTTTGAATTTGGCATGGTCTGTCTGCTGCAAACTCCTGAAGCGAAAACAGTGAGGGCTTGGCAAGCAGTACAGCTCTGGCAGGAGGATGTTTGGGCCAAGGACTCGTAGCCAAGCTCTTACCTTTCCGCATAAGATTTTCTTTAACGGGAATGCAAAGGAGATGGGACTGTGGTTAAATAATTACTCCTTGATTGAGGGAAGAGCCCTGAGGGAGGTGCTCGTGTAATGAGCGTCCCTATTGTGCTGTGTAAGAACAAGGACGCTGTGCTGAGACTGTGAGCAATCATCACGCTGGGGCTGGCTCATACCTGACTCTACAGACCTGTGCTGAAAGGCACTATTGACTTCAATTTTACCTCAAACGCACCAAAAATCCATGGCAGTCCAGCACATGGGATAATACTGTACTTCAGACTGTGCAGCAGGACTTTGGACCTTCATGCCCAGGCACCATCCATTTGTACCAGTGGAGTGGGAATTCTGTGTGGCCAAGTTCCCTTTTCCCATCCAAGCAGTGCATACTTTGTTTAAAGCCAAAGGTGTATCTTGGGGAATACTGTACATTTTACAGATTAATATATGGTGGCTAGGTTGATCTTCTTGGAGCACTAGGGTATTTTTCCCCTCCTTCAGTTATTCCAGCATACTTCTCACTCAATTCCATACACAGCCCCTGCTGTCTGCAGCAACCTGTTTGTGCTGGTGGCAAGTTTATTTTCCATTCTTTACACTCTGTGTGTCTGAGCAGGAGTAATAATACAAGCTTAAGAGATCTCTGCTTTGTGCAGTGTTTGGTACTCTAATGGCAGCAATTGCTGAACAAATCATTCTGGACGTGGCACTCAGAGACAGTGCAGCTAGAGATGCTCAGCCTAGTCCATCTGCCCTACACTGTGGATTGCCATAGAGGAAAGGTTTAGCTTGGGTATGGAAAGCTCTCTAGCTGTGCCATGAGGTGAGCTTGCACAAATAAACCCTCCTTTTTATCAAGGCTGGCTTGAGCACTACACTGGTGGTTTGGCTCAGAGGTAGCTCATGAGTCTTAGGCTTTAAGCATGTCCCCTGCATGCTGTCCCTGCACCAAAGCATGCATGGAATATCAGAATAATTTAGCTGCCAAAACCATTAAAACAAAACAAAACAAAACCCCAAACAAACTCTAAAACCTGCAGTATCTTGCTTTTTCACAAAAATTCATGGATATGGCCTTAAGCATACCTTTGATGTCAGGTGGTCTTCTTGCCAAACCTAAATCTGGTTCTCAGTAAGGTCTTACGTAGTTATGCTTTCAATAGAGTGCCAGAAAGCTAAACCTTGGTAAGACTGTGCTTTAAGCTGATGGTGAAAACAAGTTTAGGAAGACTGTTTTAGTCCTGGATAGGCATTGTAGCCTAGATACATTTTCTTCTAGAACTAAGTCATAGGTTTTATTTATTTTGCCTCTTCTAAGGTAGTCTAATATACATTAAAACAGAGATGTTCTAAAGAATTATTTGGATTTGTGCTTGATCTCTCCCATATCCCAGGTTGTGGATTACTTGCCTTTGGAAGCACATGCCCCAGGCATTCCTGCTCTGACTTGAGCCCAGTGGTGTGGCTGCAGAGGAAGAAGCCTGAAGAGGGTGGGAGGAGCCCTACTCCTTCCCCCCTTTCCTGGTGACCTCCACTTCTGTGTGTGCACTCAGCTCTCTTCCTGGACGTTTTGACCCATGCTAGAATCCTGTCAGAGAGGGCAGTTGCAGTCAGGGATGAAGTCTTTGCTGGAAAGAATTTCTCACTTTAGTCTACACATCTGAAATGCTTTTGGTGTTCATTGGTAGGAACTGGCTCCTTTTACTCTGGTTCAAAGCACCAGGGTTAATCTTTTCATGCCTCTTGGTGTTCCTGGGGAGAACCTAACTGCGCACACCATTCCCGGGGCAAACCAGTTCCAACTAACATTTCTTCACAATTCAAATCAAGTTTAAAAAATGAGCAAAATTACCCCAGGTAACAAATGCATCAACTACATCTATCTCTGTCATGACTTTTTAAAGATAAATGTGCTTAATCTGCTGTCTTTGTCACTGCTATCTAAGTCCATTTGAAACTCCAGGAGAAGAAAATTTGTTTTACTTTAAAAGACCTAAGTTACTGTCTCCTCATTGTGTTGCAGGATGAAACTTCTAGTTCTAGAATTTTGATTAATGCACTACATTTTAAGTTGTATCTGGAAACGGTCAAAGTTTTTCAGTAACCTGGAAAATACTTTAAAGGAAAGTAATTTTCCTATGGTGTTTTTTGAGGGCTTTTGTTTGGGTGAATTTTTGTTTGTTTCATTTTTCAGAAAATACAAACCTTTTTGTATTTTCAAACAGGCTGCAGAAGTGTTAGGAGAAGATTTTTTTCAGTTTCAACTGACTTATTTGGAGAAGACAGGCAAGGTTTCAGGAACACAAATTTCACTTAAATCTTGAAAAAAAAACCAGTGAATATAAAGCTAGGTCAAGTGCCAGTTAATAGCAATAAACAACTTTATAATCCAGGGAAAAGTTTGTTTATGGGAAAAATCTACCAAAAATCTAGTAACTTCATGATGACTCCAGGATTTTCTTGTCTTGGTATTAACTCCGAGAATTTGGGTGGGGAAAGTGTTCTTTCTTTGAAGCTATCTTTTAGGTTTCTTTCTGTCTTTTATCACATATTTCCAGTGGTGTGACTTCAGCCAGACAGTTTCCATAAGAATATGATTCACTGCATAATTTATTACATGCTTCGGGATGTGCTTTGGACTTCTTTTCCTGTTTGGGAAGAGGGACAGGCTGGATGTGGAGATGTTTTGGAAGCCTTGCCTGCTGTTTCTCTGTCATGGTTTGGTTCTGTTTCACGTCAGTGTATGTGAGGAAGGGCTTGTGCATTCTGGAGTTCATGCCCTCCCTCTCCTTATCACGTCATATTAACCTCTCTCATAAAAGATACCACTTCTCCCTGCAAGACTTGCCTTTCCTGTGTCCTTGGGCACTTGCAGATGCAGCAGGAACAGCGGGGATCTGTTGGCTATGCAGTTCTTGTGGACCACATCTGTTTGTTTTCTTTCATGAAGTACTGTGGTGCTGGAAATTACTGTGGGATAATGTCCCTTTTCCTGACACAGAGTGGGATGCTTTTCTAAGGATGTTAAGGGTTCATGCAAGAGAATTGTTGCACAAATATGTAATACAGGTTTGAACATACTGGCATGCTACTTCAAAATATACAAAAAAAAATTCCCCATATTAAAATGTCCGTATAAGTTGTGAACACAACCTCATGAATGAGAGTGGGAGAGCCTGGGCTAGCATTACATCTCTCATAGCATTGACCTAAGAGAAATGCTTTAGCAGCATAAAAATGGCCACTTTTCCCTCTTTTCCTTCTGCTCCAGCTTAGTGTTTATAGGTAAAGTCTCTGCAGTGGGAAACATAGACTGTGTGCATCTTCACTGAAGTCAATGTTTAGTATAGATATTTAGTGAAGGCTCAAACTTGAGTCAAATGGTGAGAATTAGGATTGCTGAGAACAAACTTGCAGGTGACCATTTTTAAACGTGACCTGGTTTGTGTGGGTTTTTTCCCTACTATTGTATTTCTAGAGGGCTTTCCTTTACTCTCACCTAAGAATGTTAAGAATTTTAATATCATCTTAAGAGGATATTCACACAAAAACCTGATTGTGCCTGTTTGGGAGAATGTTCCCTATTCAACCTGGCCTTGGACACTTCCACAGAAGAGGCAGCCACAGCTTCTCTGGGCAACCTGTGCCAGGGCCTGACCGCCTTCACAGGGAAGAATTTCTATTTCTTCTTAATATCTAATCTAAACTTATTCTTTTTCAGTTTGAAGCCTTTCTCTTTTCATGCCCTTGTATAAAGCCCTTCCCTGACTTTCTTATAGGCCTCCTTTAATTATTGAAATTATTGGACTGAATTAGTTAAAAACACTTGTTTCCTGCACCTTTTGATGAGTGGTTCTGTTCTGGATGTTTTGAGGAAGGTGAGGCCTAAAATGGTAACCTGAATACAGACACATATTCCTAAACTTCTAGTTAGTAAAGTTAGAGAAAATTGAAAAAATAGAAAAGGAAGGAAAGAAAAAACCCCAGACTGTGCAGTATTTGATGGGAAGCCATTGTAACTGCCTTGAAACTGGAGTGTCATGCCTGAGTCAGTGAGGTATGAGCTAAGAACCTGGCAGAAGCCTTTTGCACAAAGGAAGGTTGAGAGAGTCACTCAGGAAGCCTGTGTGCTGCTAAATGTGGCATGTTTGAACATGAGACTGACATCATTGTGAGTTCATAGTAGTGAAAGAACAAAGTATCAGCCACAAATTAGACTGACCTAATTTTTAAGTCACTTATAAAAACTTAATAGCACAGTATCTTGCTTGTGCAAGCTGTTTATTTCTATCCCAACCTCTGACTACTTCATTTAAACTGCAAGTTAACCCTCTAAACTGTAAAAGGAGTTGTTCAAGAAGGTGGGGGGGCAGGGGGGTGTATGAGGGGTGCTGCAGACTTCCTTCCTTGGCTCTCATTCTACTCTGACCTCAATTTTCACATAAAGGAAGTGATTAAAGACCACCCATTGTATACCTTCATCCTTCAGGATCAGTTTCTGGAGGTAAAAACCTCAGGACTGCTACCAAATCCCAAATCGTTCTTACTGGCTGCTCACATGCAGACTGGAAGTCTGTCTGCAAATTGCCAGAACATGTGCCAATGGTATAAGCAGGAATTTATGTAGAATGAGTATGCTATTATAAAACTAATCAGTATCATTTACTGATGTATCCATAATAGGTAGGAGGATTGAAATCAAATGTACTTTAAGGTCCCTTTCAACCCAAACCATTGTTGACTCTGTGATTCTACTTCAGTGGTAATGTTTGTAGTAATGCAAGACGCACAGCTGGGGAACAGAAGTTATCCTCTGCCTTCCTTCTCCCATTGTACAGATGTATGTGGCTTCTCTTTTCAGCCATGTGGTCACTGTAATGAACAAGGCTTATGCCTTTATTAATGTTCAGCTCTTTATTAAAAAGATTAGCTGGGCAGGGGGCTCGACACAGAGCTCCCCCCGGCTGTTGCAGCTTTCCCGGTAGCCGAAGGGAGAGAAGGCGTGCAGAGTCTTTCCCTGAAGTCCTCGTGGCACCCTCGTAGCTGGAGGTGAAGAGGTGTGCAGTCTGTATCTGAAGTCCCGATCAGCAGACTGTCCTCTCTCCCTTCCTGCTGGCACCCTGGTAGCCGAAGGGTGGGGGGATGTGCAGAGCCTGTTGCCGGAGTCCAGCAGCAGCTCTCCCCTCTCCTGGTAACACCAGGAAGAGTTGCTCCTTTGCTCCTGCTTCCCAGAGCCCAGTCCAGTCCAGTGCTCTGGAGGCTATGGTGACAGGTCAGACATAGACTGGGCATGTGGTTCCCTTTTCCCCAACCAGCGCACCCATCCAGCCCCCTCCCCTGTGCCCAGCCTTCCATTTAGGGGTGTTTTCATCCCCAAAACCCCCTCCCATGATTCCACTGGTCGCTCTATTTTGCACCCCAGTCCTAGAATGGCAGTGTGGGTGTGGGGTGTAGGTGATTCCCAGGAGCAATTAGCTAATTAACATTTAAATATCAGTACTTAGCTCAATTCAGCAGTGTCCCCATGGGAACCAGGAAGGTCCTTTTGTTCATAACAAATCCCTCCTCTATTTCTTTGATCGGGCTTAAGCCCGCATCAACTTACAGTTTCTGGATTTTGAGGGTTAGCTTCTTTTGGTAATTCTCCCAATCTCTAGAAAAGAAGTAAGACTTAATAATATTCTAACTTTTTATCTTCTTTGGCTAAAGGACACTTATTTTTATTAAATAGTTACAAAGTACTTATACTTTCACTATGGTACTTTAACTCAGAAATGGTTATTAATACCGTATTGTATATCAGCTTCTAGCAAGTCTTCTGGTCCCTTAATTACCATCCATGTACAAGAGGAGGTGGATGACCCTGTTGGGTCTGGTCTGGTGTCTGGGGGTGGCACTGGTCCTTTGACTCTGGTGATATGGGTCCAGCCTTTTTCTTGGGTTCGCACTGCAGTGTGTGTGGTGAGTAACACCTGGAAAGGTCCTTCAAATTTGGGGGTTACTGGAGTGGTGGTGTTCCAGGATTTTATTAACACCCAATCCCCGGGGCTGATGTTGTGGGCATTGCCATCCAGAGGGGAGGTCTGGGGGAGATACCCCTTCTTTCTGAGGCCTTCTAGGGATTTTACTATGATTTTTAAATATCTTTGAGTTGCTGCCTCCCCTTCTAAGTAATCTGCAGTACTGAAAGGGGTGATTAGAAAAGGGAATTCAAACATAATTTCATAGGGAGAGACCCCTATGTCGGACCGAGGTCTTGTTCTGCTGCACAAGAGAGCAAGAGGTAAACACTTGAGCCAATTCATTTTTGTCTCTTAAATTAATTTGGTTATTACATTTCTAAGAGTTCTATTCATCCCTTCTACCCTTCCCGAGCTTTGAGGGTGCCATGGGGTATGTAATCTCCACTTTATCCCCAGGGCTTTTGTTACTTGATGCAAAGTTTGAGTGACAAAATGTGGACCTTGGTCCGAGTCAATGTTGTTGACTAGCCCATATCAAGGTATGATGTTTTCTAAGATTATTCTTGCAACTTCTTGCGCGGTTTCCTTTTTGGTTGGGAAAGCCTCCACCCAGTGAGTGAGATGATCTACAATCACTAGTAAATGTTTGTACCTCTGCACAGAGGACATTTCAGTGAAATCTATTTGTATGTTTTGGAAAAGTCTTAAAGCAAGTTTTCCTCCCCCATGTGCTGTTTTTCTCATTACCTTTGTGTCACTTTTCAGGCAAATCACACACCCTCATGTGACTGCCTTTGCCAGGTCATACTCTCCAATACATAAATTCTCCTGTAAAAAGTGGTCACACAAACCTTGAATTCCCCAGTGTGTCAATTCATGTAACTCTACTAGCACTCTTCGAGCTAGGGCTTTATTTAGGAACTTACGCCCATCAGGAGTTAACCATTCTCCTTGTTCCCCTTGATTTCTATATTTTCAGCTATAGATGCTTTAAATGGCCTTCCCTCTGCCCCTAAAACCTCGCAGACCTTCTTCCCAATGGTGACTCTTACTGGTAACCTGTTTATGCTGGACTTAGCTGCCCCTGTGTCAACTAAGAAATCAAAATCTTCATAGTGGGGACTTATTTCAAAGTTTACCAAGGGCTCTTCTTGATGCTTCATTGGATCCCCTCTCCTTTCCTCCTGCTAACACCAGGAAGAGTTGCTCCTTTGCTCCTGCTTCCCACAGCCCAGTCCAGTGCTCTGGAGGCTATGGTGACAGGTCAGACATAGACTGGGCATGTGGTTCCCTTTTCCCCAACCAGCGCACCCATCCAGCTCCTTCCACTGTGCCCAGCCTTCCATTTAGGGATGTTTTCATCCCCAAAACCCCCTCACATGATTCCAGTGGTCCCTCTATTTTGCATCCAGTCCTAGAATGGCAGTGTGGGTGTGGGGTGTAGGTGATTCCCAGGAGCAATTAGCTAATTAACATTTATCAGTACTTAGCTCAATTCAGCAGTGTCCCCATGGGAACCAGGAAGGTCCTTTTGTTCATAACAGTCACCATGTTAGAAATGCAGCTTTAGTCTGGTATAACATGATTCATGAAATTGAAAGAAGCATTTGGGATCCTTTGGGAAAGACACACCCAAGCATGTGACTGGGATGATAGCTCAGTCAGGTACCATGACTCTTCCTACTGTTCCCGACTGAGGCCCTGTTGGTACCATCATGTCAATTGAATTAGTATTTGAAAGCAATTTTAATAAGCAAGCCATCACAATTACCTTTGTGTGTACAAATTAGGCATGAAAACATGTTCTGTTCCCTGAGTGTGAGCTGTCAGTAGTCTTACACTATGGTGAGAGATTTGAGTCACAATCATCTGGATCTAGGGGTTTGTTAATTTGTTTTCTGTGCCTCATCTGCAATTCAGCCGTCACTCCATATCATAGCCTGAACCGCTCACTACTCTGCACAGCCAAGAATGTGCGGCCTCTTAGCAGGATTACTGCAACCCGTTTAATTTCTGGGAACATAGAACAACTTGATTTATTTCCACCTGTTAATTGCGAGCCGTTGCTGTACAGCATATTCCTCAAAGTTTCCTTTTCTACTCCCACGTCAAGATAGCTGGGCTGTCCCATGTTTGTGGACTCACTGTTTTCCGACATCTATTCTGTTTCCTTGCCATGTAAATGTCATTTAAGGAGGAACCCAATTAAATTTAACTGCTGTAATGAGTAAGATTGAGCTTACATATGTGTAATGTTAATGTTTCATGTGGCCCAGCCTCCCTTCTGAAGATGTTTTTGCATACTTTTTTCACTATGTAGCATACACTGGTGGCAATATTGATTTTGCATAGCACATGCAGAGGGCTTTAAAGTGAGTTTGAACAGACTTAATTAACACTTTTATTAGTTGTTTTTTTTAACTTCTAGATATTTCCCTGTACAGCTGACAGGACGTGCATGCAGCCACAGTGCAGCACTGTGTTTTCAGACATAAGCAGGAAGAAACAAAATATTAATGTTGACAGTTTGAAAAAAAAAATTCCTTTCAAACTTTCTCATGCCCTGATGTGAAGGGGTTGAATGTGCATATTGCCTTTTGGGAGGACTGGTGTCATTTCCTCAAATGGGTGAAAGACCAGAATGTTTTAACCCACATTGTTCCATACCATGCAAGCAATTTACAAGTTTCTATTCTTAAAGGAGATTGACTCATTTTAGTCATTCAGTTTAATTTAAGAGAAGAGTCAATAAAAAGTCTGCTGCAAGAAATTCATCCCTGCCTTGCCCAGAAGCTATTCTGATTAATTTCCCTAATAGAATTACCATCATTATCCTCTGTCTTTAATCCATCCTAGTCCTTATTCAATGGGTTCAGATCCACCTTCTGTTTTTATCATAGAGTGACCACAAAGAGTTACCCTTTTGTAAATC
The DNA here is from genome assembly GCA_003676055.1 of Chloebia gouldiae. Taxonomy (NCBI): domain Eukaryota; kingdom Metazoa; phylum Chordata; class Aves; order Passeriformes; family Passeridae; genus Chloebia; species Chloebia gouldiae. The sequence goes on from QUSF01000021.1 coordinate 7,805,804, forward strand.
TATGTTTTGGCTCCTTATTTGCAGGGCCATATTAGTTGGATGTCTCTGCCTCAAAGGCTTTCATTAGAATGCCTTATATTTAAAAGTTAACCACTCTCTGAAGACTCTGAGATCCCATCTTACCCTGTTTCCTGGTAAGCCTTTTAAAGAAGTAGCACGGACTATTATAACAGCTGTGCTTGATGTTTATTTAGTGCTACTCTTCAGAGCACTCCTCTTTGTAATCTGTTTCTCATCAAAAAGATGAAAATGCAAAATACAGAAGTCACTGTTTGTGCTGGTCTGCAGAGCTGCAGAACAGGTGATTCAGAACGTGCAGCTTGTGTAGGAGATTGAAACCTTCGTGTCATGAAAGGAGCTACTGTATGCCACTGTCCTCCGGAGCCCTGGCTAGCTCTGCGATGTCCCAGGGCCAGTGGCAAGAGTGGGGAACTCACCGGGCTGGGTCCTGCCTGAGCCAGAGCCTCTGAGCCAGATGCCCAGCAGCAGACACCCCTTGGAGGAGTGATGAGGACTGAGTAAAGGAGGCAGGGGAGGCTCTTCTACGGCGCAAAGTCCATCAAATTTATTGGAAGAGGTGAGGGGAAGGAACACAGAAGAGGAATGCCAGAGGGGAGCACAAGCAAAAAGAGGACCGAGCACACCTGTGCAGGGTTTTTAAAAAACTTGCCAAGCAGGGGGTGGATACAACAATACAACCATGAGTAGCTTCCAGGGTGTGGTTTCTGGGACTAAAACAAATCATGGCAAGGGGAGGAAAGAGGATCTGGCTGAGGATTGGGCCTGAGGGTGAGGGACAGGGAACTTTCTAGAACAAGGGGTCGGGTTTGGGCTGATGGACATTGGGTTGCCTTGACCGGCAGGGAAGGATTTGGAAAGCCGGGAGGGGGTTCTTTGAGGGGCGGTTGGGTAGGTGGGCATAACACAGGGGAAAACCAACTGGAATAACTGCGGCGACACTGGAACATACCATAAAATGACAGAACATGCAACTCAATAAACTTACACACTACAACAGCTGTAAAGAACCTGTGTCATACAAATAGCAAAGATGCGCTGGAATTGCAACAGTTTGAGGATTTACGAATTAGTTCAACACTTTTTTTTCATTCTGTTACTTTGTTTTCTTTGTGCCTTTGAAAGCTACCATATAGTTGCAGGTAGAGGGTGGGCAATTGGTCACAACTACACCATCAACCTTTGCCATTTGGTGTACAGGGCCAAAGTAGCATTCGTGATGTGTTTTGTGAGGATAGGCAGTTGCCATTCAGTTGTCCTTCAGTTCAGTTCTACTTTAGTTTTAATTTGGTTTGTGAATTCATGTGTTTTATGCTGTGACTTTGCATTTGATCTCTTCAGACTTGGATTACATAGATAAGTGAAATAATTTTCTAACTTACTGTAAATTTTATAAATATTATACCAGAGTCTTCATATACAATTAGATTTTTGGAAAAAGAGGAAGGGGGTGATGTCCTTAGAGGGACACTGTCACATTTGACTGCTCTATCACTCCCTGGCTTCTCTCTTGCTCAATTCTCCTTACTCTCTGCTGTGGGAGGAATCCTCTGTGTGACCCTGCTGGCTGGGTTTGTTTAGCTGCAGTTTAGGGAAGGCACTGACCAAGAGAGGAGGAAAAAAGGCTTCAATTTTTAATTCTGGAAAAGAGAAAAAGGTATTTAAATAAGGCCTGGAGGACTTCTTATTTGCCAGAAGTGACAAATTTATATCCTTCTGTAACTCAGCCTAATTGAAATGATCTCTTTTTTCTAAAGTCAGCAGAAAAATCCTGGCCCCTTAATGATGAACGACTTTTTTAAAAAACATTCTTCTAAGCACAAATAGCTGAAGTTTCCACTTTAAACTTGGGTGGCTCATTCATATTTCACTCAATGGTAATATGGTATCCTCTCTCTCCCTCTTCCCCTCCTTACCACCAAGACTGAAAAGGTGGTGGGGGTGGTGTATAAAATGTTTCTGAAAATTACAGGAAATGTCTTTTCCTTAAACGGCTTTGCCAGGGAATTTCCAAATGTGCATAATGCTTATGGCTGAAGTTGCAGCAGTTCAGTCTTCAATCATAAGTGGATCCTGTTCTTAAAACGTGACACCTCCTTCCAGTAAACTATGTTGAAATTAAGTATATGCTTTGTTTCTCATCTGCTCTTCAGCAGAATTAATCATTCCCTGTGGTGAAATAAGGGCTCTTGGGGGCTGCTTTAAACACTTGATTTACATGTATTTATTAAAGTGGGGAAAACAGAATATAGTGTTCTGAGGTGAGAGCTGGTTTATTTGTAAGAACATCAGAGAGGTGTGGCTAGCAGAAGGAGTCATGGCATGGCATGGATGGCACAGAAAGGCAGGTACTGGTGAGTGTGAAGGCTACCTGACAGCTTTCAGGGGGACTTCAGGAGCTGCATGTGAGGCACTAAGGAACGAAAGGGGAGATGCTTTTTGTCTCAGGACTTTGTTTCCTTGGGCTGTCACAAGGTGGTCTCAGATCATAGGGCCCTGTCTCTAGGCAGAGCCTCATCAGTGCTCAGCATTAGTTTAGTGTTAATTTCTGGGATGAGAACAGAAAAAGGGATAGCAACAAGTACGATGAGTAGAATGGGTTTTCTCTTTGTTCTCTGTTGCCTTTTGCCAGGCTTTTACCACTGGATTAGGGAAAAGAGCAAGGGAGGTCTGCAGAGCCTCTTCCTGAGGCTCAGAAAGGAATGAGAATCTGGAGCAGGCAGAAGGCAAAAAAGGACCTAGCCCAATTTCAACAGATCTCATCCAGCTCTCTTCCCTGCTGCTCTCACATACAAATGCCTACATACTAATTATGGAAGAGAGAGGATCTCCAACCTGGGTCCTTCCAGGGAAAAATACAGGGTCCCAGTCAAGAGATGAGCATAGTGAGCAAAGCCCGTTCTGGGCGGCTGTAACCTCAGTATTGTCTGAAGGCTTCTCACCCCATGTTCTACTGCTGCCATTTCCTAAAGATAGAGAGATCATTAATCCCTGTAGTTCTTTTCCTTGTGGGATGCTGTGGGTTTTCAGACTGTTCACCAGAATATGCCCAGCTGTTTCCTGGGGTGGCTCTTCTCAGTTGTCATATGCTTTACTCTGTGCTTCAGAGCCACTCCTGAATCTCACAACAAGGCACTGCTTGGCAAAAATTTATTGTCATGGTTTATGTCACAGTGATTAAAGGAAGCTGTCATCTCTTGGCAGCCATGATTTGAATCTTGGGTTTAGCTGCCCAGGAAACAGTTTGGAACTGACGCTGATATGTTTATCTTCACTTCCTTGTGTAAAGTTGTAATTTAATTTGTTCCTGTTGGAACAGCAGGTGCTTTGGGTAGCAGTTGTATGGGTATGACTGTGTATAATGATTGGTGACACTAGTGTTACCAGTTTCCAGTGCTGGCTTTTTTAGAGTGTGGGGAAGTGGGCTTAATTACACAAATGTCCTGTTTCATTGGTATCTGTCCATGCAAAATACATATGTATTCACACTTACTTGTGGCAATCTTTCACATTAATAGGTACTGATCAAGAGATAGTGAATTTGTTTAATTCCATGCAAATGCATCACCTTTAATGCTGAGTTGTATACTGGTTTTCTAGCAGTGAGATGAGTCGGAGTTTGGAAGGCTATCTGGTTGGTTTTTGTTTGTTGGGGTTTTTTAAAGCATTTCCAACTTTTTTTTTATTTCAGTTTAAAGATAGTAGAGGGTTTTGCTGTGGTGTTTTTTTTTCTCTTTTCTTTTAAAAAATCAGTGTAGAGTAACTTTCTATTTTGGACTCATTCCATATAAATGAATGCCAGCATTCATAAATAACTTCTCACCTAGGTTTTAATGTGTTTGGGGGAGTTGTACAGCAAATGACTACTGAAAGTGTAAAATCCATTTCCTGATTTGGGTTGGGGGGTGTTTGTCTGGGGTTTTATTGTGTTTTTGAATCTTGTAATAAGGATTTTATTGCTGTTATTATTAATATTATTATTTTCCTGTATTTAGGTAATTCCTTCTGCTGGCCTTTGTATGTGGACCACCTTCTGTCCCATTCAGGCCATATAAATTGTGACTTAAATGTAGGTGAGCAACAGCTTTTGACATGAAACAATAATGACTTAATAAAGAAATTCATACTCCAAAATCTTCCATCGCTTTGACTTGGAGGTCATAGAGGGAGAACCATTTTTTTTAATAATCCATTGACACTTTTCCTGGTTGTCTAGTGTCCAGGGCATTAGGAACCTAAAAATGTAATGTATTATAGTATATGTTTGAAGTGGATTAAATAATCTCTCATTCTGGTTCTCACAGACCTATATGCTGTGAACCTGCAGTGAAAAAGTATTTTGAAATGGAAAGAGCTTCTCACTCAATTGGGTGGAGAAGAGAGTCCCCAGATTAAGTCTGAGTGTCTTTTGAATAGAGTGATGTAACATATCAACAGCATGTTCTAATGCTTCCCAGGAGGCCACATTCTGCCAGTCAGGTTTCCCTGCAGTCACACTTAATAAATGTTTATTGTTTCACTGGGAATGTCAAAGAGGTTGGGTCCTTTGTCAAAGCAAGTGATGATAAGCTGGTTTACTGCTTCGAGATGATGATAGTGCATGGATGATGTTTGCAAGAACATTGCAGATGTTTGAGAGCTATGCTGAGTAGGTCACCAAATGTGGTGGTTTGGTGTGCTTTTTGGTTTTATTTTGTAATAATACAGTATATTATTTCAAATATGATTATTTGTGTGACAGAAAATACCTGTTATCTAAATGGAAGTCCCATTCCTCTTGCTTAACCCACCTGTCTCAGAGTGCCAGTGGTAAAAATGTTGCTGAGTAGTAGGTGTAGAAATAGAGTGAGCTTAAAGATCTTAAGTGGATGTCATTTATGCAGTGTATTCATGGGATGTTGATGTCCTTTCTGACTCCCTCTGTGTCTGTTTTCACATTGGTGAGCACAAAGAAGTGGGGAGAGGAGACTTTTCTTTAGAACTAGGAATCAGAGTTGAATGATTAGTTAAGCAGGATGAAGGACAAGAGTACTGAACAGAAAATCCACCTTCATCTATGTTTTTTCCAATGCATTACACTTGCCTTTCTCATGATTGTAGAGTGTGCAATCTAAAATGCATGTGGCTGGTGTTTCTACAAAGAAGAGAAAATTAACACTATGCATTTTGACTGCATATATAGGATAAAAGTACTGGTATGTTAAAAGTAGGAGAAGTAGGAGAAGAGGGAGCACCCATAGATAAGCAAGGGAAAACAGGGTGAAATTTTTTAAACTGATTCTTTTTTATGAACATGGTACATGAGTGATACTAAAAAAAAAAATGAAAATCTGTGTGTTTCTATTTAAGTGGCTTTCTCTGGTACTGTCCAATCTTGCACCACAGTGAAGAGTGCTCAAAGGGTGTTGGGAACTGTCTGTTCTTCAATCTCCCTGCTAGGAAGCCTGAGGAAATGATGTGTTTATGAGATAGTGATGCTTGTCTGAATCATCCAAAAAGCCCAAGACACCCTCATTCCCCTGAACTGAGGGAATGACATGAACCCTTGTTAACAGAGCTCTTTGAATTGACGAGCATTTGTTATCTCACTCCTATGTGTTCTGTACAATGGCAGGTAATACATATACTTCTCTAACTGCAGATACTGTTTTTTCCTCTAGACTTTGCACTTTATTACACGGTTGTTGATCTCTGGAATTTACTGGCTTGTTTGCTGAATTCAAAAGAACAGCTCTTCCTCACTTTGAATTAAAAATTTTATTTCCCTTGTGCTCCACAGGCACTCTGTGTTTCTGAGCACTGAGTATCATCTTAAGCAAGGTTTGGACCTCTCTCCACTGTCACTTAGTCTCCCATAGCACTGGGAAAAGGAACCATCCAAAACACAATTTATTTCCATCTCTTTGAGGCTGGTGAGGGAATGTTGTGCTTGTCATAGGTGTTAGCAGAGGGGAAAAGGTTCTTGCAGGAGGAGGAATTCACCCTGTGGTCTCTGGATTTGGAGTTCTTCTCTAGTTTGTGTATGCTTGTTTGTCCGCTATCATTTGTGGCTGTGGTAATAGGGTCTGGTGCTGGTGGTATTGGCACCAGCTATTGAACCACTGGCCACTCCCAGTAACACTGAAGCCAAATACCCCTTTTGTAACAGCCAGCAGTAGCTTCTGTCCTGCAGTTTGGGATTTGCATTTTAAGTCAGCTTTTCAGTTTTTCTTTTACAAGGGTGCCCACCCTAAGGATCATGAAAAGGACTCTAGGGGATGATAATGTTTTTCTCTTATGTACATGTGTTTGCCTGTTGAAAGTAGAAAAATACACAGTTTAAAAAAACCCAACTCTGTCAGGTGTTTCAGCTGAGTCCATAAAGGCTGCCCATCAATTCCTTTTTCAAGTGCTGTCAAGTGATTTTTTTGCATGACGTGGGAGCTCTGCTGCAGGCTCCTGACAAAGCAGGCATTAGTGACATAGCCACACATTTATGACAGCAAGGTTCAACTTCAAGGTTATCTTCTTACGTGAGGCAGAAGTCTTTCAGAGATTGTAGCAAGCCTTTGAGAAGCTCTTTGTTAGTTCCTTAACTGGGATAGAATTAGAGACTCATGTTCTGAGAGTTTTTAAACTATATTCCTAACACATCTGCCTCTCATCCCCAGATACATTTGAAAGATGTGGAGCTTAGGGACATGTCTTAGTGGTGGACTTAGCAATGTTACTTTAACAGTTGGACTTAATTATCTTGGAGGTCTTTGCAAACCTAAATAATTCTGAGATTCTATATGAGCCAAAACCTGAGAACTCAAACAGTCATCCTGTTGTGATGGAAAGGAATTGCTTGGAGTCAAAGTGATGGCAGTGGAAATTAATGAAGTGCATACAAAATGTGAGTTATAGTGACTGAAAAACCAAACACAACCACATAACCAAAAATGTGGCACTTGCTTATTTCACTGCATCTGAACCAGCTGGGATGGGGACGGGAATCCCTGAGACAAGAGATCCTCTTGTTCTGTGGCAACATTAAACATACATGTACACATTAGTAATGCACTGTTGTTTGTGTGTAAGATAGCAGGAGGATTGTTGGTTTGGTTCTTTAAACAATAAGGAAAAATTGTAAAGGTATTGGGCAAGTGTAGAGCAGATCTTTGTCATTTCATTGTGAATTAAGTGTTTAATTTTCTTGTAAAAGTGCCAGTGTTGCAGTCCCTCTAGAAGGAGGAAGCAGCCATGCAGTGTTCCCAGTGGGTACATGAATGACCCTGTGGGAGACTCTCATGGCTGGATTATGGATCACTTTTCATAATCCTGATTTCAGCATGGAACACCCTGTGATTAGATGGCTTCCTAGTTTTAAGGTCAGCAGCAAAATGGCCTGTTTGGGGCAATGCACTATATGACATCAGTTTATGAGACACTGTAATACCATTGAGATCTAAGTCACAAGTAGAAAGAGAACAGTCAAGAAATTTAATTTTATCTGTTTTACAAATGCATTAGAAATTAAACAGTTGTTTCAACACCTCATAGAAACTGAATGATAAGAGCAGTCATGAGGAATGGGATGAGTGCTCAAGTGTTTGCCTAAAGCAAGAGGATGCCAGTTCTTCTTGTTTAGATAGGTCCCAGGGAAGACTCCCAAACATTGATAGTTCCAGAAACTGAGAGAATTAAAAGAAAAACCTGTACATCATAAAATGTTGTTTCTCCCCAGCACCATTGAGATGGTCCTGTCAAAATAGGACTTCAATTGCAATAACTCAAGGTGACTTGATTACTGTTAAGTTTATTGCTTTCAAACCATGGGCAGTATCCTTCAAGGTAATTGGTTTGTCAAGGTAATAGGGCTATTTTAAAGGATTCTTGACTGAAGCCCATTTGCCCTATGTTCTTTACCCTGTCACCGGCTATGACTGGTTTGAGTTCTTCACAAAAGTCTTCTGAAACAAACTTATGTTGTATGAAAGTGAAGGCTGAGAAAGCAAACAGTAAGCTTTTAGAAGATAAGAAGCATACCCAAATTGAAAGTTGCAAATTAAAGATTAAGTATTTCTAAAAGCATCTGTTTTAGAGTTCTGTACCTTCTCAGCTGCTATATTTTTCCTGTTATTACTTGGGCTTTAAGTCAGCAATTTATCCATCAAAACAAACAGTCTAGTTCACGAACAAACTGTCTAGCTTGCAAAGGAGCTGGAGCCAATTCCCACTAGAGCCAGTGGAAAAGTTTTCATTGAGTTCAGTGGATTTGGTATCTGGCAACCTTTGATGTGAATAAAAGAGAATCAAAGTTTGTGACAGGACATGATAAGAAAAATCTTTAACATTACAGAATACTACTTTTCTGGGGGGGAAAAATTTGACATAACTATCAAGATTCCTCTCCCCCACCCAGCCTTGCAAAATGTCATTTTGATAATGAATTGTCCTTTGATATCTGCCTGAGACTAGTGTATAATGACTGCTCTTTGAGGGGGGGCACACCTGCCACAGGTTCTTTAAAACATTTAATTAAAACTTGGTATAGTATATTTTCCAATATTCTTACTGTAGTTTAGAGCAACGTGCATTTCACTGCTATGTGCTTCCATTTATCTGGGCAAGCTTAACAGTGCTGTCACAACAGCACAAAATCAGGACAAATGGAAGATCACATTTTGTCAACCTAATATCTGTCTATGTGGAAGCTGGTGTTTTTTCTTGTATTGCCACATGAAACTCACGAAACAACTTCCAGTTTCTTCTTTTGGGTTGTTAATGTCAAGTTTGTACTTTTTGCAGAATTTATTTTGCTTAACATTTTGTAAATGTAGATTTGTACAATATATCAGAAGAGTAAAACATCTTTGGAACTGGGATTTCCCACTGCCAAATGCAACTGACCTGTTGGTATAACAGGACTTTTACTATTAATGTATTGATAGTTAGACTTCATTACTTCTCTTGCAATTAAGGTAAATAACAAACAAGCATTTCAAACAGAAGCAGCAAGTCAACACTATAAAATCTAAGTTCAAATGTGAGCTAAATCCTTGAAGGATGTAGCCCCATGGTGGCTCTTTCTGAGGAGCATTCCTACAAGGATTTGTGCTGTCAGAATGTGTTTTGGGAGACTCTGAGGAGCCTAAGGGCAACTGTGAGGCAGTGGTATAAGGAGGGGGCTAAAGGTGTTGGGGGTTAACTGCTCTGCTGCTGCCACTCCTTCAGCTGATGTTGTTCAGATGCTGTAAGGATCTAATTTTAGAGAAATATAGTTAGTTTGTCAGAATCTGATTTTAAAGAAATATAGTTTCTTAATAAATAAAGATTATTTAGCATGAGTGCTGGGGGTTACACACCTCATGTAAGCATCACACAGCTCTAGGAAGAACAGAAGAGTGCTCACTGCTTTACCTTTCAGTAGTGTGAGACCTCATCCATCTCTGGTGATTAATCCAAATAAAATGCTTGTGTTCTGATATGGCATCTTGTCCTGGTTTCTATTCAAGCATTTCCTTCAGAGAGGTGGATTTAAGTTTGGTCCTTTCTTTTGTGTAGTTTAAGTTCCCCAACTCGCAGTGCTGTTTTGTGAAATATTTTCCAAGTCATTAAACTTTAAAATGTTTAATATTTAAAATGTTTAGTTGCTTTAAAAACAAATTTTACTTCTTACTAAGTGGTGCAGTGCTGAAATGTGTTTAAATAGTTGCGCTATTGAGAGGAATACCATGATTTAGGGAAGCATCTCTTAATTATGTTCTAACAAAATCTTGTGAAGAGGCAGAGCTAGTGGCAACAAAAGTCTGCAATTAAGGCAGGGTATGTTGCCTGAAATACGAGATAATTGTCCAGGCAAGATCATTGGAATGGATTCGGGGGCTGTAGTTGCCAATGCTCTCTCTAGGTGTTTGGCACATCCAGCAGAGAGGAGAACTCCTCAGGAATCTGTTTATTCCATGTATGGCCCACTGTACAGCTAAGCCTAAGAGCTGAATGTTTTGTTCTATGAAGTTTCATGGCCTCATCTGGTTTGTGGTTTTCATTTTTTTCATCTTCCCCTTCTTACAGGCTCTCAATCTGGTGTAAAGCTGATGGGTGGGAGCAAAGGTAAAGAATGACGTAATGCAGCAGCAGCCAGAAAGCTTCTTTTGTGTAAATCTTGAAATGGCTACTCCGTAGTCATCTCCCGATGAATCGGATGTGAGGGGCCGCTTTGTGGAGCCAACCCGTTGTACATCATCTGGAAGCAGGAGGAGATGCTCAGTTCAACAGCTCTTTCTGAAAATGGATATAACTTTTCTTTTGCCAGCATGACCTCATACACTTTTAGTACAATGGTGTGGCTAAGCCTTTGAGTACACAGCCATTACATCATTGCAGCAAATTGGAGAGGGCGGTGGGGAAAGAGGCCTCGTTGTTGTCATGGCCCATGAGATGATCAGGACCCAGCTCATTGTTGCTGAGAAGTTGGTGGCTTTGCTGGAGAGTGGGACAGAGAAGTTGCTGCTGATTGATAGCCGCCCTTTTGTGGAATACAACACCTGCCACATCCTGGATGCCATCAACATCAACTGCTCCAAGCTCATGAAGCGCAGGCTGCAGCAGGACAAAGTTTTGATCACAGAGCTCATTCATCATTCAGCAAAACACAAGGTGGGGGCCATTTTCCTCTTATTCCTTGTATTTGTTTAAAGGAGTGGCTGGAAAGCAACTTGTAATAATTTTTCCTTAAGTATTTAATTAAATAAAAAACCAAACCAACAACCAAAACTCAGCAAGATTAGAGGACTAAGTTTAGCTGAGATGTTACCTGATCGAAGAGGGTAATAGTTACTATTGAGTTTATCACTGGGATTCTTTGTAGAATCAAAGACAGATTTAAGGGGAGGGATTTAGAAATTACTCAGAAAGAATGTTGTCAGGATTCTTGTGTGTCTTGCAAAGCACAATCTCTCAAATGTATGTAATTAAGGCAGGAAACATTCTCTCCTAAGCTTTGAAGGATTCTTGGGGATCTGTGGTGGTGTGGCTTGCTTAGCAAGTGGTCATTTGGTTTGCAAAGAAACTGCCTCTCTGTTAGTGCTGTCTCCTACTTGCTGATTAAAGGGCTTTTCATGAGGGTACTTTGATGAATTTTTGTGTTTGTTTTGCTGTTTGCTTATTTGAGAGGAGGGGTGTGGTTTTCTCCAAACACTGTTATCGGTGAAAAGAAAATAGCTATGCTATTTAAAATTAATGTGGATATCTGTGTGTGTGTGTATGTATCTGTGTGTGTGTGGAGGGGACATTGGGGGGTTTTTATCCATTGATATTTGTTTCACGTATTTTGGGTACAAAAATAATCTACTATGTTCTTGCTTTGACATGTTAAAAATTAAGCTTTTTATTTTATATATAAAGTTGTGCAGGTAACCAAAATGTGTGTGGCTAAGAGGCAGTTTAAGGTCTCTTTGCTGTTTATGTACAAAACCCTCAGAAGCAGAAAGTGAGACAGGGCCACCTTCTCAAAAGCTCAGCTTTTAAACAAATTCACCAGCCTAGCTGAAGGTAGAGCAATTCACAAGTGACATAAAACTACCAAATGATAAAAATTTGTGGAGTGGGCTTCAACTTGCAGCAAATAATCAACTTACAAATTCTCCAGGGAATTAAATCTGAGTGGTTTATGAAGTATAAAATAAAAACTGTTTAGTGAATAAGTGCATAAGAAATCTATATATCTGAACTGCTCTTATAGCAAATACGTGGGAACCCTGATGGAGGTGATAATGTGGTGCTTTTAATCATCTTCCTCCTTCCTGTTTTACTCTGAGTTCCTTGTGTTTCAGATTGAAATTGATTGCAAGCAGGAAGTGGTGGTGTATGACCAAAGTTCTAAAGATGTGACCTCTCTCTCATCTGACTGTTTTCTTACTGTACTCCTGGGCAAACTGGAGAAGAATTTCAGCTCTGTGTATCTGCTTTCAGGTAAGCTGTAACAAAAGAAACCCCTTTCAGGGGGCATGTATGAAAAGAAACCTCTAAAACCCTTGAATAAAGAGAACAAAGAAAATCCTGTTCGTATAGCAGACCTGTACAGTTTTGCAAGTGCTGGTATAAACTTCAGTTACAGCAGAGACTTTTCTGAAGTTCTTTTGCTTATAGTGACAGTCATAATGCATGCAATGCTTAGAAATTGCATCTTACAGGGGATATATTACACCATTACTCTGTGTAAATGGAAATGGAGCAATGCAGAGGTTTTTAGATGCATTTTAATTTAGGGTCAAATAAATAGTAAAAAAAAAAAAGGGCTGCCCTGATTTTTTTAAGTCTTGTACCTGGTAGGAAGAAAATCTCTTCCTTAATGAATTGGTAATTGCTAAAATAAGAGCAAAGGAAATGATCTCCCAGAGTTATGGACATTAGTTTGTATGACATTTTAAACTTCAGCTCCCTAAGTGGTAGCACTTTATTTAGGTCTTTTCCTTCGCCCTCCTTTTTTTTTTCTTTTTAATTTTTTTTTTTTAATTTTAAATCCCAGGTCAAAGCACCTATAGAAATTCAATTCCTTATAATACAGGATTTGCTGCTCTCAGGATGTGCTAGTGCATTACTTCTGTCATGGAATAGTGGACAGTGTTCACAAGAAGGAGCAAGGAGGGGTGTGAAGTAGATCCAAGGCTGAAAGAAGAGGGAATGACAAATTTAAATAGGAAATCCATTGCAGTGACTGGATCAGTGATCTAATGATGTGTGCACCTAATGTCTGAGAAATACTGAAACACAGAGACTGAATAATGGTGAGAGAAAGGAAATAAATCCTGAGAGATGCTTCCTCTTAGCAACAGGGTTTCACTACAGTTTGCAATGACTTCACATGACAGAGGTTGTGGTACTAAGAGAACTTTTCTCAACTTGTTTTGAAAGTGATTACAGTGAAAGGGAATAATTTCTGCACTTGGGCATGAGTTTGGTGCTCATGTGAGCTTTACTTACAGTAAGCCAAGTGGGTTTTGCTTTATAGGGTTGGTGATTTTGTTTTCTTTACTGTCTAGGTAAGAATTACACCTGTGGATGGTGGATTACAGTATTAAATAAGTAACTCTTCTTACATATGAGCTACCAAGATTGTGTGGTGTGTAGGCACAGTAAATGCTTAATGCAAAAGTGCTGAAATAAGTGGTTAATACCCTCTTAAACTGAAAATTGTTATTTGAAAAATAAGCCAGTCTAGAAACAGTTAGTATTGCCTCAGCAATCCTTTTATTGTTCAAATTCCCAAATCTGCTTAGCTGTCCTGTTTTTTTTTATTTTAATCACCTGAAGCAGATTACAGCTCCAGGCAGCAATCAGACTATCCTCAACTTATTTTCCATGATAGAAACACCTCTTACAACTGAGAACTGGACCTCATGGCAGGGAGTTGTTGGGGAGGGACCAAGCACAGGAAAGCATCGTGTACTTCCCTTCCTCACACTGTTCCTCACTTGTGTGAGACATGTCCTTGGTCTTCTGTCTCATTTGCTGGACCCTGTGAAAGAAGGTCCCTCTCAGACTTACCTGTGGCTCTCATAGGAATGCACAGGACCAGGAAGGGAGTGTCCCCAGCTTTCCAGCACATCATCTGGGCAATCATCAGTTGCAAGTATCATACTGATACTGGGAGAAATGGTTTTCTTTTCATTTCCAGCATGTGGTCATTTTCTGTTCAAGATGAAAATGTTACCTAAACCACAAGCAAGATGGTAGTGCACATGAGCTGAGGTGAACTTAGCCAGACACAGCTGGTAAGGGTGAGTTTGGGAATCTGATGTGTATAAAAAGCAGGACTTTTACTTTAGCGTGTCAAATAGCAAAGATGAGGTTTGAGAATTTCCTCTTATGTTTGTTTACATAGGGATATTTATGAATGCAGAAACAATTGATGGCTTTAAAAGCAGCGAAAAAGGAGAACAAGTAAAAATGGGAAATATAAGGAAATTATTTACTACAGATCTATTACAGTAGAGTTAAGTGCTTATTTCATGTGCTTTTTTTTTACATCTGTTAAAAATCTAGCTACTCAATGCACATACAAGAAATGTGGGGTGAAGGAGAATTGGGTAGATTCAGTCTTGCAGAAAGCTCCTTGGAGTTTATTGATATGTGGCTGTAGGAAACTAGATAAAATATGTTGTCTCAGCAAGCTGATGACAAACTCTAATAAATGTTTATGTCCCATAATGAGGGCAAGGGTTCATGTACTGTATAAAAAGAAGAACCTTTGGAATTGAGTTTTCCATATGCCACTAAATCTGGTTTATTTAAAATCAGTGACCTTAAATAAACATTTTGGGTTAGGAAAATGTTTTTTGTTGGGATAGACTAAGAAGTATTTAAAAAATATCTGGAATTCCTGCCTCTCTTCTTGTTCAAACCCCCCATTACTGAGCACTCAGTAAGGTGTTTTTTTATTTAGGTTGTGCATAAAGGTGTGCTCTGCCCTAGAGGTTGTTTTTGATTGAAGTAACTATTGTGAAGACCTCAAAGGAACCCTTACCAATTAATTTAAGATCTTGATATAAACTCATAAAAATATTTATAATTTGGTGAGGAATGTTTCCAGGAATTAAATATTTCATTTGGTACTTAATTTTTAACAGAGCACAAAATACTAAAACGTGGACACCTAGGGTTTAATTCTATTCCCATCATGGCATCTTCTGCTCTGACTTAATCAGGGATGTCACCTGATTTCTTCTCATATTTTGAGAATTGGATTTATTTGCAATGGAGTCCTTTTCCTAGTTAGTGTTATGATTCTCCTGCTTGCTCTGCAGAAACAGGAGAGACTAGTGATTTTTGCTTGAATGAGACTTAAGGCAGTAAACATCAAGAGTCTTGATTAAATTCTATTCCACTTTGTGAATGAAAGCATTCATATTCTACTTTCCTTAAATACTTGTTCTCCCCTGCTTTTAATCTGGTTTAGTTCTGATCATTCAAGCACAGATACCTTCATGAAAGTTACCTTTCAAATGTTTCCTGTGAAGAAGGTAAAGCCCAGCTTTTTATTTTTTGCTGATTTTTTTTAACTATGTGTGTGTGTGTTCAGAACACTTTTTCTAAATGGAAGGTGTTCTGAAAGACAGGCAAAAACCTAAACCAAACCCTTCTATATGTACGAACTGTCATTAAGAACTATGATAGCCTAACACTGAAACACTGTGTGCCTCCCTCTCAAAACAATGGTTCGTGGGGACTTGCCTTCTAATCTCTTCATACCCTTCTGCCCATGAAATATATCAGTAGTAACATGACGTAGTCGGTTCTTCCTTCACCAGAGTTCTCTGACAAACTCCTGTAGAGCACAAAGGAATAATAAGGAGAAATAAGTAAGTTATTGTTTTTTTTATTCAGTGACAAATGTTTGGATCATATGCAGTGGACAGTGAAGGGCATCCTAGGCAGAATGTGTTCATTGAGATTTGACAAAGGTCCTGGAAACAAAGCAGTGAGTGATTACCCAGGGAGTGTGGAAAAAGGTATGTTTTTGCTGAAATTTCCCAATTCCTTGTTTCCCCCTGACCTGTCCCTCACCTGACAAAGTCTGTATACCAAATGAAAGACTTGCATGGAAGATATCAGAAGGAAGCAAGTCAGGAACTCTTCTTCATTTTAGAAATATTTGAAATTGGAAGCCCATTTAAAGAAATCTTTCATGTAAAAATACTGAAGTATCTCTAGGGTATATTCACCATTGTGTTGTGTTACTTGCGTAAAGAAAATCCTAGATAAGAAAAGCCCAGTACTTTCTCCATGCTTTGTCTCCAAAGAAGCATTCCCTGTGGCAGGGGAGCAGGAAATCTGAAGAATATTCTCTTGTAGGTAGAGCTGGTCATTTCCATGTGCTAAAGGGACCAAGGCTGTGACACAGGGCTTTATTCCCAGTTTCTGCAGTCCCCTGTGTCAAGTAAGGCAGTGCCATGTGGTTCAGCAAAGTCAGGGACCTCATAAGTCAGAAGAGCTGGACAGGACAGAATGCACATCCAACCAATATGATCAATGCTACGTTCTTCGTTTATTCCAGAGAAGATGGCAGTTTATATACACTTCTATATAGTTTACAGTTCACAAAGGCACTCTGATTGGCAAGCTAACATTGTTTACCTTTGCCTTAAGGTGGTCAGACTTTTCACACTGCAGCTGTACTCTAATTCACACTCGGATAGCTCATTACTTTGTAGTTACCTTAACATAATTTCTAACTGCGCCACAACTGAATTCTTACTGCATCAAAGGCTTGAAAGGCCTCACCAAGGCCACTTATCAAGGGCCTAGTCTGAGAGGTAGCTCAATTCTCACTCCAGACATAAATCATGCCCTCTCTCTCAGAAATTCTGTAACAGTTCAGTGTGGACTGAAAGAAGGCACAAGGTTTGATAAAGTCCTGGCAAACATCCTGACATCTTTTTAACATTTGGATTTGGAGTTTTATAATTTCCAGTAGTGGCTTACTGATGTTCTGAGTGTTTTCTACATATAAGTCTTTGCAGAGTACCCCAGCACACCTTAAAATGGTGGTGTCATCAATTACAATAATCAGGTTATCTGCAAATTGAAATAAGTATAGTGTAAATGAGCTGTTAAATATCCTGACACTGTTTGGAGGAGAGATTGTTGCACAATGATGCCAGCTTTCCTAATATTCTGGCTGGCTGATTCCATTAGAAGGAAACCTCTACTGAGAGAGGTAAAACCTTGCTGAGGGAATGCAGTATTCCCCAAGTGGTCCCATAACCCATGGAGTACAGCCAGTGTTGGCAGGGAGGAGATGAGAATGTTAAAGGTAAAAATTTATCCAGCCAAATTAAAAACTAAAAATAGTTTTTATTTAGCTCGACGCTGGGTGAGACACAGGTCTGACTGCTACAGCAGAGGGTCCCCTGTGTTTCATACCACCCATTCTGTCCGAGCTATTTTTATATGGTTTATTTCACTCGAGGCCAGGTTTTTGGCGATTGGGCTTTTCTTTCCATTCAAAGTCCCACATATTCATAGAGTCTCTTTTCTCTGCTCTGAGTTGAACAAAACCGTGTCTGGAGAGTGATGTACATCTCTGATTGAGTTATGGGAACTTGGCATTGAGATGTATCTCTTTGGTGGTTCCATCAATCTCAGTCTTCGGTAGTTATCGAGGTGATCATCAGATCATCTTGGATCATAGCTTAGGAGTTCCTAAAATCACCTTGGGAAATGACCCATCTCTGGACAAGCTGCATCTATTAGCTTGTAAAGTCCTCCTCCATATGTGGGGCAACCACCTGGACTCAGACTCGCATGCTTTATAGAAATATTTCCTAGCAACATAAAACATGACATATATATATCACTCTATAGGCACGAATTACCCATATTACACATAACAAGAGTGTGAGAGGTGCTTAGCTCTGAATCACCCCTGTTATATGTATATATGATAATTCATGCAAATAAAATTGTCGTATATTTTATAATTATATACTGTTAAATATACTCTTATAAGAAGTTTTTAAAACAGCTAGTGATGGAGATTGCAACACAATGTCAAACCACCTGGACAAAGGAGGGAGGACTCCATTCACAAGCAAATGAACATGGCCAGCCTGGAGATGGATCATCCATCAAGGTGGTCCAAGGAACTCTGGGACGATAAATACACAATAAATATCTGAGATTGAGATAGCCAGAGCCATCTGGGAGATACATCTCAATACCAAATTCCAGGAATGTGATCATGGCTGTTCATCGCTCTCCTGATATGTATTGTTCAACTTGCCACAGAGAAAAGAACTCCACCTGAATATGTGCAGTCCAAAAAGGAAGAAAGGGACTCTACCTTGGGCAAGAAAAATTGTATACAAATCGGTCAGACAGGACAGTCGTGAAGCATAGAGGACCCTCTGCTGCAGCAGTCAAACCTGTGTCTCACGCAGCGCCGATACCCGGGCCTGGCGCTGACCCTTTTTGATAGTGGCTTTTTTGTTGCTATTTAATAATTTTTCTTTAATTGATAAATTGGAGCTTTCATTTATAACACCCCCTTGAAAAGTCTCTCTCCATCAATTTTTAAGAGAGCTTAGAAAAGCCCTTGGCTACAGCCAGGCCTCTGACTATCCTCCCACCCTCTCTAATTAAAATGTAATTTTCAGTGTTCATTTAGTGCCATAATTGTTTTAAGCACTTGAAGAGTGGGAGTAGGGTTTATTACTTTCATATGTGTATCCACTTGCTGTCTTTTGAGAGAGAGAAAGATTTTACTAAAGTAGAGCTCACATAACATTTCTCAAACCCAATAATAACTTGTTAAGTTTGCTTTTGTTTTGGATATCTCTGGATGCTTGTGAAATTTAATTAACTGAAATTATGGTGAAGGTTTTTTGGGACTTTTTTCCCATAAGGCAGAAAGGGGGATTGAGGGTGTCCACTCCACTCTTTGTACTTGCCATGCCACATGGAATATGGCACTTGGGTGGCATGGGAAGCTTGACCCCATTCTCACACATCTTTCCTTCCTTGTTTGCTTAACCTGCCTGTTAAACCTTGTCTTACCAAAGGCAGAAACCATTTCTCCAGGGCAAAGAACTTCCCTTGCTACTGTGCTTGTAAAACATCTGGACTAATGGGGCTACTTTCTGAACGTCACCAGTATAAAAACACCCCTGGCTTTCCCAAACTGTGAAACCCTGGATCCTGTGGAAGGACTCCCCGTGGCTGAGGAGGGGGGGACAGGAATGGGATGGGAGCCCTCCCAGCAGGGCTCTCCAGCCAGAGCTTATGTAATGGAAAATGGCACAGGTCCCTGCAGAGCAGAGCTGGAATGTGGGAATTGTAGTGCCTGTGGAGGTCTGCAGCTCGTTTAAACAGAGTGGAAACATTGCAGATTCATAAAACCTGTGAGTCAGAAAGTTTACAGCTTTCCTTCCTTATGGCAAGGGAAAAAATCTATACTGCAGCTTTTAGATAAACACGTTAATGTTCAACAGGAATGTGACTAGGAAAGAGCATGAAGGGCCTCTGAGGCAAAGTAAACTTAAAATTTCAGGGTTTGTATATTTTGTGTTTGCTATAGTGCTGTTTGATTTTTTTTTAGCCTAGTTTTCGCTAATGTTACCTTACTGCCCTGACACTAATCAGTATTTACAGTAACAAATTCTAAATTGCTATTTAGAAGAGGAAAAGAAAGTCCCAAAAGCTAAATATTAGTTACTCTACTGCATATATTTGGTGAATACAGGCATTTGGTGAGGCTTACATAAAATCATAGGGCCTAAATATTATGTTTTAGAGGTAGTTGCAAATTTTCCTGCTTTTTTTTATTCTTTATTTCCTTTAAAAGGTAAAATTAAATTAAAAAGGAAGAAAACCAGTATGGCAATATTCCTTTTTAAAAAAGGATAGCAACATAATAAATTATTAATATGTGGTTATATAAAATAGTGAATAATTAGTGCCCTTAATGAAGAAGAAAATTATGGATTTAATAAAGGTGGAATTGTCTGTTAAATCTGCAAGCTTCATATTCTCCTTCTTGCAATGCTGTCCGAGTACATGCATGTTGTCTTTGGTTTTCTGACTCATCACTTGGGTCTCAGACCTTTTCCACTCCCTGCTTTAAAATAATGGTTTTTGATACTGAATTAATACTGATGTACTAGCAGACAAATAGGTCTTGTGGGAAAAGGAAGGAAGTAGCTTCTAGTCTGTTTTCAAGAATTCATTGAAGAAAACCAATTTCTCCTTTTGGCTTTTTCAGAACAGTCAGAATCCAAAACAGGGGGAAAGGAGCAGTATCTGATTTGAATGGCACTTCAGAAAAATGTTTACTCTGTTACCAGTGTGCCTTGTCTGTGGTCTTTTCCAGCAGACTCCATGTGAAAAAAGAAAACATCCACTGTCTCTTCCATCTCCAGCAGGAGCACCAGATGGGATCTTTCTGTGCCTCCTGAGTAAGGCACATGGAGCTGCAGGGCCAGCTGGAGCTGCAGGGATGTTGTATTAAACACTTCTTAAGCTTTTCCTAGCCTGGAGTTTTAGGGGTTGCCATGTTGTCTGTGTCTCTGCTGTCACCCACAAAAGATGTGTCAAAAGCTCATTGGTCAGCTTTAATAAGGCTCGACAAAAGGAGTCATTACATGAAAAAAATAATGGAAGTTCTTGTGAGCTGTATGAAATGAGCACTGGTATAGTGCAGAGCCTCAAATTAGTGTCTCTCCCTGAAAAGCTGAGCTGGGAGTAGATTTGCTGGTGTGACCAAGCAGCTCAGGGAGCTCAGGCTGGAAGTATGCAAGGATCTGCTGTGAGATGGGTACTGTTGGCAGGTGTGATTCCTTGGTTCTGCAGCCCCTCAGTTACTTGGATGAAAAACGCCTTTATGTAGCCTGAAAGTGGAAAGCTGCTCCTCTGGTCTTTGGAGTTAGTTCCATTAGTTGGAAAAGGTGCCAGAGACTTTCATCCTGGTTACCACCTCTTCTCCAGCTGAATCTCCTCTCCCCTCTGCCTTGGCCACACTGCCAGGCTCTGGGGCTCAGAAGCAATTGCTGGGGTTCTCCATCGAGCTGTAGCTGGCCAGGCTTGCTGCAAACATGTGAAGGGATGTGAACACCTATTTTCTCACATTTCTTTAATTCCAAGTTAGGTTTCATGACTGCATTTACAAAGAAATAATTTTAAATCCTCATGGCACAAATGCACTGTCAGCTTGTTTCTACATTTTTAACTATTAGGATTTGTATATGCATGGAGCTGTCACCTTTGTAGAAGTTATCTCCATCCTTGGATGGAGAGTTACACAGAAAAAACAAGTCAGACCTAATGTTTATGTCCGCTCTTTTCATCTTTCCCTTTCCTTGCAGAGATGAGGAAACTCAGAGTTGCACCTCAGCTGTTGCTCTTCAGTTTCACACGCAAACTTAATCCACTTTATCTCTGAAGCACAGTCAGATCTCTGTTCCTTTGTCTGCTTTGTCAGTATGCACGTGCCTGATTAGCAAGAGCTGCTCTCTCTAGATAATTAAGGATAAAAATTCTGGTGCACATCTCTGTAATCGATGATGAAAAGGAACTTGACTGTTTCAAGAATTGGCTGTTTCAACTGTAATGTTATGAGCAACTATAAAGAGATATTAGGATTGCCTCCTGATGATTTTTTTTTTTTTTTAGAAAATATGTTAGGAATATGTTTCTACAGTTAGAAATACATGTAATACATGTAAGTTGAGAGATAGGATGGATGTATGAGGGAGCATCTGTGGTCTGTGGTGTGAATAAGGACCATTTTGAAAACTGATTTTGTAGTAACTGATGCTTCTGTTTAACCTTTTTGCTCTTCCCTGGGCCACATCAGTACTTAGTATGTTCACTGTGAATTTGTCTTGTCTAATTATGGTCACATCTCTGAATGGTTTGACATCCCATTGAAGGAAATATAAAGACCAGGAGGAGGAAGAGAAACCAATGTAACATGGAATGAACATAAGAATCATCCACCTGTCCTGTTATGGTGTTATTTAACTGGAAAGGTTTTATTAAATATTGGATAAAAACAATGAAATATGATCTGCACTTCACACCTTTTTACTAAGTGTCCAATCAAGACCTTTGGGGCATAGCTGATCTTTCATTTTCAAACCTGTAGAATGTTTTGCAGAGCTCTGTCCATGACTGCAGCAGGGCAGCTGGCAGCACTGGAATGCTCCTGCTCTGTTTCCACAGAACACAGAGAAATGAGCTGCTGTAACTGTTTGTGCTTCCCAGGAGTCATTCCTCTGGATTAATTTATGATTTGTGTTTAGTGGTAGTTAAACTAAGTAATCATAAGGATCTGGATGGATTCCATTCCCTCACTGAAAGGAAGCTCTTCCCAAATCAACAATATATCTCTATCATTTGTTGCCTCCTGATCCCATATTCTTTCCCTGCCTCTTCCTGTTTCTAGCAAAGTTAATTGGGAATGCTGTTTATATAAGGACTTACACAGTGAATCTATAAGGAGGAATAACTTTTACCACAGAATTTTGCTGATACCTTTTTCATCTGTTCTGGGTTTGGCCCTGTTTTGTTTCCTGAGTTGGCTGAGAAGGGAGCTGACACCTCTGATACCAAGATTCCCTTAGAGATCATACCTTTATGATCCCAGTTGTAGTCAGGGAAGCCTTGATCAAAGGGAAGTCTGCAGTCACCACTTTGCAGAACCATAGCAACAGGGCAATCAAGTAGTTTACTGGATCTTGACAGATTTCTGCTTGTAAGCAAGAAACATTTTGCTGTAAGGACTGGGAGGTGTTGGGTTGTCTGCCACACACAAGGGCTGCAAAACCAGAGAGCTTTTGGCACCTTGACATGTTTTTGTAGAGACATCCTGTTGAATGTCAAGAGAGTTGTTTCAGCTCAGCATACCACTAAGAATACAGAAAACCTGTGTGGTTCAGAGCTATTGAGGAGAGAATATTTTGGAGTTATTTGCCAGTCATGTATTTCCAAGGCCCAATGACATTTATCAAATAATTCAGTGAAACTTTATTAACCCAGCTGCTCTGTTAGTGATCTGTGAATTTTTGCTTTCCTCCCCTCCATAGTTTCAACATGCTCTTGCAATTCACATAAGGCTGGAGCAGTGGTGGGACAAAGGGTATTATTAAAACCTAGCGCCAAAAAAAAGTGTATTTTCTCTAATTAAAACAAACTGCACAGTGTTGCTAATGTCCCTGTTCCAACTGAGGTAGGTAATGAGATTTAAAGGAAAAAAAAATTGCCTTCTTGCAAAGATCATCCCCAAATTATGGAATTTGAAACAAAACCTGTCTCATTTTTATTTTAAGGCTCAATTTTCTGTTCTGCATTCCTGCAGACTAAATTAATTTTCCAAGTGTTCAAGATTTATTTTTTGAAAACTGCTTCATTTACAGCAGAAGTGTACAGGTGGTCTGAGTGCTCAAAACACTTTACTCATAAGAGGCTCCTCATGTAGACTGGTCATAGAGTTCATCTGGGGAGCCACCATCTGTGTTAGAAAACAGAGACATTTAAAATAAATCCATTTTCTCTATACATTTTTAGGTGCTGAGGGTTGTATTTTTAAAATATGTATTTCCCAATGTATTTTTAAAATATGTATATTTTGTAAGTTAGTGCAAGGAAATAGTGATGAGTACAGTTCTTTTGGACAGAAATGAGTCTCATAATGCCATGACAGCTTAGTGATCATACATGTATATGCTGTTGTTCCAGATCCCTGATAGTTTGTGGCACTTAAAGAAATAGGTATTTAAGCAGGATTCTTGTTTGACTGTGTTTTCTTGGTTTGGGATTTGCTTGCTTGTGGGCTTTTAAAGCAATTTTTCCATACACATTGACCCAGAATGGGTTTTTCATATTGGGAAGTGCCATAAATCAAGGCCAGACTCATTGAAAAGCTACAAACCTTTTGAAAACCTGGTCATAGAGGATGGCAGGGAAGACAACTTAATATTTGAAACAAATCACTGAGTTTGTGCTTTCTCAAATCAATTCAGTACAGATACTAACACCAGGTTAAATTATACTCAGAGGAAAGGAGGGTTCACTTGGTGCACATACAAAGGCAGGCAGTATAATGTGAGACTTGAAAGATTTGAGGGTTTTGTGAGTGTAATTCATGTTGTAAAGATCCCGAAGCAACATGTTAATAGGAAAGCATGAGTAGAAAAGGAGAAACATGATTTTGAAAGGATGAATGCTATAGAGGAAGTATTGAAGCATCTAACCTTGAATCATTTCAATTGGCCTTGATAGAGTCCTGGAATAAAAATAAAAGAGTGTGCCTTATTTGAGGATCACAGAGCATGGGTTCCATCTCCCCAGAATCTCAGGTGTTTTGCACATTAGCTTCCTGCTTAATTTCTTGCCACAGGTTTGACACAAAAATGAGACCAATCACTAGGTAATTGGGAAGACCTTTCTTGCTGAACTTTTCCTATGTAGTCTTTTGCAAAGATAGCAGAGATCTAAAATCCTTGCTTCTGCAGCTTTTTGTAAGGACTTCTCTATTTCCAGCCATGTCAGTGAGAGGATCCACAAAGCAGCCAACAATGCTCCCAGAAAATAAAGGATAAGCAAATAAAACCAAGGCAAATACTTGATTTACTCTTCTTCACTACCCTCTCAAATAACTGCTTAAATTCAATCTCAGAGGTATACACTGCCTATAAATTCAAGGAATACTTCCTGTAACAGAAAGGAAAACATTGGGCCATACAGAAGAAAATTTAGCAAGCATGTGAGAGAATTGTTTTGCAAACTCTTCCTCTCATTCGATGGAACAAGCAGGATTTATGCTTCTGATAGGCAGTGCCTTAGCTTGTCTCACAAAACAGTCAAGTTATTTATTTTATTTGTTTATTTATTTCTTTAGGAGACTGAGCAGGAATTAATTCATAAAATGTTTGCTCTAGAATCTGTTTGCTGGCTTTTTTTTTAATTATTAGATAAAATGGGTTGTTACACACTATTGCCTTGGTATTTCAATATTTACTAGTGGTGCAGATTTTAAAATCTACAGAATAGTCATAATTCAGGCAATGGTAATGCAAGCCCTGGCAAAACAGTACATTAGTTTATTTCTGAGTAATTTTAATTCACATCTTCAAACTGTAATTACAGTGAACATAGCATTTGGCAGATTGAGCATGTCAGTGCATCAATTCCTTGATGATAAAAAGGTGCAGGTTATAATTACTCTTCTTTCAGTTAAAGCTCTGCTCATCTGGGAGGAAAGAGCTGGGGATTTTCACTGTGCTGTGCAAGTCTTCCCTCTGCTTCACTTTCCCCACTTGAGATGGAGAAGCCTTGGTTTGGTGTGGTTTTGAAAGATGAAACTTCTTCTAGTGTCCTGGATGAAATACATTAATTGTGGAGTGGCACACAAAACAGTTGCAGGATTTTAATTAGTAATGTAGGATTATAAAAGTAAGCATTACCAAATGCATATTAATGCTTTTATCAAATGGAGTAAACGTGTCTTTTTCTTAATGAGCTCTCAGTATAAAGCTAATATGGGAGAAGGAGGTGTCTAGAAAGCATCTTGCTAGGGTGGAGACTAAAAGGTGTGTCACCTTATGGTGTGATAGGTGCTGTGCGATGCCTGTTTTTCTAAAGAATCAGTTCTACATATTAAGAATGGGAAGAAGCATAAAAACATCTGAGAAGTAGAGGAGAGAAATAAATATTCCAGGCAGAGTGGGAATACGTAGCCAGGCCTTGGCTGCTGATGTATGGTTCCACAGAAAGATGTGTATTTCTTCTCATATTCTAGGGAGTGAAAAACCAGTGATCACTGTGTTTCCCATTTTGAGAACCCATGGAGAACCTTCTCCATGGTTTTCCCATGGAAAACCACAAAGTGACCTAAGGAAAGGCACATGTATAGCTTCTCTGCCAAGGCTTTCCTTCTGCCCCTCAGTGCCTCCCCATCTCCCATGCTAAATGCTGCTCTCTCAGAACTGGCACAGGCACCACCACATTTGTAGATTAAATACCTGCTCTTCTTCTCACAGGTGGATTTGCTGAGTTCTCCAGCTCTTTCCCTGGTCTCTGTGAAGGAAAATCCACACTCATCCCTACTTGCATTTCTCAACCCTGCTTACCTGTTTCCAACACTGGCCCAACTAGAATTCTGCCTCATCTCTACCTTGGGTGTCAGAGAGATGTCCTCAACAAGGTGAGCATTCTGGGTGCCATGTGGGTCATTGGAAGGAGTATCTGATCTCCAGGGATCTTCCATCATGGGGCATCATTACAGCTATGAAACAGCAGCACTGAAGGGAGGTAGTACACAAGCCATGGAAAGCTGTGGGAGAAGCAGTGACCACACACCACGTAATTAATCTATGGGTCACATAATATGAAACTTGGGTGTCTTTCTCCTTCATCCTGGGGCAGATGGAATGGTACATTCCTCAGGAACCTATCAATTGAATTATCACATCTGCCATGCCAGCAGGTCAAATGCGTTCCTGTCACAGCTCTGACCCGCTTGTTTTGGCAGGTCTTGGAGGTTGACACAATTATATTCATGGTTACAGCAGGACAAAGGAAGATTGTCTGGTTTTAGTATTTCCTTCAAGTGATAGGAAAAAACAGCATTTAAACACCATGAATTGTATAGTAAGGGATTACTGCAAACAAACCTTTGCACACCTACTGAAATCAGTGGGGTTGTACAAAATGAGCTTTGAGGATTACACTGCATTAAGAAACTTTTACTGTTTCTAAGTAATTTAAATTATTAAAAATTAGTAATTTCTGCTCCTAAAGAATAGCAAAATTTTATATAAAATATAATAAAATAGCAAAGTTATTAAATAATAGCACTAGTACAATGCTGGACTATCAGATATCTACGAGAGATTGTCTCAGATTGCCATGGGTCTCTATTCCTATGTGTATCCACAGATGTTTGCCTCCATGAGAAGCCAGCTCACACTGCTTCCAACCTGCACCTTGGGTCCCTTCAAAGGGAATTTTTATTCCTTTTGCTGCATGTGCCCTCTTGCATCCATGCTCTCAGACAGTCCTATTCATTAGTTGAATCCCCACCAAGCCTTCATAAGCTGGCATTTAAATACATAGACGGGGTAGAGGGAAGGAGTGCTTCACCCTAGAATTTTGCCCTAATTATGTGCAAGGTTTTTTATCCACATACAAACCTTAAGCCAGGAGCTATCATAAGTAGTCCTGTAACTGGATAAAATTTATGTACTTTGACCATTTTCATTTTCCCTTTCTACTACTTTCAGTTTCTTCTACTTTTGCTCCATCCCAGTCTGGCCATTAATAGGCTGTTTTTTGATTTTTCAAATTTTTTTAAAGGGGATTTTTGACCCACAAGCAATCATGTAGAAGGTAACTGTGCTTTAGCAGAAAGCACAAAAATAGAGGATAGTCAGCAGTCATTGCATTTACTTTGCCCTTTTAAATTTTCCTTGTCCTTACTGCCAGGTAGCAAGTCAGCCATTCAGTTATTACTTTTCCTACCACAAAAATAATTATGGTCCCCAGAGAAAAGACAGCAGGAACTAAGTAATTAAAAAAAAACAACAAAAACCCAAACTTCTTTCAGTTGCTAAGGTATTATTTTTTTTTATGTTGTTTGTGTCAGTGTGTCTGCAGTCTTGGTGTCACTTCAGCGTGGGTCAAAGGAAACCCCAGCTGCAGATACTTTAGAATTAGTACAAGAGCCTCAGGAGCTGGCCAGATTTGTACTTCTTCACATGTTCTTGGGACTGAAAATGAAGGATTACTGTGTTTCCTGTGCTCTATGGCAAACCACACAAATTATAGCACACCACCTGTTCAGCTGTTCAGGAAGTTCTTACCACCTGGTGTCATCCCTGATAGTCAGTGTTTTGGAAGTTCTTCCATTGGTGATCTCTTAGATTTCTTACCCATTTTAGGACAAATACAAATCTTTTGGTTTCAAATCTACTAATTTTTTGAACCTTTTCCTCTTTCTTGGGCATGTCACTTGTTGGCTGCACTAAACAAGACCTGAGTGCCAGTGGCTTATCTACTTCTTAGCTTCAGATTCCATGCATTTTACCTCTGGAAAATGCAAAATGGTTTCTGTCTTTAATACCGGAAAATACTAAGAAGCTGTGCGAGCAAATTACAATTTCTACCTCTTGATGTTCCCCCCAGTACCAGCAACTCCCAGTTTCCTGGGTTCATCAGTAGCCACACGCTGGCACATTAGAAACACAAATAATGGATCTCTGCTGCTCTTCCTGCAACATGCTTGGCTTCTGGAAAGCCAGGATCCTGCACAGGGGCTTTGGGGAGAGCAAGGAAGATGACTGACTACATTGATTGCCCAGAAACACGTGGCAAGATATCTGGGAAGTAAAAAACCTTCAAAAGCAGAGGGACAGAAACAAAAATAAAAAAGCAGGGACATGTAGCAAAGTGCTGACTCTGTTAGGACAATCCAGGAGCTTGTAAGTGGCTACATTTGCAGGCTCTAGTTTAATGGCCTTGACTACTTAGGACAGGAAGTCAGCTTTCTGATAAGATTAAAATAGCTCTCTTCTATTCAAATCCAGATTTTAAAAAATTGCTGAAAAATTCTAGTAAGATTCTCCAAACTTAAGATATAGCTGTATACTGACCATATTTTTGCCTTCAAGTGCTGTGAGTTCTCATGATTCCTTCCATTCACTAGACATACCAATTTCTCTGAAATTAAATAATCTCAAAAACATCTGCAAGAAACTCCTAATCAGCACTACAGATCAACCTGGTGAACTAAAGATGTGAATTTTCATCAGGTTTTATCAAGATGAGCTTATAGTTTCAAAATATTTATAAGCCTATCTCCTAGTGCCTGAATAGGGAAATGCTTCTGTTGTTGCAGTACGATCTGTATTCATGACCTTTTCAGAATAGTAGTGCTATTTACCATTAATACCTCTACTGATAATGCTTTATTTAGGAAAGATGTACAGCCACAAATGCTTGATTTCTATCCTTTAGCAAAACTAATGTTTCATTTAGGAAAGTCATAGGAGAATTTTAATATTTTTTTCAGATTTCTTTCTAAATGTTTAATTCTGAAAACATTCTTTTTTTTTTCTTTGCAGTGTTGAAATGCTAAAAACCCCCTAAGAGCTCTAAAAAAAGTTTGCTCATTTTGGGTCTCAGTGTGCTACATTGTGGTTATTTTCCTGTGATAGACTGGTGGCATTGCAAGACAGTATTTATTTTTACAGAAGATCTTCCTTGCTCTTTGTGAAAGAGAGGAAAATTATATACTAACCTATACAGGAATGACAATGTCCTTTCTGAAAGTTAGTGTGACAGAAAGCAATCTGTAGTGCGATTATGGGTCTGAAGGAGCTTCCTACTTATACTTCATGACTTGTGACAGCATTTAAAACATATAACTTTCTGCCTTTCGACTTGCATAACTATTCTTTTCTTCCAGACCTGGATTTTATTTCCTGGAACAAAATAACATTTTAAGGTGCTATTAATTTTCAGGTTAAACAAGTCATAAAATGTAAATAAGCTTACAAAAAGAACATTTAACTTCTTTTCACAGAGTTGTTACTATTAGGATTTCTGAATCTTCCTCCCATCGTAATTCATTTTTTCCTCTTGGGTGCCTTACAATGAAGGCACTGTTATGGTTATTACACTGGAGTATGTCACAGTGGGAATGATTGATTATTCAGTTATGCTTCAGAAGGAAGTATAACTTCTTTTTTTAGCCTCAGTCTAAAAGACAAGTACTAATATTTTGGGGTGGTTTTCTTGGCTTGTAGATTTTGGACTTGGCATCTGCAGCCTTCTTGTTCCATAATCAATCCTGTTGAATAATCAATCCTACCTCGAAAACGTGGTATAACTGTGATGGTTGGACTGTGCAGCCCATTAATGGTTTTGTTTTAAAAGAAATAATAAGGTTTTCTATTCTTCCCAATTCATCACCCCCCCTTAGCTATGCTCTTAACAAACCTGACTGTGGCAGTCCATTTGTTAATGAAACCTTCACCTCCCCCCTTTTCGTACCTGGAAATTCAGGACCCCGCATGTGCTTTGTGGATATTCTAGTTGCTCCTCGCTCTCCTTTGAGCAGTGACAACAGGCAGTGAGCTGTTTGGGGTCAGTATTTCAGCCCAGTGACCTAAAGCCAGTAATTGTTTCCCAGGATTTGCTGCTGAAGAGCTCTGGGATCCTGGAAGCTGGGTCACAGATCCAAAATCCAATGGAGACGTTCTGGACTGGACAGGCAGGTCTGTTTGGGCGCAAGTTGAAGACTCTACCCCTGACCAAGTCTCAAAGGGTAACCCCTAGTTGGCTGGTCAACAGATGCCTAGATAGTGTAATGAAAATCTCCACCAGGATGGCAGGGCTCTTGAGCTGCTGGAATCCAAGCAGGATTATTGAGGATTGATCGAAGGAACAGGGAGGCAGAAATAGGAGCAGAGTAACAACCACACTCAGGGGAGGCAGGCTCCCAGAGCGACCAGGGAAGGAGGGGCCAGAGTATATAACTGGGAAAGGGAAGGAGTGGCTGGGGTACAAAAGATCCAATGGGAAGAGGGTGTAAGGGAGGAGCAGGGATGGGGTGGCATAAACTGGGCCAATGAGGGAAAAGGGAAGGAGTGGTTTACAGAGGGAACCATTGGAAGCAACGAGAACAGGCAACTTTCCAGAACTTGGGGAAATGACAACCCAAACTGACAGGTGATGGGCATGTGCTTATTTGCATTGGGGGGCAGAGGACTCTGGGGAAATGCCTTATCTTAAAGTACTGTAGTTTCCCATGGCATTCCCATACTGTCTTCCCCATGGGCCCATCCCACAGGGTATGTTTGGTATCAGGGTATCCCTAGCACATTTAAGATACCAGGAGTCCAGTTAGTGCCCTGTGCTAGGAATCCCATTCCCACTACCTCTCCCCTCTGGATAATTGCCAATATTCCCATATTTCCGTACAGCACTCCTGCTTTTAGGCATTTCAGCATGTGAGAGTGAAATCCAGGCAAGGAAGATGCAGCAGCAGCAGCTGTGGAAGGCATGTAGGGCTAGAGGGAGCTGGATGCTTCAGCTGGGGGACGTGAAGGAAGGGAGAGGCGCAAACAGGGACATACAGGAATTTGTTGATAAGAAGCTGAGCTATACTGGGAGTCTGACCCAGGAAATCAGCAAGGCAAGAAGCACTAATGCTGAGAACTTACTTTGACAGACACAGCCCTTTTCCTTTCTTTTTTTTTTTTTTTTTTTTGACCATTGCTGAAAATAATATTTTTGATTATTTTCTTTGCAAGGAATCCATCTCCTATTCCCCTTGGATGGGTGTGTTCATGACAATGCATGTCCATTGGTTTAATGTGCCCACACCTCCAGCCTCTGCATGTGCTGATGTAAGGGACTTCAGATAAGAGGTTGGAGGAGCAGTTCATTTTGCTCCAGGCAACAAAAATCAGCTCCCTAGCAGAAATTCATGTAAATTCCGTGTTTACAACCACTACTGGCTGGACTTTGTGCACTTTCCTCTGAAGTGACTGAAGTAGATTCACTTCTCCCCTGCAGCTCTTGCCTCTCACTCAGCATTTAATTTATGCATGTGTGTGTTCATCCCTTCTACATAGGTTGTGCCATGTGTAGGGTACTGGTGCTCAACATCACATGTTAGACTGCTCTGACTGAACAAGATGAAGTTCTGGCTCTTCTGCTAAATAAGCATATCCCTGTTTCTCCTCACTTAAAGATCTCTATGCTTGCAGAAGGAATTTGGAGAAGAGTCAACCATTTGGCTTTGTGACTTTGTATTTTTCTACTTGTAGATCTCCAGTGGAAATCAGCAGTGTAAGAATTCCTTCCTTCTGCCGCTCCTATGGATTGACAAACTTTATTATATATCTGTTATGAAAGAAAAAGGATTAAAACCAGATTTTGGGTTGTTTTGTCTTAGTGTTTATTTTGAGATAACAGTTTCCATAGAAATCTGGCCAAAAGCTCCCCAGTGTTTATGTTCAGTGTAAGTAATGTCCAAGCCTAGTATTGCTTGTCACTTACTGCCAGATCCTCTCTGAACCATGGCAGTTTGATAAGCATTACTCTAACAGGCTAAATTGTTTTTCTGTGTCAAGATGCTTCCTTGGAGGAGACTGGATGGCTTGTGGTGGAGCCATCTCTACTTTTCCAGTACGTCTACATGTTTTTGTACTAAGGTGCCCACTGCATCACAAACTCTTTTGCACAACTCTAAATACCATACATGCATATGGCAAGATATAGAAAAGAGGTGCCTCTCTTTTATCTCAATCATGAAAAGTGACTTACTTAAAATCCCAGTTGACTCTTAAATGTATATTGAGTGTCTTTGCTTGTTCCTGTGACATTTCTCTGAGAGGCAGGAGGCCTAGAGACTGAAAACTGAAATTGTATGTCACAGAGCAGGACTCCTGTAAAATGCCACTCAGTGCTGTGTGGAAATGGTTTAATTCAAGATCTTAATCTCTTTCCTTGACATTTTGAGTTTTGCACATTACCTCAGAAACAAGAAACTCCTGGACTTCAGAGGTGACTGCAGGAGGCATCCATTTAATTTCCTATTTCCCACCAGTATCTGTGATACTGGGGCAATTTCAGTCCTAGATATGTGATCTGGAAAACACATATTCAGGTCAGCAAACTGCATGTGGGAAATGTTTGTTGTCAGCTTGCGTGCTGAGATTCTAAACTAAAGTAGCAAAAAGTTCATCCTCTTGGAAGTGATGCTTCAGAGTAGCAGAAGGTATTCTACCATTACTTTTAACTTTGTTTATATGGGATTTGCAGGCCATATGTTATTTGGACACACTAGATGTCTCATTACAAGTTGTTAAAATAATTCAAAGCTGAGAAGTTGTCTTTTTCCTAGAAGAATGTCCCTTACACAGCTAGAGCAATTCCAACACAAATTTCAGTTTGGTCTTTAGCTTTGTAATGTGCCAAAGGTACCATTTGACTTTTCTAGGCTTAATCTTTCTCTCTTTCCTAGGAGCTGATGCAGCAGAATGACATTGGCTACGTCCTGAATGCCAGCAATACTTGTCCAAAGCCTGATTTTATTCCAGAATCCCATTTCCTCAGAGTGCCTGTGAATGACAGCTTTTGTGAGAAAATTTTGCCTTGGTTGGATAAATCAGTTGATTTTATAGGTGAGTAGAAAATGTTAATTCTTTCTCTCAAACAGTATTTGGGCTTCTCTGTGTGTCTGCTGTGCTGTTTTGGCTGGAGAAGCCTCAAGTTCTTTCAGGGTAGTGTGAAAATACCCTCAGGATCTATGGACATGATCATCATCACTTCATAAGCACAGGAACAAAAAGTGGGGAGATTCTGCCACCGCATGTTCCTGCATTACAGAACAAAGACATTTCAGAGCTGCTTTCAGGCAGCCTTGTAGATGCCTGATGTATGTCTGTAGAGAGTGGATTAGAAATTTGGACATACAACTTCTGCCTTTACCTTTGGGAAGTGAACTGGCCATATCTGAAGTAGCCAAATCATTCCATTCTGAATGCTTTTTACTTGTAGATAAAATTAGAAACAATCACCTTTCCCAGACATCTAAGTACAGCTGTTTATGTGCACATTAAAATGAGCTATGCTGTGACTGCAGGATATTTCCTGTGTGTAGTCATGCTTTTTCTATACTCAATGCTTACTACACAGTGCTAGAGGAAATGAGTGAGTTTTGTTTCAAACTTCCATGAGATTTGCAATTAGCAGTTCAATTGGAAGCTTTGAATAATTTGCAATAACACTGCTTTCTTTAAAAACTTTTTATCCTGGTATGATGCTGCTGAGTTTGACAGTTGCCAATTTCTTTTGCCATGTAGAAAAAGCAAAAGCATCCAATGGCTGTGTGTTGGTGCACTGTTTAGCTGGGATATCTCGCTCTGCCACAATTGCCATTGCATACATCATGAAAAGAATGGATATGTCCTTGGATGAAGCTTACAGGTAGGGACAAATCTTTTCTTCCTAACTCTTGTGCCCATTGCCCTGTTTTTAGGATGGATAATAAAAGGTTCTATGACCAAGTGTAGAAGCAAACATTTTATCTGATAGTTCACTGGCTACATTTGTTTTAAGCATAGGTTTCCTCCAGAAACAAATTAATGCTATTGAATAGATATCACACAGCTAATATTAATTGCCCACTTCAGGATGATCTTTGATCTAAGCAGGCAAATACATGGAATGTAAACTGCCTATTCAATATATGTGTCTCAACCTGCTTCTGGCGAGGATGGGGTTAATTTCTGCAGTGGCCAGGACCCGGAGGTTATTCTGTGCCACCTCCTGTCACTGCTGGGAGCAGGGGAAGGGTCCCTTCTGAGGCTGGGTCAGGTGATCTGGGGTTTCCACATGGTGTGAATCATTTGCCTCTTTCTCACACCCTCTGTCATTACTATGGTGCTGTTACTGTTCATTTTCTAATTTCATCACTGTTTTCAGTAAATTGTTCTTATGTCAGCCTATGTGCCTCCAATTCCCCTCTCCATCCTGCTAAAGAGGAGAAGTGTTGGGAGTGTTTTGGTGGGAGCATCACTCCTGAACCACAGCTGTTGTGTACAAACACACACTTGTAACAGCATCCTGTGAGCCACAGGAACAGCAGAATGGTCGGGGTTGAGGAGAGAACTGAGGGTATTTAGAGCCACACTTAGGACAAATGCTGGGCTGGATCTGTCTCCTGCAGTTTGGTAGTTCTCACTAAGAACTGCCTGAAAGTGAAATGCCCAGGAATGGAGAAAGCTTCTTTGTTCCTCTTGAAATCAACCAAAAATCATGTGAGAAAGCATTTTGAAGTATAACTTCATTGGGCATTTGGTAATATTTGTGGAGACCCCCTTCCTTTTCCTCCTTTACAGATAATATTTTTTCTCTACTTGGATTGTGAACACTTTCCTACCCACCAGATGTCTTGGTTAACTTCTGTATTTACTTTAAACCAACTGCTTTGTTGTGTTGTACAGAAAATGATGATTCTCTTTTTGATGGGCTCCCTGGCACTGAAGTGGTATGTGGAATAAATAAATAGACTCCACAAGCTGGGGTAGTTATGAAGTGGGTATGTATTGCCAGCGCCTGGCACAAGTGTGATATCTCTCCAAAAACTTGTGCCCCGAGCCTCAGTCTGACCCACACTTTCATTCAGAAAGGCATTCCCTATGCAGTACATTACACAACTTTTCTGTGCATATTCAACCCCTGGCCCCCCCGTCCTCACCTCTCATGCTAAATAGGTCCACGCCCTTCTGGGCACGTGTGGTTTGCCGTGGGTGGTCTTGCAGGGGTCTCAGGTGGTCTCTTGAGGCTGAAGATTTTGGTCTTCCTCATGGCTGAACTTTTGAACTCTTTCTCTCTTCTCGAGTTTTTGGTCCTTCGTGCTTATCTGAGTACATCTGTCAGTCTTGATAGGCTTGGGGACAGGAAAGCTTCTTTATCTGGGTTCTTTGCATTCTGAGGCAAAGAACCCAGATAAGCTTCAGATACGCTTCAGAAATTTGCATTTTCCCTTTTGTACTTATGGCAAGGGTTTCTTAAGTAAATGGTTATAATTCAACACATAACTCTACAAACTAAAATATAAATGCTTAATTCATTTTGTTAACTTAAGTGAATTCCAAAATCCTCTATTTGAGCACAGCAAGTGCATCACTGTAAGGAGTTATGCAGAACCAGTCTGAGTAATTGCCCTGGAGCAGGGGCAGAGGAGCCCCTTTGGAATCACCTTTGTGTGATTCCAAACCACCATCCCTAAAACAGGGATGAGGACAGAGAGATGAACACTGGATACTGCCATGTGGAGCATGATTTCCAAAGAAACGTTTATTTTTAAGTGTTTGAATGCTGTTATGTGTGCAGTGAAAAAAACTGCATGTAAGAGGTCCCTGTGTTACAGCTCTCTCCTGCTGTGTTTGGATACATTTCCTTACTAGAGCCTGCTTGTAGCTTGGTGTTGTGCAGGAATTTCAGCATGGAACAGGTTTGGTTAAGAAGTTAAAGCTCGTTTTTTCAGGTAGATAACAGGCATGAATTACAGTCGATGTGGATAGATACTGTGCAAGGTGTGAGCTCAGTGAAAATATCTGCCTGATCTCAGGCTGTAGTGGCTAAGGGCAGAGCTGTAGAGAACTAAACACTGCTCAAATACACACACTTCAAGGAACTTCTTCAGGGAGCTTCAAATTTCTCCATGAAATTCTAGTTTGTATCTTAATCAAAAGCATGAACAGAGTGTGAACGATTAATCCCACTAAGTCTTTTTCTCTTAGGAGTGAGCAACTGCTGTGAAATTTAGATAATATTTTGTCATATTTCCTTTGATATGGCTCAGGGAGAATCATCTGCAGAACATTTCACTCATTGGTTTGGGATCTCTTGTTGGCCAAGCTTAAAAGGAAAATACTTTTCTTTGAATTAGTGGAAGTCATTAGATAAAATGTTTGTCTGACACTATTACAAAAATTTAAAAGGTGATAATATTACTTGAAACCAAAGTCAAAGAAAGAAACTTTTAAAATCTTTTATATAATGGACTATTTAACAGAAATAAACGTAAGAATTAAACATTATATATGTTTTCCAATTGGAAAAAAATAATCCATATTTTGAGATGAAAAAGCTTGCAAAGCTTTAAAACTTGTCAGGGGATCTAGCATGCTTTTCCTACTCTAGTCATTTTTAAAAATTCTAGTTTTAAATCTGGGACTGCCCAGTATTTTGGAGAAAGAGGAGAAACTGGAGATGAGGAGAAAGTGGGAAGAGCAGAGTGTTGGGCAGGCTACCACAACAAAGGCAGAAGGACCTTCCTTCAATAACTAACACAAGTATAACAACTTTGACTGGAAAAAAAAATGAACAAAGACTGTGAATTCCTGGGAGAAAATTGCTAAAATCCTTCACATCAAATGCAAAGAGAACAAACTACAGAATTTCTCCTGAGGAGACTCACTAGATTTCTCCATCTGCCAGTGCTACACTTCTTGGTGGAAGTTTCCACTATCAGCTTGTGCAATCTGAGATTCCAGGTCATAGTGTCAGCTTGACTACTCCTAGGATTGTTTGTTCTCTGGCAAATTTTATAAAACAGTAATAAAAAATGCAAGTTTTGACATTTTTCATGTGCTAGCATGTACACACATACACAACTACACCTCTCCATTTTTCTCACACAGCTTTTCATGACTGCACACTCATCTTCCGTACACTTCCCCAGACAGGTTTTATTTTTAATAGTATTTACTTTTCCCAGTGACACATTATATGTGTGTTTGTACTATATTTAGCTCCTCAAGGTTTCTTTCCTTGTTAATGCTCTTGTCATTTGGTTAAGCATAGTTCCAGGAGTTTCTTAAAAAAACCACACAACCAGAACTGGAGGAGGAGGGATTTGGGCACCTCTGTTTTGCAGCCTGTTAAAAGCAAAGTACTTAATTATCTGTATTGCAAATCAGACAGATAGGAAATAAGTATTTATATTTAACTTTGAAATAAATAATAGAAATAATGTGATACAAGTCTTTTGTACATTTAGCATCCTGGTTCAGCAAAACATTTTCCCTACCCACTTGCACTGCATGTGTGGATTTGCAATCCTGTGCCAGCCAGGCTGCTTCCTACAGCACCCAAAAATACCCAAAATAGGTGAACTCTTCCAGGGATTTGGCAATTTTGTTTCCCTGTACTGCTGAAACCCTGCAGAGCTTGAGAGAGGGTTTTTGTTTTAATGCTGCATTTGCATCTTTCTGGTTTTGGTCACCCCATCAGTGGTCAATTATAGTGTGGGGCAGAAATCACTGGCATTTGCTGGACAAGGTCAGAATGTACTGGGGTCTTGCCTGTACCCCAAACAGTGTAGGCAGTGCAGTAGTGACATGAGAGAGGTGACAGAACATGTGATGTCACTGGAATGGTGGGGGAGCTGTCCACTCTCTGTAGCACATGGGAAGTGGTCTCTTGGCTAAAGCTCAAGTGATGTTCATGCAAAACTCCAGTTCTTTACTCTGGTCAGAAACCAAGGCAGCAAAGATCCCAGTGATGAAGTAAATACAGAAAATTATTCACTTGAATCACTTGTGGACATTGTGAAGAGTTAAAATGTTTATTTCCCCACACAATTCTTAGCCACCTTTAAACTATAGAGACAACTGAGAGCATGCAGCAAGTATAATTTTGCTTTAAACTGCCTTTTTAAAACTCCATCCTTGAATTACTTATGCTTGATTGAACCTTAGTCCCAGTTAAGAATAGGCTGTAGACATTCATAACGTTCAGTATAGGGCTATCTTATAACTGAGCAGCAGACTCTTGAATTAGTTCTCCCTTTGTTTGTCCCCTTACCAGGTTTGTGAAAGAAAAAAGGCCAACCATTTCTCCCAACTTCAACTTCCTGGGCCAGCTTTTGGACTTCGAGAAGAAGCTCAAGAACCAGAGCGGTCAGCCTGGCCACATCAGCAAGCTGAAACTCCTGCACTTGGAGAAGAGCAGCGAGCAGGCACAGGTGCTGGAGGGAGGGCAGAGCAGCCTCTCCCCCAGCCAGCTCTGCCTCTCCGCCGCCTCGGAGCTGCTGGAGACCAAGCCCGCAGCGGGCGGGCACCCGGCCCCGCTGGAGGACAGCCCGCTGGTGCAGGCCATCAACGGGCTGCACGTCTCCCTGGACAAGGTGGAAGACAGCAACCGGCTGAAGCGCTCCTTTTCCTTGGATATCAAATCCGTGTCCTACTCAGCGAGCAGCAGCTGCGTGACCGCATCGGTGCAGGGCTTCGCCTCCGCTGAGGACACGCGGGAGTACTACAAACACGCGGCTGCCCTGGAGGGTAGCGGCAAGCTGTGCCAGTTCTCCCCCGTGCAGGAGGTGTCGGAGCAGAGCCCAGGGAGCAGCCCCGACAAGGAGGAGGCGGCCCGGCCCCGGGAGGCCCCGGGCCCGTGGCCGCTGGACAGCCCGGCCTCACGGCACGCGGCCCGGGCGGGCGGCAGCGCGGCCGCATCTCGGGCCCTGCTGTACCCCCTTCACCGCAGCGGCAGCGTGGAGGACACCTACAGAACGAACTTCGTGTTCGGGCTCTCCACCAGCCAGCAGCACCTGGCCAAGTCCGCCACGGGGCTGGGCCTCAAGGGCTGGCACTCGGACATCCTGGCCCCCCCGCAGCCCTCGTCCCTCACCAACAGCTGGTATTTCGCCGCCGAGTCCTCGCATTTCTACTCGGCCTCGGCAATGTTTGGGGGCAGCCCCGCCTTCCCCGCCTACAGCTGCGGGCAGCTGCCCTCGGGCTGCGAGCAGCCCAGCGCCGTGCGCCGCCGGGCCCGCCAGGCTGACCGCGGCGACTCCCGGCGCAGCTGGCACGAGGAGAGCTCCTTCGAGAAGCAGTTCAAGCGCAGGAGCTGCCAGATGGAGTTTGGGGAGAGCATCTTGTCGGACAACAGATCCAGAGAGGAACTAGGCAAAGTGGGCAGTCAGTCAAGTTTTTCAGGCAGCATGGAAATCATTGAAGTGTCCTGAGGGACAGAGGCTTGTGTGACTGTGGCAGAGCTGCTCCCCCAGTGAGTGAGAGGTCCCTGTAAATCTGAAACTTTGGGTAAAAAGGTGGGTGGAGGGAAGAAACAGAGGCTTTGCTTTGAACCAGGTGAAGGGAGGTACTGCAGGGAAGTGACCACGATCTCTGCGCAAGGAGACCAAGGTTGCTGCTGGGCTTTTCTCGTCCATTCTCTGGGAGAAGGGTAGAACATTTCACAGACCTTTCTCTGTCAGAGGAAGCAATTCTGTGCAATGGATTGCCCATCCTTTCAGTGGCTTTTAAAGGAAGCTCTCTTGGTGTCAAACCCTTTCTCTGGTTCCACTGAACCACGCTCCTACCTATCAGAACTAGTTTTGTTCTTCCCTCCCCATGCCTCACACATTCACCAGTGCACCTTAGCCCTGACACTGAGCCAACCTCTGGAGGGAGACCTTTTTCCTGTAAGAAAAGGAGACTGGGGGTGATTCCAAAGGCCATAGGGACCGGTTACAGCAAGGCTGGTCTGAACACACCCTTCAGACAAATGTAAATACCGGTGTAACTATTGTTCTAATGAATAGGCTTTAGGTGATTTGCTAGAGAGCTGCTTCAGAGAAAAAAAAAACCAGTACCTCAAAAACACATAAAATCTATGGCTGCCACATGCTGGTAGTGAGTTCATAAACAATGTGAACAAGTAATGACTGGCCACGTTTAATTTTTTTTTTAAAGCTGTCCACGCACAAGTTTTAGTTGGCTCAGCAGCAATTCCTAAAAGAAGATGAATGAACCATATTTAGGACTGTTTCCCCTAGTCTTTTGATAAAGTATTTGTATTTTTGATATTAAGCTGACTTCTGGGAGAGGGGTGGCTGCTTTGGCTTCTAAGTTATAAAGGAGTGGTTGATACCTAGAGCTACATGCAAGAGAAGTGGCTGGTATGAGTGGCCACAACACACTTTTATTGCCAATTAACAATTGCTGAAAAACAATTCAAATGTTTGGGTTTTTTTTAATGTTAAAACATGAGCTGGGGCAGGCTTTTGTCCTTAACTGAGCGGTTCCAAGTGTAACTGCAGATGCTTAAGGTTCTACCGCATTCTTGCCCTCTGCACCCCAGGGCAGACACCTCCATCTCAACGAGGTGTCACAGCCCTGGTTTCACAGGAGACGAGGCACAGCCCTTCTCATGTTTTTGACAATGACCCAGCTGCTTCCCCTCCCACCTTGGCTGCTGCTCACCTTGGGCTACATGTGCACATTGCCAGAGGTTTATGGTGAGCAAGGGATGGTACCAGAGCCACTGTGTAAAGCTGCATCCTTCCTGCCCCCAGGGCCTTCCCCAGCACCCCGCAGAACATGTTGAGAGAAAACTATTTTTTTGTCCCATTTCAGTGCAGGCAGCTGAAAACTGTAGTAACAAATAATTAACCCTGGCCAACAGCTTTAAAAAAAAAAAAATTGTTAGCAGCAAACTGAAGCCCTAATTCAAGTCAGCTTGGGTTATGTTTGGGTTTTTTTACTGTAAGTTTAGCTAGTTTGTAACTCAAATCTCAGGTTTTACTATATTGAAAAGTGGAGAAGATTTTTGTCATTGTTTTGTTTAGTGGCTAGGATGTGACTTTAATTTCCTACAATAGACCATTGAATATAGCACTGAAAGCTACAGCATTGATTAACTTGATCCTAAAAAGTGCAAAAGGCACAGAGAAAGGAGACACTAGGAGTCATCGAGCCCAGAGGCTCTTTGTGCTGCGTGTACAAGTGTCGCTGTGCTCTCTTTATGGTCCTCTTGCCCTCAAGCACCGTGGGCAGCGGGGGCCACCTCTCCTGGCCACAGCGGGCAGGGTCAGTGACCCGTGGGTTGACGACCACCAGAAACAAAAGAGGCGACAAGTGACTTTGGCAGAAGCGAGGGGGTGTCCTCAAGGACGCACCCTAATCCAAGTTTATTGGGGACACACGCGGCAGCCACCTCAGCTCGGAGGGAAGGAGCGCCCGAAAGGCGAGGAGCACTCGGTGCAGGGGATTATAACAGGGGTGGAAACCAGGGGTGGGGGAAGCCACCATCCAATGGGAGAACACGGGGGAATGGCAACCAGGGGAACAGGCAGAGGGATTGTCCATTGGGGTATGGGGGAAGGAGGGAACCCCGGCGACCAGCCTGTCACTCGAGGCGCTGGATGGAAGATTCTAGATGGAGAGGAGGGGCCTCGGAGTGAGGCCAGGGCAGGGTCCGGGAATGATCTTAACACAGGTTTTCCATTTAGGGGGAGGGAGGGAGGATTGACAGGTGGAGAGGGAGGAGGAGGAGGAGGGAGAACGGACCAGTTTACAAAATCAGTGCGGGGAGGAATTAACCATAACCTGGGGGAAACCCTAAACACAACCCAACATACAAGAGACTGTACAAAGGGCCTGGGCAAGGGAGAGGGCTGACATCAGGCTGACATCACCCTGGACACTGTGTCACATGCTGGCTGTTCATTCAATGTGCTGCCACTTGTCTCTTTACATCTCCAGTGGAAGTGACTCCATCACAACTATTTTTAGCTGCGTGTGTATTTGCCTATGTTAGCAGTTGAACAGGGCTCCTCTCAGCCACAATTCAGGAAAAGCCCATGGCTGTGATTTAAACCAGTTAATGGCAGTTAACATGTATAAATCCCTAGAGGCAGAAACAGATTCTCCCTGTTTTGTGCACCTTCAGATATGTGTGTTCTCCCCTTCTTTGTATGTTTGGGGTTGGTTTGGTTGATTGCCTTTTGAAGAACTGAAATCTGGTCTTGTGGCTCCTCGTGATTCCCAGTGTGTTCTGGATGAATCCAAGGTGTAGGCTCAGTACTTATAGGGGGCAGGTTCCCATAGGAGGAAGCCTTAACCCCATGTGCTGCACAGGATGGTGGCCTGGCTCATACCTGAACTGGAGTCCTGTCCCTGAACAATTGTGGAAATGGTTTGCAGAAGTCTGAAAAGCAAAGTGGAGGATGTGACAGGGAAAAATGTGTACATATTCAATATGAATATAACGTATGGCATTTGGTGTGTGGCATACTTGGCATGTTTGGTGTATGGTGAGCTGGTGAAATGGTTCAGAGAGATGTGAGTTTCTCATTTTGTTGTGTCATGAACATTACCTGTATGTTATGGAGAAATAAAATCAGAAATGGTACCCGTTTATACAGAAGGCTGAGTAAGGAGTTGTTGAGTGTTTTACCTGCAGCAGGACCTGCTCCCCCCAGCAGCCAGGAGAGCAGGGACCTTGTCCTTTATGGGACAACCCCTTCCCTGCAGGTCTGTTCATGAATGACAGGGCTGGAGCAGCTTTAGACCACTTCTCACAAGCAGTGGTGATTTTAAAGCACCAGTAACCATTTAGGGTTCTTACCTGTCCCTGATTACCCCCCATTCTTCTGCTCCATTGATGAGCAGCAATGGCACTTGTCTGCATTAACACCTTCCACTGTCTAATCCAGGTGTGAATAACCTGTTCCTCAGGCAGCTGGGGTGGTCTTGGTGAAGCAAGTATTTAAAATTGTTGAAGCTACCCAGAACGAACCCCATGCTTTTTTATTGCCTCCCTTCCATGCTACTTATTTGAAGAATAATTTAATTACTCATTTAAATACTTGTTTTGACTGATACTCTCAATCACTCTCAAAATAATTCAGAGCAAGTTCTGCTCACTGAGATTGGAGCACACCCCCCACTGCTGCTTCAGAGAATGGTATACACATATACAGCATAATTACGATTAAAGAGGGCTGCCATAGTAATATTCTTAGGAGAAAGCTGCGAGTTTATGTAACAACATCTTCAAACTCAGGTGCAGTAACAGCCTTTTGAGAATTTCAAAGCACAGTCCCAGAAAGGGAAATGCAAAATCTTCAGCCTCTCTAAAAGAAACCGAACCATCAGTCAGAGCACAAGGAATAACCTGTGTGAGTTTCTGTGCTTACTTTCTACAAATAAGATGTAGCAGCTCCTAGAGAATAAAACAGGAACCATGCAAATTCAATAGCATCATCAGCTGCTTAGCCTACACAACAGGTTGACATGACAATCTTCTATGATTTAGCTGCTCACCCCACTCTAAAGTCCACTTCTGATTGCAGTAGCTCTGTTCCCTCAAATTCTGTTTTTTGAAGCATTCACTTCAGCTTTCACCACTCCTCCTGCCTGCTTTGCAGGACTTGCTCTGCTCCTGCTCCCTCCATCCCTGGCCCTACCACCAG
This sequence comes from Chloebia gouldiae, assembly GCA_003676055.1. NCBI lineage: Eukaryota > Metazoa > Chordata > Aves > Passeriformes > Passeridae > Chloebia > Chloebia gouldiae. The sequence continues at coordinate 7,849,059 of QUSF01000021.1, forward strand.
CCAGCTCTGGGAAAGACACCGTTTAACTCCACCTCCAGTAAAAACCCAAGGGGCAACTGAAATCTGCCTCATGCATGTCACCAACACCTAATTTTAATTTCACTGCCTGGCATTACTGGGAAGAGGTCCCCAAGGTCACTGGGCTCCTGACCATCACAGTGACATTCCTAAAATGAAGTTAACTGAAAACAGCAAACCTCCTCCCAGCAGGAATCAGATAGCCCTGCTTTTGAGGGGGCTGGGGAGGAAGAGTGTAGAAATGTGGTAATCAGGTGAACTAACTGTATTTACTAACTGTATTTATCAGCTAGGTGCTCAGTATGCTGTGATTCACAGCATAAGTTACAAACTGACTTCTACCAGAAAGTGTGGGCATGAAAAGCCCAGAACAAAGGGGACAGCACTAGGGTCCTAATAAGACTATTCCTTTTAAAATCCAAAATCACTGCAATTCAACCAAACTTACCTAGCCAGACATCTTAATTAGCCAGCCATACACCTAACTAGTCTGTATTTGTTATTAATCTGTGATAAAAGCAGTTATTCTAGCACTTTTAGACAGTAATATACACAATGTCACAATTACATTATACACACAAACCCACAATTGAGAATTCAGGTAGAACGGTGTTCCTAATACATCAGCTTTACCTGGCAACAGCACTTGCCCTTTGAACGCTGCCTGCAAAGAACTTCTTGGCCCACAGGTCCAAGTGGTTGCTCTGAGGCAAACTGAAGTGTTTCTGCAGTAAAGCCTTGAGCTAATTCTGCACTTCCAAGAATATTAAAGAGTCACCATAAATAGAAAAGGAAAGGGAGCTATTTCTTGCCTTCTGCAACACCCACACCTCTGGGAAGGGGCTGCTTTCCTGGCATGTAAAATGCTGCCAAACACTTCTGGAGAGCTGTCCTGCTGCAAGGGATTGGTCACTTTGAGGAGTGGATTTCAGCTGCTGTTTCCAGGGACCCTCGCCATACTCCATTGCTGTACAAAGCGGAAGTGTGACACTACAGGCCATTGCCTGAGGCTGGGGCATCAGGCCATTAAAAAAAAAAAGGCAAAAACAAAACAGCAAAACAGAAGCAAAATAAAAAGAACTCCTGTAAATCTCTCTCTTTCTTTATTCAGTATCACCAGTGCAGGTGAGAGTTCATCACCACTTTCACTTTCCCAAGCATTGCTGCTCACATCTACTATTCAAACTGGACACAGTGCCAACCAGAACTGGGACAGCATAGGGGGAAAAAAACAGCCAGCATTTATTTTCATTATAGGGATATTTTCCTCTCAATCCCATGGCAGAGGCAGCCCCAGGGCAGCTGAAATCAGCCAATTCCATGTCACAGAGTGGTTGCAAAGTAAAGCTGAGAGATGCCTGCACTGCCCAGACACCATGGTGGGAAGTGGGAATGAAGAATGACCAATAAGACAATTGGAGAAACAACACACTTGGAAAAGAGCCACACCAGAAGTTTTAATGCTAGAGCTGTGGAACATGGAGCATGTATGAAGCTGAACAGGGTAACCACCCACAAACCATGGAGTGCTCAGCCACAAGGCTGGCAATCAAAATACCTTCTGTCAGCTTGGGAACAGGAGGGATGTTACAGCAGTACCTTGGGAAACTATTGACACACAGTCTGAGAGAGGGGCTGACTCATGCAACCAATGGGCCTGTGAAAATATGTATTTCTACTCTTTGTGTAAAAGCTTGAAGGAGGGGAAAACACACTTTAAAATATTTAAGGATATTTAAATATATTTAATTTAAAATACATCTATTTAAAAAATAAAGCAACAACAAAAATTCTTTTCTCTCCCCTTCAGCAGATCTTCACAGAAATTGCCCTGTAGGTAGGCTGGCACTTTAGCACCCTGTCAATACATACAGTGACAAAAACAACAGAAACAACAAAGCATACCCGCTCTGCATGGGCAGCACAGTGACCAGTGTGAGATACAATGAGCACCAGTGGCTGCACAACAAGGGAGTTGCAACAGCAGAATCAAGGGAAAGGCCAGAGCAGCTCAGGGCAGAGGGGAACCAGAGCTCCAGGAACTCATCCTGCTCCCCAGCTTTTCACAAGATCATGTATCAAGAAGCTTAGCCTGTACTCAAACCACACACCACCAGAAAGCAGAAAAGGGCAGCAGTGTCTGGTTTCAGGGGAGCACACCAGATTATTCACTGTTCATAGCACTACATTTGTGGTAGAAGTAACAGCTGGTACATTCACCAAAGATAACCGAATCCTCCTCCAAGAGTGTTTGGCTTGGAAAAGAAAATTCATGTGCAGCAGGGTGATTCCAGTCACATCTCCAAGCTCCTGCTAAACAGCGTGGGAGGAAAGCATCAGTCTTACCTTACACTTGCATCTTAGCTGAAGCTGAAAGCAGCATGTGGAGCAAAGTCAACAAAAAGCAGCCAAGCAACAAACAGCAGCTCAAGAAGATGTGGCAGGACACAGCTCCCCCTCTGCAAGAAGGCCAGAGACTTACAGTTCCTGAAGGCAGTGGCAATATTTTAAATAAAACTGTAAACCATCATTCAAGGGCATTTAGAGGGTGCATGTTCTTACAGTACCTGTATGAGAGACTATCACCTGTGGAATGAAGATGATGACATGTGAGCATTGGAAAAGGTTGGCCTCCACATTTCAGCTCTAATTTCTTTCTAGTTCAGTTACCATGCCTTCCACAACCTGCCCTTGCTCCTTCAAGAAGCTCAGTCTGTGAGGCCCAGAAGCACAGCCACAAGTTTAAAGACCGGTGTTCCTAGTTACAAAGGTTTTCTCCTACTCTCAGCCCAGTGCCTTGGTGATTTCTGGCAAATGAGGAAAGAACTGATTTGCAGCCTTCAGCTGGGAATACTATTCCTTTGCCCTCATTAGCACTGCAGGGAGCAATGCTTTGATTTGATACTTAATGGCCTGAGGCCAAATGTCTACAAGCTTCAGAGAAGTATCTTACAGGAGAGAGCATCTGCCTTGACATCCAGTATCGGGATCTTCCCACTGGCACAGGTTTCCAGCACACCAGGGTGTGGCACACTCATGATCCCGTCTGGCAGACAGCTGAATGTCGCACATTTTAAACATCCAGACACCATCATCTAGACAAAGAGGACAAAAATGGCTGCAGCCACTATTTAAAGCAGCTCAATATTCTTGTGTCTGATGGTGGGAGGCAGAGACACATTCCATGATGGAAATGAGGACCCACAAGGGCATGGCCATGACAAGCAGCTTTTCCTGGGTTAAGTCTCATGTAAGTTTTTAACAATCCAAGTGTAAAACATGGCAGAAAGCTTGAACAAGGATGGAATTCTGATGTTTTATGCTGGGCAACACACAGCATATGCCTATGTATGTACAACTCTGTAAAAACTTCTGGAGTGGGAGCAGCAGGCAAGGAGACCTGCTGCCTTTGCTAAAAACCCTCCTGCTGCATTCCCTGCCCTCCCTGAAGCAGTCAGTCCCACTTCCCAGGGCATCAGTCCAGGTGTCTTAATTTCTACAGGAGTCTGCATCTAGGCAGTGTTCAGCAGGCCCTGGGATCCAACCACCACCATGGTTCAGGTGCACATCTAAGTTGGCTTCAGTCTGCATGATAAAAATTCATATTACGTGACCTTTGGGAATGCAACAAGAGAACAGCCTGTTGCTTCCTGCAACCAGACAACAATTATTACAATCAAAAACCTACTGCATTCTTATTTCCAAATGCTGAGAGACAACCTTTTGCTTAATAAATGCTCTTAAGTACTAAGACATATTGAAGCAAGTTGCCTGTGGCAAATGACCCTACCTTGTGCTGTACTGGAAGCTGGGTTGTCCCTGACTGTCCTCACTGCTGGAACTGCACTCCTGACACACAACAACCGTTGTGGTTCATGGGCTCTTCAGTCTAGGCTTACCTGGCAGGAAGCAAGAACATCCTGTCGCCTTTGGAGCAGGTGGCTGAGAAGGGCCCCATGGCTTCAGCTGTTCAGCAGCATACCACCACCACCTCCTGGCACAAGGGCAGCTAAACCAACACAAAGAGCCAAAGGACTTCTCAAGTCTCTCCCCTCCACCCTCATGCACTTGAAGAAGCAGCTACACCCCACTGGTGAAAAAGACAGCACCAAGGTAACTCGAATGTCCAAAGACATCCTGTGTCCAACTTTGAGATGCAAAGTGAGCAGGTTGGTACCGGTGCCTGTCAGAGGGACACAAAATGCCACCAGCTGGGGCATGGGGGCATTCTCAGGGCAAGGAGGAGAGGAACACTAAGCTTTGCTTTACATTAACAGACATACATATCTAGAACAGTTACTTCTTTACAGCCTCATAAATTAGTGAGCCCATAGAAACAGGAGCCTCAAGGACATGCCAAAACCCTGCCATGCAAACCACGTTAATTATGATAACGGCCAGATTTTAGTAAGCCAGTTCCTGGCTCCCACACTTTCACCTATAAAACACATATTTCCAAGGCCAGGGGATCTCAGAAATACCTTCCAGTCATCTAATTGTCTAAACCCCAATGGCACAAAAAACATGTTAGAGGGTTCGTCACACCCCATATCCCTTTCAATTTTTTTAGTAAAAAAATAAATCAGATGAAAGGAAATTCCTCCTCTGTAAACCACTAGTCACAGCAATGAAACAAATGCATCTGCACAGGCGGTATAGTGGCAGAGGAGACAGGAGGGCAAGAGGAGGGAGTTGAGAGAATGGTAAATCATCTCCTCCGGGGAGCTCCTGGATTCCTGGCTTTGTGGCTCCAGCAGCTCACGCTGCTCTCCCTGCGGTGCCCTAGCAGAGAGTCCGGCAGCAGCGCTGCCCGCTCCCAACATCTGCCAATAGAGCCTGCTGGAAGCGCTTCTGTGCTGAACGTGGAGTGTGGAAGGTAACGGGGGGAGCCGCCGGAGTGCTACGACCTCAGCTCCCGGTCAGGTTTCATGGAGAAGGGCTCCAGCTGCTCCCCCTCCGGCAGGAGGCTGTTCAGCCGCTCCATCAGCGGCACCGTCTGGTCGATGCCCATCTGGATTCGGCGCAGGATGGCAGACATCTCGTTGACCTTCTGGATCTGCTCTGCATACTTGGCGTACTTCTTCTGGCGCTCCTGCATGAGGCTGTAAAGAGTTTCCACAGAGAGGTCCATCTGTGTAAAAACAACAAGCACAGCAAGGCTCATTAGGCCAACTGTTGCCACAGACCTTTCAGCACACTGTCCTTCCCAAAAGCAACCACCTTGGATGCTCCACTAACAGGAGGTAACAGACAGGTACAGAGGAACTCCTTGGAAGAAACATAACCAGTCTGTCATGGAATGGGATGATTAATAGTTGTATAACAGGGAAGACATATGATGACCTCAGTTCTCCACCCGAATACCTAAATATCTGATCAGAAAATTCTTCATTTGCAAGACTGCAAACCAACAGGCACTGCCAGGGTTTTCCCAATAAACTAACATCCTCCTAGTTATCAAACCCATGGCCTCTGCCTACACCTGAACTATATTTTCGCTGGAGATCATTCATTTGCAAGCGTTAAGCTCTACCACAGTTGCCAGTGCTAATTTTTCTCAGTTTAACCAGGTTACTCTGCAACTAAGCTATAGCTGTTATTACCATCATCATCTGGAAAACTCCCATCTCGAGAGAACCACAATGGATTGCTAGTGTATCTAATTTCCCTGAAACCCAAAAATAAGAGTGTTATAAGTGACCCCAGGAGAGACATTAAGAAAATTAGCCGTGCAATTAAACATAGTCAGTACCCAAACATGGCTAGAGCATGATGACAATGACAGGAACTGCAGTGCTGTTCCTGCTATTGAGTGATGAAGGCAGCCTTTATAATTCACAGCCCATTTTTCTGTTGAGCCAGACATACAATCTCCAGGCAGGATTCAGCCAGTAGCTGCCAGTACCTTACACACAAACCCATTCAGATGGTTTAAGCTGTAAACCATCCTAAAATACATATCCTTTACATATATCCTAAGATATGTACCACATGTTCCAAGAGCTCGGTTACAGGGTTGTTCCAAGCCCCTCAAGTGCACACTCGAAGCTTGGTTACTTTGGCTCACTGTAGCTATACTTAACAACCCCAGAGACTCCAGTGCACCGGCTCTTCCAACTGGGATGTCTTTGTGGAAAGTAGTCACCTGGCTTGGGACTCAATACAAGCTCACAGTGGCTGAGAGTGAAGGGCAGGAGAGGACACACACTGAGCAGTTTTAGCCCACTGCAACCTCTTACCACTGTTTTCCCAAATCTTTCCCATCAAATTACTCCCAGAGGAAGGAGGTCACTGCTCATGATGAAGCAGCCTCAGGGAAATCAATGCTGAAAAATGGTCTACCAAGAAGCACAGGTTCAAACAACCATTAACAGGTTCAAATCCCTCTCCTGAACTGTGTGACAGAGTCAACCTGTCTGGTGCAGGACAGTGACCATACCTGTGACCAGGGACAACAGACATTTATCAGTGCAATGCTAAGAAAACACAAGGTGCTGACCTGACCTGTCTTACACAACACTGAACAGGCAGGTGCAATCCTGACCCTGTGTCCCGTGCTGTGGGGTCTGTAGGGGAGAACCCACAACAAGGGAGGACTGGGTGGAAATGGTCCAACACTGGAAGCCCCACTGAGGAGGGAGAGCAGCAGAGAGAATTCTGCCATCCCACGGGTGGCAGCAGGGTTTGACACTGGGGATAAACTGCTGTAGCTGTATGTGCTCGCAAATCTCCCTTTCAAGCCCTGGGGAAGAGGTCAAGTCAAAAACAGTCAGGCAAAGAATCGATTATTGAGAAACCTAAGTTACAAACAGCATTGAAAACAAACACACAACTTTCTGCTGAACTTTCATGGGGATTAGGGGGCATTTTTCCACCCCATCACCTCCATCAGAGCTGCAAATGGTACCAATTGACCTTTTATTTTGCCTGCACTTTCTACTGCTCTCAGGCTGAATTCTTCCTCTTTGCTCTTTGCCTCTGTGCTTTCCTGTGAATTCCTTCCTCCATGCCTTCATGCACGGGACAAAATAAAAACCAGCAGAACAGGAAACTCCAAATAGAGTGGAAACAATTTGAGCCTACACAGGGGTTTCTATTAAAACCCCAGCTTAATAATTTAGTAGCTCGGCACTAGCTCTGTAAAGAACAGTGTGTAAAAGCAGACCACCACCAACCAGCAAGTTCAATCCAGTGCCTAAAAACATCCTACCTAATGAGAGACTGTGGCCTGGAGGGGCAGCCAGTGGGAAACCTGCCAAAAACCATCATGCCTCATTAAATGGACCAGCATGAGGACTCAGGCAGAAACCTCCTCTGGTTCTGAAGTTCTCAAGTTCTCCTCCACTGGCAGTTTCTCCATGTGGCCTCACAGCACTGTACAAGAAGCAAAACTGGCACCTACTAAGCTTTCAAGCAAAAAACACCCAAGCCCCCCCCTTTCTCTCCATTCCAATAATTTCCATCTGTTGACATTTAGGCTCCTTGTATAAGTATGAGTAATATCCACTTACTGATGGGGAACAAGGGGAGAAGCTGATACTGACCTGCAGTAGGAAGAAGAAATGCAGAGTGGCACCAAGCACTTTGCTACCTTTGGACATATTCACAAGAGCCATAAAAAAAGCTGCCTTACAAGAAAGAGAAAGGGTGGAAGTGACTGTTTCCTTACACCTACCATCCAAGTTTGCCTGCTGAGGGAGGCCACAGTAGCTGCACAGCCTAAGACACAACAGGGAGAACTGAAATAGAGCAATTGTGAGGAAAGGTCAATTTTTACTCAGTCTGATCCTGGTCTTTTTAACTATTAAAAAAAAAAAAAAAGGAAACTCTGTGTTAATTCCTGGAAATAAATGCCAGTGTTTCTCTCAGCTTTCCTTGAAGCAGGCCTAAGTACACACTTACATCCTTCCTACCCCCTCCCCCTCCAAGTGAGCTCCTCCAGTGCCAGACCTTGTGCTTTTATCTCTCCTGGCATGCAGTCCCATTCCTCTGGCACTCAGATGGGGCTTTCAGGTTCAGAGGGTCAGCCCTATATACCCACCACAGAGAACACCAGCTTGCAGGAATCTATAATGAGTAAGAACACACATAAGAATGCACCTCATTCCCATCTATTTAATTTCATACATCATACAGTAGTAATAAAAAGCATGTGGAAAAGGGGAGCTTTTCTGGAAAAGGGAAATAGAGTCTGGTCTCTTGCCTACAGCCAAGGCAGTCCAAGGCAGCCTCGAGGGTCAATGAGTGAAGTTGCCTTCTCTGAGCAGTTCCCATCAACTCCCAGGTCCCTGACATGAAGTCCTGCCACATTCTCATCTGGAAAATATTAAAGTCTCAGCCTTCTTGCCCATCCCAGACTGTGAAGCTCTCTGGAAAACCCAGCAAGACACCCCAGAGCCAGTAGTTCTTCCTTGTCCTAAAACCATCTGAGAGTGTTTATTTGAGCCATTGTTCTGCTCTGGTTGCTTCAAGCTTCCTACGATGCCAGGCCACCAGAGCTGCAGACAACTGAACCCTCTTGCCCTGAACTCATGAGATGTGACAGATGTGAAGCAGCATTGTCATCAGCCCCTGACAACCAATCTGTCCTTCAAACATCACCACTCAGTAAGCTACAAACATCCCCAACTTGGTGGTATAGAAAAGTTTCCGGAGAGTTAAGACTGGACTTGAAGCCTGTTAAAAAGCAACAGAATAAAGCAGAGGGCAGAGCCCAGCATGTGATGTCAGAGTCCTAATTTTCATCAAAGCAAGATGTTCGGCCCCATCTAGAGTTGAGAAAAAAAGATGTGTTCAAATGCAAATGTCATTTTTTTCCAAAAATCGTTCCTCCTGTCAAAGCAGCAAACCTGAGGCTGGACATGCCCAGAGTAGAAGACAGGATCTTTCTCCCCTTCCAACATGAAAAAGGATGGAGGTGTTTCTTCAGTTTTTCTTTCCGAAGCACAGGTCCATAAAAATGGACAAGCCTAAAACTCACACTCCAGCATGACACACTTTTTTTTGTACAGTCATTTACATTCAGAATTTATGTCTGTTTCTGTTTCAAAGCTCATGCCTCCTCTGTGGATCATTATCAGCAAGACACTAATTTTGTGTCAGCTTCACATTTAAACATGAAATGACATCTACTGGTCTTTTCTTTCATCAAATGAAAACAGATTAATAATTACTTCCAACAACACTGCAATTGGATGGATATTTCCTCACTTAGAAGGGCCCCAGGCATAGCCCCTTACTACACCATTCACATTGTCAGCCCTTAGTCTCCTCTGCATTACACAGGCCCATTTGTAACACCACACTGATGAAACACAAAAGCAATCGAGGATATTGTCAGACATCTTGCACACCATAAATTCTTGCATTCATTTAAAAATTCTTCTTGGCCCACACTGCCAAGCAGAATAAAGACATTAATTTAGCCCACAAAAAGACTGAGGTCAGCACTGGCCAATGCTCAATTCTTTTCGAGAGACCACACTGAAAACAAATCAGTGCCCTTATATATACATATATATGCACACAGACATATATATACACACACTTCTTACCTGGCATAGATTTATAGTACCCCTGTCATGGGCATGCGAGTGTCATAAGCTCTCAGAAACAGAGGTCGTATCTTGTTAGTTCAATGACTGAGAGACTGGAAACTGCAGCTAGACACAGTTTCCCTGGTTGCAGAACATGCAAATGTAATCAGAAGTTCATTAAACTTGGAATCAAATTTCTAGAGAGGCACTGCTGACATTCATAACAAAAAAAATACATCTTATAAGAGGATATTCGGACATTCCCAGCTTCTCCAGTCCTTCCTAAAATGCCAAAAAGGCAAGAAGATGTTTTGGTTTCCCCTCGACATTTATCCCCTATACAGACAGAACTCAAAACAACTAAAGTAATAACTTTGTTTTGTAGATGGGAATTATCAGTGCCTGTTAGCTAAGAGATACCAGAAAAACAGTGAGAAACCACAATTAAAGAGTGTCAAAAAAGACTTGCCTAAAAAAATCAGTAAAAAAGGAGCGACAAGGGAAACAGAGGGCAAGCCTGGATTGACCACTGTACTCGCCACCACCGAGAAGATCACATATACCCGCTGTGGGAAGCAGCTCCATATGCAGGGGAGATGGGGGTATAAGCCATGCCAGACCTCTGTTATTCCTGTTTCTGTCTCTTATTTGTTGTCTTTTACATTTCGAGATACCAGCAAGATCGTATCACAAATGCTACAGAAAGTATTACATTGAGAGAAATCAAAGTTCCTTTTGTTACACACACCGAAGTACCTGAAGGTAAAAGGGGGAAAAATATTAGATTACAAAGAATGTAGGAATTAATATCGAGTCAACAAAGCCAAACAAAAATTGTAGTGTATTAGAATAGGTTGACTTTAGACTATTTACTGACTAAAAAAAATGGAGTGTTCAGATTGTTAAAAATAGATGACAATAGGGAAGTCATCCTAAAAAAAAAAAAACAAACCAAAAAACAAAGGATATAAAAAAATATTATAACCCAGGTATCAGTCCAAAAATGAGAAAACAATGTTAAAAACTAACTGGTAGGGTAATGTATTGAGAACAGGATGGTAGTATAAGATTCCTCCTTTTATGTGTTCCAATTGTTTTAATGTTTCTTCCTTGTTTGATCCCATGTTTTATTTGATTACCAACAGAGTCCAAAGAATGCAAGTAAATAAGAAATATTGCTCAAGCCAAATGAATTATAAAAAATAAGAGGAGGTATTGTGAAAAAAGCATATTTTATGATTGGCTTTTTGTAAATGTTACAATAAATATTATAAGTGTAATGTTAGAAAATTATGCTCTATTAATTCTCTTACTTAGTGTGTTAAATGTAGTTTTAGGTTACAACATAATGTTAAAATAGAGACTATGTATGTGGGGGAAGTTTTTGGTTTTTTTTTTTAGGAATGAGATACTTGCTTTGAGGTACACCTAAATCTTCCAAAGGAGAGGAATTTATGGCTTCTTATCAGAAGAAGCTAATTTCTTCAGGCCTTGCTCAGACTGGAAGACACCAGGGGATTAAAGGAAACTGTTGACATACAACAGACAGAGTTTCTTGTTTAGAATAGAATGTATGCATAACCATGAAGGATGTATGAATATGCAACAAGTGTATTGGTTTAAGGGTGATTCCTTTGTTCACAAGTTATGCTTTTCGTGACTCAGTGTCCGAGAGCATCCAGATGTCAGTAATTCTTTGCTTTTTATTGTCTTGTAATTGTCCTAACTCTAAACTTTATTACTCTAATTGTATTATTATTTTTATAACCATTTTATTATTATTAAACTTTTAAAATTTTAAAAACCAAGTGATTGGTGTTTTTCACACTGTCATGATAGTAAACCAAAATTTAAATCAAAACTCCTATAGTAAAAGAATTTACTGTATCTTTAAGAAAAGGGGGGACTGAAACAGAGATTTTTGGAATTCATTTAAGTTAAAATAAATTAAGCATTTATATTCTAGCTTGTAGAGTTATGTGTTGAATTTTAACCTTTTATTTAAGAAACCTCTGCCAAGGTACAAAAGGGCATAAGAAAATGCAAATTTCTGAAGCTTCTTGCATAAAGAACAATAACAAAAAGGGACCGAAAATACAAAGAACCTAGATAAAGAGGCTCCTCTGCCCCTAAGCCTGACAGAGACTGACACACGGTACTCAGATAAGCACCAAAAGGCCGAAAGCGCGCGTGCAGAGAGAAAGAGTTCAAAAGTTCAACCATGAGGAAGACCATGATCTTCAGCCTCAGGGACCACTGAGAGACCCCTGCAGGACCACCACGGCAAACCACGCATGCCTAGAAGGGCGCAGACCTATTTAGCATGAAAGGTGAGGACAGGCTGGGCCTTTTTTATGCATGTATAAATATGCATAAAAAGTTGTGTAATGTAATGCATATGGAACACCTTTGAGAATAAAGGTTTGGGTCAGACTGAGGCTCAGTACACAAGTCTTGCAGAGTGATCTCACTTGTGCCAGGTGTTGGCAATACATACTCACTTTGTAACTACCCCAAGTTGTGGAGTCATTTATTTATTCCATGTATTGCTTCACTATGGCTGCCCCTTCAAAATACACAGCTCTTAAGGTGCAATCCTTATTCCAAAAAGTTCTTTTTCTAGAACTGCACTCTCAGCACAAGCAGCCTTTCCTTCACTTTGTCAGGTGCTTGACTGGGGTTAAATGAACATCTTCCTGCAGCTGCACACAAACCACATTAGAAAGTGGCAGGCGGGAACATGACTGCATGAAATATTAGTCACAATGTGCTGGTGTGAAAATACTTTTCAATCAACACACTTAAAACTGAAGGCAGCTCCTCTTTAGATACTGCCTGAAAACAAATGTGCTCAATGAATGGATTTTTTTTCTCTTCCCCTTTCTCTTTGATAATGTCACGCAAAGTCAGCACAATAGATCGCGATGACTTCCTGATGCTGGGAACATCTCCTGTTTCTTCCACCCAGCACACACTGGGAAGTGATGACCTGACTGGGCACCTTCTGTGCCAGGGTACAGAGCAGAGATGCCCAGCCATGGATCCCACTGCCTTCTCTTCAGCTTCAGCCACGAATACAACTCTCATGAAGCTGTACCCTTCCTCTGCCCCACTGGCAGATAAACAACTATAGTTTGTGTTTAGGATTTCCTTATCACATCTAACATTGAATCCACTGCCAAAATATTCCTTTTTCTCCCTCTGTGATCTGTCGTTTCTGTAAACATTTGCTAAGGGTTATTCCGTCTAAGAATTGCACAGATCACAGTCAAGTTAGAGAATGAAGAGTAACCATTTTAACTGGTTCTGGAACTGAATTATAGCAATATTAATAGGTACATCAAGGCCCTTACTCCTAAATATCTAAATTAAATATCTAAATTAAACCCATGTTATGGTTCTACAGTAGGTACATGAGAACATAAGCTGCTGCCCCTGTAAATTTGATTATTCTGGGAGGCCTTAGGACACACAAAAGCATTCAGAATTCCAAAGAATAAGAAGGTTTGTTCTTGAAATAAGTTTTTCCACCTTTATGTCAGTCTTTCCCTGCCTCTTGTAGTATTGGACAGGAGGTGTTTGTCACTCCCACACAGCGTGGCCTCCTCAGCCCACATCTCCCTCTCAGCTCTAACTGGAGCCCTCCTTTGTCTGAGAGCCACGAGCATCCCTCTGCCAACTGGCAGACCCCCAATATTAAGTTATTGTTATTGTCACAGACTAGTGCTAAAAAAAAGTCCCAAAGCTATGACTGAAGCAATACCTTCCTCTTGCTTAGACCTAATGCACCCACAGACTTCCAAGTGTTGAAAAAAGACAAGCCCCCACTTCACAGAAGTGAGAGAATATGGGCAACAAAACCAGACAGCCAGCTCTCCAGTTTGGATGCATCTCCTATCTATCATATCATTCTACTGGTCTGTCTTTACTTATATTTCCCTCAACTCACATATTTGTCTTTCAAAACAGCTAAACTATTTGCACAAAAGCAAGTGATACTCAGGGCACTGCAAAGCTGCAGTCACACCATCCTCCTTCAAAGGAGCTGACTAAACACAAGCTTAGTTCTGCACCTAAGTCCTCCAACAAACTGATTCTTCTCAGCCTCTTTCTTCAGTGGTTTGGTGTTCTGGCCTGTGAACTGGCCTGACTACCAGCCTGATAGTCACAAACCAGCAGGGTCACGTGGTGAAAAGCACCATCTCTTTCCCCCTGAACGTGATCCTGGGTTCAAATCTAGTGTTTGCTGTGGTTGTATCAGACTGAAATGCACAAGATTCCTGAAAAAGCAGAAAGTAAAACAACCCAAATTGATCTGATTTTACCAGTAAGCTTTCTAAACTGTCACCAAGAAAAGGTCATAATTTCTAGTTAATTTTCTTTGATTAATAAGAACACCTTTTTAGAGCTGTCATTTGTTGCTTTTGTAAAACAACCTACATTCAAGAAGTCACCTCTAAAATTTATCATGGCTAAAAGTGTTAAGTTACATCCTGAGCATTAGAAATGCTTCCATACCTATTCTAAATAACCAAGTTTAAGAAAAATAAATACAAATACCCCACCCAAACAAGATTATTGCACCAGCGTGTGCAATATTCTCTTTTGTGGAATACAATTCCACAAAAACCTTTCTTTTGTGGAATACAATTCCAAAGTAATTAATAACAAATTCCTGATCTGTCTTCAATCAGCTGTTCCTGGAAAAGGAAAAAATTGTATCTGTTACAGATCTGTTGCCTAAAGGATAATTTGCACAACTCTTATTCCAGGCTACTTAACAATTCTGCTAGAAAACACAACCTTCAATCTCCTCATTTCCTGATTTTATGCTGCTGACACATTACTTGCCCACAACACTCCTATACCCAGCCAGAGCTTGAATGTTACAGGACAACAGGAATTATAAATTGTTGTTTATAAATTTATCCTTATGGGGTTATTTTATAATAAATTTCAGTTTTGTACTTTCAACATGTCAGAATGTCTAGCTTTAAGCAAGTAGGTTTCCCATCACAAGTAAGCTTTGCTTTAAAAAGAGATGACCACTATCATTAATGAAATGTTTCTCAGAAAATATCACTACTCTCATTTCAGAGTGAAAATGGTCAGCATCATTAAATTTGCAAGCCATCTGCTATTTATTCTCAGCTTCACAGATGGGACTTGATAGCTGTAGGTCTTCTTTTCTGCATGTCCTACAGAAGACTTTCAGAAAGGATGATATTGCTGTGTTTAGTCAGGGTTAGACACACTAAAAGAAAATTATATTTAAGTAGAAAATGCTCTTAAATCTGTTCTCACAGAATGCAAAGGGGCTGAATTTTAACTATTTCCTACTGTGTATGAAGTGCTAAAAGGATTATCTAAGACTCCCTTATTTTTCTCTGGGGAACTGCAGACGAAGCTGGGTTCACACACCCTGACACACTCACACAGCCAGTCCAACACATCTGGGTGCATCAGACGTCCCTCCATATGCTCTGCACGCCTTGGATACATGCAAGAGGGCTAAAGTGTTAGATGAGTATGGACATGAGCCCAGCAGTCAGGATTTGGGGATTTCTGGACACCGGAGACCACTGATGAAGCTTTTGCTCTTTTCCTGCTAGCGGCATTTCTCATGTGAAAGTCCAAATCAACTTCCCTTCACCAGGGAAACTCAAAGGCATGTCAGTTCTAACAAAGTCACTGATAATCTGAAAAAATCCTGAAATATTTATTTGTAGCTCTTCTTTCTGTTATGTGTAGTAGATATAATTTGCGCCATTTCTAGTATGATATATGTGATATTGAATATCTGTTGGAGTATACACGAGTCCCCCCCCTCTCGAAGGAGAAACCTGGTGTGTGTTGAAACCCGATTTACAAATAAAAGGATGTGGCTCGGCCAGGAGATGGGCCTGTCCCGGGGGACCCCAGGTGCTGATCACCACCTGAATGACCCAAGATGGATATCATGGAAATCCTCGGGCAAATACATGTGAATGCAGCCTTCCCTAAACTTCATCAAGGGATTCAACAACTCCAGACACTGAATTGTTCTTCCTCATCACCAAGAAAGAAAATCCTATTAACCTATGGACTCTGAATGGAAGAAAAGACTGACTGCCGAAATCCTGGCTTCAGGCGGAATTTTCCCTATAAAATCCGCTTGTGCCAGGATGGAGGTGTGTGGGCATAGAGGAAACCTCTGCTGAGGCTGACCTCGTTGTTGCACACCCAGAGCCGACACCAGGCTCGGCTCTGTTCTTTCTTTGTGGCTGGCTAGATAGAATTTGATCGCAAAATAAATATTTTATGTTTTTCATTTTTAATTTGGCTGGACAAATTTTCATTTATAACACTTCCATGTTTGAAAAGCACATTAAATGAGCCAAGTATATCCCACTGATGTTAAGGGAAGGATCTACTCCTTCATTCCCAGAAGAGAGACTTTCAAGGCTGACTCCACAATTCCACAGTGCTAAAGCTCAGACATCCCAGCAGTTTTCTGGAGGTCCCAACATCTGGACAGTAAATATTTGGCATCAGGAAAGCCTCAAGGAAATCTTGAGCACTGTATATCGTTTACAGACCAAGCTCTTCTGAGGCTATAGACTATTGTTTAAAATACAGTAACAAGAGTACAAACCATCAGAGATCAGTGATTCACACAAAAGTTCAGTGTGACAGTAGTGCCAGCTCTGATTCACTCTGAGTATTCAAGCTTATTGTATTCAGCTGCAGTGGCTTCAAGATTCACAGAAAGCTGAGTATTCCTTACCTCTTTTTTATGTCTACTAATGAATCTCTAGAACAAATTGATCAAATGCAAGAAGGCATTTGAAAATTTGTACTACAATCTGGTAGAAGAACTTGTAATGAAATAGATTTTTTGGAGTTCACTTAAATTAACAAAATGAATTAAGCATTTATATGTTAGCTTTTAGGGTTATGTGTTGAATTTTAACCTTTTACTTAAGAAACCTCAGCCATGGTAAAAAGGGCATAAGAAAATGCAAATTACTGAAGCTTCTTGCATAAAGAACAATACCCAGGGATGCAAAGAACCCAGATAAAGGGCTCCTCTGTCTCCAAGCCTATCAAGACTGACAGACATACACAGATAAGCACCAAAGGACTGAAAGCACACGCACAGAGAGGAAGAGCTCAAAAGTTCAGCCATGAGGAAGACCACAATCTTCAGCCTCAGAAGAACCCTAGAGACCCCCTTTCGACCACCACGGCACCACTCGTGCCCAGAAGGGCGTGGACCTATTTAGCATGAGAGGTGAGGACAGGGGGGGCCAGGGGTTGAATATGCACAGAAAAGTTGTGCAATGTACTGCATATGGAACACCATTCTGAATGAAAGTGTGGGTCAGACTGAGGATCGAGGCTGTAATGAGCTGCCATTCTAGGACTAAGATGCAAAGAGGGAAACCCATGGAACCATGGGAGCGTGTTTTGGGGGATAAGGACATAAGGACACCCCTAAATGGAGAACTAAACACAGTAGAGGGGGCTGGACAGGTACGGTGCGCTGGCTGAGGAAGAGGAAAACATCCCCCGATCGTTGTGTGACCTGTCACCATAACCTCCGGAGGACTAGACTAGAGTGGGCTGTGGAAAGCAGGAACAAAGAGGCAAGAATTTCCTGGTGTTACCACGAGGAAAGGAGAGGGGACAGCTGCTGCTGGGGACTTCAGCGACAGACTCTGCATGCTTCCTCAGCCTTCGGCTGCCTGGAAAAGGTACAACAGTGGGGATGAGCTCTGTGTCGAGCCCCCTGCCCAGCTAACCATTTAATAAAGAGCTGAACATTAATAAAGGCATTAGCCCAGTTCACTTCAGGAGCACAAGTTTTTGGAGAGCTATCACACTTGTGCCGGGAGCTGGCAATACATACCCACTTCATAACTGCCCCAAGTTGTGGAATCTACTTATTTATTCCACGTATCACTTCAGTAATTGAAAAGTAAGTAGTTAAGTTTCTGTGTAGTCTTATGTCACGCATAAGGAAGAATTAAATTCTATAGACTGGATAAAGCAAAAGGAAAAGCTATGACCCAAGAATCCTTTCTGACGTTAAAAACTCCTATCAATTCTTTACCATATACTGTTATTATGTTGGTTTCTTTTACAACTGCTACCTCAGCCTCTCTTCCAGCTGGAACTCATCTGATTGGGGATTTTGTCTTTCAGACAATTAGCAGCAAGTCCAGCAGTAACTTCAGATGCATCACTTGCTGTTCCAGTTAAAAAAAAAAAAAAGTTTAAAAGTTTGGGGTTTTTTTTAAATCAGTTCACTGCAGTTTTGGCAGAGTTCATACATGTGGTTGCAGGGAATTCTACTATATTATAGTTCAGCATTTTATCCAGGCTTCTAGAAGTAGATGGCACATCTAGGCAGGAACAATGCCCACAGTAATTAATTAACAATAAATCATATGTTTCATACCTCAGAGCAGTGTTGCAATAATTGCTAATAAATGTTCTCATGCAGAGGCAGGCATTCATGCCCCAATGGCACAGAAACATTTAGGAAACCCTATACCCTTCATAAAAAGCAAGATGGGCAGATTACTTGCACTAAGGTTTTGTAATACTTTCAACATGAAGTAATCTCTGTAGATCACATCTGATTATTGCCTCAATGCTCATTATGGGGTTGCTAACACAAGGTTCACCTTGCTCCCTCATATACCAACTACATCTTAAAGTCATCAGTGCAAGTCCAAATATTTGCAAGTAAGGCTGGCTAACCTGTCTAAAACAAAGATTAAACTGCTGAAAAGCTTCTAGCCAATATTCCTAGCACCTCCACATCCCAGCCGAATTCTCACTTAAGGGCACAGTTGACACCTTGAAAATTTCAATTCAACAGTGCAACAGGAGATAATAGTTAAGAATGAAACTTGTGAATTGACTTTTCCTATATCAATACACTCCTTCAGGGAGGGAGAAAGCCATTTTTAGTCTACATTAATGCCAAACTGATTTAGAAAGAGAAGTCATATAATTTTCTGTCATCATTTGACTAAACCAAATGAGCAAAGCTTTTCCAGTTTCCTCCCCGAGGTTCTCCACTCCTCACATGTCTTTACAGCCCTTTTCTTATGTTATGAGCATTATGAGAGCTGCACATAGTGTGTCAGATGAGATCCCTCAGCTTTGTGCCAGACAAATCAGCATCCTCTCCTTTCTCCTGGAAGTACAAGCTGTGATGCATCCCAGGTTGATACTTGCTTTCTTCCTATCTCAAATCCCTTTCATGCTCAAGTCCACCATCAAGTCTGCTAGCTTGGTAATGAAATCTAGCACTTTGTATTCCTATTTGACGTTCTACAAACTTGGGGCTGGGGGCTGTTGGAAGTTCTTTTCCACCTGGGAAAACAAGGCTAGAATAAGAAATTCAGTTTCCTAGTTTAGGCAAGCTGTGTGAAGGAACTGAATTATATTCCTTTTGGTACCTGATTGTCCCAGATTGAAAAAGCAAGATGCATTCTATTTGCCACCTGTATGGCAGTTGTCTTGTGTTAAGTGGGTAGTTTTTCCTTATCTCTTCCACAACCTCTGGGGAGATATCTGCTGATAACGGGCTATTGAATGTCACTGCATGACTGATAAGAACTGTAACAACCTATTTCGAGATGCTCTACCCAGAGGGAGGAGCCAAGCAATCCTACCTGCATTTAGTCTTGAGATTCTAGCCCACTAGCACAGCTTTTTCTGTGCTGGATTTCTCAGAGCCTTTTCCACTGCCTCTTCAGAGGAAGACTACACCCTTTTTCTCTAGGATCACTGCTCCAACAGAACCACACCTGACACTCCAGGAGGACTGCAGCCACAATTCCAATTGGACTGCTACCAACACCCTGTCCAACAGGGTGTCAGGTTGTATTCTGACTCCATCAGTGTTGTTTTGGTTCACTGCATTGTTTATTTTATCTTATTTTCTTCCCTAAAAGAACTGCTATTCATGCTCCCATACTTTTGCTTGAGAGCCTGCCTTAATTTCAAATTTATAACAATTCAGAGGGAAGGGGTTTGCATTTTTTTTTCCATTTCAGGGGAGGCTCCTGCCCTCCTTAGCAGACACGTGTCTTTCCAAATCAAGACACTGATGATCATAAACTCCAAGCACTAATCACGATGAAAGTGTTACTAAAAGGCTTTGCATGCTAGACTGGGGATATTCAGTGACAGTTTCTTAAGCACCTAAGCTCTATAATAATATAAACCTTTCTGATTGCTAGGTGCTTGTTCAAGCTTAATTTTCTTCCTTGGAAATTCAGGTGTAGAAATATTCCAGTTTAGATCTTTCCTCAAAAGGCCATAAAGCACAAGACAAGAGAACATGCTGGAATTGATTACACACATATATTCTAGGAGCAAGGGACTGGTCTTTTTTATGACACCAGACAAAGCAGTGCATGTCAGCAAAACAGATTTCAGACTGTCACCAGTGCAAACAATCTTTCCTCTTCCTTTATAATTGCTAAATCCCTTCATAAAGTTCAGGTGCAACAGAGCACTGGCCATCTGCCTCAGGGATACACTGCTAGACATTAATTCTCTATATTAAAATAACAATTGTTAAGCCTTTTCAAGAGCATTTTCACATTTTGGTGCTGTGTGGTTAAGATACCACTCCACCACTTAGGTATTCAAGCTACTTGCACAGCAAACTGGAGAAAAATAAGCAAGATCAACTAAAGGACATGAAGATTAACATCTTTCCAGCTTAATAATCCTGTGCGTTTATTTCTGCATGATGGTGCCTGTTGAGATTCCAGTCTTTATAAACAACACTTCATTGCTGATGAGAGGAGACAAAGAGCTGGATAGATTGCCACAGTCCTCATCCATCAACTTCCAAGATGCCAAAGACTAAATTTAAGGTCTTTATTTCTTACACAACACAACGTTCCCTAGTTTTTTTCTGAAGGGCAAAGTGGCATTAAATCCTTTGAAAGTACAAGTGGCATTTCAACTGAGGTTCTCCCCTGTTTCACAAATATTACAGCACAAGGAATCTCAGGCCCCTTTCCCTGGATTTGGGGTATTGGTAATTTAAGTCTGTGAACCAAAAGGCTCAATTTTGCTTGTAAGTTAACATAGCCTCATCTACCATCATCATATGTTGTGTCAAAATTAAATATATCTCCATTTTCACTTCGGCCAGGCTTCTTTTAACAGGCTTACTTTTGATTGCTGGAGCCCTCACCTTTAATGAGCTTAGCTTCATGGTCTGGTCCATATGGGCCTTAAAGCAAAGGCCTGAAGCTGAAGATGCATTTTGGACTTAGTAAAGCCATTCATCTTTTCCTGGCCTAAGTCAGAAGGTGGATCATGTCTGCTGAAAACAGATTTCACAGTCATGGAAACTCAGGTCTGAAATCATCTACAGGGAAATCATAACTAAGAGGAAATGGCAATAAACACCTCACTCAGATGAGTCCTGAAACAAAACAAACTGAAGACCAGGCAAAAACACCTCTCTGAAACTTGCTCTTCATTCAAGTCTATTCCCTGAAGAGACACTGCTCAGCTGTGAAAGGAGCATGGGATGAATCTCAGACACTTCAGATTTTTCTGCCCATGGAGGGATGGAGTTAGAAGAAGTGGCTATGGTGTTTCACACCGTAGAAGCTCTGTGTGCTTACAGCTGATGTGCACCTTGAGTCTCACTGCAGCTGTGGCTGACATAGTCCCCAGCCAGGCAATGTCCTGCTGAAGTTTCTGGCCCAGATCTCATTAATTCCTCGTGATGGAACAGCTTCCTTCACTTAGGACAGCTTTTCCCTTTACCGTCTCCTTAAGAGACCTTGCCCTTAAATTTCCATCAGGGAATGTCAGACTGCTACAAGCTGTCCCTACCACAGCCAGCCCTCCAATGGAAGAATTTATAGGTATGAAAGAAGCCACACAAATGCAATTTGCTGCATGGCAAAGCAATGACTGATATTAATGCCTGCCTGGACAAGATTCATTTAACTATCACAAATATAAAAGCAATATTTATTATATTTGAAAATGTGGGGGGTTTCCCCCAACTCTCCCCATAGATGCATGCCAGCTTAGACTGACACATTTGAAATTTCACCTTGTATTGTAAAAACTGCTCTGTTCTCAAAATTACTGGCAGTCTGGGATTTCTGTTGTAATAATAAAAGCTACAATTAACACTGCATGAACATTTGTTTTCAAGGCAAAGCATCAGAGCCCTCCCAGTAACCTGTGGAGTTGTGTTACACTGTATATCCCCTCATAATGGTTTGTCCCTCCATATCCCCCTCTTGGTATCCATTTGGTTCATCCCAGGTTTCCCATCAGTACCTGTATGTCCATCAAACCCCAAAATGCCTGACCCATCCCCCTGTCTCCTCCTGGGTGATGTGTCCATCACCTTGTGACCCTTCCCCTTTGTCCAGAGCCTCCTGTCAGGGTCACCAGGTACCTGGGCCCTGGCTCGGGGCTCCTCCCCTACCCCCTTCCCCAGTGGTCACTCTGAGCCCCAGAGAGCCACCCCCACGTCCTTCCCCCCTTGGCTACTCGGGTTTTCCCGCCCCCCCTATATCTGGCTGCTCCGGCAGGGAAAACCCCTCTCTGTCTGTGGATGTCCTTCGAGGACAGATGTGGCCTGGAATCTCTACAGGCTTTCATTAAACTTCGGAATTATTCCCGAGATGAAGAGCGCCTTCTTTCCTTGCTTGTGGGACCAGCTCGTCTTTGGACTCATGAGGGAGCTTCTCAGAGCCCCCCAGGATCCAAGGAGAAGCTCCTTTTCTCTGCCCAACTCGCCCAGCTAGCCGGGGATTTGAGGGCGAGATGCAGCAGTAACCCACTGCCAAACACATCTTTAAGCACAGTACGTAGAAACATTTCCTTTAAGGGTACATCAGATACTTCAAAACCACAGCCCCACTGACAATGCTGGAAGTCTAGTAAGAAGTGCTAAAGATCTTTTCACTCAAAGCTTCTTTGAAAGGAGCTTAGAGGGCTTTCAGATTTCTCTCTGCTTTCATAGAAAGAAGACAGACCTCAGTTTTCACCTGTGACAAGTAATTTTTGTAAGCTTACCTTCAGATATTTTATAAGATGCGATTTTTGAGAAGCTTAGTGCATTGTGCACACAATAATCCTTTTATAAGGCACTGAAACTAGACTATTTTGAAGGCACACAAAATCATGGGCCCTTTCTGAAAATGTAGCTCTGTTCCCCAGCTTTTACCTGTGCTGTTTGCTTCCCATTCCCTGGTATTCACCATCCCCTATCACATGACGCTTGAAATTGTCTCCCTGGCACCCAAAACAGATATCCTCCACTGGTAAGGACTTAATGTAATGCAGTCCTCTCCCCACTTATTTGCTGCTTTTCCCCATTTAAACCTTTAGAGCTGGTCAACATTTGCCTTCAAACTAATCTTGTCAAAAATCCTGTTTTGCAGATCACAAAACTGGAGCAGACACTCCTGGTGAAGAGAGCACATGTGGCTCTATCAACCCACAGCACCTCCTCAAAACTTCAAATGAGTTACAGTGCAAATCTATAGTATTTTTCCTAAAAAGATGCAAGCACATCCTCCTTTTTTTTTTTTTCTTGACAGCGAAGACAAAACCTTTTGTCATAAGTAAATCACTCCCTCCAAAAACCAAAACTCATTCGGGAATAAACAACTGCTGATATGAAAAAAGGCACATGAGTCAATCACCTTTCATCATGGCTTCAATTCTTTCCCCTTCAGGGAATCTTTTGGATAAATGTTTTTCTGCTCAAGAGAGAACAGTCACAGCCACCTGGAAGCTGCACAGGTTTCTACATTTAGGAGCAGATATGAATCCAGCCAACACAGCAAAGAAATTCTGGCTACACTGGGAAATGGGACTGCTAAGAGCAAAGCTAGACTGTACTGCTCCCTGAAGGCACAGATGAGTCTGCTCAGACCTGCACTCACTATTGTCATGCAAGTAGGGTTTTTTTCTTTAGCTCATTCTCTTTCCTATTCAGAACCACTGTAATTCAGACTGTGTGCTGATTTGCAAACCACCACAGTTAATTCTGAGTTACTGAGGACTAATTAATTTACAGCAGTACTTCTTAGTTTTTACAGAACCCAGGAAACTTCTGTTGTGGTGACACAAACAATGAACAAAAGATATTTGCTCTTGGACATTTTGTCAAGGAAAGACAAAATATCCTGGCTGCAGGCAGTGTGAGTGTAGTATATTATACAGCAGGAGTACTAGTACAGTTAAGAGTCTGAGAAGTGAACATACCTCAGACAAATGGTAGGAAATCAGAGACTGAAGCTGACCAATATTTTGTAGAAAGTTAAAAATATCAGTCACTTTACTAATCTATTATCAGAAGAAAAACATTTCAGTATTTACAGGGCTAAAGAAAGGGAAAGAGAAATACTAGCTACCAAAAGGAGGATAAAAGAATTTACTGTCCCAGCTTGTGCATACATTCTGGTTTTCACAATACACTTGTTTTCTCTTTAATTTTTACGCTTTATTAAGGGTCAAAGTTTTGTGTAAATGGCAAACTAAATCATTGCTGACAAATGGGTGAAGCCAAAGGCAATTTCCTTTGTCTACACTTTTAAGGAGAGATATCCCCTGCTCTGGTTTAGCTGCACCCTGGGTTGTCAACAACTGTCAGCAGTGGTTCAATTTAGTGCATCAAGGAGAGCCCAAGCAATTTGGAATGATTTAGCCAAGTAGGTCCCACCCAGATCCTCCAGAACACACATGTGGAACAGCCAAGCAAGAAAAACATTTAAAAATTATTAAGAAAATGAACAGTAAAAACCCACCAGATCTGGCAGAGGGACTGAAAGCATATGAAGTTACTTAAAAGTTGTGACAAAAAAAAAAAACAAAAAACAACCCAACCAAAAACACACCGCAGCTGATTTGTCAGTTCTCTGACTTACAGAATTCCCCATTTCTCCACCACTTTGTCAGAGGAGGCTTTTATAAAGAAGCTAGTGAGAATATCAGTATCATAATTTATTTTAGATGAAAGATAACCACAAGCCTTATGAACCAGAAGAAAACCAGCATAGCTAATTTGAAAGGTACTCTGCCACTTGCCCTATAGAAGGCAAACCCAATTAAGGAATATTGCTCTGGTGGTGTCTACCATAACTTTAAATCATGTCACTATTCCCTGTCACACTTTAACAGCCAAAATAATTACAATCTGCTTGGATTAATGCAGTACACTGTCATTAGGCTGGCAATTAAATCCCATTTCTGAGATTGTGTGATCTGAGTCACCAAGATCTGCAAGTATCTTTACATCTTGTGTAACAGCTGACCTCAGATCTTGATACACCAAAGCAAAAAGGCCTTTTTAATGCTTCCCACATTATTTTGGACATACAACTTCATAATGACAGCAGCTTCTCAAAACAGCACATGAATCAAATTTATTACCCAGTTTGTCATGTGGGGCTTTCTTAACTCTAAGCCAACAGAGCAACAACAAATTAAGGTCAGTGTTTATACTTGGTGAATAAAAATTAACCACATGCTCAAAAACATTTTTTTGACACTGAAAAGGTATTTGGTCTCAAGGACTTTTGACATATGCAGAATTCACCAGCTCTTCCCCACACATGAGAGTATTGAGAAAACATCTCAAGAAACATTTCCCTGTCATGCCAGACTCTTGATTTTAAAAATATAAAATCTGGCAGCCATTATACTGTTTCCAACATAAGTAGTCACACATGAGAAAGACAATCTCATTGAAGGATGCTCATCCCAGGAATTAATTCAATCCCAAACAGTATCATTCAATATTTAAACAGATCAGTGTTCCAAATGATGGTTTAGTGGTAAAAGCAGCAGCACACGAGACCTTTTTGCCATGGAGGTTAGAAATGCGATGGGGTTTGAAAACAAACCTAGCTCTACAAACCACTGAAGTACTACCTTCTCCAGCCATAGAAGATGATCAGATAACTGCTTCCTTCCTTAAATTAGATCCTAACCATGGAGCATAATAAAATGTATGCTGTACAGACCTAAATAAGGAATGCTACCTTAAAAACCTCAGTAATCTTTTACTTCTTCAAGAGCTGCTTGCAGCACTTGCCATTCCAGAGGAGCAGCCGCTGTTCATGGCCAGGCCTCCTGGGGCACAGCCAGCACACATCCAGCCTGGCAGGAGCCACAGTGACATCCTGGGCACTGGGCTCGCAGGGCACAGCCACGGGGCTCTCCTGGCCTGCCCAGGCATCTCTGCAGGCTGCTGCAGCTCAGCCAGCGCCCTGCCCAGCCAGTGCCTGCAGGCCTGGAGCACGGCCCCTGCCCTTCCCCAGCCCGCACCTCCTTGATGCGCTTCACCAGTGCATTCTGGTCGAAGGCCACGGCCTCTGCACACTGGTGGAGGTGGTCCTGGTACCGCAGACACAGCTGCAGCACCTGCTGCGGGTCCAGCTTCTCCAGCTTGGTGTTGGTTGGAGATGTCTGCCCACTGAGGAGTCCTGCAGAGCAAAAGAAAGCCCAGAGTTAATCTGACTGTTCATACTGTTAGGTCAGCTGCAATCCAAGAGACAGCAGAACAAACCCAGCGGACAAGATTTATAAGGGGTGATGAAAAGGTAATTCAGAATCATTTAAGGATGTTTTGAATTTACAGCAGTCCATAGAACAGTTCGCCATAGAGCTTGGCCCTCACTGACAGGACCTAAACAGATGCGAAATGCAGGTCCATCATGCACATCTCCTCAGAACAGGACTTGCCTATCACTGAAAACTTTCTCCTCCACAAGCAATCCTAAACTGTGAAGAATGAGCCCTCTCCTAATTTATGTAAGCTAGAAGAGGAGGGAGTTGCATTTTCAGAAGGGCACTGGAGTCATGCTATTTTCACCAGACTCACACTGCCAAGACGAGAGCTCTAAAAATTCACTGGTCCCCCAAAATAAACCTGAGTAAACACATGGCTCACCTTAAGTTAAATTATTAGGGGTGAATTGTCTGCATTTTGCCTACCTTGCCTTTTATAAAGCTTCAGGACTCTTCTACCTTCTAAGGCTTTTATTTACACTCTGAAAGACTAGCAATATACCTCTTTATGTTTCTTTAATATGGAATGAAGATCCCTACTTACTTTCATGACCAGGTTTCACAAAAAAGCTCACCAAAAAAAAAAAGACATTTGACTTAAAAGTGGGACACTGGTAATATTCAGAGGAGCAAAATTTCCCAGAGAAATTTCTCCTGCCCATTGTTTATTGCCAACATAGTGCAACTTGAGAATGTCTGCTGAGCTCAAGCAGGTGTGTGCCACACTGACCACCATCCCCACAGCAGTTGGAAAAAATGATGCTAAGCTCTCAGGCCATCCTTTTTTTTTTTTTTTTTGCTATTTCATTTACTTACTTTCATTTCATTTTCCTTTAGCATTAGCACAACTCTTTTCTTCTTGGGACACCGTCTCTGACAAACTGCACATACCCACAATATGGCTTTCCCAAAACATACATCAAGCTATGTAAATGGAATTCAGTGACTGCCCTCTGGGACCCTCATTTTACAGACAGGAAAAGACATTAAAACAGCAAATGTAAGCAAGTATCATACTAAGCAATTAAAAAGTAATAAATGCCAGTTATTTGGATTGGAAAAGCTCTTCTAAGAATGTGCCTCAATGAAAAATGGAAAGTATTTTGAATGGCCCCTGTACCTATTGGAAGCTACAAGAGGTGACATCAAATTCTTGCTAAAGCACAAGAACAAGAGAGAAACCAAGAAGGAAGTCAGAAATGTCTTATGACTAGAGCAAGTTAAACCTTTTTGAAAACATTTGCGGATCAAAATGAAAATAAATCTTGGACAGTAACTTCATCAAATATGAAGAAGAAGGAGGTTTACATTTCATCAACACTCAACATCTTAGTCTCCCAGGATGCTCTCAAATGCTCTCTACACAAAACCTCATCATTAGAGATTAAAAAAAAGTAATTTTGTTTTACTGATTTGTCCCTGACAATTGTGTTGCCTCAGTCAAGAGATCAGAAGAGGAAACAAACAATTTAGTCTCAAAACCCTGTATTTGCAACAGTCAAGTTATATTTTATACTTTGGAGGGAATAATCTCAAACAAAATCTTAGATCCAGATCTTTAAAGACAGGAACAAACCCATTGAAGGAAATAAGACTTTTAAAAAATTGTTTATGTTTCATATTCTAGTGCTTCCTCAGTTCACGAGTAGGGATCTTTTACAATATTAACTTTTCAGGATGAATGTTCAAATAATGTTGTCAACTTTTAAATATGCTGAATGTTCATCTAGGAATGAAGAGTTCACCATACACCTGAGGCACTTATCCTGTCTCTGCACTGATCAAATACATGATGCTATCAGCCAACTAAGTTTCTTTTATTACTAATCTCTCACCAACTTCAAGAGGAAGAAGAAAATTAGACACTGTTTGAGAGATTTAATTAACATGAAGTATGTACTTTGGCCAACTCATGCTGCTTACAAGAATTTTGAAGTGGAAGAGGCCAAGAACTGTAAAATGAGCTAATAAAGAACATGCTACTTAGACTCATGTACTTACAGCCTTGCACAGGTTACATAATGCTAAAAAAAAATTAGTAAACCTAAGCCTCTCATTTTCCATTCTGAAAACACAAGCTCAAGTGAAGGGAGACATTCCCTCTTCAGCTGGAATTCCTTCATAAGAAGCAGAGAGGGAAATACAATCCAGTATAAATGTTTGGACTACGACAAAAAACAAACATCATATGCTGTTTAAAGATAGACTATTATTCTGGGTGATGCAGTAGGGAGAAACCAAAGATTAGTTTCTCCAAAGACCTGTGGGATAATGCTGACAATACCAGAGAACAATTTACATCATTTTCAACTTGCAAGAAAAGAAAAAGTACAGTAAACAAGAACCCAAAAAGGCCATGCAGCCTGGCAGGAACTCCCACTGTCAGAAAGTCAATCCACCATTTTTTGCTGCTCACTGTAACCACTTACTAACCACGCTATAAATCTTAACATTTCTTACGAACATTCCCTTCTGCCTCGCTCAGATGTGACCCCACCTGGAGCTCTGCATCCAGCTCTGGGGACCCAGCACAAGACAGACATGGATCTGCTGGAGTGAGGCCACAGGAGGGACACAAAATTGGTCAGAAGGCTGGAACACCTCTCTAGTGGGGAAAGACAGAGCACTGGGGTTGTTCAGCCTGAAAAATAGAAACCTCCAGGGAGACCTTATCAATATTTAAAGGGGCTTGTGAAAAAGACAGACTTTTACCAGGGACAGGACAACGGACAATAGTTTTAAACCAAAAGAAATTTAAATTGTACATAAGGAAGACATTGTAAACATGTCTTTAAACATTGTGAACATGAGGGTGGTGAGAAGTTGGATGTCCCATCCCTGAAAACATTCAAGGTAAGGTTGGGATGGGACTTTGGGCAACCTTATCTAGTGAAAGGGAGTGAAAGATGTCTCTGCCCATGACAGGGTGGCTGGACTAGATGATCTTCACAGATCATCTTGTCATCCTCCCAAGTAAAACTATTCTATGATTTAATTAATTATTTGCATTTTGTTTCTTAGCAAATTTATTTAATATAATGTATTAGTAAAAATCTCTCCTCTTGAAAATCATTGCTTCCTTCTTAAAGCCTTGTCCCACATTGTGACCTCTGAACTGAACAGGCCCACCCTCAGTGACTGGTCTACATGTCAGTGGTTTGTAAGAGGATTTAAGATCCCATCTGTTGCAATAATGTATTTATCAGGTCACTCTTAAAAGTGCCAGAAAGGGGAGAGACAGAAGTCACTGAGTGGTTCAGGCTCACTCCTGAAACATCCAGAACTTGAACCTGGCCACCAGCACATTTCAGAGAAACCAATCACTGGTGTACTATCCCTTCTGCACTGAGGAATTTGTGTTCCTGTGACTTCTTCTGTGGGATTATTGCTCCCCAGCCCCCCAATAGCTCAGTTCTGCTCTTAAATGAAAAGAAAACAGCATTGAGAGCTTTCATTTCTTATTAAACTGAATACTCATTTTTCAAGCTGCTGGCTTTCTTCCAAAGAAGGAAGCACACCAGAAATCCTGTGCGCTGTCTGAAGCCTTGAGAAGAGGCTGCTTGGAATATGAGCGATACAACACACCCCAGCATGAGGAGGGAGGGCTGCACGGGGGTGTCATGGCTGGAGAAAACAGGAACAGAAGAACAGAAGGCCTCCTGCACAGCTCCAGTGCGTGGACCAGAAAGGTTTGGCAAGTGCCAAACATTGCACAGTCCTGGCTATCCAATTACACCATAAAACAACGAAGACCACAGACCACCCCTGTGCCTGCCATGATGACAAGACGTCAAATTTCCCACCTACTCACACATCTGGTCAGTAAACAGCATGACCAGGAGGTGACAAACAGCAGCTGGGACAAAGAAAGAGTCACATTTCTAAAGCACAATGATGCTTCAGAAAAAAAAAACCAAAACAACTACTCAATACACCAAGTATGTTGTGCACAGAGAAATCTCATGTATCATTACAAGGCTAGCTGACCCACAGACTTGACAAATCTGTTATTGTTTCCATATTCCTTGGCAAAGCAGAGGCACATTAAAACCATTTTCCTCCTACTTAGTCATCTCCTTGCTGGTTCCAGGTCAACATACACGTCCAACATCCTACTGAGCAGAAGAAAGTTGTTAGTTCAAAAAGCATTTTTATGACTAGAAGTGAAGTTCTTGAAAGAAAGCTTTTCATGCAATGCTGATTCTACACACATACAGAACACAGTACTCCACCACAGTTATGTTCTGCTGCTTTAGTGGGCAATCGCAACAACACTTTGAATACTTTTCAACCCGAAAAGCATTAATATTTCTTTTTGACTTCTGTACTTCCACTTGTCAATCCCCTTTTCAACCAATAACAGCAGGCATTACAAGAAGAAAATCAGTAGGTTGTCTATTTATTATTACAGACAGCAAAGCATATGATGTTGTGGGGTCTTGTTGCTAATTCTAAGGCCAGAAAGAGTTGTTGTCATGAGCTAACTAATCTTTCTGTGGAATATAAGGGAGGATTTCAGAAGTTACACCTTCTTAAATCAGACCAGAAGTTTACCTTACCCAGAATACTGACTCCAACATCTAACAACAGTGGACATTTAGGGAAAAAACATTTTTTTATGCCTCACAGGATATTAATAAAAATTTCAGGGAGAAAAGACTGCGCTCAGTGAAGCTGTGGCTACTTGAATTTCACTACTCCTTTTTTAAAGGTATACTTTTATCTTCACAATATCTTGTGACAATAAGTATGATGTCTATTTACACAGCATGAAAAAAATCCCTTCTCACTTGCTTTACACTCTGTAGTTGTGCTGTGACACAATAGAAGTCTAAGCAGGTTGTACTTCATTCCGACATCTTTCCAAACTCAAAAAACCCACTGGTTCAGTCTCCTCTCCCACAGATAACTGAATTTCTTGGATTACTTCTGTAATATCTTCATACACCTCTAACCTGAGGCCTTACTTCTCTCTTAAAAAGCCAAGTAACTTCTTCTCCAGAGTATACTGGTCACAATATACAGATGCTCTTATAACTGCTACCCGTTTGAAGGACCTGCTAATCACCAACACCCTTTTTAAGAGTGTGCATTACAGTGCACATCATCACCTCTTCCCCCAAGACCATGGTTAAATAAAGCATCAGATTCCACACCATGGTTAGCAATGGCTTGTCACCCTTACAGAGGCATTCCTGATGCTGGTATCTGGTTTTGGAGGCATTACCATTTTTTCTAAAACCTCTTCTGTGAGCACCTCTCATTCATCCTTGTAAAGAATGATGCTTTTTTGAAAGTCTTCTCTGAAGACAACCCCACAGACTATCCAGCAAGTTTCTAGAGAACATAAAAAGCTTTCAGTTTGTTTTTTTTAAATTAAGTACACCCAAGTAGAAAATGGCTTTCCTTCAAGCCATTTTGAAGGAGATTTCTGTTCTACTTTTCTGATGACTTCCTATGTAATCCACTACAGTTTTTAACCTTTTGCTCCCCTAACACAAGCTTCTTTTGGTTTGGGGAGTTCTTTGTTTGCTTTTGGAGCGTGGGTATCTTTTTGCCTACAGGCACCTTCATACTGCTTTAACTACACTGCTTTTCCTTCTACCATTCTTCAAACCCACCTGTACTGCCTGAAACTTATTTCAGCCATTCCCCACTTCTCTTACCATTCTTTTTTTTTTTTATGATATTCCTCTTCATAAAATTAATCCAAGACAGCTCTTCTATTCCACTTGAATTTGAGTAGATTACAGTTACTATAGTATATAATAATAATGCAGTATATATAATAGAAAAATTTCATTTATTATCTGTCCTAGGGTGATGTTATGGCACTTGTATCCCCAGCCGTATGTTCTGTTTATGCTTGATATTATGTTCTGTGCTTTCAGGACTGACTCTGAAAGTGAAGGTTTGTTTTGTTTTGCTATCAGCCGCCTCACCTCCCGCCATGGTCTGTTGTCTAGGAGAGGCTAGTGCTGGCTGGCTTGCTTTCTTGCTCTTGCTTTTTGCTTTTGCCTTTGCTTATTAGTTAGTTTAGCTAGGCAGTCCAATTTTTTCCCTGGACTGTTGCTTTTTTTCTTTCCCTTTCCTGAATACCATTCGAACCTGCTCCGGACTGGGAGCTGGGAAACACCGAGGAACACCGAGAGCCTGCGTTTTGTGATCTGCAGCAGACATCCCCAGTGCTGGAGAGCAATCCCCAGTGCCCAGACTCGGGCAATCATTCCCAAGAGAGACTTTCTGGATTTGTCATCTCTTCAGAGTGGTGAAAGAGTTTTTGTTATCTGGTGTTGTTTGTTTTTTAATGCTGGGGAGTGTTTTGCTTGTTAAATAAATGGGGTTTTTTCCACTTCTCTCCAAGGAAATACTTCCCAAACCAGGTCGGGGGGAGGGTCCATGGGGGTTTGCTTTCTGGGGGCTCCTTTCAGAGGTTTTCTCCCAAATTTGCCCTAAACCAGGACACTATCATCAAGGCAACATTAGTTTTAGCTCAAAAAGAACTAGTGTTTTTCAAGTCTCCAGGAATTTTTCTGTGTTCCAAGGGTATTTAAAAACTATCAACTACACATCTTGCCTCATTAAGCATTTCTAAAGCTCTTAGGTAGAAGCTACTGAGTCTTCTCACCCTCTTAAATAAAGTCTGGGCTCAGTGACCACAAATTAACTATTATCGTTGTCTTTCTTGTTGCTATTTGCATGGGAAAATTGTCTTGCCAGTACTTTCAAAATTCCTAAGTATCAAAAAAAGATCCACACAAGAAACAGATGAAATTACATCCCTAAAGGTGGAGTCTTGTTTCTTGACTGTTGCTGCTTGCACACGTTTGGAGGCAGCAACTTGTTATTAGCTGCAATAGAGAGCTCATTTCCATATATCCTCTATACAGGTGCACTTCAATATCATCTACTGAAAAGAAAGAATTGTACACCTATGTGCACCAGAATAAAAGGTATTAGAATACTTGCATACAGATATTGTAATCGGATTTACAGGACTCTTACTGACTAAATGCTTTGAATTCTAATTGCGTACTTCATCTCTCATTCTCATAAACCAAGAAAAGACTAAAATTTTCAGCAAAACCTGAACAGTTAAAATAACTTTTGTGAAGGTTGTTTTGGTTTTGTTGTGGGATTTTTGATGGTTTGTTTTTGGTTGGTTGATAAAGGTTTTGTTTGTTTGTATGTTTTTAATAACACCTGAATTATGAAATATCAGTATTTATACACTCAAATCTGAAAACTCAGGCCACCCTAAAAAAAATGGCAATTAGTAAAAGTCAATCATAAAAAAACTGAAAAATGAAATAAAAATAAAATCACTACTATTCATCCAGAAATCTTTAAGTTGAAGTGTGAATGATCACATGATCTTTTACTCAGAGCAGTTAATTTTCTAAAAATCTTACTGCAAAAATACCTTGTACTAAAATACATATTCAGTCCAAAACAAAAGTTGGCTTTCTCGCCTGTGTATATTTTCACTTCCTTTGAACTTTAGTGGGGGAGCACAATGACTTTAGCCAAACTGAATAGCTATTGTGTGAGCAAAGAACACATTTGTATTGTTGCAAAGAATGTTTGCTGTAGCAGCAGACTTTCCCTCTACTTTGGAGTCGGTACCATGTGACCATTTACTTCTGCACGGGTGACAGATGGGCTGAGGACTCCTCTTGTCAAATCCTTTAAGAGGCAAATTTTCTGACCACAGAGCACATATATGCTCTCTGTGTGAATTCCCCACCTGAGTCTCCTAACACTCCCTAAGTTACAGCCTGCAAGACATTAGCCACTGAGATATATAAGATAGATAAATATAAAATCACCTCCCCTTTTGTTCCTCCACCACGTGTCTTAAAAAACGAACATTAAGAGGATTCAGGACATTTAGGCTTCTCTAATAATGCAGCTTGCTACCATTCTAAGACAAACCCCCCACACTGTTACACATTTCCACCTATTGAGGTCACATAACTTATATTAAAGAAACTGAGATTCAGAGATGAATTTGCTTTTACTATTATTTACATGAAGTAAATATTTGTTTGTGATACTTCTGCTTTCCAATGAAGACTCATTTTGCTTAAGACTTACATTCTGCAAAGATTTCTATGTATCATTAGAGCTTTCTCTGTTACTCAGGGATGGCCGCAAATAATATCATGCACACAGGTTTTTTTGCACCACTGAAGTTTGCAGCTTCTCTCACATGACTTTTGCTCCATGCTTTGTGTGAGCCATACAGCAGTCAGCACGATGGAGCCAGCTCATGACCAGGACTCTGAAGACTGCTGAAAGGCACAAATTTCTCCCAGTGATGTAAAAAATGCCTAAATGCAACCTTCCATTTTAAAAGAAGTGAAGCTGAAATAAAGGAGAAATGCTGTCTCATTTAGGTTGTTAGGAACCCGAATGTCCAAAAGAAAAGGAAAAAACAGTGCACCATCTGCAGGTGCTGAAATTTCAGTCTGGAGTCACTAAAGATGTGCCTCTCTGCAAGTACGAATTGCACACCTATGTGCAGCAGAATAAAAGCTATTTATTTATAACTCCTTTTGAAGGAGTTACACCTTCAAAAAGTTCCTAGAGGTTGCTACAAAACTGGAAACTTCTTTTGAAGCTCCAGGTAGGAAAAAAGGTGCACAATATATTCTGAAGAAAGCATACAGCTGCACTTTATCAACTAAAAGTGTCAAGATCCTACTTAGTCCCACAAACTTTTCACTTCTAGAGCACAGAAATAATATGGAAAATAAGTGGTTTTGACTACACAGTTCCAGTATCATAGGGCCAACTTCCTGCAACAGACCTCAAAGTATAAGAATAGACACCAGGGTAGGAAAAAGGACAGGGTTATTCATAAAGAAGTGAGAGACTGTGCTCTTGTGCTATGCAATAAACTGTATTTGCTTTGCAACATCCTTTTTTTTTTTTTTGAAAACACACTATGAGAGACCCATGGGGTACAATCATCTGATCATACAAGCATGTCATATCCAAGGGCTGCAACTGACCCTGTTATTCCAACTACTCTGCAAACCCAAAAGCTACAAGACTAACATCATCTTAAAAGATGAGGAATTGAGACACAAAGACATTAGACAATTTATCTGAAACCAGATGGAAACTGCTGTCCCTTGGCCTGATGACTTCAGCATCAGAACATCCCTCCCCTTCCCTGACCCTCAAATACCAAACACCAGATGGACAGGCAGCAGAGAAGCCTCATTTTCTACAGCACCACAAGGGTTGAGCACTGAGCATTGACACGGCCTCTCCCACACACATTCCCATATATCTACTAAAGGTTCAAAAAAGCCAGAGCGAAATCAACAGCTTCTTCCTTCTGACTCCCAAATTCGTGCTCTACAGAAAGGAAGATCCAACTCCCACCTTCCTCATCACATGCCTCACCACAGCTCTTGCACAGAAAATTATTCACTCCACTAAAACCACAGAAAACTAATCCTGTGGTTTTCTCTTTCCTCTAGGGTAGGCAAAAGGAATCAGAGCAGCACAAGATCAAATACTAGAGCTAGCCCCAGGAGAGGGGGAAGGAAAGGATGGAGAACTTCTCTGTTCTAGCAGCAACACGATGTCACTTCAATTATTTTATGTGTGCAAAGCCATGAGTGAGTCTCAACTTTACCTGTCCATCAATCTACCTTAAAATAATGGGACCTTAACTACCTTTTGTATCTCTCTTGCTGCAAAGTTTTCTAGGCTGTAGACAAATGAGAAATGGGACAGTAGGATCAAATAAACTCAATTTCATTTAAAGAATTAAAAAAATCTACAAGCCAAAACCCATGCAACTGATTTTATTACCAGTATTAAAGATAAGCCTCACAGCAATGTTTATTTTATTTTAGGCAAAAGTGCATGGTTATTCATCCATAACACAGCCCATACCAGCAGAAGAAAAGTGCCCCAAAATACCAGCATTTTGTGGTTTAGAGAAAAGGTGACATCTAAAATTACTTCTAAGCACAAGGGCTATTCCACAATAACCAGCCTGTGTACATACACTAAACCGAGGTAAACAATGGAGGCACATGCATGCACTCTGTTGCTTACACCAAGAGCCAGAAGATTGGAGAAAATTAACAGACAGCAGTGTCAGTTTACTTCTGGGCATTTTCTTCAGTTCAGATGTAAATCTGAGAGTCTTGTTTGCAATTTATTTTCACAGCATGGTATGAAGCAAGACTGATCAACAGGCCATTTACTAACAGGTTCAGCAAGTCCATGATTTCAGTTCTTTTCCATGCATGGAGAAAACTGTTTTAAAAGTAGTAGAGAAAACCTTCACAAAAAGATTTCCTTTAAAAATAAGTAATAGGATCTCTTGGTGAATATTTTATCAGTACTTTATAATTGCAAACCAAGCCCAGTGCTGGTGCTGGTATAACCATCATTTATAGTCATGAAACACATTCTCTCTTTGGTAATTTTCAAAGAATCACAGAATATTCTGAGTTGCAAGGGACTCACAACAATCATCAACTACAACTCATTTACTTCCTATCAGTTTTGTACCCACATAATAAAGTGGACAGAACAATGGCACATTGCCATGATAAAAATAATGATGGCCATATCATGACTTTTGCCCACTTTTCAGGAGCACTATTTAAAATGTACATTAAAGAAGCACTGTCCAAAATACACTATTGGCATGTTCTAGCCACAGGTACTAGGAACAGTAATTTATTTCTACCATGTGCATTCAGGAAAATACAGCAAAGAACAAAAGTAAACTTGTAAATCCAACAGAGTTGACATTTTCTACTTTATCTTCTTTTCTCACATGCAACACAACTTATCACTCAGCAGTTTTGCTAGTAATGTAGGCTGCCATGTCACATGCAATTTTAATTTTCTACTTTTCTACTCTGAAGGCTTTACCAGTCTGACTTGAAATGGCTGCACTACTCAGGAGTAGTAAAGTCCAAGTGGGGCCGAGGAAACATTTTATATTTTATAATCCATACATACATAGCTCACACATCATATACTTTACAGAATTTAAGAAATGGTTCCTTACTTTTTCTTATAACAAGTTTAACTGGATCATCTTGTTTTTTTAGGGTACCTACTAAAAAGTCCAGAGGGAAACATGGAGCTGGCATGATATTGCAACAACCAAATTTAGGATACTGAAATGGCCTAAAAGGTGAGTTAGGGAAGGAAGCAGGCTACAACAGACACACTATTTACTTCTGACAGTATTTTTAAGAACCTAATCACTCAGCTTGGAGGGCCTTATTATGGCACTAAAACATTCAACAGTTACAGTTTCACTTACACAAGTAAGTGGCCCTCTGTGCTCTGTATTATTTCTGTATTTATCATCATCTGTCAAATCCTGTCAAGTGCAATGTGCCTTGAAGAAAGACAAAGCACAAAAAGGAATCCTTAGCACAAAGTGTTTTAAAATTCCTGGGGGGGGCAAACTGCACCTCCTCAGTCTACATTCCTTCTACAGTTCAGTAAATGAATTTAT
The DNA here is from genome assembly GCA_003676055.1 of Chloebia gouldiae. Lineage (NCBI taxonomy): Eukaryota > Metazoa > Chordata > Aves > Passeriformes > Passeridae > Chloebia > Chloebia gouldiae. The sequence continues at coordinate 7,886,694 of QUSF01000021.1, forward strand.
TAGTAAAAATATTATGAAAGAGCACAATCTCACTATTAAAATAAACTGCTACTTAAGTAAGCTTTGAATACCTACTGGCAACATTTGTGTGATCCTGTCCTTCTAGGCAATTGCAATCTAGGAATACTGCTTTTACCAGCTATAAGTAACAGCCCAGGGTCAGGAAGCCTGGGAGCTTCTTGAGCCTAACTCAAGCACGTGCACTACTTCTCTGCAGTTAGAAATAGCCAGAATATAACAATTCATTCATTCCTCCACTTAACCCCCTCAAAACAGAGCAGCTGTAAAAACATCCCCCTTATTTTCTATTTTTCTATATACAGCCGGCTGATGGTGTGCTCACACACAGCATGAACGGGTTTCCTGTGTCTGTCATAGAAAATATCAGTCATTTTACAGCAAAACATCACCTTAAAGGTTTTAAATAAGTGGCAGGTGGAGTTTTGCTCTTCCTAAATCGCATCTCCCTCAAGGTACTTATAAGGTCCATTACAATACCTATATAAAGCCTTTCCAGCTGGAAAGCCTCCCAGCAGTTGGAAAAGTCCACTGTCCCTGTTAAAGACACACTCTTAGAACTACATCCTGAGTAGATCTTGGGGTGCTGTCACAAAAATGGAATTAATCTTGTTGCTCTGCCACCCCTCCTTGCCTTTCTTGTTCCAGTTCTGGTTCTCACTAAGCTCCTGTACAGATGGATTCAGCCTACCAACCTATCAGAAAACTACCTACTTGTTACTCCTGGATTCTCATCCCACTTAACCAAGCTGGCTCACAAGGGGGCCAACAAGCCTCAGACACAGCACAAAACACAAAACCTATAGGTACTGCCGCTCTCCTCACAGCTGATGTAACAACGTTGACTCTCCTGCTCTGGGATGATCTGGAGACAGACATACAGACATTCTTCCACAGTCTAGGGCAGAGTCTGGCATGCAAACTTATAAAAGCACCTCCCCAAACACAGAATTCACTCTTGGAATAATCTTCCTGCACTGTGAGGAAGATCATGTTATGGATATATACAACATTGGAATACCACTAATGAGAGTAATTGTGGTACATGAGGACATACTAATACCAGATGCTCCTAATACTAGAAAATATGAACAACAGCCAAATAGAACTAAAAACACTGAACAGTTACTCAGCTGCTGAGTTTAATGTTATTATATATACTTGTCCATAAAGCTCACTTTCTCTTCATTGAAATAACAACTTGGTTTGTGACACTGACAGCAATTAATTCTGCAGCTATTAGCAGAAAGTAGCTGTTCCAGATACTGTTTTCGTATCGGGTCCTATGCAAACATCTCCACTTTTACAGTGATTTTAGCACTGCTTTTTCAAACTACACAAAAACAGACTGAGAGGTAGATTTCAGTAAAGGCCACACATTTTTTGAAGTTGTAGGAGAAGAATTTTGATCATCTGTAACCACAGGGGTGATGACAGAAGAACTGTTTTTTGTTCTGAAATTATGAAGCCTATCTTGTTCTTACTAATATAAATACATATCAATGTGTTGACTCCACATCTCTGCTCTAACAATAAAAGTCTAAAAGCAATAATAAAACAAACTGTGGTAGTGCAGACACATATGCATCTCTTCCTGGATTGGAAAGAAAGAATAGAAAAACCAGCTCTACAGAAACACAAGCAACAGCACCATGTAACAGTATCTACCCCTTCACCTTATTTAAAATTTAGGTATAAAACAATTTGCAATGTGTTAGAACTTTGAAGTCCAGAGCTTTGACTTCTTAAGACTTTCCTAAAAACTTCACAAGAACCTTAAATATTTTCATTCAACTGTGTAGGTAATGAATGTGTGATTTTTTTCCCCCTTCTTATGACTTAATTTAGGAGAGAAGGACAGTACTTGCAGCAGCAGTTAAATTATTTGTTTGATTTTGAAAGCTTTCAGTAAAAGAGTGGAACATGCAACAAACCTGAAATGTTCCTCCTTCCCAAGTTAAACTGCCTGCACTTATCAAATGCTCCAGCCAACACAAACACAGCGGCTTTTTCTTTTCCTTGCACAGCGTGCCTTGAGGGCTGATGCACTGTTCTTTGCTCATGCCCGGAGCTGAGTCACTGCAAAGGTCTCAAGTGCACACGAGTCCAGTAAGATCATTCACCAGAGAACACCCCAATCTGCTCCCTCCACACCATGGTAGCTGAGTGTTCTCAATGAGACTGCATGGTCTAGCAGGAAGTGATCAAATGGAAAAGCTTCCAGAGGGTCACACATACCTAAGAGAATCCCACAGCAAGAGGGTCAAATGTAAAGCTTTGCTTCCTTACACTGCCACAGATGCTCTACAAGACTGGTGGTGAGAGCCATCTGAACATGAGATCTGAAAAGTTTGGGCTCTAAACAATCCAGTTCTTAAATCCTACAACGTTCTGGAAGAGAATGGCCCAATTTCCCACAAGTGCTTAGTATCCTGAAGGGGGTTTGATAACCACACAAACACCTTAGAGATGTTTGGATAGCTCATCCACTCATCATACCTACTTATTTTCTGAGGTGCTTTCCAAGACTACTCACCTCGAAATTCACCAAATACCTACCAGTTGTTGCTTCTTGGCTAGCAAGTGATTCCTGTAATGAAAAGCAGCTTTCATTGTTCTGCTGCCTATGTGATATAAGTCTCTTTTTAAACAGAGAAAACTCTGCATTACTTGAAGTATATATATTACTTGAAGTATAAAATATGATGAAGCTTCAGAATAAGAACATACAGAGATTGAGGGTGAGGGGATGTCCTCCTATTCATTGGACAGGCACAGAAACTACCAGAGGTCACAAAAGCTGAACTTCTTTATTCAAGCAGAAATTCTCATTGAAGCCAAATGAGGTTTTGTTGAATGAGGGCCACAGGAATAAGCCTGTAGTACACTCGGGACTGGGAGCAAGTCAAAGCAAATTATGCAACAGCTGTGACAAATCTGTGTATAGGTCTGCAGAGCCACAGTGCAGGAGGAGCCCTGGTCCATCCTTAACTTTTGTCTATTTATGTGCCAGCACTGAGACCCCTTCCAACAAAACAAGCCATGCTTTAGTATATCATTATTAGAACAATTTATAGCAAACAGCTCTCTCCTCTTCCTCTTTCCCCTCCCCTCCTTCCCACCATTCTCTCTCCTTCCTCTTGCTGTGCTGTGCTGTTTGTATGGAAAAAAAAGAGCTCCCATCCTTGCCAAGGGTGACATCAACTCATTCTTATCCGGTGATGTCCAGCAGAATCTTCCTCTGATAAACATTTGCTCAATGTCAGAGCCCCAAGGTTACTGGCTACATTTTGCTTTCATTGTTGTTTGCTTTCTGACACTTTGCTGCTTGTTATATATTAAAATCCTCCCCCCTGCATGTCTTTGACCTGGAGCCGAGTGAGGCGGTGAACAGGACATTCCTTGCTGCTTACCCAGATCTCCCACCATCCCCTTCCCCTGAAACAAGAGTCTGTTTGTCTCTCTGTGAGCAAGAAAAAGCTGATACTGCAGAGAAGTACAAAAAAAAAAAAAAAAGAGACAAAAAGACAAATATGTAAAAAATTCAGCAGTGCAGACCTATGTATTTTTAACCTTAGTTTAGCTTCCTTTTTTTTTTTAACAGATTTTCTTATATCCTTTCCTAGCATGCTCTAAAGTTAGTGAAGAGCCATAGCTGATTAATGGGCTGGTGTCCCTTCCTCTCACCTGATGGAGAATCTGTGATTTCCTTTTCTCCCCTTCCTCCTTTATCCATCCTCTCCTCACAAGCCACCAGCTTTCTGGAGAAAAGGGAAGCAAATTATCCTTTCCAGGCATGTTTCCCATACCTCTTACCCAAGCTGACATTTATCTGAAGTACATCAACCTGTGCCTTCAGACAACTAGTGCTAAATGAAATGCATTGCTGTCTGTCCATGGGCCCACAGACAATCTATTAAAGCAAGAAGCAGAGAAAATTTTGACAGAACTTAAAGGGCTGAGTAAGGGTCAAAAGACTGAAATGTCTAACAGTGAATAAAGACTGGAAACAGACACCTTTTACCACGATTGGCTCTTACATACAATTCCATCAAAGAGCAAGCACTCTACAAAAACTTCAACTTACAGGATAATTGATATGTTGCAACTACAACTGCATCCCTCCCTGGGTCATTGGGGAGCAGGAAAAAATCCATTTGCACAGTTATCCAGAAAGAAAGGTCTGCTGTAAATGGAAAATGTTCTGCTAGCACCAACCTACTGTCTCCCACTTTTCTAGGAAACCCATCCTAAAATCTCCCCCGGTGTTCAGGAAAATGCTGCAGCTGTTCTTAACAGCTCACTCATGAAAACAATGTTCTTTTAGCTTCTATGTGATACAATGAACAACAAGTATCTTCAGAAAGAAAGTAAAGAAGAAAATTTAATTTTGAATATTACTATGAACATATGCCAGCTATACTAGAGCATTATAAGTACCGAGAAAAACCCACAGGAAATGACTCCTTGCCCTGCCACCATAACTTAGAGAAGGCTATTAGAAGGAAGAAAGGCAAGATGACAACCTGGCTTCAAACAAAGTGCAGGAATCGAGTGATTAGACAGGCCAGTCAACCTGTCCTTGGATATGTCAACCTTTCCAGTTCTCAGTGGTGTCTCTAATATCACTTGGATCCAAAGGCTCTTGCAATTTCACAAATCCCAGGAGGACCTGCTGCCACAGGGTTACCTGCAACATCCTTTCACATAACAGCAAGCTCTGTTCTTGTGTAGTTCCCTTTATTATTTTTGTCTAGTTCATACAGAAAATGTTAACAAACAAGACAGTTCCTCCTCATCACCTGATTTTATAAAAGCCTTGACTGCTTTAATGGAAGTAGGCAGAGTACAATTAACAGTCATAGTCAAGGTCAGGCAAGAAGTATGTTCTCAAACCATGAGGAAGTAACACCCAGGCTCTCAAATTAACTTTAATCAAGAAATGAGACTTGTTAATATCAATTTTCAGTGAGAAAGCTGTCATCTTGTAGAGAGGTATTTTGGAAGATCAAGGTCTTATTTCTTCTTTTCTTAACAGTTCTTTCAAAATTGTAAAATATTAGTAGCAGTTGAAAAATAAAGTCATCAAATACAAATTTGCAAAGTAGTGAGCCTTAATCTAATTGGGATCCCCTCTCTCCTTCCAATAAGACAGTCAGCCTAAATAAATGGAAATTCTCCTCTTGCCTTGGAGGCCTGATGAGATGCTACACCACTACTGTAGCCAGTTGCCCTCAAGGTTACCCTGTCCCTTTCCATGAATAAACAGACAGGCAGATGCACCTACACCTCAAAGAGAAACACTACAAACCTTTAACCAAACATGAATAAGCATGCCATAAAAACCCCACACGAACAGAAACTATACACAACAATCTTAAAATAAAATTTTAAAAAATACTGATTTTCCAGAATATACAAAGAACATTTTTAGCACAAAATTGCTTACAAGCAATTCCATTCCAAGTATATGTTTATATATTACAAGCACAATACATTGAAACAGTGTCCAGACAGAACTTGTGTGGAAAAGGGAGGAATGTTTCTGGAGGGATAGAGAAGCATATCCATTTGATGCTACCCCATCAGTGGTTGTTTTGCTGTCCTAAAGGTGAAACAAGCCTTGGCTGACAAGTAGGGATGCAGCTCCATAGGAAACCTGAATGCCAGGTCCCACCTGTGCTCATTTTAGGGTTGAGTTCTTTTCTGGGGTATTTTTTTACAGTATTTAAAGCATGTGAGTATTTCCAGTACCCAGAAATAGGATGCTTGGTCACAGAAATACTGACAGGAACACAAATTCCCAAATGACCTTGACTATAATTAACCATCTAATTTTAGTGGCATTTGGCCGACTGACACCTCCCTGGCTGGTTTGTTTCAACAGACAGATTGACTGCAGAAACTGCCAGAGCTGTCCTCCAGTAGGATACACCCCATTCAACAAGGGAGGTGAGAGTTGCAATACAGAAATTCATATGCCTGTGAACAAAATAAAACACATTTTTTTCACAACAGGAATTAAAAAATATATAGCAGTGTTGTCTCAGGGGTTTAATTACCCAAATAACAAGACATCTTATCAGAAGCTTTTCTATCAACAAAATCAATTAGTATCAATTGAAACAAAACCAGCTGAAATAAACATGTACATAGCACAGCACAACCTTGAGGTCCACAACGCCTAATAATTAAGTACTGGATCATTTCCCATACTAAAGAGAGAAAAGTTTGTATAAATCAACAATAATCAAAGGAAAGTTTTTCTCCTGTGGGGACAAGAAGGGTTGGAATCTAGTACATTAATTTCAGCCAGTTGTCCTTGTGAAACTGAGCCATGGCACTGCTCAGATTTTCTCTGCAGCTTTTTGAGATCTCCAAACAAGATCATGAACTTTTCCTTCCTAATATTTTTGACTTACTCTCCTCCAAAAATGAGTCCACATCTCCAAAGCCTCTTACAGAAAAAGGAAAAGCTAAGCCACAGCTCATTAGCAGAATTCCCACCCAAAACCGGACTTATCCACCTTTCCTCTCCCTGCTCTTTTGCAACCTTCAGTCTCTGCCTCTGCATTACTATTTCCTTTTAATTTCCTGTTTCAAAAAATATTTGTAGGGACCTTTTAATTAGCAATGGTTCAATGGGTCCTTACTTACACAGATTCTAACTTCATACAACTTCTAAATGGGCTGGAGAAAAGTGAGGTGGATTGAAAACTGGCTTAGCTGCAAGGCTCAAAGGGTTGTGGTAAGTGGAATGAAGTCCAGCTGGAGGACAGTTACTGGTGGTGGAACTCCAGACTATGATAGTGGGGCCAATACTGTTTTACATGTTTAGAAATTACCTAGATGAAGGGACAGAGCCCTCTCAGCAAACTTTCAGATTATACAAAATAGCTGAAAACACCTCTGCCATTCAGAGGCACCTTGACAGCCTGGAGAAATGTGCTGATGGGAATCTCATGAAGTTCAGCAACACAAAATGCAGAGTCCTGCACCAGGGGAGTAGCCACCCCAAGCCCCAGTTCACTCTGGGGGAGAGAGCAGCCTCATAGAGAAGGACTCACAGACAGACAGAAACATGAGCCAACAGCAAGCTTCTGCAGCAGAGGCAGCCAAGAGATCCTGGGCTGCAGCATGGGGAAGAGCTGCCAGCAGATCAAGGAAGGTGGTCCTTCCATTCTGCCCAGCACAGCCTAGTGCTGTGTCCAGCACTGCCTCCATATCCATGCCTGCCTCTCAGTACAAGGCAGGCATGGACATGCTGGCAATAAGTCCACATAAGGATCACAGAGATCATTAAGGGGCTACAAATCTGTCCCACAAGGGAAGGCTGAGTGAGCTGGAACTGCTTATCCTCAAGAAGAAAAAGCATGGAGGGAAATCCCATCTATGATAAACACCTGATAGGAGGCAGAAAAGGAGTCAGGCTCATCTCAAGTATGGAGTGAAAAGATAAGACATCATGGACAAAAACTGAAACACATAAACATAAGCTTCTTTTGGTTTGGTTTTGTTGATTTTTTTTTTTTTTACTATGAAGGCGATCTAACAGTGGATCAGGTACCCAAAGAAGTTGGGGAGTCTCCATCCCTGGAGATACTCAAAACACAACTAAACAGGGTCTTGGGGCAACCCACTTTTGCTGACATAGCTTTGTACAGGGAAACTGGACTAGTGTGTCTCCAAAGGTACCAGCCACCTTCAGCAATTCTGAGCAACGGGCAAAGACAAATGTTAGGGTCTTTAAAGGCACCGATGACTTGTAAACAGAGCTTCTGTAATCTTTGCTACTCTTAAAAAGCGCTACAAAACTTCTCAGCACATTACCCCTTTGCAGTAGGACCATTCTATATCCTTCCAACAAAGAGGTCCACAGAAATGCTACCAGAACAGAACTTTTAACTTACACTGAGCTCTAACTTAGTGTTTGCACTCTGCCTTTTTTCTCCTACTTGGTTAATGCAAACTGGTCAAGCGCAGCCTGGGTGGGAGAAGCAGCAGCAAGAAGCACATCATTTGCATTCTGGTATATGGCCATAACCGCCTGCGACCACAGAATGCATGTTTCCTATAACATGAAAAAATGCTTCTGATAGCATTTCAAATTCATTCACAGGGCCAAATTCCTTTCTTAGATACTGAAAAATGGAGCAATCTCACCTCCTCTTGCGGTCAGGACATAATAGGCTATTGTAATTACTGTATATGTGAACGTGTGCATGCACCCATCCCACACGTTGAGACTCATTGCTACTTCCATAACTGCATTGCTTATTTTACGACATGTAGTATTTTTCCTTTCAGCATTAGCAAAGTTATAGGACTATCTCCTATACTTCTAGACATGCTGGCTTCAGAGAGCTTGAAAACACATGTTCTTCCCATACTTTTCCATTTGCTTTCTGATTTTTGTCTACAAAGCAAAATTCTAAGTGGCAATTTTTGTGGTTAGCATGCAACTCTTCAGTGACTGAAAAGACAACCAGAACACTTCAATCCACATCAAGTCTTTCCTTAGAGAGAACAAAGGTAAACACAGGTGTTTCAACTTAGAATTTCATGTAAGTTCTTCAAAACCATGCATGACTATCACCCAAATGAGCTGTACACAGGAACACTCCCCCAAGGTCACACAGGAACAATCTACAACTCCCCCTCCTGCATGAGTCATGCACCTCCTGCCATCTGCACCCATTGGCTTCAACCATCACACAGAGCATGTCTTTCTAACAGAAGCAGCTTCACCCTTCTCTCCTCCAAGCTACGGGCATGAAGCCCTGCTCTGTTTCTCTTTACCAAAAGCATTCAAAGATCTATGACTGAAAGCCACTCCTTCGCTTCATTTAACCCAACCTCTCCCCTCTCAGAGCACACCAAACTTCACAGCTATTTATCTCCAACTTACCTATGGTCAGTCTTTAAGAAGGCACTCTCTTCTCCACCAGACTAACACCACAAAACATGTTTGGCAGACTCCACTGGTTTTGAGACCAGAACACTGTCATGTCTCAGTACAATTTAAAAAGGAGAAGCAAGGTCTGAACATTTTGCAATAGCACCATGTGCTGTACATGCTTTAACCAATCTGTCCTGGTTTAACCAGTTGGGCAGGAGTTGAGGAGTTCTGTCTGCATCCTTCAGGTTTCACTTCAAGAGTTCCATTTGAGAGAGTGGTAATGTCAGCAGAGAACCTGGAAAAGAGGAAGCAGTTTGCATCCCAGATGTTAACCTTCATCCAGCCACTGCCAGCCACTGAGACAGGCTGGAAACACAGGGCAGAAAACCCTAACTCTGGAGAAACAAATCACTTCTCAAATACAGCTGCAGCACAAAAATCACAATGTAAAGAAACTCAAGCTTCCTTCTTTAACAACACTATATTGAAGGTACCATGTCTTTGACTCATGTCACTGAAATTATTTTAAAAATGGTGACTTTCCCTACAGCCAAATGTCACCTTCACCACAACCATTAGACAATATGCTGCAAGGCTTCATTCATTCTTTCATCCATGGTGCTGTAGACCCTGAAATCCTGGAAGTCTCTTTCCATCCTGTTCTCATTTCCTAAAGAAAAATTTTAAAACTGGTAGCACAGCATAAAATCCTACCATGTAACTATTAAGAAATTATATTGCTGCTATAGAAAACACTAATAAGTAGCCCTTCACAATATCACCGCCCTTGTTTGCAACAGGTCTTTCCAGCAAGCATAGGAAGAGAACGAAAAGTCTGTCCTTTTCATTTTTATCCAAAAGCAACCGAATTAACCCACAGGATTTTTTTATTTATTGTCTTTTCTCTTAAAATTGGCAGCAAAATAAATAAATAAGCTCTTGAGGAATGAGGACAGTTCATGGAAGCCTAAGCTCAAACGCTTAATGTAAGGAGATAAAACTCCCAAATTTGTTTCTGCTTTGAATTTGTGTTCAGGATTGCTGGAAGAAACCCTGTATTTCAGCATATAATGTAGGCCAATTTAAGCCAAAGCTGATGCCCTACATCCCCATATGCAACTCAAATACACTATATTGACCTCTCCTTTAAATCACTGTTGCTTTTACAGCTAGGTAGAAAGCTAGTTCAGGGAAATGATATTGAGAGAAACCAGTGTTGTTTTAGAGAGGGTAGGGTTAAGTTTTCAGTTGGCTCAGCTCCCTGTCTGGCTGCATGAGAGGCAGGGCTAACACAAGGGAGTAGGGAAAACAAGACTGCTTTCAACCAGGTTTAAGCTCCAGCTGAACTTGGCGAGCCAGCTGGAAGGTCAGGAGATGAAACATGCTGTGCTCATGCCACTCCCCAAAGACCACTGCAGTGCTTGAGGTGTGTACAATGCACATGTTTAAAACTAAAAAGCTCTGTGAAGAGGTACAAGTCAATGCTGAGCAAGCAAGCAAAGCTACAGAGCCTATATAGGCTCTTGCAAAAGATATAGGCTGAGGTCTGGGGGAAGTGCACAGCCCGAGCTCAGGGACATACTTAATAACTTCATTGGCTGAGAATGATTCTGCCCCACTACTCTAGTTTTAGACTCCCTGACTAGTCTAGTTTTAGACTGCCTTGCACTGCCTAAAAGTTAGTCCCTAACACCCCAATCTACTCCTCCCAAAGGCAGTATGGGTGTTCACAGCAATGGTATTACTGTCGAGGGTGTATGTATCTTCCCCTACCACAATCAGCCCTCCCCTAAAATGCATAAAACCAAGACGTTGTAACTGCATTGCACGCCAAACCTGCAAATTTAATTTCCCAGTTCCTCAAAAGCCTCAGGCATAGTTTTCAAAAAGAGAACCGCCAAAGTGGATCATAACTAGAGGACTGACTAGTGCTGCATCACACCTAGGAGGAATGAATAATACTAATCACACTAATACTCCTTCATAGGAATATTAGGAGTCCAGGCATCAGCAGAAGACAGGTAATCTCACCAGCACAGACTCAAAAATATAAGGCATGAGACTCCCTCCAAAACGTTTGGTAATCATTTATTCTGACAACTCCCTCTATTCCTAACCCCTAAGCAAACATCCAACTCCTTTTTGAACCTTGTTAAATTCTTGGCCCCAGCAGCATCCTGTGGTTGACTGTTCCAGTGTCTAATTGCAATTCCTAACTTCTGGAGCCGCCTGCCGTGGTCTGTCTCACTTAAACGCTGAGCCCACTCCACCCACATGCAAGCGAAGAATATTCCTGATAATCCTTATGAACACATCTGCTTCAGAGCAGAGCACTGCCTCAATGCAGGTCTGCACCAGACCTCCAAAACGTATTAAACTGCCAGGAACTGCAGGAATGCCAGAAGGGAAAAGCCTACGGCAGACTAATCCCTGCAGCAGTATTTGGAAGAAGCACTTAATCACTCTGCTAGGTAAAAATACATAAGGCAGAAAATGGGACAGATGAATAAGAACAGCAAAATATTCCAGCAGTTAATAGCAAGGAGGTGCTCTGGTTTTATCAGAGCACACCTGAATTACAGACTGTGCTCTTGTATCACATCAGTCCCTCGAAAACACAGACCAAATGTGTCAGGCACATATACAAACTCATATTATATCATCTGCACATCAGGGAATCCAAGTGTACTGGCCAGTTTCCAGAGTGAAATCATATCATCTGCTATCACCACTATGAATTTATATTTCCAGAAAATCCTGATGTCATAGCCTGAGAGCAATTATCAATGAGGAATTATTGATTTTAATGTCAAGTTGTGCAATCACTTAACAGGGGAAGAAACAGAAGACAACAGCCAAGAATGAACAGGCTTAAAAACAAAAAAGAATTTAAGAGTGTCTTTTATATCCAGAACAATTGCAGTCATGGCCAAAAAAAAATATCTAATTTAATTCCACTAGGGATTTACTCTTGGGTCCAAATTTCTTACTGTAGTTTGCTAATAAAAACAAACAGTTCAGCTGAAATGGACAATATACACATGGCAGACAATATAAATGGCAGAAGTATGATCTACTAGACCTATTTTACTCAGCAAATGCTGTGATCAGATGTGGGAGTCATGACTTCATCTAAAGGTATGGATGCACCCTGGAGTTCTGAGCAGGAATAGCACATGTAGGCTATCGGATGCCCGAACACACCTGCCAGGCTAATGCCATCATGGAGCTAAGTCCTCTGTGAAACATGATTCCCACCAAGGGAAAAACAAGGAAAGCTCTTTTATCACACCTGGAGACCCCAGTTTCATGGCAGTGTCAGCATGCTTCAGCACATCACCCAAACAAGCGCTGGCACCAGCACAAAGTAAAGGGAAAGGACTGCGTCATCAAACAGCAGCACTCAGTACCAGACAAGCAAAGCCTTGGCATGAAGCTCCATCAGCTCCCGCCTAAAGGTTCATCACTATCACAAAGGGGTGGTGGGCCTGCATCCATCCGCCTCCTCTCTTGTACCAGCCCTGGCACTTGTCTAATAGAGCAATAGACCAAAGCAGATTATTAACAGTTGAAAATTAACCTGGCACAAAAAGAGTTCTCTGCCATGTTAGCAACACAAATCAGTTTTACACAGGGTCATATGAATGTCAGACTCGGTGAGGATGGAGGGACATGCCAAGGAGGAATGTGGGCGGGTGTATTCTCGTCCTTGGACAGGAGGGAGCTATTACTTTAGTTTAAGCTATACTGCATGCCCTGAGTAGCCAGACTGTCTCATTTTGCCTTAGAGGGGCCATCAGCGTCTCTTATCAGCCTCTCCATGCAGTGTTCCAGTTATGTACAACACCATTTTAATGCTCTCCCATCCATCAGCACAGGCAAATGAACTCCATGAACCCTAGGTACAACCTGCACAGAAGTAGCAAACAGTCCCCATGGTACCCATCCTACAGGCAGAGCCCAAGCCAAGTCTTTCCACGCACAGGCCAGAGGAATTTTGCTTTCCACAAGTTTTTAGAGCAAATACCCTTTAAACCTGCAGTTCTTCAGTGATAGCCTCACTTTAATACAGAGCTATATGATTGCATGGCAACAAATGTTATTTTGATAAGAATCAAATGTTTATTTAAGAAGAGGAAAAAAAGGGGAAAAAAGTAGCATGTTTCCTTATTTTACTCTTCCACATCTTCCATGAGATGGAAGATGTCTACCAGATGTGGCCAAAAAGCAAAACTAATGCATCAGTCTGATCCCTCTATTAAGAAATTATGGATCTAGAACATTTCTGAACTATATTCCAAGCACCCTCCCCGTGTAGGGATTGATTCAGCCATGCACTGGGAGAGCTGCTCACTCAGGTAACAGAGAGATTGTAGAGAGATTGTATTAACTTTGCTGAAATAGCTTCCTTTTAAAGACATCAGAAAACAACTATGAAATGACTGTTTATTTGCATCTGAAGCAGGAGACAGTGAAAACTCAACTTTGCGACTGTGTTTTTAACATTCACTGAAAAGGGACAGTCACTGAATAAAAGACTACAGTGGTTTAGGATATTCTTAAAAGTGGTAATTTAATTTAATTTAACTTTTCCCAGAAGCAGAGACAGCAAAGCACATCACAGGAGTCACTTTTATGTGTTTCACCAAAAGATGCCAACATCCCAAAACAAAAAAATAAATTAAACAGAGATATGTCAAAGGTTTGTAACTTATTCCACCCAAGGAACATGTTTCTCAATACAGAACAGCTTCATAACACAAACCTATGGTTATTATCCCAAAGCAGGGGGACAGGAGTTAAGTACAACCCGCTTCACACAGTTTATTAAAAATCCATTAGCTACAGCATGTCCTTTAGACAGAATCATTAACTGTAGAATAAGAATGTGCCTGAGGGAAAGCATATTTAGTATCATGCCAAACATCTCAATGACACCTCAGAAGAGCAGAGCTATTTGGGTCTACATCAATTAATTGTCTTCTACATTATAAGAACCAAAAAACAAAACAAAACAAAAAAAAAAAAAAACCAAAAAACCCTAACAATAACATTAAGAAAAAAAAAAATCAATCTAAGATTTTTTTCCCTTTCCAGGTTTGGGCAGTATGCCCTCCTGGACAGAAGAGATCCCCTCAGTATATTTAGAGTGTCACTTCACAAGAGAATGAGAAGGAATGAGAAGTGAACTAATCTGTACATTTTACCACGGATTAACCCCTACCTACATTCAGGCAACAAATGCCTTTAAAATCTTACAGTCTTTGATGGAATCATCCTCCTGCGAGGGCTTTTCAGTGAAGGTACAACAGTGTCCTTCCAAAGACAAGAATACTGATGCGACCTTCCTAGCTCAGCTCCAAATAAAAAGCTGCCACAATGAAACTTGAGGCCATTTAGAACATTAGGGCCTATTGTTAAGTGGCTCTGTCTTTTGCCCTGTGGAGCATATAAAGAATAAGGCAAAAAAAAAAAAAATGTTGGCACTGTCATTTGTCCTACTGCTTCCTAATGAGCCAAAGTCTTAATGATCCATTTCTGCCTAACGGTAAATATTTATGAAAACCAAAACCAGCTACTTAACTTTTGTTTGCTTTTCTACTATAGTCAGAAATCCCAGATCTCATTTCGAAGGCTCACTGTTGAAACCAAAGCCAAAAAATAAACCTAACTCAACAGAACCCAACAAGGCATGTGATCTGCTAAGAAATCATGTCTTGACCCAAACTATGTGCAAAACTAAGGTTTTAAGGGCAGTAATGCAGCACATATCTCCATTTCCTGACCTGTTTTACAAGAACAATACCTACACCATCTCCTGTGAGGGAGCAGCTCAGATGAAGGCCTCCTCCAGCTGCAGCAACCTTGACTCTTGATTGTCCCTGGAACTCCAGGAAACTCCACAGGGAGCAGCTGCTCCTTCACCAATACACATCCTAATGCAGTTGTATTTTAAGGATAAGGTAGGCAACAAACACAGGAGTCTTTCAGCTCTCTGATCCTTAAGGACTGAAAGAATTGAAAGAAATACAAAATTTTCTTTCAAGCTTAAAATTTCTTAGCACTGTTTCATGACCAACATTTTGGCTGGAACAAGCCTAGTGTATTAAATGAATAAAAATAGTTACAAAGTACAGTAAACTTCAAACTTTGATAACTGAGACTCAAGGGGGGAAAAAGGCATTTGCACACAACTTTGTACAAGTGGGCACATCCTGGCTTAATTTCAAGAGAAAATATCCCACAGCTGAAAATCTGAAGTGGTATAGCAATAGCTCTTACCAAAGTTCAATGAAACAGTACTGAAGAGCTCACCAGCAGAACTCACTCCACCTGGACTCACAGACATAGTTCTAGATGGACAACAGAGTCAATGGTACAGCGAGTTTGTGACTACCTTACTTTACCACTACACAGAGGATGTAAAAATGTACTGACAGAACAGCCAACATCAGTGTGTTAAGGCTTGGAATTTTGGCACCAATTCTTCCCCCAGTACTCAAAAAAGGGATCCAGACCCTTTGCTCACTGCATCTCATCCTGTGTTACTTCTGCATTTTTAGCTGCGCTTGCTCCACCTCAGCGTGGCATGAGGCATACAGCTCTGTGGCTGAGAAGTGGGACAGCAGCCTGTGTGCCACTCAGCCCATCTGCTCCCCAGCTGCACTGGATGTGCATGGCAGCAGAGGAGGCTACAGGGGTGGCTTCTGTGAGAAGTGGCAGGAAGCTTCCCCCATGTCCAGCAAAGCCAATGCCACGGGCTCCAGGAGGCTGAGCCCATCAGGGATGGCTGGTGACACCTCTGGTGTAACAGATTTATGGAGGAAAAGAGCTACTGGGCAGAAGCAATTGCAGCCAGAGAAGAGCAGAGTGACAACATGTGAGAGGAACAGCCCTGAAGACACTAAGGGCAGGGAGGAAGGAAGGGCAGAAGATTCCCCTGTGCCCCTGCAGTCCACTGAGGTCCATGGGGATGCAGAGATCCACTTGAAGCTCCTGGAGGAGCCCACACTGGAGCAGGGGAATGCCCAAAGAGGCTATGGAGAAAGGAGCCCACACTAGAGCAGGTTTCCTGGCAGGACTTGTGACCCTGTAGGGAACCCAGACTGGAGCAGCCTGTCCCTAAGGGACTACACCCCATGGGAGGGACCTCATGGAGGATCACAGAAAGGTCTCCAACCTCCCTCCCTGAGCAGTGGCAAAAACAAGGTGTGGTGAACTGACCATGACCCCCATTCCGGTCTCCCTGTGATGCTTGGCAGGGAGGAGGTAGAGCCCAGGAAGAAAGGAAGGGTGAGGGGAAGGTGTTTTTAAGGTATGTTTTACTTCTCATGATACTGTTCCGATTTTCATTGGTATTAAATTCAACTAATTTCCCCAGGCCGAGTCTGTTTTGCCCATAAGTGATCTCTCATGAGCCTTTTGTTGTATCTCCTTTACCCTGTGCAGTTGAGGAGGAGAGTGATAGGGTGGCTTTCATGGGGATCTGGCCTCCAGCCAGGGTTGAACCACCGT
Organism: Chloebia gouldiae; assembly: GCA_003676055.1. Lineage (NCBI taxonomy): Eukaryota > Metazoa > Chordata > Aves > Passeriformes > Passeridae > Chloebia > Chloebia gouldiae. The sequence continues at coordinate 7,903,126 of QUSF01000021.1, forward strand.
ATCAATCTATGCACTCCTATCTTTCACAGGAAAGCACATCTGAAGAGTCTTTCCCAGCACATCTGAAGAGCTGCTCCAGTCACAGACACTCTCTAGAAACAGCCCTATTAATGAGAAGAGGGAAACAAGCTTGTAGAAGGGGCATTAAAAGTAAATATTAGTGCTGAGTGAAAACAGGCAACAAATATACATCCTAGACTTGTTCATGGAAAATACCAATTTGTCTAATGCTTAGGAGAAAATAGCCCATTTCATTAAAATTTCAGGAAAAAAGTTATCTAAGTATTACACGTTTATATGAAGACTATTACACTGAAGTTCAAAGACTATTTACCACATATTTGAAAGACGTTCAAAATAATTCCCATTCTGCTATAAGCCAGCCACAAGTACCAAGGTTGTACATGGTTTGTTGCCTGACATTTAAAGCTGAATACAGAGACTGAACAACACCCTTTGATCACTGGTAAATACCAGGCTAAACTCAGTTCCCCCTCCCTGCCTCCATCCTACTGAGGCATCAGCTCCATTTACACCAGCCGTAGAATGAGCAATAATACTAAAATAGACAACTTACCTTTAATTTCAAGAAACCATCTCATATCCAGTCTTATGCAACCAAAAACATTAGGTGCACTCTGACATGTTTAATTTAGCACATTATCCATAGAATCCTTTCATGCCTGAGCAATGCCTCTGCCTGAAAATACACATACTAGAAAATCTCTTCGTATTTTTTTAACCAAATGCCAGCAACTCAAATCCCTTCTATTTCATGCAAGGGTGCATTTGTGGCCCCATTTTGCAAAGGAAATATTTCAGAGGGGATGCAATCACTGTGGTGGGCCAAAGGAAGCGAAAACCAGTCAAGAATAACTCACATTAATTTTGCTCTTACATGCACAGAAGCTTCAGTCAAAGAGGCAAGAACCCATACACTCTCCCAAATTACACTGAAGGCATGGTAGTACTGTCTAGAAGCTGAGGAAAAGACAGAGGCAAGAGGGATTTCTGTGGTTTTAAGCTGCAAAGTAAGATTTATTTCATTTTATTTTCTGATATTCAGGGCTTGAACAATACAATAATACACTCTTATCTTGATTTCACTATACCCTATTTTTATTTGCAAGAAAAATAAGCCTAGCAATCTGGATAATAAAGAGGCAGTTTAGCACAGCAAAGAACTTGATCAGTCTTCTGAAAAACTTCAGTAGAATTAAAAATTAGAAGTAGCACAGGTTTTGTTTTCTTACCAAGCCCCTTCAGTTTAGAAGATAAGGGAGCGGGAAAATCAAAAATATCAAAATAGCTGGCATCAAAACAGTCATAAACTTTCTAAAACATCATAAACTTTCGAAACAAAAAGTTTATGAACAGTCTCAGCCTGTTTTATCTTTTCCAGCCTCAGTTCCTTCTGGATGGCAGCTTTGCAAAGTAAAGACCAATTCTGCTCGTTTGAGGGAAAAGAGTCCCAAGCCATTAGGTTTAGCTTTTTCTGCTCACCCTGGCTCTTGGAAAAATCACCAAACCAAACTGAGGATTAAAGAGAAGAATACAAAATATTTGTACAGAAGCCCCAAAGGCGCAAGTCCACCAGTCCAGCTGTCTCTCCTCCTGCCACAACATCACCACTCAGTGCTTCATAATCACACTGCCCCACTTTCCTGAGAAGTATGTTGGTCAGCAAAGTATCAATGAATCTAAAAGGGACACTCTGTGGAAAGCCAGAGCACCTGCACGTTATCTTCTACTGCACCAAGTCCAGAAGCTAAGTTTGGATATGTGCTTGCCTTAGTGCTAAAGTACCTAACCAGGACAGCAGGCACAGCTGATCTCAGCTGGTGCCCACAGTCACAACTCCTGAGATTTCTCCCCACACCCGCCAAAGTGCCTGCCAGATCCTACGGTGAGCCAGATCAAGTTCCTTGCCTGCCAGAAGTGTTTTTCCTTTTTTATTTGCCAGGGAATTCCCTGGTTACATTGATCACCCTATCTTCCTTTCATCTTAAAATTTTGTTTACAAGGAGTAGAGATGAGTCACTCAGGCCCACTGGTTAAACATTAATTGATTGGAGGTTGGAAAACAAACATTCTCAGTTTCTCATCTTTTCCCAAAACTCTACCAAATCTGTTAATATTTAACAATTTCTACCTTTTCTTTCGTCCCGAATTCACTACCCTTACCTTTCCCTGCTACACATTGACCATGATAGCAGATCTGCAAAGCCCATTTTTAGCTAATCACTCAACCATTTCACTGTATCTTTATGGAGAGACAACCCTTCTTCACATCAATGCTACTCCTGCAGTACAGCACTTCAGTATTTAACTCACACTCACAGCACAGAAAACTGCTTTATTTTTACTTATATCTTAAAAACTTTCATCTTTTTAGATTTTTCCTTCTGCAAGTTGAGGTGGTACAAAGGTTGACATACCACCACCTTTTTCTTTGCACAGGCAAGAGCTATGACATGAAAAAAAAATGTGCTCCTACCACATTTGTCCCATTGCCTGGCATTAAAATCTAGGCTGAGCTTTTACATTCCTCATCTAAATACATATGCAAAAATTGACCACAAAAGTAATTGGATTCGGATAGTAATAAAAGGCATTTGGCATTTACAATAAACAAGTGAAAGTCTAAAACACCACTGTAACTTAATCATCAGTTGTCATAACACAGATCATTAGACAAAAGAAATAATTTACATTCCAAGTGATTAATCTACAAATTCTTCTCCACCACAGAACATAATAAATCAGATTAATAACTGAGGGAATGTACAGCAGTGAAGAATTTCAAACTATTGCAAAAAAAAAAACCCAATTCAGCCACCACCCAAACAGACTCCAAATTTCAGTTCATACTAAAACTGGTGACAACTTCCCTGAAGGGGAGACAACCAAAACCAAGAGTAATTATTCTATCCTGATTTGTCCTGTTCCTGCAAATGTATAAATGCAAATAAGTACTTCCGTTTCAATCACCTGCATCATCCTACTTTCACATCACAGAAAAAGTACGATTTGCTCTAATGGGAGAAAAAGCAGCATGCAATACTTAAGAAGTTTTATTTCCAATATCTCTTCCACTTCCTATTAAAGATAAAAGTTCTGTTTAATCAGATGAAGTCAAGACTTCAAGGTTAAAAGGAAAATCAAGCTTCCCCTTCAGGTTCAGGCTTTGTTTAGCTGACAGAAACCTTCCAAAACTCCTACTACAAAGAATGAGAATGGATAAAATCCTGACCAACCTTTTTCCCATCCTCCTCCTGAGCCAGCTGAGGCCAACCCTAAGCCATTCCTTGCAGAGAGATCAGCCAGCACCAGCGCCTTTCCAGCAGTTTTGTGTTTGATACAGTATGAAAAGGAACACTTTAATTTTATCCAGAACTTGTGAAGCATCACCAGGATTTGTTCTTCCCAGAGCTCATCAACACCACTTTGGTTTGACTAAGAACTAAAAATAAAGCTTTACTTATTGAAACACTACCAAATGAAAATTATGGTTTTTTGAAGTCCCTTGATGACTATGATTTATAATTCCTAGGTCCATAATATCACACATTCCAAGGAGCTCTTTGGAAGCATTCCATTTACAGCATCACAACTGCAAATGGTATCTGCAGTCCAGCAGATCCCAGGTCAGCTTCCAATTACACACAACAGCCAGACAAAACGTGGAGGATGCACAGCAGAAAACCCACCACAATAAGGACACAGTAGAGTAAAAACACAGTAGGAAGAGACGATCACCTGTCTGGCCAGGTAATATCTGAAAAAGAAATGGATTCTTTAGGATAACGGTTTTCCTTGGCACTACACTTCTTGCTGTAATGTGAAACATGGCTTTCCCATCCATGGTGACTGGCAAAGGAGTTTAGAAAAAGTTTGCAGAAAGAGTAAATTTTAAATGAGGAAACTAAGGACCGCAATACTTTTATATCAAAGTCCATGTGCTGATGTGGCATGTCTTCCCAGGAATTTCACTTTGGATAGTTGAGATCAGGAGGAGAACATGCACAAGTCATTTTGCATGGTGTCTCACTGAGAACAACTTTAGGCAGGCAGTAATGTTGCCTATATTAGCATTTTTTTTTTAATGGTTATATGCAAATAGGTTACAATCTTAAGTTCTTGGTGTGCACCAACAACCTTCCCAAGCACCAAAAGGTTTGGGCAGTATATAGTAAAGGACAGTACTCTCCAGTTGATGTCCAGATATTGTGGTACAGACCTCCCAATTTTGTACTAATGAAAAGAAAATCACATAAATCCCTTGCCAGCTCAAAGGGCTTTTATTGGCATGATAGACTGGACACAAGATGCCTTCATGATATTTCCAAGGCAAGAGAGATTAAGGTTCAAGACATTAATCTTCTACACTCCCTCTACTAAAAATAACTTAGGAATTAAAAAAGCACTGGATTTAGCTGAACATATATATGTGATCAATACAAAGATTCTCCCAAACAAATGTCTTCACTTATGTGAGATTACGTGTACTCATACACGAGGAAGGTGAGGTAAAAGCCTGGAATTTTAGGCTATCACTTAACAGACACATTATTTCTACCCCTTTACCCTTCTCACTTCATGTCTCACCCCTTACACAGTTCATCCCATGATCTGCACTCTTGCAGAAACGCTGGTTTGTAGGGCTGGTGATGAACTGGAAAGAAGACCCCGCTGAACTGAACATTTTTGAGCCAGGGAGAAGGAAACAGTGTTGCAATAATTTTTTAGACACAGTTCCTGAGTTCCATCCCCTGTGCTGAATAAACTTTTCTCAGCACAATGGGCCACCAGGGAAGCACTTACTATGCACCACTCTTGGCATGAGATCACCTTGGTCTTCAACACACCTATGGTCAAAACAGTGTTGTCAAGAAAAAGTTACTGAAGTCCTGTCCTGGTTTAGGGCAAATATGGGAGAAAACCTCCAGAAGGAGCCCCCAGAAAGCAAACCCCCACGGCCCCTCCCACCTGGTTCGGGAAGAATTTCCTTGGAGAGAAGTGGAAAAAAAACCCTCTTAATTTAAGAAGCAAAGCACTCCCCAGCACAAAAAATGAACAACACCAAATGACAAAATCTCTTCACTGCTCTGAAGAGATGACAAATTCAGGAAGTCTGTCCTGGGAATGATCACCCAATTCTTGGTCTCCAGCGCTGGGGATGGCTGCTGCAGATCACAAAACTCAGGCTCTCGGTGTTTCTCGGGGTTTCCCAGGTCCCAGTCCAAAGCAGGTTTGAATGGTATTCAGGAAACAGAAAGAAAAACAGTCCAGGGAAAAAACTGGACTGCCTGGCTAAACTAACTAATAAGCAAAAGCAAGGGAAAAGCAAAAAAGCAGGAGCAAGAGCAAGCAAGCCAGCAAGCAAGCACTAGCCTCTCCTAGACATCATGGCAGAGGAGGTGAGCCAGCTGATAAAAAGACAAAACAAACCTTCACTTTTTCAGAGCCAGTCCTGAAGGCACAGAATGTAACATCAAGCATAAACAGAACACAGGATTGGGGATACAAGCACCATAAAGGCACCCTAGTACAACTCCCTGTTACAGATGGTGTACTGAGGTGAGGATCAAGAGCCATGGACAGCCTCTGAACCTCAAATTCTTTCACCTGAATTACTGCTGATCTATTTACACATTTTCTTACCACACACACTTAGAAACCTGCTAGCAGCAACAACCAAAAATAAGTGGCACCCAAAATTTCTATTTTTCAAGATCACAGAGCCTTCTGAAAGGTTTTCAGCTGAAGATCACTGCACCATCTCCTCCTCGCAGACCTAGTAGCTGCCTCTCAGTAAAAAGCACTATGTGGCTCAACACAAAGGTCCAGCGGGTACCAAACCCAGCAAGGGCACTAAGGCCTCAGCCACTTGGTACCAGTGCAAGTAGAACAAAAATGTTCATGAAAAGAGCTTGAAGAGAAAGCAGTTTCTAGTGTGCTGTTTCAGCAAGGTTTCTACACCTTTTCAACTACGTCTGCTACTTCTTTTGTATTCCACTGACACCCTGTGGCACTTACCTAGACTGCAGGCTTTCCAATCTCAACATCCATTTTCTTAACTTCAGGAGTAAAAAACAGCAAGTCAGAAAACAGAGAAAGGACAATGCAAGCCTGAGTTGAAGGACTGCTGGTGCACATCCTTACTCCCAAGGCAAGAAATGCATAGATTTCTCCTACACAGCTGTTACCCACTAACAGCCTGTGCTGCTGTCCCAGTATCCCACTTGCTGTTATGCCTTTCCCTTGGGCACAAATACATCACTACCATTCTGATGTAGCATGGTGAAAATAATCTAATTTTAATGCCTGAGCTTCTCAGGTGTTTTACTGCAACACTCAATGACACTTCATACTGCAATACTGCTAAGTTACACAAGTGAATTCCACAGGACATCCTAACTAACAATTGCAGCATAGGACCACAGAGTCTCAGTTTTCACTGTTAGTACAGACTCACCTACCTTTTCAAGAGTGTCATTTCTATATGCATCAGCATATTAAAACAACCAAAAAATCCAACACAAGTGTATTCAAATAGCAGCCTATTATTTTTACTGTTTGCCCTTAACTTCATTAAAAAACCTCTAATAAGTAGCAAGTGCACTTAATTTTGCCCTTCAACTCTTTACCACATGAAGAAACATATTCATAGTGGATCTTTAATACAATAGGCAGGCAGGAGATATTGCACATTTCGTATTTAATGAACACATCAAGGGGCATATTTGACTTCTCCGAAATTATGTGCCACAATTACACACATAATTATAATATTATATGTATTTTAAAACATGAGAGAAGTAGACATGTGCAACACAGGTAAAAGCACCCATGTAAACAGTCACACACATACACACAGGAAAACCTCAAACAAAAGACCCCACAAGCATCCAAGATTCCAGCTCACACACATTGCTGCAGTGCCATCTTCAGAACTTCTCTAGTGGTTTAAGATTGCTGAAAGATAAGAATTTCCACCATAAAAAAGAAAAACATCTCCCACAATAATAAGGATACAGTACACCAAGGATGGCCACAGGCTGAGTAGTGTCTTAGCAGCTCCCACCAAGGGCTGCCTGGAGCCCCTTAGCTCAGCCTGCAGGCATGCTGGCAGAGTAGTACCTATGCACAGCTACAACAGGCAGCAATTCCACTCCCTACTAACATTACTACTCATCACTTTGTTACTACTGCAAACTGAAAATCAGCATGTCCAGGAGATCATCTGCATCTCAGGGTTCAATATGCAATCTACAATTGCACATCTTCTGGTTTATGCATGCAAGGGTGTCAACAAGCCAAGCATAGCATGCCCAGCCCCACATGGAAAATAGAGGGAATATTCAATATGTCAGACCTCACTGTCTAAGCCAAATTAACCACAAAATTCCTATTTTCCCTTTTGTTAAGATGCCCTAAGAAAGGAATAGAGGCAGATCAAAATTTATTCTAAACTTCAAGGTTTCATAACGAGCTTGCTGACCTGAGCTTTATTGGTCAGCTGTTGATCTCATGTTACACAATTATCTAGAGAGAACATGGTTAAAGCTGAGCTCCCACCACACTACTTTGATAACAAGGCTAAGGGCTGGAGCAGACCTGCTTTTTCATTTCTACCTTAAAACCCTTTTCATTATTATACTATTTTAGTAAGTCAAACACTAATTAGAAAAGGGGCACATTATTTACACATATGACTTTCTGGAATCTGCTCTTTATTCTTCTATTAGTGTTTGGTGAGGAAATAAATACAAGAGTGGAGTTTTTGAAAGATGTGATGTGACAGAAAGTGCAGTTAACTTCAGACAGGCAGTACATACAGAAGCATCCTCTCATCCTTTACCTCTACCATAGTCACTTGACTGAATCAGCACCCACAGGGAAAAAAAATCAGTAATTAGGATGCAATAATTTACACCCTGTTGGGTAAGCATAGTATTTCTCGATAAACTAACTGTCCCAGAATCAAATAACCTTCTGGATTTGGATAAACTTATTGATTCCTATAAAGCCTAAGATCAAACAGAAACATTCAGTTTTCAAAAGTGATGCAAAACAACGCTGCTGCTGGTCCAGCAGTAAGACACAAAGATTCTAAAACCAGCCGGGGGGTCACGCAGCATCACATGAAGTGACCTACACTTGTACAGCTGGTATATACAGTAAAGACAGGTCTGTACAGTACAGATGTACAGGGCATAAATGTATCTCCTAGACACGTTTCTGACATGAATACTTCATTGCATGCAATCTTTATTGATAGAAAACATCACATTCAAGAGATGGACAGCCATTAGAGAAAGAGGCCAACAGACATTAAAAATAAGTGGGAAATTTAACTGGCCTCTCAGTCAAAGACTCAATCAAGTCTTAACTTATGAACAAGGCAGTAATGCTGAATAAAAGTATAGCATTGTGAAGGGGAGAGAGAGGAAAGAGAAAAAATTATATAGAGATTTTGATGCCTAAAATCCTTGAGGGCAGTAAAGAGCTCTCCATGTGCTTTCCCATTACATGCTTATCCTTGTCTGGAAAGATTCATCATCTACACTCCAGCAGAACACACTAGCTCCTCTACCTAATCAATCAGATGCATCTGATTTCCAGTCTCCTCCCAATATAAAGAGATTACACATTCTGTTGGCACTTATGATTACACTTGGATATTTTAAGCAGTTATTTGCCTTTCACCTTAGCCTATTAGTAGTGATTTCAAGGTACACTGGCCAGCATGCAGATACTCCTCATTAAAGTCTGCAGCAAACTGATAAGCCAGGACACAGTTAATTCCCTCCCACATGGTATTTTTGTTCAGCACATCTTCTAATGTATCCCAAGGGTAACTGCACGCTAAGGGCTGCAGCGCCAGCTGAAGAGCTCTGCCAGGCTCTGTAAAGGAAGGAGGATCTCCAGGTGACTTGAGGTGACCACCAAAGCTTATTCCCATGCAACAAGATGGTGGGGAGGAGCAGTATGTGCCTGGGGAGATCCAGGTAAGAGTCACAGCTATTGGGTTCAGTAGAAATTGGAGCTCCAAGGACCTCAGCCAGGGAAGAGGCCAGGCTAATCTCCTAGGCAGACAAGCTTACATTCACTCTGTTCATCAGCCAACACACAAACTACACCAAGGGGTGTGGAACAGCTGACAAAGGGGAAGGCAAAGGTAGAAAGGTGGAGGACTCAGCATCTGCAGTTCCTAATGCTCTCCCTGTGAAGGAGCATATTGACTGAACTGGTGTTGAGCTTATTGACTGAACTGGTGTTGAGCATATTGACTGGAAAAGTCTAACCACAGACTCAAATCCTCTCACACAGAAAACTGACTTAGTTCAGGTCTTCAGATAGCCAACAAACAACTGAGGAAGTTAGTCACGGAAGTCAGACATCCTCTGCATCCACTCCTTCACTCCTTCAGCTGTCCTCTGAAGGGAAAGTTCCTCTCTTCAAAACTGAAGCATCTTCTAGATTCTGATTTCAGAAGCTACTTTCAAGTCATGAATTTAAAATGGAGAGACATATCTCTACAATACAGAATAATGCTCTGCCAAAAAAGCCAAAGTCAAAAAAAAACAACAAAGAAACACCAAACCCACGCCAAAAAAAAAAAACCAAAACAAAACACTAACAAAATAACAATAAAAAACCTCCAACTCACCAGGCAGATGCACCCACATTTTCATCCAACGTGTACAGTTTGTTACAAGTACTAGGCATGGGGTCCATCCAACAAACTTGGATGTTGCAAATTCTAGTAGAGGCCTATACCCTCAGCAGGTGCAAGCAGCAGATCCTCCTTGTAGGGCACAGGGACAGAATTATAGAAGTATTCAAGTACCATGTGTACAGAATTATAGGTATCAAACACACTGACATGTGCTATTAGCTAAATTCCCCACACTATAAATTGAGTGAGGAAAAATGAGGAAAGGGGAAGTGAGGAGAGGGGAAGAAGAGAGGATGTAAGAAAATATTGATGAGTAAGATGTGATAAAATCTTGCTTTAAATGCAGTAAATTTTAAACATCCATCTTTCCTTTATAAACTATGCTAGAAAAAAAAACCACACTGGCTTTTTTTTAGACAAGTAGCTTTCCTACCTGAAAAATGACTTCACAAAAGAAGTTATAAAAGTGTAAACAATCATTTCAAGGTAACACAAGCTTCTGATTCCTGTCCCTGGAGGACCAGGGAAAAATGCATGGAGCACTGTGCAGCATCACATGTTTCACCCCAGATTTCTCAGCATCTCCCTGTGCTTCTCAGCTGAAGACGTACACCAGCTGTAATATATTACAGGTTTTCCACTTCAAAGTATTTTGAGCCTAAAAGGAAAATCCTTATGCTGGACCTACTCTTTCTGCCATTTCCTTGTTGCACTACTTTCAGGTAAACTACAGCCTCAACTTTTCAGAGGAGAAGTCTCACTGTGTTCTTTATTAAATGCCTTTCTTAATAAATAAAAATAATAGATATGGGTAACAAGCTGCACAGTAAGTTCTCACTGTATACTCTTAAAAGTAATTACTTAATTTTCTTCCAGTTCATGACTGACAGAGCTTTGCTTAATATGCCCTTAAAAACTTTATGGACAGAAATGCCACAACCTTACTGAGCAACCTCTTCCCATTATTTGCTATTCTTAGAAAAACAGCAGGATTATTTGCAGGACAAGAATCTAGTTATTCTGGGCTAGAGGATGCTAATGAGTGCACACAATACCCTTCACAAGGCTGTAAGATGAAGACCACCTATGTTTGACGAAGTGGTCTTCAAAACAAAGTGGAATGAAGTGCACAAGTAACTTGCTGAATGTCTGCAAAAAAGACACCTCTCATCTACATGATACATCTGGGAATGCAGGTGAACCTCAGCAGCATCTGCTGACCTTTTTTCTTTCAGTGCTTGAGGGACCAGAGTTCCTAAGACAGAAGACATGCTGGACATGACAAATGCAATTTGCATGTGACATAGCTGAACTGTTCATAGGCCAGTCTCCAGCAGCACATCAGCATATTGCTTAATTCACAGAAACAATCCCTGCTCCCTGGGAACAATCCAAACACCATCAGAAAAACAGAAACAAAAGTCATCAAGAAAAGTTCTTGCAGAAAGCCAAGTAGGCACCACCAACAGCTTCAACAGCTAAATATCTAGCAGTAAAATTGCTCTTTTAGTATTAAGGTTTCCTCTAGAAATAAGTCAGAACACAAAACAGGCTTGCTGCATTATCTCAAAATAACCACAAGCCCATATTCAGTGAACTCACAGTATGCTCAATACCCAGTATCACATGTCCAAGACATGCTGCCATAACAGATTCCTCCAAACAAGGAGGAAACAACGAGGGAAAGGGCAGCACAAAAACATAACCAGTACTTACAGCGGACCAGTCATCAAAAGTTTGTTTCAAGTTACTACAGGTGCTATTTTAGTTAGGAGTTAATTTTAATGTACAATATCCACCAGAGGGAGGTCACAGTCCTCCCTGACCTGCCAGCAGCAGCTGACAGTCACTGCCTATCTGGCAGCTTTTGTTAACCAATCAGGATTCTCAGATGGTCACAATAACACCAGGCTGACCTGAAGAACCATGAAATGAGATTTTAGTTTCCTCTCCAACCAAAATCCCGTGGGAACAGGAGGAGGCACAGCATGTTAAGAAGTTTCTGCTGATCACACAGTGCCTTTGCAGTGATATAGTAACCTCTGTTTCTATTGCTTCTTCCTGATAAATGCTTTTTACCAGTGCACAATTCTAGCCATAAGCAAGAAAATGTTCCTTTCCCTAAAAACCTCCAGAGACAAATCAAGCTCATAAGAAAGAGAGAGACTTTTTGTTTGGGCCTGCAATGAAGGAGCAAGGACATTGGTATTAAACTAAAGAGGATACATTTAGATTGGACATAAGGAAGAAATTTTTTTTTTATGATGAGGCTGGAACAGGCTATCCAGATCATGAAGAGTCTTCAAGGTCAAGTTGGACAGAGCTTTGAGCAACCTTACAGCAGCTTTCCAGTTCCTGAAGTGAGCCTACAAGAAATATGGGGAGGGACTTCTTACAAGGGGTCATAGCTGTAATTCTCCCCATTGAAGTCAAGGGAAAGAATGAAAGATGTAATGGACAGGACACTGGCATTTTGTTCCAAGTGAGAGAGCACAGTGGCAAAGATTTCCAGGTTCAGTGATCACAAGCTCAACTCAATATGGCTAGGAGGAACAAGGGCATTTGTTTTTCAAGAACATGCAGTGTTTATATGACCATGTACTTTGCCAGTCCATTTATTTAATGATCATTCCCCTTTTGAAACTCAAAAGCAAAATAAAGCCCCTTGGCTTTGCTTAGGCAAGGAGCAACTGAATAGAAAAATGAAGTTCATGGGGACTGCAAGTCCACCTGCAAGCTGGTAGATCACAAGACATAAGCTTTTAGAATGAGCTCCTAAAAGATATTGAAACTTCTTCAACCTTTTCAGAAACATAATCTTGCATGGGAAGAATACAGATAAGTGACCAATCCAAAACAGAACAGTTTATTAAGTCAGCCTGTGGTAGATCTGCCATCTCTCAAGAGTCAACTCACTCAACAGGCCCACACTACTTGCTGTAGTGAACTTAAGTATCACAGTCTGATTGTTCAAGTAATAAAGAGTACTTGAGGCTGAAAAAGGTGTTCACAAAAGTGATTCAGCATGCAAAACTCTTGTCACCACATCTCAGGAGACTGAAGCAACAGGCCAAGTGACAAAAACAGAAGAGAATGTTTCTATTGTACATCCACACCTTCAGGTCCAAAGTAAGGCCAGAACAAGCAACTCAGCCATCATGACAACTTAAAGGGTGCACATTTAGGAGCCGACCTGGATTGGTCATCTAAGGCAGTAACCACCAGCCTTCACATTTCAGCCACATGGCTGCTGCTTTCTGTTCTTTCTCACTTCCCACCTCAAGCTTTGAGACTCTTCAGATCCTTGAGACTTTAATAGCCTCACAGGAACACCATCTCTGGAAGTGATCACCAGTCTCGCTTCCCAGGACTTCCTTCCACAGGTCTTGTGCAACCCAGGTTTGCTCATGAGCTTGGGTGGAACTGAAACTCTTTGTCATCACACTTTTAAACACACACAACAATTTTCATGCTAGATGTTGTAGCATCTTCTAAATTTTTTCTCTTGTATTAAAACTTCCTCATTTCTTTTAGGGATTTGGATTCCAACATTTACATTTCTACTTGTCACTAGCATGACCTGGTTCTGTCTCACATACAAAGCAGGATGTGCTTTACAAGCAAAGTGTGTTCTGCTTTTTTTCATGGCCTTTCTATCTTTTTGCCCCTTTTGCAGGGAAACAGCAGTCAGTGCCATGCACAGCCAAAACTTACTCATAAAATAAAGTGCCCAATAAAATATTAAATGTATGGCCCAGTAGGCTATAATAATGTCTACAAGTTTTAGGCATGTTTCAGTACCCTCATGTAGTAGGCATATACAAACAAAAAGTAAATACTTTCTGTCCAGAAAGTCGTGGTGTGATGCTACCTCTGGTAGATTACCTCTAGTGATGCCTTTTCAGATACTAAGGCCACTGTGCATTCTCCTCAAAAAGAGATAGCTAGAAGCCAGGCCACAAAACACACAGGATATTTTTTTTATAAAACTGCAGGCTCAACAGCTTTGATTGAAATCTTCACTTTCCTTTGATCAGAAGAAACAAAGAATGAGTGCAAGGGATGAAAGAAAAAAAAAATAGTAGAAGGAAAAGAAACAAAGAAAAGTCTCAGCCCATCTACCCTACTACAAAAAAACAAGAATAAAATCTGCTGTGTTGAAAACTCCCACAAGGTACCTTGATTTCAAACAGCTGAATGCATACACAGGTAGCTATGACTCTGAGAGTAACATACAGTCTGTTTTTAAAAGATTAGAGCAAAACAGGAGGTCGACCATCATCCATTATATATTAGAACATAACACAGCATCTCTCATCAACTAGCGGTAGAGGGCAAGCTGGTATGCTTGGAGCTGTTTTGTCTTCATAGTAGATGGTTCCATTGCAGAGCACATCACCAGCACACCTCTAAACTAGTTCACCCACTGTTCAGAAGTCTGGGATTAATTATGGCATAACAAAAGAGAGTAAGTTTCAAAACAAGAGGAGAAGTGAAAAACAGGGACAGAAATATGAACTTCAGTAGAAACCTCAGGATACACAAATGTCATTAGGTACAAAAAAAGAAGGCATTTAAAAGCAGCGGAAGAACAATCACTTACCTTTCAAAAGGGGCTGGAAAGTTGGAATTTCCTGCAGTTTTATGACATCTGGATCACTGCTGACATTCCGTGAGGATTGCGTTCCTGGGGCTACGACCACAATGTCGTCCATTTTTGCTCGGTGTTTGGCTGGCAACGGAGATGCTGGATATTGGAGAAAGGGGGAAAAATCAACTTTAAAGCAGATTACACCAGAATCCAACCCTATGCGAATATTGCTCTATTTAACATTGAACAGGTATGCTTTTTATAGCACATCGCCGAGATCACTGAAGAGCTCTAAGCTCCGTTCCCTCTCCCCACCGGGGAACAGCAGATTCGGGAACACCGCATCACGGACGGCCCGCTCACTCCTGCTGCGCCAGCTCCGCACCCGCGCCCAGGGCGCTCCCCATGCCCGGCTCTGCTCCCCCGGCCCGGGCGGTGCCCCGGCGCCGTCACAGGAAGGGCCGGGCCGCGCTGCCGCTGCCTCCCGGAGAAAGAGCCCTTCCCTTCGCACAGCCGCTGTGCCGGCACAGCTCCGCGCCCTGCGGAGGCACTGACCTGCGGCGCTGGGCTCGCCCGGGCGGCTCTCGGCCTCGGCGCTCTGCTCGGCGCCCATGGCGCTGCCTCCGTGCTCCGCCCGCCGCAGCGCGGGGCCGCCGCCCACGCGGTTCCGGCCGCGCCGGGTCAGGCGGCACCGCCCGGCGGGCGGGGCCTGCGGGGCCGGGGCTGCGCGGCGCCGCCGGAGCCGAGGCGGCGGGAGGCGGCGCTGGTCTGGGCAGCCAGGGAAGGTGCTCCTCCTCCGGGAGGCAGCGGCAGCGCGGCCCGGCCCTTCCTGTGACGGCGCCGGGGC
>QUSF01000021.1:7918348-8153579 GCA_003676055.1 Chloebia gouldiae
GAAGAAGACACAGCACTACAAATGCTGGCGTCTTCTTCTGTGTTCCTCGCTGTTACCGGACAAGTTACATTTCTTTAAAAAGGAGCCTATGACCCAATATCCTGAGTTGGTACGGACCCACAAAGATTATCGAGTCCAGCCTCTGGCCCTGTACAGACATCCCGACAATCCCACCCTGTGCATCCCTGGGAGCGCTGTCCAAACGCTCCCGGAGCTCTGGCAGCCTTGGGGCCATGGCCGTTCCCTGGGGAGCCTGGGCAGTGCCTGACAGCCTCTGGGGGAAGAACCTTTCCCTGTTACCCAGTCTGACCCTCCCCTGACCCAGCTCCAGCCGTTCCCTCGGTCCTGTCCCTGGTCCCAGAGAGCAGAGCTCAGTGCCTGCCCCTCCTCCTCCCCTCAGGAGAAGCTGTGACTGCGCTGTCTGCCCTCAGTCTCCTCCAGCTGAACAGACCAAGTGCCCTCACACGGCTTCCCCTCAAGGCCCTTCACCATCCTCGTGCTCTCCTTTGGACACTCTCTAATAGTTTAATGTCTTTCCAATATTGTGGCGCCCAAAAATTCACACAATATTCGAGGCTGCTCCAGCCTAGAGCAAAGCAGGATAATCCCCTCCCTAGCCCAGCCAGGGATGCTCATTATTTGTGCTGAAATCAGCTCCAAGTGGGAAAAGGTGATATTGGTAGGGGGGATCTCCAACCACTGATCACAGGCCACCAACCCAAGAAACTCCATGACCCAAAAGAAGAGAAAAAACTGAGCATGTGGACTAATTAACATGAAAAGCAAGTGAACCGTTAGCCAGAGGAAGATAGAATACTAATTAATAAGAGAACTCCATAACCGGTAACCAATGAATACTAATTCCTTTGTTTACCAAAATATATAAATAGTCAAAAGTTTGGATAACTGATTAACATGTTTGGTGAGGCAATACCCAAGAACCTCTGTGCTGAATAAAGTAATGTCAGCTTTCTAACCTAACAAACTGGGTGAGAGAGCTCATTTCCCAGTTTGTGGTGAGGAGAGGGTCTAGCAGAGGCCACAAGGATGATGTGGGTCTGGAGCATCTCTCCTATGAGACGAGTGCCATGGGAGGAGTGGGAGCTTCAGATAAACTCTGCCACAGCTCAGATTTTGGCAACCGTTTAAATGTAAGGACTCACCCTGGCCTACAAGTCCTAGTCATGGCAGATCAAGTCTATTTATAAAAATGAATTATTTATTGAACAGACAAGTGATAAACAGACAAAATATCTCAATCAGAATTACTTACTACACTGTATAAAACTAAACCAACTAGGGGTAGATTACAGTGTGACATAAAACAGTGCATGATATCAAGGTACCTCTATTAATGTAGCAAAAGAAATAGTATTAGGAGTGATATGTAACTTCCCACTGACAGGTCAGTAACATTCACAGATTCCTTCACTCAGCCTCCAGGAGAGTATCATCGAAACAGTGTCCCTATTCAGGGGAGGAACTCCACACATTTCCAAGGAAACGTGTAGAAGATTTCTGCTTTGTGGAAGTTTGATGTGGCTTTTATAGTTGTAAACTGAGGTGTCTGTCAGTCAGAAATCCAGCTGATCATTCTAGATTTCACTTGGACAGTGAGATATTTATTGGCAGTTGGGAGATGCCAGACACATGTTAACTCCATGGCCCCAAAATGACTCACTACAAGACAGCTTGTCCTGTCGAGTTGTCTGACCAGTTAACAAATAACAAATAAATTCTTGTGAGGGGTGAGATGCCCTGCTACAAAGAAACTGTGGGGACTGGGCCTGTTTAGTCTGGAGAAGAGACAGCTGAGAGAGGATCTCTTTAATGCAGATAGATATCTTAAAGGGGGTGCCAAGAGGAGGAACCAGACTCTTTTGAGTTGTGCCCAGTGACAGGACAAGGAGCAACACCCATAAACAAAAATATGAGAAGTTTTATTTCAACAAGAAGAAGAATTTCTTCCCATTGAGGATGGCAGAGCACTGGAACAGCTGCCCAGGGAGGTTGTGAAGTCTTCCTTTCTGGAGAAACTCCAAAGCCACCTGGAATGTGGATTGCTGTGCCACGTGCTCTGCCTTGCCAGGGGGGCAGGACTAGATGATCTCCAGAGGTTCCTTCCAACCCTAACAATTCTGTGATTATGTGATTTTTTTTTTAATTAAACGTATTCATTCTTCTGTACAAGGTAAACCTGCCAAACCCCAAAGTGCTGGGCACAGAGGAGAGTAGTGTGGGCAACACCCATCTCCAGCAGCCCTTATATACCCATGTGCCAGGAGTGAAGGAAAAGCAGCCCAGGTCAAAAGTCCATAGACAGCTCAGGCTTAGGAAAACAAGATTGAAAAGCTAAAAAAAGCACTACCGTAAATGAGAAGGATACATACTTTGAGGTTTGAGACTTACTGTTTTCATATTTGACAGTCAAATCAGCAAACACATCATGCCTATGACAGAAGAATTGTCTATAAATAAGAACTGCCCTAGCCCATACTGGTTTCTGAACAAACCTTTTCTATGCTTACACCCAAAGCCCAGCATCATCCAAAGCTCTACACCAAAGTTGGCACCATTTCTCTTGGCTGCCTTTGCTAATTTCCACCACGATTTAATCTCACACAATAACGATGCTCCTATCTCTTGAGGACTGCACCTCAGCAGAGTTACTGGCATCCAGGCTATAGGAAGGCAATCCCAATCCAACAGAAACTGCTGCTACCTGTAGGCTGTATGCTGCACTAGGTACTTTTGCAACCTATTAAAATAGATTACAATAGAGGTTCATCTTACCTGTGCTTTGTGGTGTTGCATTTTAGTTAAATGTTATGCTCTGTCTCTCCCCTCGAAACTGTATGGTTTATTCCAAGCCTGTAATCCTCCCCTGAAGTATCCTGTGTCTGTAATCCCATTGGCCCGAACCTTATCCATGCCCACTTGGAAACTCCCTGTTGAGTGTGCCCTGGGACCAGGCTCTCTCTCTGAGCCGGCTCTCTCGGCCAGTGCTTTCCTGGCCCCTCTCTCCCCTTCCCTCCCTCAGAAACCATGCTGCTTCCCGGGGGTAGCACCCCCAATAAACCCTCATCTAATTAGCACCCTCAGAAGCCGTGTGGACTCTCCTTGCCTGCCTGCTGCCACCAGCGAACTCACAGCTCGGGGGGACCCCCGAGGACACCCCGAGGGTCCCCTCAAACTCACCGCAACAGTGCCTGAGTTTTTCACCATGTGCAGCACTGGCTCCGAAGCAGAGAAATGCTCTACAGAAAACAATTTTAGTGACCTAGCACTATGTCTAAGAGCTAATGGTGTCCCACCATTCTCCCTCTCTCAGCCTCCCTTTCTTCTCATTGCAGTGGTAAGGGAACACAGCAGCTGCTGAGCAAGGCTGGCTCTCTCCTAGCTCCGTGGATGTGGTTTCTGCATAGCTTTTGATGGACCTTGGCTTCCCTGCACCTCAGCAGCCTGACCGATTTGCTCTGGTCTCCCCAGGGAGACTGAGTGCCTGCCCTACCAGAAAGAGCAGAAATTTGCCATGGCGACCGGAGCGGGGCAGTCATGTTATCCCCAGCATCTCATCTGCCCTGGTTATATTATAGATGACATCAGCCCTTCTCATTTTCCTATGGTCGTCTATGCCTGTCTGCCCACAGCAGTCTCTGTGCATATTCTCACATTCACCATCTCAACAGTTCAGGTGAAAAACCAGTTTCCTCAGCTGTTCTGACCACCTCAGCCAGACCTTTAGCTTCCGTCTGCTTGGCTTCTTCCATCACCTCTGTGTAAGCAAAGTCAGGTGGCAGCTGCAACTTTGTCTAATGCATAGCAGGGGTAATACCTGTGCTTGCTTTTAGTATTAATTCCCCTGTTCCTTCACTGTGTGATGCAGTTAGTAGGTAGCAACTTAATGTTCAGATTCTCTTGGGACTTCTTCTTTTAACAGTGAAAGTAATGTCACCAATTTACCGAAAGAGGGCTAGTAAGGTACATTTTCTTAAACATGTGCAGCTGAAAATTTTAGAAGAAAATGTCCCAACAAGACTGTGAGAATCACAAACATTATTAATTGCCCCAAGGTGGCCATGTGATGCAAAATGAGATG
The DNA here is from genome assembly GCA_003676055.1 of Chloebia gouldiae. Classification (NCBI taxonomy): domain Eukaryota; kingdom Metazoa; phylum Chordata; class Aves; order Passeriformes; family Passeridae; genus Chloebia; species Chloebia gouldiae. The sequence continues at coordinate 7,922,448 of QUSF01000021.1, forward strand.
GTGGGCTCAATCACTTACAACACTCATGTCCAAATAAAAGCCAACACCCAGCAGTACTGACAAAGGGAACTGACTGGGCATGAAAAGCAAGACAGCCTCCCATGCCTTGGCATCTAACCATTACAATACATACACTAACCCGCCCTTTGGGATCTCTTCAAGTAATGCACATCTTTGAAAAGAAAATGATCTCTTTCTAGAAAAAGAAGGAATCTATTTTATAATCATTTTACTCTTTGCACTCCTTTGGTCTGCTTTTACTCTAAACACTACTCCAAACACTACCCCAAAATAGTAAGAAAAAAGAAAAAAAAAAGAGAGAAAATTAAAAATTTCCAAGCAAAAACATTACTTAAGCAAGCAGTTGCACTGAAACAGCTGACAGAATAATGGCCAAGACACCAGCTGTGGTCCCAGTAGATAGGCTTTTTTGTTCTTTTTTTTTTTTTTTTCCCATTCCACAAACATCTTGTGCTTGGTTATGATTTGAACAGGATTACTCAGATAGCAAGGAGTCTTTTACACACACATGTAAATATGTCCACGTCCATTTGGTCTGGAATATGCACATTAATTGCTTTCATTACAGCTCCCAAAAGCAGATCTCAGGTGGAGGAGAAGGCTGACTGTGGGTAAAACCGTATCAACATGATCACCAAGAGCTTCTCTAGGTGGTTTTGCTTTCGTGTCTGATGCTCAGGAAGGACCCTTGGTGCCGGCGAGTGGCTGTAGGAGTGGGAATACCCTCGCAGCCCCGCTGGGCAGGCAGAAAGAGGAGGGCGGGAGTCAGGTAGGAGAAGGGCAGGCAAGAGGAGAAGGGTAGGCAAGAGGAAGAGCGCAGGAAAGGGAAAGCAAGGGAGAAGGAAGGAAGGCAGGAGAAAAGTCAAGAATGGGACAGGAGAATGGCAGGCAGTGAGAAGGAAGCAAGAGAGGAGGAGGGGAGGCTGGAAGGCAGGAGGAAGGTAGGTAGGTAGGTAGGTAGGTAGGAGGAGGGGATGGGCAGGCAGGCAGGAGGAGGGCAGCAGACGTCCCGAGTCCGCCTTTCACGGCCCCTCCTCCCGGACGTGCCGGGACAGCCGCGGTTCCCCCGAGCCACCGTCCCGAGTCCGGCGGGGCTCCGCCGCTGCCTTCCCGACCCCGCGCTGCGGGCGGGGGTAGCCCGAAGGTGCCCTAGGAACGCGTGCCCGCCCCGGGAGCAGCAGAGAACCCTCGGCGCGGCTCCTTCGGCTGCCCTGGCCGCGAATCCCGGCCGTGCCGGTGGAGCCCCGCAGGGACTGGTCCGGGTCACCATGTTCCGCGGGGGCAGCCGCTGGCCGGTTCATCTCCTGGTGGTCACCTGCGTGATGGGCAGGACGGCGCTGAGCCAGGAGTGCTCCGCGGAGAAGATGGAGAATACCATCATCGATATAGACTTGTCCCTGCCCCGCGGCCTCCGGGGCGCGGAGCCGCTGCGCGTCTCCAGCGCCAGTGCGTGTGTCCGCGCAGGCTGCTCGGGGCACCGGCTCGCAGGTAACGTCGGCCTCCTTCTCCGAATTTACCCTCTCATTCAGGCTGCGCTTAGCTCCAGCTTGCGGCTGCTACCTTCTTTTGCCAGTAGATGTTAGATCTTAAAGGAAGACCCTGTAGTGTTCAGGAAAATAGTTGCATCACAGAAACAGCGTTTGTTTTAGGCGTTAAAACCTTCCAAATTCCGAACCCCGAAGGTGTGTAAGCTGTGTTTAGTAGATGCACTAAAAGTAGCTGACATTTTGCATTGTATTTAATTGTAGCCAAAAAATGAGAATGCTCACCCTCCTCTGAGACAGCTCGTTTGAATCAAGCTCTTGGAGCAGTAGGAGTAGAGCAGCAAGTAGAAATGACAGTGGTGAAGGTGACCCTCCAAAGCAGGAACTAGCCAAGCGATTCCTGAGATGTAGTAAGGAAAAATGTCTAAATAATTTTCTTCCCCATGAGTATATTGAGGAGGTTTTCGGATTCATCAGGATTTGTAAGCGAGCAATTGTTGTATAAAGTGGTGCTGGTGTGGTATGCATGAGGGGAGGATGAGAGATTAGACTCATAATTTCCCCAACTTTATTTGTATAGGAAAAGGAAGGTGTGACCTTTCATATTTTGGCCCTGGGCCATTCTTCTGCAGTCACTGGCAGTTTTTTCCTGTAGGAATGTTATGTAGTAGTTTTCCTCTTACTCACATGAGCAAAAGTTAACAAACTAGATCTCATTACCATACTGCTATAAAAGTTCTTACTGCTGAAACAGGCATTTACTTTGTTTTGCAGGAGACAAGAAGTATAATTTTATTATTTTTTATGCTGCAAGAGCAAGTACACATCCAAACTGCTACTTGTTTCACTGTCCTAGCACTGAGGCTTGTCCAATGAAACATGCAACAGGACTTGTGAGCTACAAGATAACTACAGGTAAATAATAGTGAGAGCCATCAGCCCCCACACCACACTGTAAAGTGACTTTTGCACTTGTAAAGTGTCAGTAGTGATCAGGAACTGTTTGGAGGTCATATTTTTAGTAAAGTGTTCTAAGCCAAGCATTATGATTTAAAAATATTTCTCTTTTTCATTGTGGAGGATGGATGGGCAGCTATATAGTAAGCTCCTTTGTGGGCCCAGCTTCCAGCTTAGAATAATGTCCCAACCCTTATAATATTCCTTCACATTAGATTCAGAAATCCTCATAATTTGTTCTTGCTTAAAACAAAAAGAAGCTGCTTCCATCTAGATATAGTCAAGAAGGAAAATTTCTTGTACATAATACTGAAAAGTATCACAAAACCCAATGAAAATACCATGCCCTTGTAGCCAGCTGTGTATTTCAAGGACCCATGCTACACTGATGAATAATTGGCAATAATAATAAATAATCATTATTTTCTGCTTTCAGTTAGGGAACCTGAAGTGCAGAAGCAAACTTTCTAAACTCAGAGCTTTATGGCATGTGGGCTGCACAGTCAGAAATTTCTTGCTCTCTGGCCTATGCTGTTTTTCTTTAACAGCAATGCCTACTTGTTGATTGACATTTACTTGCACCAGACCTGTTTGAACAGCTCAGATAAGAAACTGATAATCAGACTGTTCTGCCAAGGTGGTTTCTATATGGCTGCTTGAGAGATCGAACTTTTGCTGAAAAAGAGAACTTTTCCAAGAGGAACTATGCAAGGAGCAACAGTATGATATATAGAAAAATTACTCACGTAATGTTACCAAGTATGTTTGTGCAAGCACAATCTCACAGGAATCATGCAAAAGCAATGTGCAACAAATGAACTGCATTTCTGTAAAATTATTACTAAAATTACAGTGTCCTCCAGCTCTTTCTGCCCTAGAAGAACATTGGGGTTTCAAACAAAGAAACAAGAAATGCAATCATGTTTGTGCTTTTGTTTGGCATGTAATGCAATGCTGAGTGAACAACTTGTTTGCATTTAACACTTCTTTTACTTTTTGGAGACTTGATTTTCTCTGAACATTTAATTGTGGAAAGATTTTGCTAGCTTGTTTAATGTTCTTGGCAAGTTTTCAAAGGTAGCACCTGAGCAGTGTTGGTAGCAACAAATGTTTCAAACTTTGTTCTTTCATGTAAGAATCTGTATGTGGTTACACTGAAAACCAAGCTGAAAGGGGGAGAGATGCTTCTTTATTTATTCAAAGTCCAGTGCATTTAACAAACTCATTTGTTTCAATATTAAAAAGAGATGAGTGAGTATCAAATCTACTTGAGAGCATGCTCCCTTTTAAATGTTCTGTGCAGCAGCTGAATGGTTATCATGAATATAGTATATATATTTATATTTTTTATAAATAAAATTATAAAATTATATATATATTATGAATTGACAATTAGCCTGTCTTTCCAAGAGCTCATGCTCTGCTAAATACTTTCTATAATACCTGTAAGTCATGTAAATATTGTAGAAAAAATACTGCAAAATCAGGTAGCTTTTAGGATTATTATTTGCATGGTATTTCTACACAGAACACTGTTATATGACTAGGCTTGAGGCTGACAGCTTTTATGACATAGAATTTAAATGTCACTGTGTATATGTTAAAGAAAGGAAGTTTCGTCAGTCGTTATCTCTTAGAGCCCCCTTACATAAATGTTTCTAAGAATTATAAATAGAGTATGCCAACATTAGTCAAAAATAGATTGAATAATTAAATACCAGTGTTTCTGTTTCCAGACATTCATGCCCTAGAGGATAAATCCATCAAAACTGAGAACTTTTCTTCAAATGAGCATTCTTTGCCTTCGGCTGCTGGAATCTTTATTTCTCAGAGTCAGAATATCCATCAGAATCACCCTGCCAGTTTGGAGCAGTCTGTCTTTCATCAGGCATCTGAACTCCTGAACCACATAGGCAAGAATTTGGACAATATGGAACTTCATGCAGTTTCTTCTGAATCTCAAAGAGCAAAAGAATCTGAGAGCTTAGACCCCATCTCAAGGCAGCAGGTAATTAATCTGCCACCAAGCACACATTCTGCTGTTCCAACTGGAAACCCCAGTGCTTCCTTCCCCACCACTGCTCGGGCAGGCACCCCTGGAACCAGTAGCGCTTCTCTTGCTCTTGTGCTGACAGGCACTGCCCAGCTGGAGTCTCTTATAACCTCTCTGCATCCTGGTGCTGCCAAACCAACCACACCCCGCGCCACCACAGCTGCCTCTCCACCTGCTGCAGCCACTGCAGCTAAACCTGCTGTCCCTGCCACCAGCATCACTGTTACGCGTGTTCCGCTTTCCAAGCCCACAAATTCTGCTTCTCCTTCTACAACCATGCAGGTGACCACGAATTCTGGATCTGCTACTGCCCTATCAGTAGCAGGGCTAAGGACTCCAGCCATGGCTCCTGAGCCAACAGTTGTCTCTTCCAATGATACCAGACTTGTGACCCTCCCCTCTTTTCCAGGTTTAATTTTGTCCAGCGATTCCCCCACATCTTCCCAAAATTACCTTTGTTGTTATGACCCATCTGACTCAGAAAGCTCCCTGTCAGAAGGTGTTCTAAGAGGGAAAGGTGCCTTTCAGCTGGGGGAAAAAAGCAGCCTTGTAGCAGCTTTGTTTTTTGGGGTGATATTCTTGTTGCTAATCATTGTGCTGACAGGGAAGAAAATCCATGAATCTTTTCAGAAAAGGCATTACACCAGGCTGGATTATTTGATCAATGGAATGTATGCTGATGTCTGACTGGGAGAGGAAATAAAATTTTGAGGAACATCTCTCGCTTTTGAGAGGAGAACTCTGAAACAGAACAGTTGATATTGAAATCTCAGAAGAGGATGGATTCGTTTTTTGGGCTCTAATGGGAAAGCAAGAGACAGGAGATGGGTTTGGTGGTGAGAAGAAATGCTTTGTCTGTGCTGAACTATAATGTCTATATTTTTTGATTTATTCCTAAATCCTGAGAGTAAACATCTAAATCCAAGTTAAGCTAAGAAGGTCTTATATTTAAGGAGAAAAAGATTTCACAAGCTTAATCTGTACTGTGACAAGATTAGTGAAATTGAAGTACACCTAATAAATTGAGTACCTGTGCAGCACATGGGTGTTTTCGGTGCTATTTACACCAAATACTGGAGTGTTACACAATTGTCTGGCAATCCTATTTACCCTATTTGTAGCTTTAAAGGAATACTTAGTAATAGATCTTTGCATCCAAATGGTTTTAGGTACAAACAGAAAAAAATATATTACATATGGCATAATTTGATTTTCCTTATCTAAATATAGTTTATGGTTCTATACATATCTTTAAAGTTTTTCTTCTGCATACATCACAGGTATCCTTAAAACTACATACTGCAAATGTGAGTTCTCTCAAAGCATACCCTCTTCACTTCTAGCGTCCCCTTCATGTGGCTGTTAGTAAGCATGGCTGCTTAGTAACAGTTATCTTAATATTCGACTTTTTTCCCAACCTAAGCAACTCTATGATTTTATGTTTTCCTGACTCTTCAACAAGAGAGAATAAGTGGGAGCATCTACTGCCACACAACTTCCAGTTCATGTTATTTAAATTTCCCTTCACATGTAGTCAGTCTAAAACTGGTTTTAGAATGAAAGGCTAGATTTCAAAGTGTTCATATCAGGTGGCATGATCAACACCAAATGTCACAGCAGAGAAGGAAGGGTGCCTCACAAATGCAAGGAAACAATTCTATTGCAAAATATGAAATTCGACTCACATCCAAGAGATTCTTAGATCTGTCGAGCTTAGTGTGGTGAGAAACAGGTGTGATCCAAAAAATGGCCTCAAGGCAAGTTTTCTGAAAGCTCTAAATAACTAAATGCAGAAAATTCTCTTAAAATTCCATTATTTAGAGATCAAAGAAAAGTCAGTGTTCCTTGTGTCAAGAACTTGAATTCTTATTATATGGAGGCTGCAAATTGCTTTTTATATATAAAACCAGCTGGTCTGCTACATTGTTTAAGTCTGACAATGTTAAAAAAAAAAAGTAGTCTGGATAACCTCTTAAAAGTGAACAAAATTACAGAAGAAATGAACCTCAAATTTATCATCTTGTTTTCTGACTGTGTTTTGTTTAACTTATTTTTCTTTTTTATTTTAATAACTATTTTCAGAGGTTTCTGGTCAAGGAACATAACAAGGAGGAACATTTTTGGGAAATGAGTTCTCAGAATGATAAGTACTAGTCCTAGCTGTAAAAACGCAGATGCAGATCTCAGGTTCACCATAATTTTCTCTCATAAGAACTGCAACCTTCCTGAGAAGATTTCTATATTGCTGGTGTCATCACAGCAGGAGAGGTGCAGAGAACAACCCCTGAATGCTCACTGTGCATTTCTGCTGCAGTAAATAATTTGTTGGAGGGACAGGTGGTTGGTATCAATTTATATAGTTTCAGTACAGTAGCAAAATACTCAAGAGAAACCAGCAGATGTATCTCAGGGTTGTTCACAGCACAGGTCATGTATTCATCTGGAGAGGGGCATTTTACAAGGACATGTAGTGATAGGACAAGGGAGAATAGCTTTAAACCAAAAGAGAGAAGGTTTAGATCAGATACTGAGACAAAATTCTTCCCTGTCAGAGTGGTGAGGCCCTGGCACAGGGTGCCCAGAGAAGCTGTGGCTGCCCCATCCCTGTAAGTGCCCAAGTACATGTTGGACAGGGCTTGGAGCAACCTGGGATAGTGGAAGGTGTCCCTGCCCATGGCCAAGGGTTGGAATGAGCTGATCCTTAAGATCTCTTCCAACCCAAAGCAGTCTCTAGTTACTCAGTGTGGTCCGTGCCATTAGGAACTGCCCTCCAGCCCAATCAGCAGTGCACACCCAGCACGGTGAATGGCAGAGGTAAAGCTGAGAGGTGCTCGAGCACCATGCCTGACTGGGTGAGGATGCTGACCTCAGTGGCCTTTCACAACATTTGAGTAAAACAAACAACTTTAGAAGTTGTTACATGAAAGATCTTCTTTTATGCTCCAGTAAAGAAAACAAGATATTAGGCAGGTGTACTGAAACACTTCTTAAAAATTATTTTTCCCATCCATTTGTCATGTTGGATTAAGAACTAACAGAATTAATAGCTGACAAGTTTGGATCTTTCTGGAGGGTCCTTTACAAGCTGTGTTTAGACACTAGAGGGCAACAACAGTTTATTAAATAGAATTGACAAGTTATGAAGATTTTTGATGATTTTAAAAAGTTTTAGTTAGCTTGTTTATTTAACTTCCCAAACTATGGCTATTTCATTGTGGAAAGGTTTTATAGGAAAGGTTTTTGTTTATTGAAAGGGTTTGGGTGGAGGATTATATACACACATTTTTAAAAGTTTTTACTGCATCATATAATGTAGAAGACACCAAAATGAAGCATATTCTCTATTTTAATAACACTGAATCAAGTTGCATTATTAGTCATGTATTGGCATTTCCAGTTAACAGAGAGAGAAATTTCCCATCATCATTCTTTTGACTATGATGCTTTATTATATACATTTTTGGAGCTTATTTATTTACCTGGATAATGCTCTTCTATTAGGAATCAAAAAGGAGTGAGATAAAGTAACTAAAAAAAGTCCATCCAGTTTGTTATGCTTTCCAGCATTAAAACATCTGTGCACTCTTCTATTTTTCCACTGACATCTTCTGTAGTCTTCACTGTGCACTACACATGGAACTGGATCATTAATCACCATGCTGTGATGACAAGTCTTACATTGGAGTGGCTCTTTCTGGACATTATCAGTTTTGATATGACAGCAGGCAAAAAGCTGATTGACTTTTGTCACCTGGAGAGTGTCATAAATTCTGTAGCCGCCTATTATTGTTGCTGTATAGTGCTGAGCAAACATAAGGTATGTAAATATAGACTGTCATGAACAAAATTGTCTTGTGGTATTGTACAGTAAAGCAAATAGCCTGAATTTAATAACCATTGCAAACAATTGTAAAGAAATAAATTGTAGACTTATTTGAAATGGATGAGAAGGATGCAAAGTCCCTGCTTCAAAAGGCAGTAAATTCAGCATGGTGTGTTCTCTGCAAATAGTGCTTAAATTCATTTCAACTCCTGTAGGAGCAGGAAATGCTTAGACTCAAGATTATTTCAAGTTACTAAACAACTAACAAAACCTAACAAACAAACAAGGAAATAAAACCACCAAAAAAAAAAAACCATAAGAAGGCAGTTTCAAAACTGGATCTTGTTTTCCTGCCTCCTGCCTCCTATCTTAGTGGATTTGAATCTAATGACATGCTTTGACCCTACCATCCCACATTCCATGCTGATAAAATTGTGCAGTTTAAAAGGCCAGTGTGGTTTCCCCCTCTCTCTCAGCCCCTAAATTATCAGGCTAGCCCAGAAATACGAGCCTTGAGAGGGGGGAAACATCAGGAGAGGGGAAAGGTTGAAAAGAGGCTCTTACTCTGATGTAGTGGATGTTCAGCTCTTTTATTCCATGGTCCAAGAGGAAGAGCAGGGAAAGAGAGAGAACAGGAAATGTCAGGGGTTTATCTAGGCTCTTGACAGGGAGGGTTTCTTGGCTCTCCGCCAACCCCATCGGGGCATGAAGGAGGGGTCCAGGCATATCTTGATCTGATGTCACAGGGGTCCTGGGAATGGGGAAAACATGGCCTGAGCAGAACGTAACAGGCCAGTACTGCAGTCAGCAGTTCCCAGGCAGTATCCCATCATACAGAGAGCTATACTTCTGTAGACTTCTTTCTGTCACCCTCCTGTCACAGCCCTAGACAGCTGTGCTCTCCCTGTGCATTATTAATCCTCTCATACAGGTAATGCACTTCTCTACACTAATTCTCAATGAATTCCTATTCATGGGTAGTTGTGGGATAGCTGCATCCCCTCATCCTTGAAGTCTTGCACATCCCTTCAGGAGTATGCATGCTGTTCCCAATTGCTTTCCCAGTGTCCTGATAGGTATGTCCCCTGAAGGGCTAGGGTATATTGAACTTTTTTCTTCGTCTTCAGAAAGCCTACACTTAATCTCACAGTCTAAATTTGCTTTTTTGCCTTTAGGTCTCTACACTTCTTGAGGATGTCAAAGCACAAAGCATAAAAATGCTGCTCTTTGTCACCTGTGTTTGGTATTATAAACGATGTATAAAAGTGTTTTTAAGTTTCAGAACAGCTATGCTCTATCACTGTTCTCTGTATATTGGCTTATTTAATTTAAAAAAAAGCCGTGAGGGTCATGCATTACTTCTTTTCTCTTTTTCTCTTACTCCTCTCCTTCCAACCTATAAAATGTCATTTTTGTAAGTGGCAAGAGTTTAAATATGCCGTGTTCAAGCTGTTCTGATTCTTTTTCTTTGTGGTTCACTTTGTTTTAATAGAAAACTGTGAAGAAAATAGAAAATTCCATCATACAAATACTGTCCAGGAGTAGTAATCAGATAATTTGTGCACACTGTATTTCCTCAAAGAAGCTTAACAATCAGTTAAAATCCAGAACAACTGGCTAAACCATAAGGAATATTTTGAAACATTTGCTGACTTGAACAGTCACTCTGAAAACCAAAAAGGTGTTTCATCACAATGCTATGATGGTAAGGATGGTTATATGAAGTAAAATAACTCCTTATAAGATGTTTTGGTACCAGCTACCTCAGAGTAGCAGCTGAATTATGGCTGAAAGTTACCAGGAACATCCCCAGGGTTTCTCTGTGCTTCCACTTGCACAGAAACAAGGATGTGATCAGTGTAGCTTAGACTTTGACACTGTGACTTTTGCAAGAATTCTCAACAACACCTAGATGGAAAATTGGCAAAGTTTAAACATACATTCTTGTGCTGCAAAGATGGTGGAAACCCCCTCACTATTACATGGATCTCCTATTGGTTTGCCCGCTATTTAATTAGTTTCTGAGTAAATTTCTCTGTTTGCTTTTATGTAAGAGTTTTTTTTTTCCTGAAACCCAAGTTCCACCAACACTACTGAAATACTTGTGTGTAAGTATTCAGATCCTTACAAGCAAGGTTTTTTTGATCCTCCAAGTAAGGATCCAGGTTAGTTTGGGTCCTCCGAGTAAACTGATTGAGATGATCCCTTTACTACAGTGGACATGTGTTATATGTCTTTGTCAGTGCAGCTCCTGTTGGTGTCAGTTGGAAGGTCTTCCAGCAAATATTTTTAAGTCAAGTCCTCCCACTCAGAGGCTCATTAACTGTTCAAAACCATTGCCATACAGGATGACAGAACATCTCAGCCCAGAGGCAAAATTTCTGAAAGAATCTGTAGAACATTTTCCCGGCTGCTTCTGATTATTTAACTGGGACAATGTTGTCTTTTTTTTTGTTCTGGGGCATGAAATAAGGAGCTCAAATGTTTTTCCACCATGTGATAACTCAGGCAGTACTTCTGGAAATACTCCAGATTTGGCACACACTGTGTGTTGCATTTACAGAGTGCTCTGGATTAGAAAGGGCAAAAAATAATTTACTTGTGAGATACAGTTTTAAACCCATGAGAACAGCTCACTCCATTCTTCTCACTGCTCAATAAGATACACGTGACTTTCCTACACTGACAAAGCATAAAGGAAGGGTACAACCCATTCAAGTGAACATTATAAAAGATGGTAGGGTTTGAAAAGTGAAAGCCTGAATGCTGAAGTTTATCCACATGCTACATCTAGCAGAGTTGCTACATCTGTCAACTTTTCCAGAAATATGCCAGACACTCCACCTTAAGGGGGAATTCAAGTGTAGTTAAGTGCTGGGATGTTTTTGCAGAGCCCAAAAATGGGTATCCCTGGTGATGGTAATGAAAATTATTTCAGGAGCATTGACAATAGCAAAAACAGCAATCAAAGAAGTGTCTGTGTGCTGCAAGCAGGTACAGTACAGGTCACTTCCTTTTGCTTGGAGCATTTACTGACTTTCTAAATCATCAGGCATTTGGAACATAAAAAGTTATCCTGGGCAGCAAACAGAGTAGAAGTGGGAAGATAGAGCAAGTCACCATACAAAAGAAATGCATGTAATTTGTGAGGTACTAGCTTTCCAGTATAAATTAATCTATTTTTGCTTCTATTCATGTGATAATGAGACATTAGTCAGAGTTTATCAATACATGGTAAATTCAATTTCCAAATAACCACAGTAATAAAAAAGTTATGTGTTTAAAGCTTCCAAATCTAGCTTTTCAATGCCACCAGTGCCTACTCTTAGGGCAGTAGGAGCTGTGCTGGCTGTGGGGTCAGTAAGGGTTGTGGTGTCTGTCAAGGGTGTTAGAGTTATAGGGTCTCTGAGAACTATAGGGTCTGTGAGGAGCAGTGAGAGCTATGATGTGTTTGAGTGCTATGAGGGTTGGGAGGTCTACGAGGTCTCAGGGGGTTTTGAATGCTGTAAGAGCTATGGGGTCTGTAAGCTATGGGATCTTGGAGGGCTTTGGGGTCTGTGAGGTCTTTGAGGGCTATGGGTGCTCTGAGGGCAATGAGGGTTATAGGGACTGTGAATGCTATGGGGGCTGTAAGGGCTGGGGGGGCTGTGAGGGCTGTGGAGTTTGTGAGGGGTGTGGCATATGTGAGGGCTATGGTTCTGACTTCTGATGTTTTTTAGTCACCTCCTTACCTCTTTTTCCTTCTGTCTTCCTTTTTTTTTTTTTTTTTTGGTATGGTTTGGTTTCTTGGTTTTGGGTTTTGGGGTTTTTTTTTCTCTCTGGTTGGCATTTCCTCTGCTCAAGCCTCTCTTCTCTTACTTTTCCTTTGATTTTCATTTTCCTGCAGGAATCCTGCAAACCTTTCGACCCAACGATAAGCTTAGACAGCTAAAGCCAGCATCAGCTGGAATCAGCTCTTGGTTTAGCCAAAGCTGACTCATTTTGCCCTCTTTTTTTGGAAAGGCTTTTTAGTTCTCCCATATAATGCCAAGGAGTCTGCTGTAGTCTCTGGGGTGCACAGGGTAAAAGCAATGGGTGCCTGAACCAGAAATGTCAGATGCAGAAACTCGATAAGGTCAAGTGTCTGCAAATATTTTTGTCTCCGATTTTTAAGTGGTTTTGGTCTGTGGTTCCCATTGTTTTGGGTTTTTAACTGTGGTGATTGAAACACTTTTTCCTACAGTGACTTACTTACTGCTATAGTGTACCTTAGGCCATACATATACTAGTTCTTTCTTCCTGTTAAACTGCCAGGATTCTTAAACCACAAGTGAAGATAGGACTCTAAATCATAGTTCCTTTCAACATTTAGAGCTTTGGTTATCTTGAAAGAAAAAAAGTGTTTTGGGAAAATAGCACTTTAAATGTATTGTTCAAAAAAAGGATTTCTTAATATGCTGAGATTAAACGGGGATTTTGCTCTGTGTAAGCCCTTTTCAAATAGTTGTAAAGGTATTAGATTTTTCACAATTGAAATAAGGAAAAAAGTAGTAGAAGTTGCATTAACTGCAAAATTCTGACACTGAAAAAGGCATTGGAAGGAGCTTCACAAGTCAGGGCTATTCAGACACAATTCCCTGTCTTTTATGCAAAGATCCATGTGACCAAATACTGACTTTGTGGTTTTGACTGGGAAGAGGGTAGAAAAAGGAAGGATGAAGAATGGATTGGGCAACCTCACTCTAATCACTCTTTCTTCTTGAGAGGAGAAAATATAATCTAATTATTCCAAAATAGAATATTATCATTTTTCAATAATGTCTTCATAGCAGACACTATTTTTTTAGTAAATATATTTGGGGACTAGGTCTTACTTTCTCTGAGTTTTCCTTTGTCTACATTTAATTGCCAGCTATATTGGAATAGCATTTATTTAAATCTACACTGCAGATGGAAAGGCAGTGAATGACACTTCAGCCCTGTGTAACTGCCTCTTCTATCCTCTCATCATGTGAAGAATGAGTTACAGGCCGTAAGCCACAGAAACTTTTATATATGCAGCCAGTTAAAGCTTAAGAACCCACATGTATCCCGGCTGTAACAGGCAATGCCATGTGATTAGTTGATTTAAAGACTTTCTTAAGAATTTTGTTCCTTGAAGTTTACTCCTGCAAGAGTGAGATCAATCTCTAGGGCATTCACAATAACTTTTAAGATACTAAAATAAACTGGATATCTTTCATGCTGTTTTTTCAGACCTTGAAAGATTTCCCACAGTGAGAGTTAAAATTTGTCAAATCCATTATGACTAATAGTTCTGAATTGTCAGAGGCATCCCTCTTCCTCTGAGAAACCCTGGCTAATGGTAGTATAATGAAAATGTTACCAAGAATGTGCCTTAATCTTTGTTTTTAATAATTAATTTATTCATCAATTAAGAGTATAACAAAGATTTGAGTTTTCCTTGAAATAATAAATTGTTCCATCTTGCATTTGTGTGGCCTTACCTTACAAATCACATAGAAGAACACTTAATAAAACATTGCAGACATTAAACCTAGAGATTAACCATTAGAGGGCAATCTTTCCTGCTGTGAGGAATTCAATGTGGTTTTCTAGCCTATTTTGAGAACTTGATTAACAGCTCATAAAAACAACACCCCTGAAGAGATACCACAGCTGATGCTCCACACCCATATCCTTGAGGTGCTTAGTGCAGACTGATTTTTACAAATATAAAATTTATATATATATATATATTATATATATAAAAGATATATATATATATATATATATATATATTATATATATATTAATATCAACAGAAATATAACATGAACATGGCTACAAATATGAAATACAAACAGGAAATATAAATATGACTCTTCCTCACAAAGTCTGGATGAAGAGGGATGGGTCTCTTTATTTGTCATACACTGCACTCTGTAGTAGAGTACTTTAGCCCAGAAGTCGATAGTGTGGGTGGTAAAAGAGCTCGTCTCTTCACACACATGGTGTGTCATACCATAAGACATGCATAAAGACTGAAAACTGTTGTAGGAAAGATTGCTAATTATTGTGACACATGACTTACCTTTCTTGACCATAGGCATAAATTCTAGTCATTAATCCCTGTGACTAAAAGAGTACAAGAAAATGTAGAAGTCTTTACCAGTTACTAATTTTTAAACTTCAAAGGCTGCAGTGCAAAGCAGAATTCTTAAATATTATGCATATTGCAAAGTGCTGAAGGGGTTTGAAAGGGGGTTGAAAAGGAAATATTCTTAAATTGTTGTTGCTTAAAAGGCACGCACTTTATGGTTAATAGAGCCCAGATGCTGACTGGTTTAGAAAAGCTGAGCAAGCTAAAACAAAATAGTGTTTTGGTGTCTGCCAGCTTGAAATGTGAGCTCTTTTAAAAGGATGTTTTCGCTGTATCAACATAGCATTAAAGCACTTTATAAATTTTAGAACAGTAACTTTCTCAAATGACATTTTTGTAATATGGTTTTGAAATGTAGCCACAGCTAAATATTCCTAAGGAAAGTCTTGGACTTGCCCTGTAGTCTGGTGGGCAGTGCCAAATTAAAATCAGAATCCTGTATGGTTCACACTAAAAAACATGACTGTGGAAGAAGAGTATCCTCAGGCAGTGCTATTTTCAGCTCCCTGGGAGATGCGAGAGGAGAAAAGAAGTGGTAGGTAGATAGCCTGACCTTGAATGCACCACCAGCAGAAGTCCAAATGCTCCTCCAAAGTCACAAAGAAAATGCCCAAGTCTTCCAGGTCATCTTATTTCATATTTCTCTGTGGGGATATTGCTGGATTACTGTTGGACTAGCTTGCCTGTACAGGCTGCTGAACTCAAGTACCTTCTCCTCTGTGAAGGTTTTGTTGCAAGGACCTTTTTTTTTTTAGCCACAAAGAAACACAGTTCTCATCCTGGGCACCAGGCAACCTCTTCTGGTAAAGAAGATAGGAAAGAAAGGAATGGTATTGGGGAAGTGGGGGGGGGGGGGGGGGGAGGAGAGAGCTGGGGGAATAATAAATTAGTACTGAAACACAAGGAGAAAATGCAACTCCATGTGTGATTAAAAAAGGGGATTTGATTGGCCACTTGATGGGAAAATTGCCCCAGAATTAGTCAAAGTGCTAATTTTGCTGTGATTTGGTTGTGGTTATAGCAATGGCAAAAACAAGTCAGGTTTGATGCCTGGAGAAAATTGCTGGACTAGAGAGATGACTCTCTGTTCAAGGAAATCTGCTTATAAGGCACCTATATCCTGGTAAAAGGGTGCAGTTCATATAGCACAGGAGGAAAAGTGAGGGGGAAAGTATCACTGCTTGTGATTGAACTTCAAGAAGGAAAACATGATCACTGAGGGAGGTGATTCTGCTCTCATGAGACCTCACCTGGTGTCATGGGGTGACGTTGTGATGCTGGTATCCCCAATCCTGTGTTCTGTTTATGTTTGATATTATGTTCTGTGCTTTCAGAACTGACTCTGAAAGTAAAGGTTTGTTTTGCCTTGTTATCAGCCGGTTCACCTTCCCCATGGTCTGTTGTCTAGAAGAGGCTAGTGCTGGCTGGCTTGCTTTGCTTTGCTTGCTGGCTTTTGCTTGCTTTGCTTTGCTTGCTTCTGCTTTTGCCTTTGCTTTTTAGTTAGTTTAGATAGGAAGTCCTGTTCTTTCCCTGGGCTGTTTTATTTTTTCCCTTTCCGTTTCCTGAATATCATTCCAACCTGCTCCCGACTGGGACCTGGGAAACACCGAGGAACACCAAGAGCCTGCATTTTGTGATCACCAGCAGACATCCCCAGTGCCGGAGAGCAATCCCCAGTGACCAGACCCGGGTGACAACTCCCAGGAAAGACTTTCTGGATTTGTCATCTCTTCAGAGTGGTGAAAGAGCTTTTTTGTCATCTGGTGTTGTTAATTTTTTTTTGTGTGTGCTGGGAGTGCTTTGTTTGTTAAATAAACAGGTTCTTTTCCACTTCTCTCAGTGGAAATTTTTCCCCAACCAGGTGTGTGGGGAGGGGCTGTGGGGGTTTGCTTTCTGGGGGCTCCTTCCAGAGGTTTTTCTCAAAAATTTGCCCTGAACTAGGACACCTGGCGTCCTGCATCCTGCTTTGGGGCACCCACATAGGAGGGATGTGGACCTTCTGGATCCAGAGGTGAGGCACAAAGATGAGCTCAGGGCTGGAGCTTCTCTGTCATGAATGCAGGTTGAGAGAGTTGGGGTAGTTCAGCCTGGAGAAGATGAGGCTTCAAGCTTTCTAATGCCTGAAGGGGGCTTACAGATTGAGAGAGGCTTTTCACAAGGGCATTAGTGATAGGACAAGGGAGAATGGCTTCCAACTGGATGAAGGCAAATATTAGGAAGAAGTTCTTGATTATTCTACGACCTGGTCCTCTGTTCATTGAAGAAGAAATGCTATAATGAATCCATCGCACTCTTGGAATATGATAAACTATGTCAGATATTTCTATCACGTTTATTAGAACTGACCTTGTTCTGAGGAAGAGTTGGATGAAACATTGTTCTTTTTAAACTGTACGACCTAAGCAATGTGGCAAGATGATGACGATGATGTCACAATTCAGGGTGTCCTATTTTATTCCTTGAAAGGGTTGTAACAGGCATCATTGGATGGCAACATTACATCCCATTTCCCCCAGCTTCTGTGCTGCAAACTTTCCTGCTGGGGGCATGAGGACTTGAGCTTGAGTTTCAGTATGAAACCCTGTCCCTTTTGAAACCAGTGAGAACTTTACCATTGCCTTCAGAGGGACCAGCATTTCAGCACGCTATGCCCCTTAATTCTTGTTGAAACATTCAGTGAGAAAGCTAAATATGATAGTGGCTTCTGTGATGTGGGCAGCCACAAATTCATTTGCTGAGCATCCATCTTCTTCTAACAGCTTTTGCTTATTAGAGACTTTGGTTCTGGTTCTACAGAAGATCCCATTGACTCCACTCAAACTTGGGGAACAGTTCAAAAGCAGAGTGACTTTGGCAGTCACTGTTTCTTTCATGAGCTCCGGCTGCTGTCCCTTGCTGTCCCAGGAGCTGACACAACTGCTTGTGAAGCTAAGCCACCAACTAAACCAGAGAACTTGCCCAAGTTTAAAAATAATCCCATGAAAACTCTTGTGTGATTGAGCCACCATCCAAGTTCAGAGGTAAGAATAAAGCTGTCCAGGTTTCTCAGCCTCAGCTGGATTTGAGCCAGCAAATGAAGGTTTCTCTTTCTAAGGTGGATGAAAATAACTGCGACCAACAAGGGGAGCTTCTTACTAAAATAAAAGAAACATCACCCTCTCCACTTACTTTGCCTTTAAGCTCGAATAAAGGAACATAATCACCTCAGAGAATCTTGCCTATTGGAGGCCTTTTTGTATGTGGTAATCTTGCCTCCTATTTTACTTTGTAAAAGCCTCTGCTATGGAGTTAATGCTACATGGATTAACTAGAGATAAAGCTGACAAACATTTAGGAGATAGACTTGGTCTTAAATCCTAAGCACTGATGGGGAAAAGGGTTCAAAAAAGGCCATTTTTGCAGGGGGTAGTGATCAATGGCTCAGAGTGCTGATGCACCTCAGTGACAAGTGGTGTCCCTCAGGACTCCATATTGGACCAGAGTTCTTTAAATATCTCCATTAATAACACAGGGATTGAGTGCACCCTCAGCAGGTTTGCAGATGACACCAAGCTGAGGGTGCAGGGACACACCTGAAGGACAGGCCAATCCAGAGGGACCTGGACGAGCCCCAGAAGTGGCCCATGGGAAGTGGAGTCCCAGCACAGGAAAGACATCAGCCTGTTGGAATGAGTCCAGAGAAGACCAAAAAGATGATTAAAGGGATGGAGTACCTCTGCTGTGAGGAAAGGCTGGGAGAACTGGGATTGTCCAGCCTGGAAAAGAGAAAGCTTCAGGGTGACTGTCCTGGTTCCACCCAAGAGGGTTAGTTTTTGTAGTAGCCAGGAGAGGTCATGGCAAGGACATGGAAGTTATCCTATACACCTTCTGTCAGTGCTAGGGGTGAAGGGAAGGGAGTCTCTTCTGAGAAGGGGCTCCTTCCAGTTGAGTAACTAAGTTGAATAGAGAAGTGGGGAGGCCCAGGTTCTGAAACAGAGGGAACAATTTATTGTATGTTCTTGGAGCTCTTACAGTAAGCAAGAATGTTTATTTTTTGTACTCTCTGTCATTACTATAGTGCTGTTGCTGTTCGTTTTCTTATCTCATCGCTGTTTCCAATGAATTGTTCTTACCCCAACCCATGATCTTTGCCTTTTGTGCCTCCAGTTCTCCATCCTGCTGTAGAGGGGAGAAGGGATTTGGGGGAGTGAGTGACAGCACAGGGGTTGGAGAGTCTTGGTGGGAGCACTAAACTGGGGAGCACCATTCCTAAACCATGCCAGTGATGTAAGTGGGGCCTTCCAGTACCTGCAGGGAGCCTATAAGAAAGATGAAGAGGGACTATTTACAAGAACATGCTGTGACAGGACAAGGGGGAATGGCTTCAAACTGAAACAGGGCAGATCTAGGTCAAACATCAGGAAAAAACGCTTCTCTATGAGGATGGTGAGGCCCTGGCACAGGGTGCTCAGAGAAGCTCTTGCTGCCCCATCCCTGGAAGCATCCAAGGCCAGACGGGACTTAGACTTGGGAGCAACCTGGGACATGAAAGGTATTCCTGCCCATGGCAGGAGGTTAGAACTAGATGTTTTTTAAGGCCCCTTCCAATCTAAACCATTTTGTGATTCTCTGATTTTATGATACTTGGGCTGGAATAGACAGAGGAGGATTCTAGGCAGGCTGTGGGAAAAGGGGCTAGGCTGGAGGACATGAAGCCAATCATTAACAGGCTTAGAGGAAATCCAAGTAGGAAAGGGTTTGAGTTATAGAAAAATGGCAAAATGCACCAGTGACAGCATATAAGTGTTCAAAAGCTAAAAATAAAACCAGTCAGCTTGGGCAGCAGGAAGATGTCTTTAAGAGTCAGAGCAACCAGGCAGGGGATCAGGCTCCCAAGGGAGATAGTCAAGACACCAGAGTGTTTCCAGTAGAAACAGATAAGATGTGAGAGGGAATGGCATGTGAAGAAATGTGTTGTTGTGATGCAGGGGTGCAGGCCTGAGGTTTTCCTCAGCTGTGCACTGTATGATTAAGATACAAAGAATTCATTACAGACCTGTCATACTTCTCAAGAGGCTAATGACAGATTGTGGAACACTGCAAGTATGGAAAAAGTATAAGGAAACACTCTGAGGGGGAAAAATCCCCCAAACCTCAAATCAACAATAACTCAATTTTCCTTTTAAATGGTGAAAATAAATATAAGAGTGTGCTCCTTTTGCCTGCTCCTGCAAAATCTAGAGGTAACAAACAAGGAGTGGACACAGGTTCTCTCTTCTCCAGGGCAGATTTTTGTATGGCAAGTCTTCCCACCCATTTTCCACGTGGATCTTGCTCGAGTTTGCTAATCCTCCCAAATCACAGCATAGTAACAGAAGGGGCCATTTCACCCAGCAGACAGTCAAGGACAAAATTTTGTAATGTAGACTTGGCCTCAGGCAGATATTGCTGTTGAGCCAAATTGTTTACATTTTCAAAATCTTTTTTTGTAATCTTGAAGGTTGGAAATACACTTCATTAAAAAAAAAATCCCTCTATTTTCTTCTATTTAAATTTTTTTTCTGCAGTAAAAGCTGAGTCTGATAATACCACATGACACCAGGAGCCCTTTAGTCAGCCTACAGTGCCCAGGCCTTTAATCTGGCCCAGATGTTATCTCCTACTGTAGTAACAAGAAAAGCTATGAAAATATATGTTGACCACATATGAAGGTAAAAGTTAAATGTTACTGTGAGTTTCCAATAATCCTGAAAATAACACCGATTTTGGAATGTAAGTGCCTCAAATGTTGCTCTAAGTTGTCCTGCTTCACATCGTTATTCTGCTCACCAGCTGTCACATTCTGTGAGGGAGGGAGAATGTGATATAGACGTTTAGACTTAATGAAAACGTTTAGACAGGTTGATATCGTTGAATGAAGTAGATTTTCTCATCTAGAGGAAATGCAAGAAAGCTGCATTTTACATTGTTTATTAGGAATAAAGTAAGTAAGGAGGCAAGTTTTTTCAATTGAGGGTGTATTACAAAATCTTAACTATGCAAGAGGGAATAAGACCATATTTAAACACAGCACGTTGGCCACTCATATTATTGGTAACACCACTCGAAGCAGCACAAACCCAACCCACCACATTCAGTTTAGCAAGGGGGACAATAACGCACCCCCAAAAGCGCTGGGAAATAAATCACGCATCATTACATCAGCCGGGCAGCAATTCCTGTTGATAAGGGACGCCTGCTCCCTCTGCTCTGGGAAAGGCCGGGATTTATTGCTTTTCAGTCTGCACACCGTGGGGACGGACCGTAACTTCGTTTTGCCTCCCTGCCGGCCGCCCGGACGATGCCCCGGCGTTCCAGCCCGTTCCAGGAGCAGGATCGGGATCGGATCGGAGCCTTTGTGCTGCTGCTCGGACGCCGCCGCAGCTCTCCGGAAGGAAAGTAGTCCCGTCCTCACGGGCGAGGGAACGCATCGCAGGCGGCGGAGGGGGCGAGGGGAGGCAAAGTAGTCCCGCTGGAATGCGGCTGCCCCCATCTCGCTCCGTCCCCGTGCTAGGGGGGTGCCGTAACCCCGCTCACCTGCCTCCCTGAGGGAGCCCCCGGGCCGCGCGCCCTGCCGGGGCTCCGCCGGCGGCCGGGGTTGCGCGATCCCGCCCAGGAGAGGGGCGCCGCGCGTCCGGGCGCCCCCGCCCCTCCGCTCCCGCCCTCCCCGACGGGAGCGGTGCCGGGGGGCGGGCGCTGCGCCGGGAGTCGGCCGGCCGCGGCGCGGGAGGAGGAGGAAGAGGAGGAGGAGGAGGAGGAGGAGGACTGTATCCCTGCGCTTGTGCGCACCCGGCGGTGGGGTGGATTGGGGAAGGACCGCGGCGGTGGCGGTGAGCTGGCGGCGGTGGCAGCAGCAGCCGGCATGGAGGGCAGCGCCCGCTCCCGCAGCGGCACGCCGGGGCGAGCGGCCTGCTAGGGACTGGCGAGGGGGGATCTCCGCGGCCGCCCTTCCCCGCCTCCCGCCCTCCCCTTCCCCGCCGCCTCCCCCGCCCGCCTGAAAGCATGAACTGGCAGCGGAGGTGCTGCTCCCCGCCGCCGCCTCCCCGCCGGTGAGAGCGAGGAGGGAGGGAAGATGGGGGCCGTCCTGCGCAGCCTACTCGCCTGCAGTTTTTGTTCCCTGATGCGAGGTAAGCGGGGCGGGCGGCGGCGGGAGGGGCAGGGGGAAAGTTGCTGGGTTGGTGGCGAGGGGCCATGTTTGGGTGTGCGGGAGGGGAGCGGTGAGGCCTGGCTGCCGGCGGGGCGCGGGGCCCGGCGCGGGGCAGCGCTCCCTCCCTCCCTCGCTCTCGGCCGCCGCCGCCTCCCCGGCTCCTCAACAACTTCCCGAGCCGCGCCGGGAGCAGCCCGCCCTGCCAGCGGCCACCGGCCGCGTCCCGAGCCGCCCCATTGTTGTTTTCAAGTTTTTTCTTTTTCTTTTCTTCTTTCTTTTCTTTCTGTTTTTCTTTCTTTTTTTTTTTTAAAGGATCCCCCTGAACTATCGCACGCCCCACCCCGTGTCTCTCTGCAACCCCATCATTCCTTGAGCACCAGCGGCTCTGGGGCAGAGCTCGGCCCCGCCGGTGTCAGGCTGCTCCTGCTGTGCCCATCGCCGAGCTGGTCCCGCTCACCCCCCGCGGTTCCGTCCTGCGGGGGCAGCGCGGAGCCCCCGCGTGCTCGGCGTGCGGGGAATGCCCGGGAACCGGTGCTGCTCCGACCCTCTCCCCGCAGCCAAGGGAGCGAGGCGAGCAGTGAAGGCGCAGCTCTCAGCTGGGCTGGCGCTGCGCTGGGACTTGAGAGTAGTTTGTGTTTCTCTGATGAGCCACCACGGATGTTCATACAGCTTTAAAGGCACAGTCGAGTGCCTTACGAGGGGATGTTACTTAAAGTAACCGAGAAATTTGATTCTACTTCCCGGCTCCAACAAAATTTCTTGTCTTGCAGGCACAGTCTGAAAGAAAACAGGATTTTTTTTTTTAATGCAGTAAACTTAACTACAGTAACTATTATCTGTGTTCAGTCTTTCTGGGAAGAAATCACTTGTGGTGCTTGCATACATAATGTTCCTGTTTACTTGATTTTGAATTTTTCATAATAGATGGGCAAGAGATTAATTGCTAATAGTTAATCAACCACATTTTGATTTAGAAAGTTCCTCCCCATTGAAGTGTTTTGATGAAAGTTAATCTGAAGGTGGTGTAGGTTGAATTAACTGCTCAGTCTCCAGTTGCTCAGTAATCTGGAAAACAAAGATTTTCATCTTATCCACAGTCTTTTTTTTTTTACCCTGTGCATCTGTTTGCCATATTGTATCCTGTTTGCAGAGATACAAATATACATATTTAAATGGCATGTTTAACTTTTTTTACTGACATTGTGGCTGTTAAACCCCAAATTTTAAAAGTTAAGTTTGGTCTGGAGTATAGGGAGAAACTGTTTCCTGATATGTTAATTTTCATAAATAACAATCATACCCATGCTTAATATACCATGTATTTGGCTTTAATTTGATGTTCAGTCCAGTTCAAATGACAGAGAAATAGCTTTTGTATGTAATGTCTCAGAATATTGTTACAGTAATTTCTGCAAATTAATCTCAAAATAGTGGCATGTGCTTTTGCAAATTTTTGTATACTTCATGCTTAATGGGACTCACTGAAAAAGCATTAAGTCTTTCAATCATATGGCTGTCATTTCTTTTCCCATCTCTCACCTCTGTCTGTTGCCAAGGACATTTGTATCCAAACAGCATTTCTGTTTCTTCTGTGTTCATGATGCCCTGCTGTTTGATTGCCTACCTGAAGTTGTAATCCTCTGTTTGTGACACGATAGCAATTTTCCTACTGGCTAATTGTTACTTTAGATAGCGATAAACAGCAGGAACAGCTGAACTGTGAAGAAACAAAAATCAATTTTTAATGTATACATCCTCCCTAATAAACAGCATCTATGCAAGTGGAGTAGGTTCGAGTAACATGTGTTGAGTTCAGAAGAGGTGTCAGCAGTTCCTTAATGAGGCAGAGGCAATGCCAGCATGAGTATGAATAAGCTTATACATGAAAGTAGAGTTGAAATTATGAAGTTCACTGCTTGTGAATTCAGTGAGGTAGAGGATGCCAAACTGACAATGCTGGAGACAGAAACTCAGCAAATGTAGTGGTGTGTGTTTCTGGATTGTAGCATCCTCTCTGCTTCCAGAGACAGCCTCCTATTCTCATAGAAAAGGCAAATGGACAAAGGTTTTATGACAACTGAACTATTACTCTGAAGACACTGTGGTAGACTTGTTTGCCAGTCTGGAAAGGAAAAAAAATCAGTACCTTGGAAATGCATAAGGACTTGAAGAAGTATGAAGCTTCTAGCCAGTATGCTACTGGCCAGAAATGGATGCACAGTGTGAGGTATCTGTCTCAAAAATCATCCAAGGACTGCAATAAACGAGATCCTACTGATTTGTCAGGGCAGGTGTTTGAATTTCTAAGAGACAGGAGGTTACCGTTATGACAGTGTGCTGTAGAGGTTCTGTCGTTTGGGCTTGGGTTTTTTTTAATGTTATAGCTGCTGGAAGAAAGATGTTCCTGGTCTCTGTTCTCTCCTCTTGGCCCATGGTTTGATTTGGGATATTGGGCTTCCACCTTTCTGACTAACAGTGCTTCTTGAAGCCACTCCCTCAGAGTATTCCAGAGGAATGGAGTTAGAGCTGCTCCATGGCAGCTTTGAGGTGTTCTTCAGGACAGCTGTGAAACCAATGAGAGCGATAATTGTTATATAACTGACAGCTGCAAAGAGGCAAAAGCAGTGTCATCACGTCTCTCAGGGCATTACAGATAGCTGTGAAACTGAGATTTCAGCTTTTTAAAAAGTTAAAAATAGACTTCTTCCTCCACCAGTGTTCATGGCTTGTTTTCTTCCTGAAATAGCTCTCCAGTCAGAATGAAATTGCTGTTTTGTTCTGTTTTTAAACCCTGATCATGCAGGCAGTACATAAAGCTCTTGCTTCAATAGAAATCTTATAAAGGACATTTGTGCAAACCTATTAAATGTTACAGACCTCTGTGTTTTAGGGTCAGATAGTGAAGAAATGAAAATGTAGTTTTTGAAAATGGGTATTTTCAAACTATGCTTCCCCAGAGTTCAAAAGAGAGTTTGAGTCGATTATTACTATTGCAATATTGTTACCATTTTAATTGATTTTAATCCATTGTTTCTGTTTTCATAAGCAGATCCTTGATTTTTTGTGATTTTTTAAAAGATGGATCCATTTGCATGTTGTTTAAAAGAGTTTAATGTTCAAAACTTTGCTAAGCAGTGATGTGTTCAAAACTTTGCAAAACTTTGGTGGTGTGTGCACACATTTTTCTACCAGAAGTCAAAGAAGTGGACAAGGAATACAGGTTTTTACTACTGAAGCACTCAGGTTGGAGACCAAGTGTGGCATTTCCAGGTAGAGCATTTAGGTGAAGGGTCTCTTCACCTAGAGACTGTACAATACTACGACAGTAATACTTGAAAATACATATATTTTAAATAATCATGGTCTATTTCTCCACCCAAGCTTGTAGCAGCCATTTTCTAGTCATGTTTCTTCATGGTATGATTCCTCAGAAATCAGTGTGCCCTTATCTGCCATTTTCCTCTTTCATCTTTTCATAGAATAGTCTAAAATTAGTGTGATTTAAGGTGTTCCAAAATCCACTATTAATTTTACAGTTCTTTCAAATGCATCTCTGTGATACAGTTTAGTTATCATCAGATTGCTTTAGATTTTATTTAAAACTGAAAAATTAGGACTGAAAAAAATTGATGGCAATTTTTACTGTCTTGGAGGTAAGGTAAAATAGCATTTTTTACAAGATACAGGGAAGGTCTAGTCCGAGGTATATGCTGGTAAAGGACTTCTTGAATCCTTCAGCATGAGTTGTATGAAGGTATTCAGGTGGAAAGCTTTGGTTTTGTTTCATAGCAATACTGGTTAGAGGTGCATGAGCTGTATTAGTTTTTCCTTTTTCGCTAGAGAGTTGCTTCAATCTGCATTCCCAGAGTTCTAGGTCAGGAATTTGGCTATAAGTGATAGAATATGTAGGAGAGTTTTGGTTTTGTGTTTTTTTTTTTTTTTTTTTTTTTTTTCTAAGTAATGGGCATATAGGAACCTTTCAAGCTCTGTCTTTGGGAGCTGGAGAAATCTGATTCCTTTGGACATTTGTAATTCACCTTTATACCTTTATGATGATGTCACATTTCAAAAATGCCAGATTCAAAGATATCTGATGCAGTGCATGTAATATGGGATTTACTTTTTAGTTTAAACCAACTAGAGGGACGATATTTTTTTTCCCCCTGAGGTAGTGGGCTAGGGCAGGAAAACAGGGAGAAACTGGTCTCAGTTTCTGATCTGTCACCATCTATCTCCTCTGGCAGCAAGTCTGCTGTCCCCAACATATTTAACCTTGTTAATTTCCAAAGAAATGTTGAATAGGCTGCTTTGCTGGTGGCATATTCCAACGTTCCTTATACTGTAGGGAGGGGTCCATGTTACTGTTGTGTGGTGCCAGAAATGCAGTTGGAACTAAAGCTTTGTTGCACACTCCTGCTTCTGGCTGAGCTGGTGGGTCTGCTGTGTCTGGAGCCTGCTCAGCTCCTTCTCCAGTTCTCCTGCTGGGGAGCCCTTGTGTTTCAGCCCCCTCACCCGAGAGCTTTGAGCAGAATTGAGGTAGATAAGGAATTCCCCTCAGATGGACTTGTACCAATTTTGCTTAGAAAGACGTGGAGTGGCGTGCAGCTGCCCTGCAGGCTTCAGGAATGGTCTGTTCATGTTCACAGTTGGTGCTTCCCACTTAAAACTGAGCCCTCGAGTTTTAAATGCTGTGGCTCAGCAAGGGTGACTGTTGGTGTGTGCACATGAGGTTTGGGATGAGCCAGCAGCCAATGCTTCCACTTCTTCTGCGCCAAGCACTTTGTAGTGATGACTCTTCCAAAGTGTAATTGCTGTGAACGAAGTACATACAGTCCTAATAACCTTTAGTTTTTTAGCTCACATGTCAGGTGTGGTTTCAGAGTATGTACCGCTTGCAGAATTACAGAATACACAGTACTCCAAAGAAAGAGGCTGTGTCATTCTTTTGTGGTCATTGTCCAAGGCTTGAAGGGGAAAGCTTTGGATCTTAAACAAATTATACATAAATGCTGGATATTGACACCTAAATATAAATCAACTTTTTCCAATTTATGTATTTACCAGGCATGCTGACATAGACAGCCTTCATTAAACTCTCTAGATATCCTTGTAGTTTATAAGTATTTATGTCAGGACATTCACAATTTGAAAGGCTTGCTATTTGCTCCATATGGACAAACTTAATCAGGGCACAGTGCTTGCATTTGCAAGTAGAAATGATCCTGTTGTCATTTCTGCTTTTTGATATATTCTCTGGTGAAATGGTTTTGAAAACAGGGTGGTGTTTTTGTCTCATTATTATCTTCCTACAGACCTTTTGATTTCCCTGTAGTTGGAACAGTTCCCCACCAATTTTGAATTGGAGTCAAACATACCAGTCTATGAATAGAATGGGAATACTGTTAATACCTTTGCCTGTAATACCTTATTATTAATAGACTTTTAAGAAACTAACCAGTCAAAGTCTAGGTTAAAAGAAGCAATGCTTTAGTTAGTAAAACTTTGTTTCCTTTGCAAAATGTTATAAACTACTTGGAGATAGAAGCATGTTAGTTTAAAAGCTGGAATGTTTTTTGAGCTTCAGTATTTATATGGAGAGAACAATAAGGAAATGTTTTTAATATAAACAGTAATGGAAAATGGCAACATTCATACAGATTTTTTTAGTATCTTGTTACAGGATCACATTACCTAAATAGAATTACTCCCTTGTGATATAATCAATGCAGCAATAATGGGATTATAGTTTTAATTCTGTTTATGAGGGCCATGTGTGACTTTTTGATGTCCAATTTGAAAAGTAATCGTATTTGAGACAGTAATCATATTTAATCAACAAGCTACATAGTTTTGCTTAATCAAAAATGGTTTGTTTTCTTCTCTGATACCTTTATATTTTTCCTGTTATTCTTCCCCTCTCTGCCCACTTAGTTCCCAGAGGAAACAGAGTTTGTATGTAGTTTGCTGGGGTTTTTAAATTATTTGTGCCTCTAGAATTCCCTAATAACAAAGATTCTCCTCTGTCTATGATCAGAGTTTAAGCTCATAGAGGGTAGCTGATATGTTAACTGGAATTCTGAAAGTTAAGGATATGTGGAAAGTAAGAGAAATTTAATGTGTTACAGAATTTTAAACTTTGTTCCCTTGGTTGTTCTCTCAAAGCAGGGAATAAAACTACTACTTATAGTATTAGTGTTAATTAAAATATTAACACTTTGAAAATCCAAGAATCCTCTTGTCCACACACAGATTAATAGAGAAAGAATATTAAGAATAATAGAGGAGTAGGAATTTGTAGACCTTGTATCTTATAAGGTCTACAAGGACCTTATAAGATACCAGGTCTGCAAATTAAAAAACCTTGAGTCTTATTATGTCCATTTAGAAAATGCAGTGATGTTCTTATAACTCAAAGACTTAACTGAAACTCAACAGTTACCCTTTTACCCTGTAGGTAATGGTAAAATGAGTAATGTAATTCCAGGTTTGATGGTTTTGTGTTTATGGATTTAGTTATTTTTCTTTCGAATTTCCAGAAATTATTCCCATTCAATTTGAAAAAGACAACGTCATTCACCTTTTCCAAGGGATTCTGCATGTATAAGTGTGTGTGTGTTGCTTCATGGGGTGATTTGTTTTTTTTTTTCCTATGTGTTATTACATCTAATGTAAACCTGTTAAACATTTGACATTAGTAGTGCTGGGATATTAAAAGTATGAGAGTTAAAAGTATGCTACAATAGTTTTTTTACAAAATAAAAATTACATGTCCAATAATTCTCAAAATTATTGAAGTATATGCACATCTTTCCTTACCCATTAAAAAAACAGTCCATAACTATTGATTTGAACTGGGGTCTTTAGTGCTAAATTCTATGTTCCTGCTTTACAGCAATTTCCTGATAGTGCTTAAAAAATCTAAACTAACAAAAAAACCCAGCATCAAAACAGAATAAATAAGCTGTTTTGTTTGATTTGGTTTTTACCTGGTGAGACCAACTGACACACTTCAGGAAATATTTTTTGAGTATCTTTTACACTGGTGTGCAACCTTGGATAAATTGTTGGAAAAGTCATCTGAGAATAGTTCATTGCTTGTGAGCTTCTTGTCAGTGTGGAGAAAGGCCTTGTTTGTTCTAAGTGTGCTGCTGTTGAGGGTGTGAATTCTTTGATCCATGTGGAACTGAGAGCAATTGGGGTAAGACCCCATGGCTTGGGCTGTACCCATGTGCTCGGGTTACACTCCAGCAAAGGAGGTGAGTGAGCTAGTGGGAGTGACAGAGAGTAACACTTCCAGGCCATTCCTGACTGGATGTGTACCCTCAAATGTGAGCTGTTTAGGCTCGAACACATGGGCTGCAGTTGCTCCAGAGTAGCAGCAAACCTTGGGGCATTCCCACCTCGGCTTACCAGGGTGTACAAAGTGTGTCTCGTGGCCTTTAGCCTTCTTAGAGTTTGGGAAATGGGCTCCAGCTGTCCCAGCACCACAGTGTTGTGTCTCAGTGCTGTCCTTCAGTGTAAGGACTCAGCTTCAACAGCTTCCTAAGGGATATGATCCAGACTTTTGGCTTATTTCCTCACTGTTAGAAGCACTGTAGGAGCAAGTGATGCGAGAAGGAGTGTAGGGCAGTGTTTTGTTTCAGTGTGATCCAGTTCTCTTCCCTGTCTTCACAGTGCTTAGCTTAGATGGCAGAATACCATCCCTACTGAGATGTGGGACTCTCATTGGTGGAGCCAAACAAGACTTTACTGCAGGAGCAGAGGTGCTTGCTAACTAACTTTTTCATTAAACAGATCATGTTGATTTAAACAGGGGTGTTGCCAGTGGAACTGGGAAAGTATTGCCAATGTGTGTGGAACTGGTATGACTTCATTTGCAGCACTGTGTGTTATTCTGAGAGGCTGGAAGAGTGTTGAAGGAAGATTATGAGGACACCTGAGAAAATGAGCTGTATAATGTTGAAATTCTGCAGACATTAATGTGGATCACAGAAGTACTTCATTGCAAATCCCTAAAGAGCCTTCCTGCTTTCCATAGCCTGGAGTTTGCCCTGGAAAGTGCCTGGTCCCCTTTATTTTGCTGCTGCTCTATAACCAGAAGGGTCATGGAAGAAGGTGGTAGTGTTTCATAGCAATGCAGCTGCAAGATGATTCATCAGCTCTCTGCTCATCCTGTTGTCAGCCAGGTAGATTCAGAATATAAAGTTAGAAAAATGTCAGAGCTGAAGTACTGTGTTCCATCCCTATGAGGGTGAAATCAAAAGAACTTCAGAACAGGGGAGTTGATGTTACAGAAAGGTGGACAAAAGATCTGTGTGAGTGTGCTACGTGGCACTGAGAAGAGCCATGCTCTGATAATCCTGCTGTATGGCTCTGTTGCCAGTGGGATGATTTGGCAGGTGATACCTGCTATTCAGAAGGTTTTTTGCCTGTCATAGGCTGAGACTTCATGGTGTATTTCAGTCATGAGTGCTTTTGCTATAATCTGGCAGGTCTATTGGTTTTTTATGCCTGGACCTGGTATTTCTCTTCTTTCCTGAAGTCCTTTTTATTTTCTTTTTTTTTTCCTTCCTCATTCTCATGTCTCCATCATTCTGTCTTTAGTAAGTAATTTTTTCCCTGTATTTAGCAGGGTCAAGGATGACTTACTGTCAGCTAGTCCTGCAGGATGTCTTGGTCTATAAAGCTAGTATCTGGCCAAAGGCCTGAAAACAGTAGAATCCAGGAATTCTGTTGTTGCCTAGCTTGGTATCTTTGCTGTTGCACTGGTATGGCTACTCATCTCCTTCACTAGCCTGCTGCTCCTGTGACCTTGTGAGTTACCATCTGAACAGCCCTTTGCATGGCTTTAACCTGAGGGGTATATTTAAGGTTAGCTGAAAAGAGGAGAAAAATCCCTTTCTGCCAAGTTTGTGCTGCCTCATGTGTGTTTACTAAATTCCTGGTTGCCTGCTGTGTCCTGCAAGTATATTTGTGAGAATGAGTTTCACAGAGAAGAGTGCTCTCTATTCACAGAGAAAGAGGAATGATGGGCACTAGTAAATCAGTTAATTATTTTTATTTTTAAAAATATATGGATTTGTGTCATCTGTTGAAAAACTGGGAAAATGCTATGACAGAGAACTGAGTGCAAAATCCTGGCCTGTTGCTTGCTGTGCTTTAAATCTTGTGTATTTCCTGGTGATTTTATTGTTTGCTTGAAAATATAAACCATCTCTGTATAAGTTTCTTGAGGCTGGCTCCCTGCTATTTGGAAAAAATTATGTTAATTTTCAAATTGTCTCTCTTCTTATTTAATGCAAGTCTCCCAGGCTTTATTCCCAATGCTACCTCAATCTTTTCATTCTTGCTTCTACAAACTGAGCAGCGAAACTCAAACATTTACAGAAAATAAATATACAGAATTTCTTGGAAGCATGAGCAGTAATGAAGAAATTTGAAACCCAGGGAGTGAAGGGTCCTCACAACTGACTGCTCCAGAGTCCTTGTGCCAGTCCAGAAACTTTTTCTTACATTCTTCTGTTGGTTCTCTGTGGGACATCTTGGGGATGATTATTGTATTGCATACAAGGAGTTTTGTGCATTGAATGGTTTTAGAGAGGTTACAATTAATGTTCTTTGCTGGTTATCTATGCCCATTTCTCTGCTTTTCCTTCTCTTATGAGCTGAATGTGAATGCACTGTCATTCTATTAAGGCATTTGGAGTCCTTGCTTACTGTGCCTCATCCAGGTCAGTGTGTATTTTTTTGGTATATCTCATCACTGTCTCCTCTGCAGTCCTTGCACTTGCTGTCCTCATAGCAGTGTGCTTGGCAGTGCCAATTCACTTTAGACGCTCAGA
This sequence comes from Chloebia gouldiae, assembly GCA_003676055.1. Classification (NCBI taxonomy): domain Eukaryota; kingdom Metazoa; phylum Chordata; class Aves; order Passeriformes; family Passeridae; genus Chloebia; species Chloebia gouldiae. The sequence goes on from QUSF01000021.1 coordinate 7,953,935, forward strand.
GTTCTTCAGCAAGACTTTTAAAAGATGGGGAGTATTCCCTTCCCAACTCAATGACATCATCTTTCAGTGTGACAATCCCAGGGGGTTTCGTCCTGTGACTTCAACATGGATATTTCTTTCCATAATGTCAGCAGCTGCTCAGTGGTATCCACACTGTGATTCTGTGGCAGGTTGTCAGTGGCCACTCTGCTTATCAGAGTGCTTATCAGCCACACCAATTTATCAGTGGCCACCTCTGCTCTGAGTCCTGTTCTTTAACTGGAGGTTCATGAGGAACTGGTTCAGTTAATTAGTCAAAGCTGATGCAGTCCTTCCTTTCCCTGCTGTGCTTATATTGATTTGATTTTTGGTCTGAACTGATTCTAGATGATGGCTGGCTAAAAATTGCTTTTTGGCAGCTGGTGGGGGGAGCTTCTCCTGGTTTATCTTCCTGCATTGTCTTGCCTGCATTGTGGCATGGGACAAGTTCTTGAGCCTACGCAAAAGAGGGGTCAGGAACCGACAGCTGGAGGCGAAGCTGGGGAGAAAGGAGATGGCTGCAATCACATCTTGAGCAGATAGAGCAGGCTGCCAGTGGAGGGGGGAGAGCTGCTCCCCCTTCCAGCTCCCTGCTGCTCGCCTTATGTCAGCTTTGGAGTTTGCTGAACAACTTCTTGAGTTGATTCAACTTGCTAACCCAGTGAAACCTTTTGCTGATGTAACGATTTGAATCATCTTGGGAGGGGGCCCTTAACTGAGGGAGGGAGTAGGACAGTATTGATGGGGTTTGGGACTGAGAAAAAAGGATTTGGAGGAAATGAGTGTGTGCTAATTGTTTTTGCCAGGCTGAACTCCATGTCAGTGAAAGAGAATGAGCATGATGAAGGTAACACTGCCCTCACCTCATAGCGCCCAGAGCTATTCTGGATCACTGAAGGTAGAAAGGAGAAAGTGGGAATTTGTGGAAAAGGCCACTGGACTAGTTAAAGAAAAGCATGACAAATTCTGACAGCTTAAAATTGCCACTGAAACAGCAAAAAGATTAAAAATCCTTTTTAGGTGGTACAGTGCATGTTTTATGTTGGTTCGTCACTTTGCATCCTGTGGGCAGCAGTATTTTTATGCCTGTAACAGATGCCCATAAGTCAGATGTACAAAGCAAGACTTGAGTAAACAAGTGCAAGGGAAAGCAGACTTGAGTGTCCTGGGGATTAGCAACTTTCAGTAAGTGAGACAGGAGCTGCAGCCAAGAGAAATATGTGGTGTAAGAACTGGAGTTTGGCATTGGGAAGAAGGATGCTGGTAGAATTCTAGTTGCAAAAGTAAGGCAAAATAGATGATGTCTGGACTTTAATACTGCATATGGTAAACTTAGGAAAGGTCTTACCTGAACATTGGAGTTAGGATACAGTTACAGGCTCAGTGACCACTACTGGCAGAAGTTTCTTACCATGTAAATTATTTTTGTTGCAGCTGCAATGTGTTGAACTTGAGTTTTTTGAGTTTTTTTAACTGTTGTGTTCTTTAAGGAAATATTTTTTCTTGCTGGTGGATACAAAAAAAAAAAAATCCCTCAGTTTATAACTAAGTATAACTCTTACTCTATATTGGGTACTTTAATGAGAAGAATCACCTGCATGTAGACCTCTCAATTCATAGAGGACATAGTAATATTCATTACTATTTCTGTTCTTGGTTTCCATGATATGTGTTTTTATCTTTCAAGAATATTTGCTTCTCTTCAATTTATTGTAGTTTGCAGTAGTTACACTATATATTGTTTATCTATAGAAAGAGAAATACAAACTTGTAAAGAGTTCAGCTTCTTAAAATTTGAAATGTATCTTTTTGTCTCATTATAACTTAACTGCCAAATAGTTGCCCAGCTTTGAAAGGGGATGCTCTTGGACTTCTTCCCAGGTTATTAGCTCAGTTCATAACTTAATTATTCAAGAAAACCATCTCCTCAATGTCCTGTGCTTTCGAAGCTGGGACAGGGTGGGATCTTCTGGCACAATTTTACTCTTGGCACTGCTGTCTGGGTGAAGTAAATGCAGAGATGATACTCAGTCCTAATGCTGCCAACTTCAGTAACTGGGTTTTATAGCACATTGAAGCCTTAGTGTGTTCTGGGAAGGGCTGGAGGCGGTGGGGAACAAACCTGGTTTTTATTATTTTGGTGATGCAGGCTTCATTCCTGAATGTCGCAACAAATTGGAAAGCTTAATGTACTCGTCTGCCAGCCCTTTGGAATGTGTTACAAGTTGAGGCTTTGTATCAATCTGCATGAAGCTACACATCCTAAATGTAGCTGTGTTTCTCCTGAGTTGTCAGTCAGCTAAGCTGTCTCATTGACATGGAGGTGTTTGTCTGTGGTCCCTTCTCAGCCGGCCAGTCTGAGCTCCAGCAGGGAGTGAGTAACCTCTGCAGCGTGGCTGTGTGAGGCTCAGCAGTGCCTTCAGGCCTGGCTGATTACCTGGTGTTCCAATTCAGTGCATGCTGTGTGCAAGGGTGCTCCATGCTGCACATAATAATGAAGTTTGTACTCACTGGTGTGTGGATTTACTTTTCTCCAAGTGCTGGGCACTCCGTTTAGAGCAAGCTGTACCAGCTGGCTGCACATTCCTGTGTGCACTAGATGACACTGAGCTGGCTGTTAATTAGATTTTTCAGGTTACAGTTGTAGGTAGTCTTTAAAAAGTAAAGGTTTTTAATGTATTACAATTTTTTACGCCTTGCAGTTTATTGAATACTTTTTTTCTCCAACATGTGGTCTTCATAAGCAATCTGCCCTTCAAGAAAATGTACTGTAATTAATTTTAAATCTTAGGGGGTGGGAAATCATGCAAGGAAGGGAAGGAGATAGCCAAGTAAGGTATAATAAATTCTCAGTATAAAGATTCTCCTTCTAATTTAAAAAAAAAAATCTTAATTGGAAGATAATCTCTAAGTTTGCATATTTTTTTTCCACAATAAAAAATTGCTTTCTGGAGAAGGAAATACAAATACAAATTTGGTATTATTAAAACTAACAAAGTTTCACGCCTCCCTTGTTCTGTCTAAAGTCCAGCATAAATCAAGTTATAGTCAGTGTTTCTAAATTTAGGATGACAGTCTAAGCAGTTCAGTTTTCTTAAAAACCAATAAAACTCCCACCACCCCAAAACATATATAGAACTTTAATTGCAGGTAAATGAAGGAACTTTCTTAGTCTTTCATCTTCTCTCAATTCACATGTGACAGGGACTTTGAGACGTTGTTTTGTGATAAGATAATGAGGGGGGTAGCCTGATCTTGGAAACCAGCTTTTGAATTTACTGAAGTCTGTTAGTATTTCCAGTTTCAGTGTGAGTTTGGCATGCAGGGAACTGTTGCTCTTCTGGCAGTGTGGCCCTTGACATTACTGAGCCTTGCACATCCTTGGCTCTATAAATTTTGACCTTTTGGTTAGGGTATCCATCCTGCTGCAGATTTGAAGTGCCCATCTATGCTGAAGAATAAATCTGTAAGATCCCTGTGAAATTTGCGTGGTGACAGGTAGAGGAGCATTTATAGATCTAAATGCCTCTGTAGAGCTCTGGTGCTACAGTTTCTGAGTAAATGCAGGGAAAGGTAGAAATGTTTTCTGGTAGTGGGTTTTAAAGGGTGTCATTGTCTGCCTTATACAAATTTAGTATTTTTCTGAACCTTTTGTTGAAGTAGGAATGAGGCTGGAATTTTCAGGATGCTATTTATAGCTTGTGGTTAAGGACAATTAAGCAAGCATATTACATTTAAGAAGCTGTCTTTTTTTTATGGTTACTGCTTTACATTAGTCATCTTAGGTGTTATGAAAAATATACAGACTGTGCAAACTGACAGGGTAAGCAAAAAAAGCATATAAAATGAAGACTTTGTGTTAGAGAACAAAGCAGAAATGGTAGAGTTGAATTTGAAAGAACTGTGTTTTGTCCATTCCTGTAGAAGTATTTTTTCCCTACCTCCTCATACTACCTTCAACACTCCAAACCAACATTTATTTGCCTCATGCTGTGCAATGAATTTTGTATTTTTATGTACTATATGTAAAATATCTGAGATACATAACTTCAGGGAATATTGACATGTAGGTGGCTCTGATAGCTTGACATGAATTATGCTCCTATAGAGGTGCAGTGTATATTACTAAATTCTATCAAGACAAGTAATCCTTGCTCAGGTGAGCCAGTACTGAGTACTTAGAAAACTGCTTTACTCTTGTCTTTCTGATCATTCTCTACAGAGCAGTGTCATTTGAGCACTTCAAACCTCCATTTTCTTTGTTCTCTCCGTTCTTCTTTAATGTTATTTTAATAATGCACAACCCAAAATAGTGATCTGCCCATTATGAAGACTTGTAACCAAGTTGAAAAGGTTTGAGTCGGTACTTTTTAGTCAAACTTCAAAATGGCTCTCCAGTATTTCTAGGTTTGTAAAGATACTCTTAAATCTGTAGCTACTGATGACCTGATACACCACCACAGTGCAAGCTGTGCTTGATCTGAGTGATGCTAACACTGCTGTCTGTGTGTCCTCCTGTTTCTGTCCTGTGTGCAGCTGCCCCACTGCTGCTGTACGCAAACCGCCGGGATCTGCGGCTGGTGGACGCTGCCCACGGCAAGGAGAACGCCACGGTGATTGTGGGGGGCCTGGAGGACGCAGCCGCCGTGGACTTCGTGTTCCTCAAGGGCTTGATTTACTGGAGCGATGTCAGCGAGGAAGCCATCAAACGGACAGAGTTCAATAAATCTGGGAGCATACAAAACGTGGTTGTTTCTGGACTTCTGTCGCCCGACGGGCTGGCCTGTGACTGGCTGGGGGAGAAGCTGTACTGGACAGACTCAGAAACAAATCGGATTGAGGTTTCTAACTTAGATGGATCACTGAGGAAAGTTTTGTTTTGGCAAGAATTGGATCAACCCAGAGCAATTGCCTTAGATCCTCCAAGAGGGTAAGTCTTTTTAAAAATAGTTACAAATATGAAAATTTGTTCTATTTCTTGTTTGTTGAATGATTTCAAATGCTGTTATCAAAGTTATCCTAAGCCATTTTGCATAATTTGTTTCTTTCTATTGGTGTGATTTGCAGGCTTGTGAAGTTCCATTCATATTGGTTTGTGAACAATCAGGAATCATCAGACTTTAGAAAACAGTACTAGAAACTTAGTTGGGCTGTAGTGCAGAAGATTAGCAGAAATGGAGAAGTTCTAACCTAAAAGCTAATAAAATCTTCTGTCCTTAAAAAGTGTGTCAGCTGCCTCTGAACAGACAGACTTGTGCTTCTGTGAAGTGTCAGGAAATGAAATTTTTTGGAACTTTATTCATTGTTGATATTCATGGTTTATTGAAGCATCTGAAGAAATGGGAGAAGTCAACATACTGTATTAATAACAACTTGAGATGTGTTTTGAAGCTTCATCAAAATTTACAAGAGAGGCTCCTTTCCCCACCCTTAGGGGAACTCCTGTTTTAAAAATCCTTTGGTTTTGTCTCAGCTCCTTCTAGAACTGATGTTATATTCTCAGTTCCCATTTGAGTCCCTGGATGTGGCTCTTTTTGCTCTGTTCTTGGAACAAAGCAGCATTTGCCAGTAATGGAAAATTCAGTGGAGTTTTGGTGAGGTTATATGAATGGCTGGCTTGAGGCGACACCAAAGGCAGTTATCTGTGACAAAGCGTTTGGGACAGCCAAAGTGGAATACTAATGGATTATCCTTGATGCTGTGTACCCTTTTGAAAATATTTTATATCTGTAGTATAGAAAAAATTTTTACTGTAGTTTGTATTTCCTCGAACAAGCGAGTTAATCTGTTGTACTGTCATATCAAATATGTTTTTCAGCCAACTCTTTTTTTGGGGGTGACAAATTAGTGCCTTATGTCTTTGGAAAGATGAGGGTTGTGTTTCACTACTTGCCATTTCTTTGCATTATAATTTTTGTTTCGCTTTTTTCCTCCAAAAGAAGAAAATCTCTGCAAAACATAGCTTCTTTCTTGAACTTCATAGAAACACTGTATCTTGAGTATTTTCTTGTACAGTTTCAATAGTTCTTTGACAATTTATAAACAGAAGATATGTTTATTTTCTGGTACCCATATTTCAAGTTTTGGAAATAACAAAAGTATGGATGTATGCTTTTTCCATGTATTTGCAACTTGTAAATTGGAGGCAATGATAGTCTTAGTTGTATTTTACTAGATTCTAAAACGCTTGAAGAGTGTAAAGAAAGAGTATGTTCATGTATTTTCTACCCACCATCCTGAAAGTGAGAGAAAAAGGAAGCACACATTTAAAGTGGCTTTGATTTGGCTTGTAACCAGAGAGAATGAGATTCTTGTTGATTAGGAGTAAAGCTCTGTTGTGAAGCCAGTTGGTCTTTTTTTAGAACAGTGTTTGTATTTTCTGAACATGCAGAGTAGTATGCTCAGCAGTCCCAACTTGATGTTTGCATACTCCCTTAATACTTTACACCAAGAGGAAAAGACAAGAAGAAAAATAAAATAGGTCAAAAGTAAAGCAAGCCTTTACCATTTTCCAGACTGGTGATCTGTTAAAGCAGTAGGAGTAAACACTCCTAAAAATATGCTGAAATTTACACCAAAATAAGCAAAAAAAAAGCAAACACCAAACCCCCAACTCGAACAAAACCCTCTAACCAAAGCAAAAAAAAATCCCTCCAACAACTGTAATTTAAGGACAAAATATTCTTTTTCTTCCAAATTTTTGAAGGTCGCTTTCTAAGTTGTTTTGTGAAGGGTATGTTCTGAGAAGGTAATATAGCAGTATATCCACTTTCTGGTTTACCATGTTGCAGGTGGAAAAATTGCCATTCTCACATGCAGTTTTATGACAGAAAACCTTTCAGCTTTCAATAAATATGGTTACATTTCAGAACAGCCTCTGGAGCTTGAAATATCGGTGGAATGGTGACATGAGCACAGAGATGTAAATTTAAAAAGAAAAATAATTCCCCTAACTGTTTTTGTATGGATGCTTCTTTCACTAGTATTTACATTTTTTTAGTCCTGTAATTGTCTCTTGGTTTCAAGATGTTGCCTGGCAAATAGTGGTAGGAGTAAGCCATAAAAAATTCTAAGAGCAGTTAATTAAATATGAAACCTGGAAAATCAACCCCCTTCATGTTTTCCTGCAGTCTAATCTACCTCCTATTATGCTCAGACAATACTTGTTTCAGATACGATTTTCTAAATTTGCAATTCATGAAAAGAAATAATTTAACAGCAAAACTTAAACTAAGCTCATCTTTTCCAATTAGTTCAGTTTTTCATCAGTTAGATTGTGAAAAATAGTTTATTTATCGTAGCATGAAGTGTTTAATGAAAAATCTGAAAGCTGATACAAGTCCCAAACTATTAGTTTTTTCTGGTGTTGGATGTATACTTATTAAATGTATCTGTCTAGCTGAAAACATGAGAATGCCTACTTGGAAATTAAATGTTAACAGTATAAACTAGCAGAGATACATAGTGTTGAATAATGCATTTTCTTGGAAGTATCCCACATAGCGAAATTTGGTAAAATTTAAATGTTTCACCAATGCTCTGGTCTTTCTCACCACTGCTGCTGTAGGATACTCCAGGGTTGTGAAGGTTATTTCTTGGTGCTGTGATGCTTTGGAGGAATGTCATTGGGCTCTTTCAGAGCACATTACAGAAACAGTTGAGGCATTAAAGAGTAAGTGATTTGGGCAGCTTTACTTTACTGCCATCAGGTGATTGTGTGTGAGGTTCTATGTGTAACTGAGATAAGGGAGTACAAGTTGGACTTGGTTCCCCTGTCTATTACCAGTAATAAGAAATGCAATGGATTTACTAATAGAAAATATTTGGTAACTGAGGCACAGCAGCCAAGTCTGGGTTTTTTTTTTTACTTACTGTAGGAAGGCAATAAAGTCTGAAACATCTATATTCTTCTTACTGGCCATCTCCTATGTACATTCTAAAGTTTGAGCTTCTCATTGCTCATGTTCATATGCTACAACTTCCTTGCATTACTTGTCTTGGTACTCAACAAAATACTCTGTTTGTAGTAGGAGAGAGAAGGGTCCCAAGGTAAAGGTGAGGGGAATGGGATGTTAGTTCAGCTTTCTTTTGAAGTGAGCTGACAGGTTCCAGGAAGGCTTCTTGGTCCTGTCCATCCTTTTTGGAACTGTTTTCCTGACTGGTGTTAAACACGATGCCCTTTTTAATAAGATCTGCAGCTGGGGATAACACTGACACTGTAGTGGTGACTTTTTGCCAGGAGAAGACCAAGTGCTAGATGAGCAAGTGCAGGAGAGCACTTTATTTAAGAGCAGCTCACACAAAAGTTGAGCAAGTAGAAAAGAGATTTTTCTGCTTTGGCACTCAAGTTGGGAAAAAAAAGGCATATCCAGATTCTTGAGAAAGTACTGCTTTATAGTGCAGTATTGTATATTTCTACTGCTCTTTTCTTGTGGTGTTTTTTTTTTTGTTTTTTGTTTTTTTTGTGGGGGGAGTTGATATGTTTGGTTATTTCTGCTGTTTAATTTGTGCAGCCCTTTTGGTCCTTATGGTAAAGACTTCATTATCATAGTTTCCATTCCCCAAAAATTAATCTGTAGACAATCAACTTTCTTTGTAAGGAGCACTATCAGAATGAACTGGCTTTTCTCACTTCTGTGTGTATTGTGCTTACATCTTAGCATTGCAACAAAAGATTTGTAGGAAGTGGTAGTACGTTTGCTGAGTGTCAGATGTTATACAACAGAATAAGGAAAGGGAAATTTCTATTAACAGTTCTATTAATAGTTACAGTACCTTTGATCTGGGGGAAAACATTTTTTAAATGAACAAAAAATTCAGAATTTCTCAGTAAATTCTCTTGTACAGTATATTTTCATTTTCAGGCAAGTTAACATTACATAAAATGGCACTTCGGATGTAAATTCCCAAAATAATGCAAATAACTGAAGGCTTTGCTTCATACCTTCTCTTCCTTGATGCTACCTCTCCCTTGAGCAGATGATTTCTGACTGGAAATCTTTCTGCTGCTCCTCTGCTGACAGAAATGTTTCACAGGTGACAGACCAGTGCACTCAACTAATCGTTTGCTGTATAGCCTGGCCCACGTACTAAGGAGGTAATTCTGAGGTTAGCAGGCAAGTGATATGAAATCTGCAGACTTCTATGATTGTGGCGCAGAGATTTATAAGATGTATTTCATCTTTCTTCACCTAAGGAGGCTCTGTTGATCAGATGATGTTGATGATTGCAAATACATCACTAAATTCCGGTAATAGCTGGGATATTAAATAAACCAGAAGGTACTTTTTCATTACTTAAAGATTGCAGCAGTATTGCAGAGGTTATCCTGATGAAACTGCACCAGGAGTGGCCTATCTTGCCTCTTGGAGCTGGATGTAACTCTGGGACAATCTAAAATGCAGCTCTGCTGTCACTTGTAGGTGGGTGATCCTTGCATGGGCACTGCTGGTTGACCTTAATCTCCAGGCATAGCCTTTCAAAGCAGAGAAGGTTGCCTAGGCCAGGATTATACTGCATGATTCAGAATCCAGCAGGGTGCAACACTTTGTCCTGCAAGAGCCTGACACAGCATCTAGAGTTCCTTGCCATCTCCTGCCACAGAAAAACTATAGATACTTTTGCTTCTCAAGTATAAGCTGTTTGGAGTTTGGATCTTGGTCCTATGAAGGTCTTTGTGGCTACTGTGAACAAGAGCATCCATTTACTGTAATAGCCTTGAATTTTTTACTCTAGGGAGTTTGTTTTTCTTTAGGGTTTGTTTTGTTTTTTTGTTGTTTTTTTCCCTTAGTTTTAATGTAATTGACAGGCAAAACTTTGCAATGTTTGTTTGAGATTGATCATGTATGGTCCATATGGTGCTAATTTCTAGTCCTATGCTAGGATATTTCCATGTTGGATAGATGCATAAATTGTAAAGGTGTCATTTTATTGCATAGCTCAAAGTGTTACTTTCTTCCTCATCATCTTTTTTCTCCTCATGTGAAGGAAGGTAACCAGAAACCCACATACATAAAATAGTGAGGACTTGGAGAGGTGACCTCTCTTGTTAATCTTGCTGTGCTGGTTTTAGATGTTACTGCCACTATCTGCCTGTCCTCACCCTACTGCCAGAGGTTGCCAAGAAGTCAGAGGAACATGCTTGCTAATATGTTTTCTTTATTTTGCAGTCATTTTGCCTAGTTTTTCCTTTGTGGGAGGAGATGGGAGAGATTTGGCTTGCTAAAAGTCAGACCAGAGTGTACAGAATTGATTAGTGCAAGACAAACATTTTTCTTACAGACTTGTATAACAAAGTTGTAGATGCTTTTAGCTGTAGGCAAGTTTGAAAATAATCTTTCATCCCTACCTCCTTCATTCAGTTCTTGGGCTAGAAAACGAGATTGTGGAGGGAATCAATTGAGATCTGTGCTTTCCAGCTCCTGCAAACTTTCCTGTGAATGTCAGTAGCATCTTGCAGCACTGTAAATTTTTGTCAGAACACTTCAGTTCCTTGGCCTTTTTCTTTCTCTTCAGTTTCAGACTTGTTTGTGTGAGACATGTAAATATGATACGCAAAATGATGGTCTATTGGCAATTTAAGGTAACTTTCAAGAGTATGGTTTGTCCTGTCCTTTGACAGGTCAGTGCTGTAGAGATAAGGGTGACAGGAATTAGTCACTTCATGCAACTTGCTATAAATTATTCGTGCATCAAAGTATACTTCAGATTTGCATGCAGTGTTTATTTAATGAGTTAGACCGAAGTATTTAAAATGAGGTAGTAATTTCTGCTCTGCATGAATACTGTCTGGTGATGAGTCTTTGGGCAGGCTTCTGCATCTGCATTTTCAGTCCCTGCAATTATAATTTAGCATCCAAGTCTAGACTATGAAGACCTGTTGTATTAAAAAAAAAAAAAGAAAAATCATGATTTTAAGCTTCTGTTATGCATTATGTTAATTAAAAAAAGTTTTTCACACACTTCTAAAAATGAAAGTAGTTCTAAGATAATTTTTAATTATTTAACAGGAGCTCAAAAGGACCTTATTAATTTACAGCAGAGAATTATAATCTGATGAATTGTTCATCCTATGTTCTTGCTTGAGAAGTCCAAAGTAGCATTGATTGTGAAGGAAGTGAAGAGGCTTTAAAGGAAAGTCCATGCAGTTTCTGAGGAAGGGGCCAGAGTGAAAAAAAAAAAAGTCAAAAAAACCCAAACAAACCAAAAACCCTAGAAATAATCCTTGTCTCCCTCAAATGTAACTTAGGTAAGTTGGCAGTGTTTGTCAGGAAATCATAACTTCAGAATCCATGACAGCTATTAAGACTTGTAGCAGGGAGCTTGTGATTGCTCACTAAAACCACTGCAGCTCACTGAGCTTAATAATCACAATTAATTACTTTTATAATTCATCTTGGAAAAAGGTTTTGTTTGTAATCTCTTTACTGTCTCAAAGCAGGATATTACAGAGGGTTTTTTTCAGAAATTATGATGAGCCTTGCAGACAGTGTGTCTTAAAGCAGTTCTTAATCTGAAGACAATCTTAATCTGATTACAGCTCATTGCAGTGTGGTTTAAACTTTTTATCTGCATCCTGCAACCATCTTCTTGCCTTTATGGGTGAGCTGCAGCACCATAAATACACTTTCTGACATAAAATGAAATTATGCTCACTGTTCTTGCTGTGCTGTATCAGCTAATACACCTGTACAGCTGACCTGGGTCATTTGTTTATAGCCAGCCTGAATTGCAGTGGGTCAGAGGAACATGGTGGTGTCTGACCTTTTCATGGAGTGCACAGATGGAAGAAATCTTATATTTCCTTAATTTAAAATCGAAGTAGGGCTGGCTGTTTGTGGATTGGGTGTGTCCTCCATCCGTGTTTTGGAGAGTTACTGAAATGTGTTAATTTTAGAGTTTGGTCCAAACTTTAGAACAAAGGTTTTGGTCTGTGTTGTAGAAAGTGGAGCAGAAGAAAGTTGTCTTTGTTCCTCTGGAGGACACTGATAACTGGATTTATGTTTTTGACAAAAAAAGATTTATTTATGGCTTATTTCCTGAAGAAATCTGATAAATTCCTTTGCTAGCATGATTTGAAACTGACTGATAATGTTCTTTAAGTAAACTATGGATTACATTTGATTTAAAAATGAAAATCAGAGCATTCAGCTGTATGAAATTTCGACATGATTAAGAAAGAAAAAAGTCTATAGAAGAAGCATCTTTATGTGGCTGCATTCTTGGAAAAAAAATAAGACTGTCCCCCTGGAGAATTAATGTGTTCCACTTCTGACATCTCTGTAAAGAGGTCAGATAAAATGTTACAGGCTAATACACTATATTGAGGACTTTGAGCAAATGCAGCTTTTACAGTGCAGCCACCGAGAAAGGAGAACATACCAGGCACAAATGTTGAGGTGGCCTAATAAAATATCTAAATAAGCATTTTGAGAACTTGTGCAGTGACCCAGGGACAGGAGCAGATTAGAGCTGCTTCACATTACAGGGTGTCAGGGTTGTTAGTTGAGCCTATATCTGAATCAGTACTATGTTACCATTTTAGGATCTGTGTATATATGCCCTGAAAATCAGCTGAAATTACTGCTTTGGATATCTGCGTGACACTTGGAGAAAGAAATTACTCCCTTTAAATCTTTCTTGTACAGCTGTAGCCCACGTTGTGAGTTTCTGGTTAGTCTAGTTCTTTGGTAGTGGATTCCCCCTTCCAGGTTCTTTTTAAAGCATCTGGCCCAGTTGTGGGTGTTCTGTAATGAGGGAAAGTAATAGAAATAGAGCCTTGTCAGTGGGAGCAGAGTCACTTCAGATTGGCCAGCCAGGGATGCTGTTCCATGGTATTGCTCTAGATTTTAGACTGTGTACTTTAAATGCATATGTGTGGGTGAGAATGTATATGTAATATATGTTTGTGGTGTCTGTGTCTAGTTAATTGTATCTCATACTTGAAACAGTCTAATTGTTTTGTACATTAAAACCTAAAATCCAAACAAACTGACAGAACCTCTCCTTCCTACCCCCCCCCCCAAAAAAAACCCCAACCAAAAAACCAAACACAAACAGCAAACCATAAGTGTCCATAAATGTGGAACCCTTCTTTTCCGTCTTGAACTGATGAGTAGAAATATAAAGAATAGTGACACATCTTCTGGACCTTAATGGTTTAATTAGAATCCTTCTAATACCACTCTCCTTAAAAAAAAAGTCAGCACTCTGGGCCTTTCTCTTCCACCCTCCTCCCCCGCCTCCTTTCTTTCCTCAGGGGTGTTTTAACACATACTTTACATTTTCATTTCTCATTTTCATTTCTCATGGGAACCATGTAGTTTCTCACTTTTACATCTTAATTTCATGTTTCAGCATAAAGTATTATTTGTATTAAGTTTTCTCTGCCACTTCAAGCAAGAAGTAGTAAAGATAGGAAATTATGCAGCTAAGAGCACTGTTAGGTCTAAGAGCTTTTTTCCAAATAAGTCTGTGTTAAGTGTGAAACTTGCTTTTCTTATTCAAAGGATAAGTAAGATCTCTGCTTTAGTCCATTGTTTAAAAATTCCCTTAAAATTCAAGATAATGTTCTTGCTTGTGTGATTGTGTAAGCTGGTGTGATTCTTTTGCTGTGTATTGTAGTGAAGCATATAAATGTCTTTAATTCTCAAGTAGAAGCAGATTATTTTACTATAAACAAGATGTTTGTCATAGAATAAAACTCTGCCTTATATAATGATCTAACTCCAGGATAAATTCTGACAAACTTACTCTTGTACTAAAAGATACTATTTTGATACTTCCATGATTTTTTAGCATGCATTTTTTTATATATGCTAAAAAAATTGTTTCTGTGAAGTACATGTTTAGATCTGGTTATAAGCCTGGCTAGCCTGGTGTGAAAATTAAGCGGGGGAGGGAATTACTCAAGAGAGGTATATGGTTTATAAAGTAGTGGAGCTGTAAGTACATCCTGGAAGAACTTTCGGATATGTAAACCAAAACTTGCCTATTTCTTACTGTAAACACTTGAAATGTGATGGAGCTTGAGCAGTTGTTAACAGTCCAGAGCTGTCTAGTTTTGTCCCTGCTTATGTTGCTAAACTGGTGCTTCCCCTGATCATGAGATGTCCCACAAATGCCCTATTAGCTGTATAAAAAGTACAGGTTGGGCTATAATTTTACTGTGCCTTCCTGATTAAACAATTTGTTGTTTTATTGCAATAGGATGACATGCTGTTTTAATCAGTATTTTATAATGTGCTTGCTGTGGCCAGCAGTGGTAGCTGGAGGTTCTGACCTGAGCCTTTCTGTTGCCCTCTCTCCACACACCTGTAAAGGCAGTCTCTTGACTGAGCAGAGGCATTGCTGCGTGTGGTGCCCAAGCCAGCCCTCAGTGCTGACAGGCAGCCAGTCAGCACTGTAACCAGAGATTTGTTTTAGTAAAGGTCTGATTGCTGCTCATAACCACTAAAAGTTTTAGTATTAAATATATTATATAGTCCTAATCGACATTTTATAACTAAAAACCAAATTTGGTTTTAAATGATGGATACTACGGAAGCATGAAAGTACAGTGTATTCTTGAGGTTTGACAGAAATGTGTTACTTAACATGAGAAGAATTATCTCCTTGCATAAAAGCATGTTCTTCTATTTAAAGAAATGAGACTTGGAAAACTGAATCCTTAATATAAATATATTGGTTTTAATGTAATTAAAAATGGTGATCTTTCATCAGCTTGTATAGCCAGAGAATTTTGACCACTATTTAAGTAGACAAAGGGCAGTCTTATTGATAGCCATGAAATGTAAACAGGTTCTCCTTGCTTCCAGTCACAAGTTTCCCTGTCTGGGGCAGATTCTCATTAAACTGTGGCCCAATTGCTGCAAGTCCTGTCTTCTCTGTATCCCTTCTCAGAATTAAATGGCTGCTCTCACATACAGATAATTAGCTTATGAAAATTAAAAAAGGAAAATCCAGACTATGGAGGATTTCTATGCATCAGCAGTTTTAAATGTCCAGCAGGACACACCAGAAATAGAGCCAAGCAGTGGCTGGAAGAAAGGCTCTGTATTTTTTGTGTTTTGGGGCTTTATGGTCACCCATAAAGAGATAGTCTTGATGTTTTCTCCAGTGTGAATAGGATTCCAGATGCCAAAGGACTACCTGTGCAACAGTGTGAGAGGTTTTAGATTTTTGAGCTCTGGTTCCTGTTAAAGTTTTTTGTCACTCTTCTGCTTGCAAAAAATGACCTCTGTAAACAACTGCGGAATGTTTTATCTGTAGAGTTCACTGGTATAATGTTAGCAGTACATACACCAAATGATCTATGAATAAGAAGTGTCTGAAATGTGTTACAGAAGCCAAGCCATTAAAAACAGAATGTAGTTGCAGAACAACTTGGTTTGGGTGTAGGTATTTCAGAGGCTACAAAGCCTTTGGACTTTATCTGGAAGCCTTCACAAGCATGCTTCCTTGCTGCTTGTTTTACCTCACACTTTGTGGTCCTGCAGCTAAGGGATTGGAACAGCTGTCAAGACGTTTGGAAAAGATGGAGGAGGGAGAAACTCCTTAAGATACTCTTAAAGTAAGTTCATGAAGATCAGAAGTAAAATTTGTCATATTGGAAAATGCTGCCTGGCAGCTCTTTATAGACTAGCAGAAGTCCTATATTTAAGGTAAGAAAAGACAAAACAAAAGGCAGCAACCATAAACAATTGAACAGGCTTGATGAGAACGCTCCTGAAATCACATGGAAAGTCATCTATGGGAATTACTCAATGCTTGAACCTTGCCTTGAATACCGCCTGTCTAAACTTAAACTCATGAGTGACTTGGCATCACTCTTCTATTGCTGATTTTCAGGACTAAATTTGATTGGGGATTATTGTTCTTAAATTTACAACTATGTGCTTAACTAGGGAAAAGAAAATATTTTGTAGCAGTGAACGAATCTGCAGAGCCAGTTACTATAAACTAAATTTATGGAATAAATATACTAAAATAAAAAATTCTGCTAATGGAAAAGCATGCAGTATTTTGAAAATAGGGTTACTCAGTGAAGTTTCTGCATTAAAAGAACCTAGTTAGAAGCAAATATGTGGGTTTTGAGATGGAAGAAAATGAGAGGTTTTTAGAATACGTATTTGTTAAGATCATCTAATTATGCCATTCTTCTTTCCTTCTCTCCCCTCCATTTGCCTCCACCATGTACACCATCCACTTTCTGACTTTCAAAGTGTGCTTTACCATCAGCTTTTGGAGGGAATATGTGTAGTGTAGGCATTAGGGATATCCTTTGGGGTTGTGGCTTTAAAGTGCTTTTCTTTCTCAAGTTCTTCTTTCCCAACTATATTTAAGATGTTCCTTAGAATCTGTCCCAAGAACTGTCTGTTTTTTCAGTCTGGCTTGTTGTGGTAGGCCATGCAGCTTATACAGATAAAATCACAGTATTAATTGTTATTTTGCCATAGTAGTGTTGACCATGCTGTTTAGATATGGTTTTGTACAAAGAGTTTGTGGCATTCCAGTGTCCAGACTTAAGCGATTGTTTTCTTAGTGCAGGACCCTAGATACCGTATAAAACTTCTTTTCAGGAACTGCTGAATATGAACTTCAAGGGTTTCCCCTTGAGATGGTAAAGGATGTAATTAAGCTTACTCTGTGTTTTTTTCTGACCAAAATCACATTTATAACAGTGTGATGACCACTCTCCCCTATGCTTGTGCCAAAATTGGTTAATGAAGTAGAATTTACCTGGGAATTTGAAAAATGCCAAGCTACGTAGTGAGAAAAAGGTATGTAATTAATTTTATGCTTGAAATTTAAAAAAATGCATTTCAACAAAAGGAATGGCTACCTTTTTCTTTTGCACACATATCTTTGTGGCAAAGTATGGTTCTTGTGAACCATGAAACTTGCCATTTTCATGATCTGTTGCTTCTAGGTAGGTTTCCATTGGTGTAAGCATGGTTAAGAAGTTCACATGAATGTAAGACAAAGCTTGTCAAACATATATTGAGTGAATGCTTGACTAATGTTTTTAAGATGGAAAAGTTCTGGGTCCTTTTTACAAAACAATAAGAAAAATCTATGGGAACAATTAGCCTTTTTATGTCTGACTTTGAAGATATTACATGACTTGTTTCTTCATTTCAGCCTGTCCCTCTGGAATTACAAAGTCACTGGCATCTATTTTCTCAATACTGTTGAGAGTTGTGTACTAATCTTCACAGAGATAGTTTGGTGTTTTCTTTGTGTTGCTGACTGTGAAGTTTTAAGGATGTAAAAAAATAAAACTGTTTAATGCTCCAGAATTGTAATGGGATATGATTGATATTGATTTATTGATTGATATATCCAGAAAGTCAACAAAAATTCCTAGGCAAACCATGTACATAAAGCTTTTGACTTTAAGAAGTTTTATTTCACCTAGAATTACCATGTCTTGCATAACTGAAGACAACACCATTTTAATGTAACTGTGTTTCCATGCCTGATGAGAAATCATGTAAATTAAGAAAGTGATAATTTAGGGCCTGGTTGAGTCTCCACCTAGACATTTGTGGACTGAGTTATGCAATTCACATGCCCTGTTATATAGTTAATTTGATTACAACACCTTATTCAGTGTTTCGGCAGTAGGAACTGTTTGACAGGAATGGCCATGCCCAGTTTTATTTCAGCGTGTCTTATTTTAACTTTACTTTTTTTTTTTGGTGGATAGATTTGTTGCCCTCTTTAGGATTCAAGGTGCTTTAAGTTGTTTTCAAAAACTGAAATTCTCAGTTGGTAATTTTGGAGACTATAGTGGATATGAACAGCAATCTGGTTTGGGGCAGAGTTGCCTTCAGTGAGGACATGATTGCAGTTCAGTAGTGGAGGAGTTGAATTGGTTCTTTCAGATTTCAGTTTGATTTTAGTCCTGGTTTCTTTTTCACAAATTTCACTGAATTTGAGTCTATCACCATATTAAGAAGTGGGAAGGTATGAAAGTGGAGTGGGAAGATAGGAGGTTTTACATGAAATAAAAATAGCTAGTAGTGAAGACAGTGTGACCTGATAAAGGTGCTTTTCACAAACACACATGAGCACCAAGGTCTGTTTTTCTTCCTTTCTACCACCTCTTTTCAACGTAAGTGTTTTACTACTATTCCTCTTGTGAGAAGTAGGGCTGCTTTCACATATCATAAGAGAAAGCAAACTTTTTTTTTTCCCCAGTCAATTTTTAAGAGTTCCCTCTGCTCTTTCAGCCTTTTAGTCTGTATTGTTGTGATTTGTCTGTGTCACTCTTGACATGTTCCAGAGTGCATTGGATGAATTTGTTTAGAGAAGCAGTTCTTTTATTTATTTCTTTGGAAGCACAAGAATGGGCAAAATGTGTCAGCAAAAGTAAGCTGAATGATCCCACAGACAAACTTTTGTTGCTGCCAGAAGAAAAGTACCATTTGATTGAATTGGCATTTTGACTCTAACACTGTGCATTTCCAGTAATAAAATCTGTGACCATTGCAAAGGTGACTGTGAATGAGGTAAATGTACTCTACTGGGAGTGCTGTTCACACAGACTGAGGCACTTTTTTTTTTTTTTTTTATGTGTAGGTTCTTTTTTGCATAGAAGCACTTAGCTGTGTGATTTGTGGAATGTTTGTGTGAGTAATGTGTACACCAGCACATGGAAATGGTGGCTGCTGGGCTGGAACCAGGGTCAGCTTGGAGGCATCTGTTGTCATGTGCACTTGGTTCTGAGTTGGTGGGTAGTGGTTTTATATCAATGACAGCTTAAAAATCACAACACAGCACAAAGCTTTAAGTAGACAATTGCTTCAGGGAGCCTTTAATTGATGGTTTGTCACCCAAAAGGGCACAGGCTCTAAGGTTTTGGTGTTGTAAAGGTCTAAATGTAACCTGGGAAATGAAGTCAGGAAATCTAGCAACTGAATATTTTATTGGAGGGTGAGATGCTATTTAATTTAAGTTAAAAGCTGCCAAACCACTTGCATAGATAAATAGATGATGTCTCAAAGGAAGGTTTCTCTGTGTAACTCTTGGTATAATGAATGCTCAGCTCCTGTGATTAGCACCAGAGTGGGCCATGATATGAAGTATCAGGCATCCAGACAGCATAATTGTGCCAACAGCTAGTTTACACAAGGAAGTCAGCATGTAGAAAATAATAACTGTATATGGTAGCATTGCATCATTTGAGCTTCAGAACTTATTTCTTTATGTAAGGAATGTTTAGGTACAGATGAAGTTGAACACTAATGAAATGGCAATAGTTACAAGCATGTAACTTTACAAAAGCATCACATATTTAGTGGTGTAACATGTCTGAAAAGATAGGTGTTTTAGTAATGATGCAGTCTGTCTTATCACTATAGTTGAGTAAGTGATTTGTGTATCACTGAGCAGATACTTTGTGTACTACAACATTTTTCAAGGGGTGGATAACTGAGAATTTTGTTTCTGGTTCTTCTTTGTGTGGGGTATTGTGGTTTTGGTGGTTTTTTTGATGACAAATCATGAGCAAATCACTATTTCTGAATTAACTTTCATTTCCAAGATATTTGATGTTATTTAGCCGGTTTGTGAGCACAACGTGGTTCTTTGCTTTTCTTTTTCCTGTCTTCCACTCCTACAGATTCCTACTGGAAGAGGTACTGAGATTCTCTCTGCCTGAATGGGATAGACCTGGGCCAAAACTGTAGCAGCCTTTTATGATTGTTTTAAGATGTGTAGAGCAGCAGCTGTGCTGTTATATACTCATTTTAACAGCACTGCTTGTCAAACAGTTTAGATTAATTAGAAAGGCAAAAGTAAATATATGTTTCAAAACGTAGAATTAGTGGGAACACTTTGGGAGATTCTGAGATGGACTCTGGGAATGTTCATGATAAAAGCATTCTTTGCCATTGTTGCATCCTTATGACTGTAAAAAACATGGTGCTAATGTGCTGCTGAACTGTATATAAAGAAACAGAGGTGCTGACCTGTCTTAATTTTGTATGATTTATCTTTTCTTAATGAAGAGATAAATCATATAAACTGCATTAAATGGTGAAGTATGTGCTAACACTTTCATTAAAATATTTGCAGTTAGTTGAAGTTGGTATAGAATTATCTGACCATTTGTTTTAGTTGGAATGCTGATTCATCAAAATTGACATTTTTGGTGAAACATTTGTTTTGACAGCTTTCCATAAGGCTGACATCCTGGGTCACATGGTTGGAGCCTTGAGTTTCCTGTTCTCTTCCAGTCATTCCACAATGGGTAGCTGGTAAGGTGGATGGAGATTTTCAGCTGTGGCAGCATTGTGATCTTACTCTTAGGTTTTTCTATCCACACAGATCTTTAAGTTTTAAATGTTATTGTCACGTGCTGTTCCACTGCAGTGACAACTAAGCAATGCTTAGATGACAGTGAAATGCCTGCTTCTAAAAAAACATACTGCCCTTTCCACATCCCCTGTCCTAATTCCTTTGTCAGCTCTTCCTCATTCTGGCACTGTGGTTTGTCCTACACTACGTGTTGCCTAGATGGAAGATAGGATCAAGGCTTGTCAGGCTCATCAGAAATTTTATATCTGTCTTATAGACCATAGAGGGCAAGAATGTGATAAAAATATAGCTTTGAAGTCTTTTTTTCATGAGACAGAAACAGAGCAGCTGAAGAGAGATGAAGCCTCTTCCTCTTGGCAGAAGTTTTAGCTTGTTGACCTGTATACTTCCATTGTATAATCTGGCTGACATACAGGAATGGTATTTATCTGTTTGCTGTTCTCATAGGCAATTTTTTCTTTAACAGGTACTAAACTGACATATTAATTTTCTGGTTTTTGCTTACTGGTGGTTTTTCTCTAAGGTTATTACAGACTTGAAGGCACTTGAGTTACATAGTATCCCTATTTAAAGGTCTGATTTTCTTGCTGACTTACTGAAGTCTACACTATGAAATGCAGAAACATCTAACTTTATTATTTGTCAAAAGCAATGTTATTAAATTTCTACAGCAGCCTTCTAACTCACTCTGTGATTTGTTCATCTTTTTTCTCAGCACTAAGCAGCTTACTTTGTGGAAGTTGTATTGTCTTTAAATATAGGAGCAGATGCAAAAGAGGAAATATACACAGTTATTAATAGACCCTTTTTATTCATTTGGTAGATGTTCTTGCTCCATTAGCTTCTAGCACAGGATGCATTCAGGATGCTTCTGCAGGTGGGATTGGGAGAACAGAAAAGAAGTAGCATCGCTTTACTGCCAAAATAAATAGCTCATGGGCCTCATGTACCACTCCAGTCTTGTCAGAACAGCTGTTAACTGAATGTTTGAGCTGCTTAGTGGTGTGAGGATTCCATACTACTGTGGTGAAGTGGCATAGTTAGTGACCTGTTTTCTCTGATAATTTTGTCTTAAATATGCACAGCTCAAAAACAGTCTGGGCACAGATTAGTGCTTCCCATGGAGGGTTGAACCAAAGAGCATCAAGCCATTCCCATGAAAGTACTACAAAAGCTAATGTTGCTCTGTCAAAAAAGTTTTATCAAGAACTCTCCTGGCTGTATAGTTTTCCACATATTTCATGCATGGATATCCAGAGCCTTTTGCTACTTCTGCCAATGTGATTAAAAGGCAAAAGTTGCTAGTTGGTGATAGATGGCAATTTTCACTCCTGACCTTGTGTCACATGGAAGAGTGCAAAGGAAAGGGTTGCTGCACAACTTTGTGGTACTTTTCATCAGATGCTTTGAGGTTACAGATTTATGCATCTGAGGTTTGTGCAGCCAAGAAAAGCAGAATTCACAGCTTTTCACACTGAGTGTATGAGATGGTGCACTGAGCACATGCATACAAAAACCTGATGGATCTAGGAGCTGACAATAGGCTAAAAACAGGGATAAAAGCACCATTAGTACTTAATATATGATGCATGTGTGAATACTGCAGGTATCTGTGTCACTTCCAATTTGACATTTGCAATTTGTTGCTCAATTTTGGTCAAGCTGGGCCCCAGCTTCTTCTCCCAGTGGCCTCCCAGCCCAGTGGTATCCTGCATGTTTGTAACAGGGCACCCATATAGGACAGGCGCTGCTCCAAGTGCTGCACCTGTGGGACCATGCTTCATTTAGTGCTTTTGTTGTCATTAAACTTCAAGGAATCTAGCTGGATGTGCCTTTCTAGATGATCAAATTGTCTTCATTCCACTGTTCACAGAGAAAGTTCCTATGGGTGTTTTCTGTTTGTTTTCAGAGGTTTTGCCCATTAGTCAACATGAGTCAACATCCAGTTCATTGCAGGGGATGCACAACAGGAAAAGCAATACATAGATCTCTGGACTATGCTTTCTTGTAACAGTCTCTGTGTGAACTTTATTTAAATTATCTAGGAAGATAGCTTGGGTTTGGTGTTGAAAAAAACCCCTCTAGTCTCTGCCTTGACAGAAGTTTCAATACCTCTCTAGAAGGAGCTACCTACAGAGGAGACGATGGTCCTGCTTAAATACAGAAGTTGGTGACTTCACTTAGTCCAGGTATAACTGCCTCAGTGACATCAGTTTGGATTCCTGACTCTGCATTTGAAAAGAACAAAAAACCTACATTTTAATCTCTCATTAGGATATAAATGAAAGTTCAATTCTTGACAAACTGAGCAAGCCTTATTTCTTTCACTGTTATCTGGGACCTCAAGTAAGGCACAAATACTATTTTTTTTTCTGTTTGACAGTCAGAAAGCAATTTTTGAGGGGAGATATTCTTTTGCCATACTTAGATGCCCAACTTCCTGAGTTGAGCTGGCCACCTCAATTGCCTTTACAGTCACTGGAACAGGGTGGCTTTCTCCTTGGGCTGAGTCAGAGCAGTGCTGTAACCTCTGCAAAAAGCTACTTCTTTCCACCTTTTGTTTGAGGAGCCTAGCTGGTGAGCTCACTCCTTGAAATTGGGTTTTAAAATTGGACCTTGTGATTAATGCCACTTACCCTCAAAGGACTCTGATTATTTAGAATGAATAACTATTTGTTTCAGTGCCAGATTTGCTGAGTGCAGTTGCTTCTATGGACTGTAAAAATGATGGAGGAAAAAAAATGTACGTTCTTGTTTTGAAAAATTACTGTAGTTTAACAATTGAAGTGAAAAACTATAATGTCCCTAACAATAAAGCAAACACCATAAATGTCAGTTTATTAGACAATTTCTTAACGTGATGTAAAAGACAGAAAAAAAGGGTCATATTGCTTTCTTATTTCTGTTCAAGAAACTGGAACTTCCTAGATAAACTGGAGGGACTGGAAATGTATGTGCAGCCCAATGTGGTCTCATTGCAGTTACGGGGAAGTGGTGGGACAGCTCCTGTGACTGGAATGTTGGCATGAAGGGGGCTGCGCACAGTTTTGGAAAGACAGACCTGGAGGGAACTGTGGTGAGGCAGCACTTGGACTGTGTCGAGCTGTATCTTGGTCAGGAGGATGAGTGAATCGAGAGCTTGAGGGTTGGGACAAAAGGACAGGCTAGTAAGCATGACACTATTGTGTGCCACAGGCTGCCCAGTCAGGAGGAAGGAAGTGGATGAGGCAAGTAGAAGTATCTCAAAGTCACAGTCCCTGGTTCTTGTTGGGGATTTTAATCTGGAATCTATTGCAGAAGCTACACAGCAAAGCACAAACAATCCAAGAGGTTCTTGGAAAGCCTTGAGGATAACTTCCTGCCAGTGAGAGGATCCCACAAGGAATATGTGGTCCTCGACCTCATACTAACCAACATGGAAGGCCTTGCTGGAGGTGTGAAAGATGAGAGCAGTCTTGGCTGTAGTAATCACAAGATTGTAGAGTTTAGTGTTGAATGAGGAGGTAGCAGGACAGTAAGCAAGATTGAGGTGACCTAACTTAAGCCTCTTTGAAGATATTCCTGGAAGAATCCCATGGGAGCAGGCCCTGCAGTGAAGAGGGGTCCAAAAGAGTTGGTCATTGTTCAAGGCTCACTTTCTTCAGGCTCAAGAATGATGCATCCCAGTGATAAAGAAAGAAGTCAGGCTGAGGGTATGAGAATCTCCAGGGATGAACAAAATGCTCCTGTCATTCCTCAAGTATAGGCAAAAATTTCACAGGAGATGGAAGGCCACGCCACTTGGAGTGAATATAGAATGGTGGTCAGGATAAGTAGGGATGAGACTAGAAAGGCCAAGGCTCATCTAGAACTAAATCTGGCCAAGGATGTCAAGGATAACTAGAGGGACATTTTCAAATACACCAAGAAAAGGAAAATGAAGGAAAATGTGAGCCCATTAGTAGGTGAAGGAGGGGCTCTGGTAACACAGGGCACAGAAGAGGCAGAGTTATTGAATGCTGCCTTTGCATCAGTCCTCACCAGTAAGACCGGCCCTCTGGGATCTCTGACCCAGGAGAGCAAGGTAAAGGAATGTCAGGAAGAAGACTTTCCCTTGGTTAAGGAGGACTGGGTCAAAGAATACTTAAACAAGTCCATGGGCTCTGACAGGATGCATCCATGAGTGCTGAGAGAGCTGAGAGTGCTTCACCTTGGAGAGGTCATGGAGATCAGGAGAAATGCCTGAAGACTGAAAGAAAGCAAATTTCACTCCAGTCTTCAAAATGGGCAAGAAGGGCCCTGGGAACTATTGACCAGTCAGGTTCACCTCAATCCCTGGAAAGGAGATGGAGTGTCTCGTTCTGGAGGCTACCTCTGTCCACATGGAAGATAAGGTGATCAGGAGAAGTCAGCATGGGTTCACTAAAAGTAAGTAATGTTTAACCAACCTGATTGCCTTCTACAGTGAAACAACTGCTTGGATGGTAGTTGTGGAGCAGTGTATATTGTCTGCCTTGACTTCAGCAAGACTTTTGACACTGCCTCTCATGACAAACTCCAGAAGTGTGGGCTGGATGGGTGGACAGGGAGGTGGACTGAAAACGGGCTAAGTGGCAGATCCCAGAGGGTTGTGATCAGTGGCCTAGGGCTTGGCTGGAGGCCTGTCACTAGTGGTGTCCTCCAGGGCTCTGTTCTGGGCTCAGTGTTGTTTAACTTGTTCATCAGGGATGTCTGAGGGTCAATGCCTCCTCAGGAGTTCACTGATGGCACAAAGCTGGGAAGAGGAGCTGACAGCCCTGAGGGCTGTGCAGCCCTTCAGAGGGACTCAGCTTGGAGAGATGGGCAGAGAGGAACTGTCTGACATTCAACAAGAGCAAATGCAGGTCCTGCACCTGGGCAGGAGCAACCCTAAATGCGTGTACAGGCTGATCTGCTGGAGAGCAGCTCTGTGGGGAAGGACCTGGGGGTCCTGGTGGACAACGAGCTGTCCCTGAGCCAGCAGTGCCCTGGGGGACAAGAGGGCCAGTGGAACCGTGGGATGTATCAGGAAGAGCAGTGCCAGCAGGTCAGGGAGTGATCCCGCCCCTCTTCTCAGCCCTGGGAGGCACATCTGGAGAGCTGTGTCCAGGTCTGGGATCATCAGGACAGGAGGGACATGGAGCTTCTGGAGTGGGGCCAGCAGAGGCTGCAGAGATAAGGAAGGGCCTGGAGCAATTCCTTGACAAGGAAAGGCTGAGGGAGCTGGGGCTGTGCAGCCTCGAGAGGAGCCCCAGCTGAGAGGGACCCTCAGCCCTGGGTGTCCCTGTGTGCAGGGAGGGCTCAGAGCAGGGCCAGGCTCTACTCCAGGGGGCCCAGCAATGGCACCAGAGGAATGGGCAGGAACTGATCCCAGGAAGTTCCACCTGGACATGAGGCAGAATTTCTTCCCTGGGCAGTGCCTGAGCACTGAACAGATTGTCCAGAGAGGGTGTGGAATCTCCCCATCCCCTTTTTAAAAGAAATCCTTTTGGTTATGCACTGATGTCTGAATTTCCTTTGGAAAATCTTATTTTAGGCATCACAGTCCAGTGAAGAGGAGCACTGAAGAGCTCTGAGAAGATTTTTATACCAAAAATCTAAAGGGGATAATAAAGTCATCAGTATGTACAACCCTGTAATTTTATGTATTACTTGGAATTTCAGCTTCTTAGCTTCCCTGAGTACAAAGCATGGTATTGAATACTATCCTAGAAAAGGGCTTGTTTACAGAATGAATTCTTGCTGCACTGGAAAAGCCTTTCTCAAGCAAATAGTTATGTCAGCTCTCTCAGTTGATGATGTAGAAATGAGTCAATTAGACTTGAGGTGGAAAATGTACCTTGATACCCCTACCCCCTTTCTTCAAGTTTCTGAGTTGTGACTTAGGGATTGGCATTGTTATAGGTGTGGGAAGGGAGTTGAATAGAAGAAGCTTTTAGGAGGTATCTTGTTGTGATGCACTAAGTAGTTTATTTAGTTCTTGTTTTGCACTGGGTGATTGGGAATTTGCACCGAGTAGTATTAATACTGCACTATGGAGTTTATGTCACATTGGTCTATTCCACATACCTTTCCCCTCCCCGCTAAGCCTCGGGTGTAGTGGTCGCTCCTTGACCTGCTCCCCCCTCCCCCTCTCCTCACCTGTGTCCCATTGGATGTGGCTTCTTGGTTCCTCCCCACCCCTTTTTCTCTGGGCTCAAACCCGCCCCCCCCGGATGACACCTTCAGTCTCTTTTTTTCTTCCGGACGCCACCAGACGCCTCAGTCTCTGTTACCCCTGAGGTGTCACCTGGATCTGAGGTTGCTCCTAATAATAAACAGGATTTGAGTCTCAAAGAGAAGAGCAGTTCCCATCTTTTCTCTTTGTCCGTGTAGGATTCCCCACCCCCTGCTCAGAGGGGATCAGGGCATTCCTGCAGCTGGTGCCCAGTGTGGGGAATGAACCCACAACCCTGAGATTAAGAGTGTCACGCTCTATGCAGTATCTACTGCTGTCGGTAAGTCAATTTTCTTTCCTTATGTTGTGACAAAGCTGCAGCACCTGTTTTTTTTGATTTTTAATTAGTAAAGTTAAGCGAAATATGCATTTGTTTCCACTACCAAGTAGCAGAGTTACTTTGTGGTCTAGCCATCCCTTTTATACAATTGGTGTGATTCTATCATGCCCTTAGTGGCTGGTGTTGAGGGAAGTTCCCTGTTGGACCATTCAGGACCACTCTGTCAGTCACTCTTGCACCACCTGAGCAGGGACCAAACGTTATTCTAGCTGCATGCCCCACACCTCACCCAGGCAGACCAGGTTTCCCATAGCACAGTGTCACATCCTTAAAATCCTTAAAATAATTCTATCTTGGTGCAATAGCTAAATAACAAAATAACAGCTGGAGCTGTTATATGTTATCAGGGCCTCTGAGGTCCTGAACAAAGGAGACCCTGGCCTTTTATACACTCTCAGTCTAAGAGCAGGAAGTATAGGGGCTGTCACTGCTGTCTCTGAGTGTCTGGTCACCTGGCTGTGTCACAGGTCCCTGTGCCATTTGTTATCTAAAGGGTTGGTCCTCTGTCTCCTCACTGCTAATCCTGCAAAACCAACCTATCATGGCAGCTCACAGCAGTCAGTGGAACAAAAGAAGACCAAGGTTAAGTCTCTTTTGAATAAATTAACCATCTATATTTCTTAAACACTTGGGGGAAATTCTTACTGTTGCTACTACTTGTGTGTATTATTAGAAATACTCAGTTTGAATTGCTTCATATTAATTTTCTAAACATATTTTTGTCCTCAGTGGTGATTCTAAACTCTGGATTGTTTGTTGATTTGTTTGGGTGTTTAGGGTTTTTTGTTCAGTTGCAGAACTGGAGATCCATTTTACTACAATTTAGTTCAGAGAAGAGTAGTTAAAGAGTTATTGTCAATAAAGCAGATTAAAGCCTTTGGTAAAATTGGATAACAACCATGAAGGGATTACTGCTCATGACTTATAACAAAGGAAAGTATTATCTGAAGCAGACCATGGATTGGACGGACCAGCAGAGGACCTGATATGAAAAGAGTAAATTAAATGTAGAGCAAAACACAATTTTTTGGAAGTCTATGCAGTCAGTCTTCAGAAATTGTCACACTTGAGATTTGATTTGATCACTGGTGGACATAAACTTTTAGCTTCTGAGGAGAACATCCATACATATGCACACATCTGTGGTATTGCATTTTAGTTAAATGTTATGCTCTGTCTCTCCCCTCGAAACTGTATGGTTTGTTTATTCCAAGCCTGTAATCCTCCCCTGAAGTATCCTGTGTCTGTAATCCCATTGGCCCGAACCTTATCCATGCCCACTTGGAAACTCCCTGTTGAGTGTGCCCTGGGACAAGGCTCTCTCTCTGAGCCGGCTCTCTCAGCCAGTGCTTTCCTGGCCCCTCTCTCCCCTTCCCTCCCTCAGAAACCATGCTGCTTCCCGGGGGTAGCACCCCCAATAAACCCTCATCTAATTAGCACCCTCAGAAGCCGTGTGGACTCTCCTTGTCTGCCTGCTGCCACCAGCGAACTCACAGCTCCGGGGGCCCCCTGGGGACACCCCAGCGGTCCCCTCAAGTGAAACACACATCATGTGGGATTTTGTTTGTTTTTCTACAAGCACTGGCTGAGCATGTTACAAATTTCCATGAAAGATGTAAGCTTAAAGGAAAACCCAAAACACAGATGTATTAACCATACTTCACTTTTGGACAGAAATAATATACAGCAAAACTTGTAAGTTATACAGTAAGTTATATGACTTGGTCGCAAATCTGAAGACTGTGACTGTGAGAGTTTTGGAGTTAAAGTGCTTTGTCCTCTTCAATAAAACAATACTAATGCTCTCCTGATTCCAACAGAGTGAATTGTTGCTTGGTGCACTTGGATTGATGGCAAATAGATGCAGTGTTCGGTCATCTTGAGAAAAACTAATTTATAGCATAGAGGAACAGTGTTACACCAAGTGCTAAAACATCTGCTTTTGAGTGTAACAGGGATTAAGTGGGAGAGCAACAATAAATAAAGTGTGGTTTGAGGGATGAGAAATTGAACAACTTGTATCCTTCCACTCAGTCATCCCACTAATGCAATGCTGTAGTGGAAAAAGGACTGCACCCTACCGTTGTATGTCAGTGGTCAGGTAGGAGTACTGTGGCAGCTGACACCAGCACCCCTTCTGTTGCCTTCCCACCCCTGTGTGTGTACAGTTGTACTTTAAAGAACAGTTGATCTTGCCTAGCATAAAGATTACAAGGCAGAATGTGACACAAGTTTAGATATTGGGAAATGCAATTTCTCTGTAAATTAAATTACTAATCATTAAGTTGGCATTTCTTCTGCTTAGCTCTCATTTGCAGTTGAAATGCAGTTGTTCTGGGGGTCTGTATCAAGATGATTTTAACACAAGATTGTCAGGAGTGATGCCTCGGGTTTTAGCTTTCATGTTTTTCGGATTCTATACTGCTTTAGTGTGTAGTTCTGAGTTTCATATTAAGGAATAGTAAGCGCTCTTCACAGAGTAGGTAGACAAAACAATTCCTTCTCTAGCTGGGGACCAAGGACAACCAATCCAAGTGTTGGGCCCAAGAGCATAAGCCATGGCAGAATGAAGAGAGGAAAACAAGAAAGATGGGACTATAAAAGTGAGAGACCTCATCAAC
Organism: Chloebia gouldiae; assembly: GCA_003676055.1. Classification (NCBI taxonomy): domain Eukaryota; kingdom Metazoa; phylum Chordata; class Aves; order Passeriformes; family Passeridae; genus Chloebia; species Chloebia gouldiae. The sequence goes on from QUSF01000021.1 coordinate 7,983,453, forward strand.
AGTCATGCATTTTGTGACCATTTTGGGTTCATCTTGGGTGTAGCTGTGACTGGCCTCTTATACTACCCAAGGTGTATCCATTGAGACCTTTTAATAAATACCTACTTTATTCTATAATTGTATCTTTAGTCTCTGTTCTAGATCAGTCTTCACAAGGCATCAGTAGTACCAGCTTTCCACAGAATCACAGAATATTCTGAGTTGGACAGATGCACAAGGATCCAGCCTCTGGCCCTGCACAGACACCCCGACAATCCCACCCTGTGCATCCCTGGGAGCGCTGTCCAAACGCTCCCGGAGCTCTGGCAGCCTTGGGGCCATGGCCATTCCCTGGGGAGCCTGGGCAGTGCCTGACAGCCTCTGGGGGAAGAACCTTTCCCTGTTACCCAGTCTGACCCTCCCCTGACCCAGCTCCAGCCGTTCCCTCGGGTCCTGTCCCTGGTCCCAGAGAGCAGAGCTCAGTGCCTGCCCCTCCTCCTCCCCTCAGGAGAAGCTGTGACTGCGCTGTCTGCCCTCAGTCTCCTCCAGCTGAACAGACCAAGTGCCCTCACACGGCTTCCCCTCAAGGCCCTTCACCATCCTCGTGCTCTCCTTTGGACACTCTCTAATAGTTTAATGTCCCTTTCCCTGGCACTGATTTCCAGACTCTCATTCCTCATTCCCAGTCTGTCCATGCATCCAGGGCTGCCTCATCGCAGGCGGAGAATCCAGCACTATCTGTTGTTGAACTTGGGAGGGTTGGTGATTGCCCAACTCTTTAATCTGTCCAGGTCTCTCTTCAGGGCCTTGGTGAATGTGCTAGATTCCCACTGAATGAAGCAGTAAGTTTCACCATAGAGCAATGAAAACTTAAAAAAAAAAAATTGCTGCAAGGAGTATCCACATACAAGCTAGCTTAAATGCCTTTTCTTCTTTTCTTGGATTCTGTTAGCTTAAATCCTGCATATTGTGGGAAGGTGGCTGTTTTCCTTCCCCTTTGATGGTGACCCATAGTGGTGGCATCTCCAGTGGGTTGTTCCAAAGGGTAAATTACAGTGAATATATATTATTCTTACAAAATGAATTACCCTTCATTGTGATCTATACCCACAGAATTACTAAAACCACAAATGTAACAGGCACTATTTTTTCTTTTGAGCAAGCTGTAACTTGGTGGGTGTCATTTTTTTTCTTTTTCCTTTAAAAGTCTAAAATGTACAAGACCTGTAAGGAGCACAGTAAAAGAGGCATTGTTAGAACTCCCTTCTTGGAGCCTGTTCAAACAGGGTTAGTGCCTGGACTCCTTCTGTGCTCTTCAGGTTCTGCAAGCAGATGTCTCCCACTGGTTCAGGGCAGTAAGAAATTTTCCCCCCAGCTATGAATATTGGACTTTGCTGTGATTCAGTTTAATTTTCCCAACTCTTTATTTTCTTTGTGCCTTTTGTTCTACATTTTTTTTAACAGATGAACTGTAATGAGTGAAAACACGGGAAGAGACATTACATGAGATTAAGTCACTTGTTTAAAGTTGCCATTTTCTATTCCTACATGAAAAACTTGGGAGCATTTTACAGCTAAATAAGAGGGACTACTAGCTTTCTAATATAACACATTTGTATACTAGAAAGGCTTTCATACCTAAAAGTGAGTCTTTAAAGTACTGAACTGTAAATTCACAATATATTTAGATTTAGAAAATGTGTTTATTTACTTATTGGTCTTGGCCTGTTCATTTTTATCATAATCTTATGCTTATTATACATGTATTAGCATATTGTTTACTTTATATGTAGTTAGTGTTTTGTTTAATGTGAGAGCTCTGCAAGTTAAATGCAAAGTACTATTACACTGTTTTGTTAAAGTTGGTGAATGAGTTTTTCTATAAAGTGACTCAAGTTATTATCTTCTGCAGGAAAAGTTTTGAACTAGATAGACTTTGTTAAGTTTGCATGGTTTGAAAACAAGATAAGTAATTTGACCTAGGTGGGCTTCTTTGGTACCATCATTGTTTTGGAGTTTTCTGCACATCTCTACATTTTTTTCTTCCTCTTGTATTGTCATTGACACATCTTTCTCACCTCTTTGGAGAGATTTGGAGTGGGGGAGTGGGATAAGAGCAGAGGAAGGTAGCTAGCATTAGGTGTAGGGAGAGAAGCTTTGGTCTCTTCTGCATCAACACTTTGCATTGAAGCAGGAAAGAGGAGGAAAAGTGGCAGCCTTGAGTGGCAAAAGCAACTACAAACAGAAGGATCACTTTACAGGTAAAGTATTTATTGGGCAAGAAGCAAATATTATTTAAATATGAAAAATATTGTTGAAATCTTACTTTATGCTTCTGTCAGCAACAAAGTTGCACACAATGAAAACTGGGAGTTTTGCTGATGTTGAAAATCTCTAATTTTACATAAGACAGGCAATTTCTAGAGGCCATTTATATATGCAATAGTTCACCACATTGTTGCTAAATAAAAGTAGACTTCCCCTCCCTAAGAGTTTTAGTATATCATGATATCATTTCTGTAGTATCCATTTCTAACTTGCCTTCCCAAGAAGCAGCTGCATTTCAAAACTTGCTCTTTTATCTAAATAAATTGCTCAAAATGTGGTCCTTCCCCCCTGCCCAGATACTGTAAGGAAGACAGGGAAGAACATTTCTCTGCTTGTAAGCAGCCTGTATTTTGTAAAAACCTTTTTACAGCATTTAGTATAATTTTCTTAAATTCCGTGAGCTGATGGCAAATTATCAGCACATTTTTTTCTGCTGAGCAATTCAGGCTTGAGGTGAAAGGTTTAAACTAGAGTGAGTTTTATACTTGAGTGACTGGAAACATACTTGGGGTTTTTCCCTTAGTTTAATATTTGGTGGGCATTTTTTGCATGCCATGTTAGAAGATGTCTTGTGAATGAGGCCTGTACTAGGATGAGAATTTGGATTTTTTTTCCACTTTTGATGTATCTCTGTGGTGGAAGCAATTTGTAAGCAAGTGGCTCTTACTTGAAGAGCAGTGAGTGACCTGCAAAAGAAGCCTGTAGGGAGAAAAGCTAATGACCTGGGTTTAAAGCTCTGTTAATTGATTTTTAACTTTAGAATTCCAGGTGTGTAATAGTTGCTGTAGAATGGATAGCCACTTTTTCCATAAAAATTGAATTCAGGTACTTAGTATTTAGCTGTTTACAGTAGGAATGGAAAAGTAGAAGCATTCTTACTTCCTTTATTTCAAAATCAAACTTAGAAAAAGCTCGAGTGACGTCTCAGAAATCTCAGTTATTTTATAATAATGTCTTCAGTATAGAAATGAAGTTATGTTTGTTCCATCTGAGTAGAAAGCCTTTGGCCGGTGTTCAGATCACATTTTATTGACCTTTCTAAATGCTCTGAGCAAACATAGTTTCTTCTCAATAAAAGCCAAGTCTACCTAGGTTTGTATCTCCAGAATTAGGTCTCTAACCAAATCTTGTGTAATGTAACCTGTCTCATTATGCATTAATTACAGTGCGTCCCTTTATTTCTATTCTTCTTACCTGCTGTAGAGAAATCTCTCCTCTTCCTCCCACTGCCTTTTTTGGTGGTTTGTTTTGTAATGAATATCATGTAGCTTTTGGTTAAAAACAAGGCCATATTTCATGTAATTCTGTGGTGTGAAAAGATTAATTGGCATGTGCCACCTTCTTACAAGAGAGTAAGTGATTTAGTGATTCTGGTGGACGATCAAAGTGGCATCAGGTCGATTTCCATATTAACAAACTGATTAATCACAAGGACAGGAGCTGCACTGAAAATGTACTGAACCCCTAGATGACACGAGTTAATTGAATTTTAAAAAAAGCCTAAGGAATGATGGTTACATGTAAGTAAGCCTGATTTACGTAGCAAACGATAGGATGAAAACTATGAAAAAAGAATTAGCAGGGTGCTGAAATGTGATATGGAGGGTAAGATTCAGCATGACTTGGCAGAACATTAAAGTTCAGTAGGGCTTCTTGGAGGAGTCAGGAATCAAGAACATAAAAATCATTGAGTTGATAGCTGTGTACTGATATAGAGGCTGAATAACAGGGGGATATTCACTGATTAAAATCTTGGTAATGATAAAAAAAGAAACTTCAGAGACAAAGTTGCAAAAAGATCTCATGATACTGAACATGTTCCCCAAGTTCAGCTGATGGTTCAGGTCATATCTCTAATAGTTTTTTTGAACTAATCTTCTGTTGTTCCTGGCTGTGCCATCCTGCTCATCCCTGTTTTAGGACAGGTACACTCTTGATGTTAAAGTGAACTGCAGCTAGATTGATAGGACTCAACTTAAAGTAAATGTCCATTAAATCAGTGAATAAAGTTGAATGAGTGGGTCATGGTTAAAAACTGTTCTCCTTGTAAGCTGATTATGCATTAAGGATTGCTGGGATGGTTATAGCAGTGTGTTCTGTTTGCTGGGTGTAGGTGATGTATCTGTGGAGTGCCTGGAATGGATGAGTTCATAACTCCAAGCCTTGCACAGCAGTGGGGTATGCCTAGATTGTTGTTTCTGAGAAACAGTCCAGAATGCCAAATGGCTGATTTTTATCTCCTGCACTCTTTCACTGAGCAACACAACTGGCATAAATGACTGTGCTCTCTTGCCATGGAGAAGTTCAGGGGCTTCAATTCTAGATGTTGTAGGGCTTCAATTTAAGATATAAGTATAGGGAAAAAATCTTTCTGCCCTTCCTGCATACAGGGAGATATGGAGAACAGTTCTTCCAGTTTTTGTTTTTTTTTTACTGAAGTATAGGAAACAAATTTGGTTATGACTGAGCTAAAAAACCAAGGAGTGAAAAATTATTGTAGCAGCTGACTTGTCTAGTTTCAACCCAAAGCTCTTTGAAATTACAGAATTCTAAATCCTCATTTACCAACTAAATATGTGCAATGCAGATGTTTATATTTTTAGTGCAAGTCCCTGTAAATAAACAGATTTTTTTCATTATATGAAGAAGGTAAATTTTATCTGAGAAATATGAAGAACTGTGACCCCACCATTTTCTTACTGCTTTTCCCCACTTGTAGTTTTAATGTAGATAAATATTCTTTTGTACTAGCTTTCACAATTTTGTTTAGTTCACAGGTGTATAGAAATCTGCACCATTTGGTAGGTTCTTAAAGAACTATTCGGAATGTGTCTTTCTGTGTTTGTGGGCTCCTCCTGGGCAATGCTGGAGGCATTGCCAGAGCAGACCTCTGTCAGACTCCTCAGCCCTGCAGAGTTACCCAGCACATGTCTGGATAACTCTGTCTCAGCTTCTCTCCTGGCCTCTTGAGAAACTCTGTTACAGTTGTTGGTTTGTGGTATTTTTGTTTGTGTGCTTGTGTTTTTGAAAGTATGTCAAAACTGCTAGCTGGTTTTCTTTCCTCTATTTTCCTGTTATATTTGAAGAACCAAGGTAGATTGGGAGGCAAGGAATTTTCTTATCTTATTTTGTCCATCTCCTTTTACATTAATTACATTTTGTTTTTCTGTTGGCTTACCTGCTGTGTGAACTTGACAGGGTCTGGTGTATAATATCTGGAGTGGCTCCTGTGGTAAGGGGCTGGCTGGAATCTTCCAAAGCACATTTGGATCTTGCTTCTGTCTTGAGGTCAGCAAGGGTCTAGTGATGGTGTTAATTGGTAGCAGAGAGAGGAAATTGTATCCCTCTCTATTTTTGGGCATAAACGGAGAAAATTGTTGTTTGAAATACTTTCTTGTATTTTATTGTTTTTTACATGCTGCTAAGTTTTGACAAACTTTATTTCCTGCTTGCTCTAGGAGAAACCAATAAATGGCTTTTGTTTCCTAACTGTGGAAGGCATGTCATCAGGCTTTTGTGTCAGGAGATAGCAAAGGTTAATTTACAAGTTCAAGGAGCAGAAGACCTTTCCACCTGCTCAAACAAATAAAATTCTGCCTTTGTGAGCATTCAGCTAAAAAAAAAAAAAAAAAGCTGCTTATTTTTTTTAAATAAATATATTTCTCTTTTTCCTGGAGATCTGTGGCCAAAAAGACAACCATATGCATGAGACTCTGCAGTGCATCAGTGTATGTTTGGTTTGACAGCCAAGTCAAACCTTATTTCCTACAGACCCTCAGAAATGTCTGGGTGAAAATGAGAAACAATCTCTCATCTGTTTTGTTAGATTGTCCAGTATTTTCTTTAAATTGGAATACCTGAAAACAGAGGCCATAGCTATTTATAACTAGCTTGAACACTGAGTTTTTTCTTTTTGGTTATGAAATGAGACTATCATGTAGGTTTATGCTTCTATGTTGATTTCTTACGAAAGAATTTCAGCAGCCTTTCTAAAATACTATTTTCAGGGTTTATGAATGCCATCTACAAAATCTTGTTCTAGTTTTAGACTTCATTCTTGATACTGAGCTAGAGACAAAGCATCACCTTTTGATCTCTTCATCACAGCTTTTCTTAATTCCAAAAGTGGAATGTTTGCATTTATCCTTTATTTTAGAAATGGATTCCAAGAAAAGGGAAGGACTGGTGATGACTTTATTTCTCCTGCTATATAAGGTCTGAGTAGGAGAGTAAAACCAGCTCCAAAGTGGAAATCCTCAGATTGCCATTCTGGTTACAGATGGCTTTTGCTTGATTAATATCCTGCCTGATGTCCTAGGATAGATGCAGACATTTGCATTAAAGTGCTATCACCAGAACAGCACCTTCATCTTGAGGGAACCAGTATAGAGTATACTGGGCAAAATATTTATATGCCTTTACAAAATAGAAGTCCCAAGAGAGCTTTTCTTGGTGTGTATAGCAGACTTACACATGGAATTTTACACATGGGTTTCTCCCACTTGTCAGTTGAGTCTTTTAGCATCCCTGACAAGTGAGCTGCAGAGGCTGCAGTAGTTTATCCACAATGACCCCTGTTCCTGCACAGGTTCCTGCTGTGTGAGCAGTGATGCCATGTTGAGGTGTTCCTGTCACAGGTCATTGTGTTCCATTGCTGCACAGAGACTCCTGTCTAGTTTTGATGCTGATGGTCTGGGCTGTGGAATTCAGTAGCTGAGATCCAAGCACTCGTGGAGTTGTGCTTATCCTCCATTGTCCCCGAGGTGCAAGGAATGAGGATGGGATGGAGGGTCAGGGTGGGGACAGTTACAGAGGCAAAGCTGGGGCCACTGGTGCTTGCTCGTCAAGCATTTTCAGCACATCTGGGTTGTTTGGTCATTTACTAGACACACTGATGCCTTGTAGAAGAGTGAAATAAAAAAGGCTTGGTTTTCAGTGTCAGAAATTTTGATTTGATTTTGTCCAGTGTACATAACAATGCTTAAAGCAGGTGGTTCAGTCAGCAATGCCTACCTGAAATGGGAAAATGCAGCTCTGTTGGGAACCCTTTGGCTTCTGAACCCAAAACAAGGATAAAAAGTAAAAGATTCAGTGTGTTAGGGTGTTAACAGATCCCTGCTTAATTTATATCCATTCCTCACATAGCTGCTCTTAGTATGTGCAAGAGTAGTGTAGAGGCAAACAAAAGGCTGCAGATTTGCACAGAAAATGGTGTTGACTTCACTGAATATTAATATATTATTGTAAAGCAGCTCTGAAAATTATATTCAACTAATCTACTCAGTCAACTAATATACTTATTTACAGAGACAAACTATTGTAAAAGAGTACAGTTCTCAGCTAGCCAAAAACATGTTTTCTCTCATGTTTATCTTTATTGTATCCCCAAAGGAAATTTCTTCCTCTCTTTTATGAAGAATTATTTCCATATTTAATTTATATGTACATTTTTTTGCTTTTCCTGGAGGACCAAAAATATTTTCTGACTTTTGCAGTTGGTTGAGAAACTTGTTATTAAAACCTTCCAGTCATACTTTTAGTCCTCTTATTTGAACTTCCATTTTCTGTGTCTTTCAATACTGCTGTGTGCTTCTGGATTGCAGTTTTCTTCCCTTTGTGAATTTGTTTCAGAAGGAGTCTCTGTTCAGCTACCTGGAGGGTCACTTGATTCAACTGTCTTTTTGTAAACTCCTGAACATTTCTTCTCAAGTTAAGAGCTATTTTCAATAACCAAACATACTTATTGTGCTTAGTTTTCTTGAACTACTCCAGTACCTTGTATTTTTTATAAATACAAAATACAAAAACTTTGTATTTATTGGTAACAGGAGTGCCAGTCCTGTTAGTGCTGGAGCTGGAGCAGGCTGTGTTTCACAGGGTCCACTGCAGAGCTGATGAGCTCCACAGGGGCTGCTGCAAGCTCTGAAGTTTGGAATCTCCCTGTAGAGCTCAGAAGTTCTTAGGTCCTGAACCAAGCAAATTGCAGAGTTGGGGCCTTCACTGTGAAGGACCTCACCAAATAATTAGCTGCCCTAATTAAGCAGCTGAGTAACATTCAGGACAGTGAAAATTTGTGGATCACAAAGTTGCAAAGCTGGCAGTACATTTCTCTCCTTCTCTGCTTGCTGTCAGAAATTGCTGCTATGTTATAGCATATAATCTTGGCATTGGTAGTCTGCGAGCTCCCTTCTCTGGATGGGGGATATTCTGCCATCAGAGTGTCTACACTTTATGGGCTTTTTGGAAAAAAGCTCTGTTACTTATTAGATTTGTTCATCATGCAGAATGAACTGTGACATGCTGTTTCATCCCTTTTGTTTGGTTGGGTTTTTGTTTTCCTATGGCAAAACCTTCTATTTGAGGCAAATCAAAATTGTGAAGTTACAACTATACAGTGCAAAGTGATTTCTGAGGCCTTTTAGAAGGAAGTTTTATTGTCTGGATTCACCTTATGCACCAGAATGTAATAACAAAAAATGCTAGCTTTATAAAGAGGCATAGAAAACAGTTTGTAGAGAAGAACTATCAAAACTCTTTCTCTATTTGTTTATAATTTTTAATGATGGGATAAACTTTAAGATAAACCAACATTTTCAGCCACAGTCAAACAAAACACCAACTAATATTTTTTCTTTAAGTCTAAGAACCTTCATCTCTTCTGTAAGTGTATATCAAATACTTAATGTTCCTAATACTTAACTCTTTGGAGGGAGGCATGACTGTTATACAGAAAGTTACAAGCACATATAAAAAGAAATCCACTTTGTTGTTGTTGTTGTTTTTCTTCTTCTTTTAGATTTTATTTGGATTTCCAGACTCTTTTGGTAAAATTAAAATCTAGATTCCTAGATTTTAATTGTATTGCAAGGTATAATTAGATGATTTAGCACAAGACATTACTTTTCTCTTAATACTTTGCTCTATCCCATGGGCTTGGGTGGTGACTTCTTAAATTTTTTTTTAAGTTTTAATTTTTTTTTTTAAATTGAAATAACTAAATGTGTTTGAAGAGGATGGGGAAGAGGGAGAATGGCCCTTACCTTGTCTGCATGGCTGTCATCAGCTAGAGCATGGCTGGTTCCAGAGATTTTTAGTGGAGACATTAAAACCCACAGACTTTCAAGCAAGGTGGAAGAAAACAAACATGTTAGTGAAAAAACACAAACTGCTGAAGAAAGTGCATAGAGGTCACTGGAGCTGATTGAAAATATTACTGAATCTTAAAGCCAGTCCTGTGTGTGCGTGCGTGTGTGTGTGTGTGTGTGTGTGTGTGTGTGTCTTCCTCTTGACAAATGAAATAGGGCTGGTTTTGTGATGTCTGGGAAGCCTTTACTTTCTTACCAAACTACCTTTACCTGTTTTTGCTTGAGTAATTGCAGCGTACATGAGAGGTGAGAACGAGACAGGGAAGAATATGAGGCTGTACAGCAATTAAAGAGCTGTTTCAGCCCAAAAACATCGGTCCAGCAGGCTGGTCAGAGCCTTGGAACCTATTAACCTTGATTTGTAAGTCTAAGACGTGACAGCTGGGGCAAAGCAGGGCTGTCTTAAAGAAGTTAAAAGTAAATCTCTCTTTTTCTCATTTCTCACATGCTCACTGGTGAAATGCTGCCTGACTTTTTTTTAACATTTCTTTTTTCAAGTGTGATTTTCTTATTACATAGCTTGACCAGGTGTCTTGCTCCTGTGCTGCCTATCTGCAAATTATTTGGGGTTTGTCCTTCCTGATGAAAACCACTTTATTTGAGGCACTTGTTTATGCCTACAGACATCTCACATGTTCTCTTAAGATATTTTTGTGCTCTGTGTTAAGATAAACGTGTTGCTCCATGAAGAATTACTCACTTGGGATCAAATAGGACAGTATTTGTGTTAATCAGATCATTTCTGTCCACAGATTTTGCTGCACATTAAAACAAACATGCTGTAGACATTAATTAAGGGGGAAGATAAGACATGGAATTTCCTGACTCTTTAAAATAATAAAAATAAGAGTAAGAGTAAGAATAAATAGTTGCCAAAAATAACTTTATCTGCAAGTATTTCTTAAACATGTTGCACATTTGTTTTTCTTTAGAGGATGAGTGGTTAGGCCTCTTCACATGTGGCTACCATATACTGACCTGTTGTAGTTGTGTGATGATCTGAGTTTGATTAAAGGCTTCAGGTTTTTCCTAGTCTGTCTTGTTTTGACTGACCTAGGCTATCGAGCACAGATACAAGCAGGTAATGCTGGCAGATGTCACAAGGTTATGAGAACCAATTTAGGACAGTAGTCTGTTCCAGCTGCAACAAAAAAAACAGGGCAAGCACCACAGACACACTTCAGCTGATCTGTTTATATTCTATGTTACTTCAGTTTAGCTATGCATTCTGTCAACAACCCACTGAAGTAAATCCATTTTCTACCACCTGCAGAAAAAGCACAAATATTCTTGCCCCCTGCTAGTCTCCAGCCAAAATAAAGTGATTTCCCTTGCTTTGCCTCAATCTTAAATGCAACTGAGTAGTTTCCCTCTCCCCACTACTTGTTAAATAATGTTAAAAAATTTATGCATGTTACATGTTTTAAAACTTTCTTGTCCAGACTTAAAAGATTTTACTGAGTATTTTTTCTCAGTTACTGGGTGCAAGCTATACTTCTAAACTACTTGACTTACCTGCTTGTCTTGGAATTTCTCTGGAAATAAAAGTACATGAATTGATCTTCCAGCAAAACCACTTCACTGCATCACTGCAACTATGTCTGCTTTAAGTCTGCATACCTGCTTCTGTGGCCGCCTAAATTCTGACATATATTAGATTCGCTATTGTACTTTTATGACAATTTGTAATATCTGCCTTTGCTGTTTAATGATGAATTTTGAGATGGTTGTTGAGATCTGTTGGATATCTCCAACTTTCTCAGTTGACCCAAGGAAAGAAAGAAACATATTGACATATAACCTCATATAGCACTGTGGGTTTGTCTTAAGTTGTTTTTCTTCAGCTTTTGGAAAGTAACTTGGCTTTGTTTCACAGGGTATGTGCCCCTTACCCAGTAGAGCAGAGCTCCACAGATATTGTCTCTGCAGAACAGAGAGTGCCTTTGTCTTTACTGAAAGTTGTAGATTTATACCTGATTGCTTTCTTTTTTTGTCTTTTCTCCTTTCAAATAATTGTAGGTTCATGTACTGGACAGACTGGGGAGAAGCGCCAAAGATAGAACGAGCTGGGATGGATGGTTCAAGCCGCTCCATTATCATTAACACAGACATATATTGGCCAAACGGACTGACGTTGGATTATGAGGAACAGAAGCTCTATTGGGCAGATGCTAAACTGAATTTCATCCACAAATCAAATCTGGATGGAAGTCATAGGTAAAAAGTTTTTTGTTTATGGGTGTAATGTGGGGATTTTCTTAAAAGATGCTGCCTAATCAATATTGTAATCCCTGTTGCAGCAAATTGTCATGTTAGCACTCTCAAAATTTTAAGCAAACCAGTGCTGTCAGAACTTTTATCCTTCACCATCCTCACCTTTCCAGCACTGTGAAGTGGAATGTATCCTTCTCTTCAGGGTAATCTGTAACTCTCCCAGAGACTTTTCTCAGAACCAGTTCCATTAAAATATCCTCAAATCCTGCTCTTAATAGTGTAAGACTATATAGCAAAATTGTCTCCTTTCAGTAGGTCTTCTGTGTAATGTTGCTGTGGTATTCAGAAATGCTGAAGATAGTATGAGAAAATGTATTATCCTATATTATTTCAGTATTATTAATCCTAGGGGCTGGGAAATTAGTGAAAACCACTAGTTTTTCACTAGTGAAAAACATTAATTTTTCACTAGTTTTTTGAATTAGTCCTTAAAGGAGAGCTATGTTAAAATGACATGGCTCTCTATGACTAACTAAAAATCTGTTCTCCTAGAACAGATTTATAGCAATGAAGTGATTCTTTTTGATCCAATCATGGCTACTTTTTACTTAAGGGTATAACTGGTACTTTTTGTATATATGTTTTAATTTGGGCAATTGCTCTCTTTGTTAGATGAGTTTGACAAGTACTGCTTGCACACACGAATAAATCACAGCTTGTGCCCAAGGTGTCATATGGAGAAATGATTTTTTGTGGGGTTTTTCTTTGCAAATTTTTGTGATGTTTCAGCTAGTTTATGGGCATGAAATATGCTTTCGTATGCTCTTTGTTCTGACATCTTAGGGACTTGCCCATCTTTCACCATAAATGTTAATTTGACATAAAGAAATTAATTCTATTGATAAGATGATTCTTTTGTGTGGACTGGTAAGTAAGACCATATGCATGAAACATGCCCACTGTCTTCTTGTGATACTTATTTTGAAATCCACAATGTCTTTGTAATTCTGGTTTGAAAGGTTACATCACTTTTCTCCTAAGTTCTGCCTTTTAAGTGATCACAAGTTCATGCAGTGTGTTTGTAATGGTGTTTGTTCATGGAAAATGCCTGGAGTTGGATGCAGTTTTAAATTTGTGTCTTTGGATATAAGTATTATGACTAGCTTGGTTAATTCAAAACATGGATTATGGATATCTGTTTTGAAGTAGTCCTTCATTTGCTGTTTGTGTCACAAGAAAGAAAACTTAGTACCAAAAAAGAGAGAAGTATTTCATAGAGATTATTTCAAAAAAGAAGTCACATAAGTTTTCAAGTAATGGAGAGCAAAGGATAGAAATTATCATATACATTAGAAATTGGAGTATTTTAAATTTTATCTGCTGTCTCCGGCCTTTCTTGTTCCAGAGATACTTCAGTGTTTCCGGCTGGCAGGTCTGCTTTTTCGATCATGTTTTGCTAGTGACCTCTTTGCAGTTTCTCTCTTGCTGGTGATCTGTTGCACAGTGGTGTAAATATACTTGTGTTTGGTGTTCTCCTTTTATTTTCATGGTGTTTAGTCCCTGGTCTGCCATTGATTAACCTGGGGGATGAGACTTAGGAGGTGCTGAATTTTCTTGTGCAAGGGGCTGACCAGCCTTGTCTGTGTGCACACAGCTGTGTCCAACAGCTGCCTCATGGCACAGAATTGAAATCACCTGAGTCCCAGCAGTTATCTCATTCCACAGTAAATTCTCTGGAATTATTTAAGCCTGTAATAAAGACCTGTATAGACAAATAATTTAGATTTTAAGATCTACTAATTCTTTCTTACACAGCCATAAAACCCAAAGCAGTCAAATGCTTTAGGTTATATTTCGTTTTCAAATTGATACATTTCAGTAGCAGAAATATGTCGTGGCAGTATGCTAATATATTATACTAGTTGAGGGGCAGAAAGGGAAGTAATTTCTAGAAAGGAAAGCACATTTGACTTCCCTTAAGCACTCAGAGGCACAAACCAATTCTAGCAGCGCCTCACATGTCCCTAGGCATGTGAGAATGTTCTGAAGATTCAAAAAGCAGTCAACATCTGTATCTAGGCATTTTGGTTTCATTTTTTATTCTTTGCAATTACATCATAAGGGAAGAAAAAAAAGAACTGCATAAGTTAGGCTGTTCCACAGTGGGATTTTATGGGTTTTTTTTTTTTCTGCTGTGACCTCTTAGCCTCTGCCTGTTATTAAGAAAAAAGATCTTCTGGGGCTGTCCAAAGTGTTATTTTTTGTTTTGTTTTGTTGGTTTTTTTTTTTTTTTTGTGTAGATACTGTCTTTTGGCTATCCAACAAATTCAGCTTTTTCAATGTGATATTTTACAGCTGTAATTCATATTTTATTATTTTCTTCATCTTTTCCAGTAACTGATTCACTAATACTAGGAATGAAAACACAGTTTTTAATTCTGCAGCCAAAGAAAAGCCTTTTAGATTTTCCTTTTCAGTGGAAAAAATCACCCCACTGAACCACCCAAAACCCACAAAGCCTTTAGTCTTTTTTCCTAGCCATATCCAACCACTCACAAAACAAAAAAAAAAAAGCAACCAACAAATAACTCCACTGTGTCTGGGGCAGAGACACGGGGGGCCGCAGGGCAGACCCCGAGCGGCCGTCCCGAGTCTCTGCCGAGACTGCTGCGGGTGGCGGCGATCGCCGTGGGTGGGGAGCGCAGCAGAGGCACAGAGTGTGGGGAAACCGAGGCACAGGAATAAGGGAAGGACACTTGTCTGAGTCTTCAAGGATTTAATCTCAAAGGGGGGCAGAGCATGTCTGGGAAAATATATGCTTCTGGAAGTTGGCCCTAGTGAAATGAAAAAGGCAAATGGGTTACTGAAAGATATATATCTTCATAAAAATTAGGTCTTCTAGATCTGGATAGTTTTGGTAACTTAGAAAGGAGGCAGATGAATAAAGATTTAATCTGTCAAGTTTTTTGCTGTTGCAATGGCAGGAGGTGGGAAAGAGTCTGTAGCAGATAAGTAATTGTAAAAGATTCATGTAAAGTAGGATGGCATAAGTTCTAATTCCTTTGGGAGAAATATTTGGTAGGAATTAACATCCTATCAAAAAAAAAAGTTTCAAACAGTTCAGAGAAAACTGACTTTGTGGCTTGGAAAATGAAAAAATGCAGTGTAAATAGGAAAATATTTTAATTGGTGTCACTGCCACTATTATAGTATTGAAGTTCAGACCTCAGAGGCTGAAAATTTGGAAGAAGTTCTCTCTAGAAATTTGTGATGTATTTCTAAATCTGTAAGAAATCAGAAATGTTTTTGTTCTTTTATTCTTATATTTTGAATTTTAGCTCTCTACACCTGACGCTAAACAAGAATTAAAACTTTTAAGATTTATATCTCAGAAAAGTACTTTGATCTGAATCATGGAATATCCTGAGTTGGGAGGGACCCACAAGGATTATCGAGTCCAGCCTCTGGACCTGCACAGACACCCCGACAATCCCACCCTGTGCATCCCTGGGAGCGCTGTCCAAACGCTCCCGGAGCTCTGGCAGCCTTGGGGCCATGGCCGTTCCCTGGGGAGCCTGGGCAGTGCCTGACAGCCTCTGGGGGAAGAACCTTTCCCTGTTACCCAGTCTGAGCCTCCCCTGACCCAGCTCCAGCCGTTCCCTCGGTCCTGTCCCTGGTCCCAGAGAGCAGAGCTCAGTGCCTGCCCCTCCTCCTCCCCTCAGGAGAAGCTGTGACTGCGCTGTCTGCCCTCAGTCTCCTCCAGCTGAACAGACCAAGTGCCCTCACACGGCTTCCCCTCAAGGCCCTTCACCATCCTCGTGCTCTCCTTTGGACTCTCTCTAATAGTTTAATGTCTCTCTGATATTGTGGCACCCAAAACTTCACACCATATTGGAGGTGAGGCTGTCCCAGAGCAGAGTGGGACAATCCCTCTCTGGCCCAGCTGTGCCAGATGCCCCCAGGACAGGGATGTCCCTCCTGGCTCCAGGACACTGCAGCCTCATGTCCAACTGGCCATTGACTGGGACCCCCAGGTCCCTTTCCCTGGCACTGCTTTCCAGCCTCTCATTCCTCATTCCCAGTCTGTCCATGCATCCAGGGCTGCCCCATCCCAGGTGCGTGACGGACATGAATCCTTTACTTGTTTGCAGGGGTCTGGAAAATGAAAGAGTACAATAGGGTGGTGGGAGGATTATGTAGAGAGAGAAACAAATGATAAGCCTTTATTACTGGGATTTGGAGTTTTTGTCACCTTTTCTAGTAGGACTGGAGTCACAGTGAGCCACTCAAGCAGTATATAGTATGACAGCTCTGGCAGTAGTACTCAGTTAAATACGTGGTTGAGTCATAAATTTGTGAGAAAACCTCTGTAGCAAATTTGACTGAGATGATTGTGGTTCCATTACCTGCTAGCCCTGGGATTTACTAGCCCTAGCTGCTCCAGTGTTGGGCTCATTAGAATGAAGACAAGAGCAAAGAACTTGATGACTAATGCCCTTGATTTGCCAGTGAGAGAAAAGAATGAACGGTTTTTCATGTCAGAATGCAATAATTACAGAGATAAATTGATACATAGAAGAGGTGGTTTTGGTTTTTTTGCAGCTCTTGCCCTGCTCTTATCAGAGGGAGCAGTTGCTTTTTATGGGACTAATTAAACAAAACTGAAATGCAGACAGCTCTCCTGTGAGTAGAGTCCCCAAGATAGGTTGGCCTGCTAAAGCAGTTCTTGAATTAATTTCCCCTTCCTGTACCCTGCAGCAGCAGCAGTTCTAATTAGTAAGTTAACATGTTACTGGCTGAAGGGAAATGCACTTACAAGCTCCCCCAGGAAGTGTTTGTGCTAATGAGATGGTTTTTGAGGCCACTGTGAGAAAACATACTTTCCAGCAACTGTCAGAAAGCTGGGAAGCTCTTGCAAGAGGTGAATGTCTTAAGTTTGCACTTGAGCGTTGATTTTTCTAGTTCCTCTTTTCAAGCATCAACTCATGTCTGTCTGCCAGATGATTAGTTGCAGATATGTTGAAACACAAAAAATACTGTATCCCTGCATTTAGAAGAGGATTTTTTTCCTTATTTGCCTATAATGTGTACAGTACATGACATTATGTACAAGGTATAAAATCTCATGTGCTGTTTATACCTTTCTGTATATTTCTGTATGATAAAATTGCTTAACACCTTCAAGCAACGAAGAAGAGCCAGTCAGTGGTGAGAAGCCTGTTTCAATACCACACCATCACAGGCCAGTGCAGAAGCCAAATAATGCCCTAATTAAAACTGCTAGAGAATCCTGCATAAACAGAATTAATTAGATTATTTAGACATAGAGCTGCGTTGAATTTATTGGTTCTTCCCCAAGGTACTTCTGAAAACAAAAATGCTGGAAAAGTGGAGCTTCAGAACATCTGTTTACCTGAAAAATGACCCACAGAATGACTTTGTTTCTCAACCATAATTAGATTTCTGAGTGACTTTTTCAGATTTTCATTGCAGGTTGAATTTGACATGTCATGACTAGACCTGTTTGTTATATATTCTTTCTGGAAACACATGGCAATTGTGGCTTAAAGAAGTGGCAAAAGACAAGAACACTTTGGTCTGAAAAAAGAGCATTGTATCCCACAAATCATGTTTCTTGCTTACTTTCTCAGCTAATTAAAAGCAGGCTTGTCTTCTGACAGGAATATTTGGACAAGCATTCATGATAAAAATGCATTACTTTTCTGAGTTTGCATTGCAAATATTTTTGTTAGGTTGTCAGGAGAGGAGATCCTGTGAGCCGAGGGAACCAGAGCTCCCTGCCCTCCTTGTGGCATCCTTCGTGTGGTATTTTATGGGTGCATCTTAGTCTTTGATCCTGCTTCATCTGATTCATGCTCTGAGTGCTTTGGCCACTTGCTAATATTTCCAGTTGTCACAAGCTGAAGATGTGAAATTCCTACAATTTTGTTAATACTCAAAGCATGAAGGATTCTGTAGATAGCAAATAAGGTTTTGTGTAAAATATTTTAATTTGCTTCATACAAACCTCTTACATGCTTTCTTTAATATGATGAGCACCAAAAGCAGATTTTTTCTTTCCCTTTCTGATAGCCTGGGAGATGGTAATAGGTATAGGATGCCCCATAGGGATGCTGGAGAAATGGAGTAAAACATAAATGTCAAAAATGTTTCCACCCTGCGCTGGAGACTGAAAACAGGCAGCCTCAGGGTCACCTGAAAAGAGTTCAGCTACTGTGAAGCTGGAGTGTTGATGGTTTAGAGACATAGAGGCCAGAACATCTAGAGTACCCCGGGTTTTCTGCAGGTGTTCTGATCAGGTCTTGAGACTAGAAGACTGTAATGCAGCAAGAATAAAAGGCAGTTGGTTCATGCATAGTGTTTACTTGTTTACTTCTATGGAGAAATGCTTGGATATAAAACATCTGTTAATATTCTAGGGGGAAAATAGTAGTTCTTATTATATTTTAAATTTAAATTATCTTGATTATTGCTGGCTTTCTTTTGGTGATCTGAATTATTAAATTTCATAGCTATAGCATAGCTTTGAATGCTAGTAGTAGTTGAAAGAGAAATAAAGGCAGACTGAGGAAATGCTGGTTAAAATAAAGGATATTAATTTAATGTTTGTGGTTTTTTTGGTCATTTGCTGTTAATCTTTATTTCATATTATCCTGAAGCAAAAGCTTTTTTGTCATTGTTTATATAAAATTGGGTAGACTGTCTATGAAGTTTCATGTATCTATTCTATTTCAGAGTTCGGTAGCTCCTTTTGTAATTCCTGCTTTAACTTGTTTATTGTTTGTTTCCTTTATCTTCACAAAGTGTTTCACAGGACTATTTAACAGAATAAGAATAGAACAAAGGTGAATATATTTAAATCAGATTTATATTTTCTCCAGACAGTAGAAAACTCTACCATAGCAAATATTTATTGTAATGGCATCTCTGATTACTGTCATGATAAATAGTTGTATTTGGGAAATCATGATATTCAACACACATTGAATTTAATTTCTGTGGAAACTGCTTGTTTTCTCTCTCTATTTCTCTCCTCACCTTCCTTTTCTGCTATCCCTTTATGCATTTCCTTCCCAGCCAACTCAACAGAGATGGTGGCCTTTTAAATGTCAATCACCATCCAGATTATACAGCAAAATTTAAGGCAAAATTATGGTGCAGGGAAGATTATTAGTGTGTGCTTAGTTCCATCTAATATAGAGCCAATTTGCATCTTGCTGAGGCTCTGGAGATGTCTCCTGAATGAATAATATTACTCCTTATTCCCAGCTCTCACTTTCCCATGGTCTCTGGCATCTCTTTTAAATGAGGCTAATGATACAAGTGCAGCAGTCTGAAGGAACCAAGGAGCTTGATGAAGGATAATAGGGTGGAGTGCCTTTTGCTGTCCTGTCACTTGTTGCAGTAAAGCCTGGCCTGATAGTGTAGCTGCCAATGAGGCGCTGTCACTTCCCATCAGTCCAACTGCACCTGGAGCGCTCTACCTGGAACCCATCAGGGCCAGGAGTGTGGAGACTTCTTTGCTCCCTGACCCTGTATGGGTGCTTGTAAAACCACCCTGGAGGTGGGAGGCACCTGCTCCCATCATCACTGTACAGCAGTTGAGTACTACAGGTGACACCTTCATCTGCCAGGGTGTGTTTAATGAATATTCGGTCTAGGCAGAAGTCAGGACACATCGTCTTGCCCACCAAAAGCAGAGCTCTGCAGTTCCTAGTGCAGGTCGTGCTGAAGCACAGCTGCTCACAGCAGCCATCAGAAGGTCATTTCTTGCTCCCTCTCTTCTTCCTTTTCCTGTTTTTTAGTAGCCGGGCTCTCCAGCCCTTTCCTCCTGCTCCTCATTAGGGTGTGGAGACTCACTGAGCTCAACTCAAGCCACTGCTTCCATGCTGGCACACATCATGTGGCTGCTGTTCAGCAGGGCTGCAAGTGTGGAGGATTTCCAAGGGGGAAAAAGCCCTGTTGGTTTTGCTGGTTGGAAGCTATCACCTTCTACTGGCTTGCTGGAAACAAAGATTACAGAGTGCATGTTACGGGTAATACTGATCTTAATGAGATGCAAGAAATACACACTTGTGTTTGGGCCCAAAGCCATCTTCATGCATTGCAACCTTATATCTGCTGAGAAAAATAATACAAGTTGAGAAGTAATTGCTTCAAGATTGCGGCTGACAGCACAGTCAAATGAAGGCCTTCTGAATCTCGCCAGATAAGGACTGATCTAAATAAGGGTCACAGTTCACCTGATGCATTGTCGTATGAATAGAGGGTTGTCTGAAAGTTAGGCATGTCTAACAGCAGCTATTGTACTCAAAGATTTATTCCAACTACTGGTGGGTAAAATCACATGTACAATTCCTCTCGGTGTTGTTGGTTTTTTTTTTGGGGGGGGGGTATTTTCTTGGGTTTTTTTTGTTTTGTTTTCTTTTGGTTGATCAGTTTTGTTTTAAAGCTAGTCAGAATACTTCATAAAAATGTGGCTTCTCTTGTTATGGGAATGTGGTCTTTGGTGCAGGTTTGGTTATAATGAGAGTTTTGGTCTTTGCATCTGTTTCATATGACAAAATGTCATATATGTCATTTGTCAAATGTCGTACAATATGTCATACATGAAGACTTAGTCTCCAAACCTGCTCTAAACTAAAATTCAAATCTGAAGGTGTTTAGGGTTTGGGGGTAGGGCTGCTTAAAATATTTGCAGATTTAGAATGCCTTTATACTTGGTATGGTACCAGGATGTGTTGTGTCACTCTGGCTTCAATGTTTGGCTGGCAGATTTCAGTTTTAAATTATATTACAGTGGTCTTTTGTAAGATGCTTAGTTGGTGCATTTAATTAGAAGCAAATACGTACTTGACTCCAGACAAGATAAGAAAGGATATTATGTCCTACTTTTGAGTGCAAAATACCAAGAAATATAAAATTTCATTTTGTGTAGAATTGGAACACTAGAGTGATAAGCAAGGGAACTATAGGGGAAGAAAAGCTTATAATGCATCTTTTTTCAGAAGCTAAGGTGAAAGGACAGTAATGACTATAGTTTCTTTGTACTCAGAAGACACCTTCAAGCTTCTTGCATTAATGTACTCTTCTGTTACATTTTAACAGCAAATATTTGGAAAATAAGAGTATTTTTCTTGTCTGTTAAACCACTTCAGTTAGACTTATTTCCAGAAGTCATGCCTGTGTTGTGGGGGTGTTTTCTCAGTAAATGTATGGATGATTACTGTCTTCCCTGCAAGAAGTGGACCTTTTTCAGAAGGAGTAGCAGGGCTGTATGTCAGTCCCTTATGCTTCCAGTTCAGGAAGGGGATGGTGATCCCCCCTGTTCAGAAGGACCTTGCCTTGGTGGGAACATACTTTCACTTAGGCAGTTAAGAAGAAAGGAGATGGGAAGAAGCACTCCTGTAAGTGGTGTTTGTGTGGTGGCCCTGCTTTGTGTTGGTGCAGATGACCTCTGTAGTCCTCTTCATCTTAAATTTTTCTGTGATTCTGAATAAAATAAGACTTGAGCTACTTAATTCCAGTTCTGAGGATCTTAGGTACAGATAATTAGTTTCTACATCACAAGTACCTGGAAAAACTGTCTTCAGTAATGTTTGTGCTGCATTTTTGTGATGGCTAATGAGCATGTCTTTGTATATATACATAAAATATATGAGTATGCTCTTTAATTTTGTTTGTGAACCTGAAGAGAGGCAGTGACCCAGTTTGTTCAGAAATTATATCGTTACTATGGCAGAAAATCACTAGAACTCTGTTTAATGGCACTGCTTATAGTAAAAACAATAGGTTAATAATTACCATAACAATGGGAGTAACTTTCAGAATTTCTTTAGAGTGAAAAACTTTACAATATTATTTGATGGTTTAAAAAGAGGAACTGGAAGAGATGGATGGTTGGATAGCTAATTGACCAGTTTGTCTCAGTGCAGAATCTGCTGAGGCTGGAATTGGTGGACATGGTATATCAGCAAGGAGCAGTCAGACTTGCATAAAATCAGCTGGTGTTCATGTGGTGGCAGAGAGCCCTACAGGCATGGACGATTCAAGAGATAAAAAGTACCAACAGATCTCTGTAAGGATTTCAGTTAGCATCTCTTGGGCTTCTCAGCATCAGTAGGCAGACTGAAAATAATATTCCTGTGTTGTTCCTTCATATCATTCTCCAAAGCAGGGGCAGTATATTTGTTTCCCAGAAATAAATACGAAGTTCTGATCAACAGTACTCAAACTTCTTTTCACAGAAGCTGTGTTCAGGCAAAACTGTCACATGAACTGTGTTTGAGCATTCATTTTCTCCCTGTGCTCTGTTAGGCAAGCAGTGGTTAAAGGCTCCCTTCCACATCCCTTTGCTTTGACACTGTTTGGGGACACATTGTACTGGACTGACTGGAACACACATTCGATCTTGGCCTGCAGCAAGTACTCTGGGGAGGACCTGCGTGAAATACATTCCAACATCTTCTCTCCCATGGACATCCATGCCTTCAGCCAGAAGAGGCAGCCAAATGGTAAGATGTCTTGCTGTCCTTTTTTAATTGCAATCTGGAACTGATTTGCAAAAGTCTTAATTAGTCTTTCTGTATGGTGCTGGCTGGCTTCACCCATGTCATTACTCATTTTTTCCAGTGCAAAAGACCCAAAGGGAAACCAGATATTCTCTACATTTTTTGCAGGGATTTTTAAGTGCAAGAAAACTCCCCATATCTTACTTTTTTCTGCCTGACACATTTATGCTCTTGTATTTTTGTTTCCTGTACCATAACTTCAGGCAACACAGTATTTTTATTTTTCTAAGGGGTAGTTCCTGAGTGAAAAGTACTGTTAATTTGGCAGATGATGTTATGCAGGACTAGCCCTGTGTAGTAACCACTGTCTTAACCATTGTGTTAATTTACTGTATTTGCATTTTGTTTTTATATACACATTCAGCACCAGTATGCTGAAGAGTTGGTAAAAATGAGAAGAACAGAGCTGAAGCAAATTTGTTTTTTAGAGCTAAGTGCTACTTTTCCAAGAATGGAAACATTAAACATCCATGCATTTTGATACCATAAGTACCCCACTACTCAACACTTCGAAGTAATTTTTACTTGTTCTGTGTTTATCATTTCCTCCTTTAATCTGTGTTGCTGCCACTGATTCTACCACTCAAATGCCGTTTGTGTCTTAACACATGATATGAGGTCATTGTTATCAGAAGCATTAATCTGTGTGATTTATGTTTAACAGCTACAAATCCATGTGGAACTAATAATGGTGGCTGCTCCCATTTGTGTTTGATGTCTCCTACCAAGCCCTCTTATCAGTGTGCATGTCCCACTGGTGTGAAACTTCTTGAGAATGGAAAGACCTGCAAAGATGGTAGGCTTTGTTTTTAAAAAATCCTTCGGACTAAGCACACAGCAACTTTTGGAGGGAAGGGGGTTCTTCCAGCTGCACTGTATGAATAATGCATGTTAGGGGTGGCAAATTCTGAAAAGAAGTATGCTTTTGCAGTACAGATAAAAGTGATTGGAAAATGCCCTCTATGTTTTAAAAAGGAAGAATTCTCATGACCAAAGGGCAGGTTACCTCCAGTTACAAAATTTAAGTTGCAGTTCTATCTCTCTCACTAACTCCCTGCAAGTTTTGGGGGTCTCTGTTGTTGCTTTTTCTTAGAGAAAAAGATACCTCCATCCTCTGTTGTCCCTAAAATATTTCTGACATTGATCATGAAGTATTTGGCTAATTAGATTGTACAACAACTCCTTTTTAAATTTTTTTAAGTCTGTTGTCCATTTATTATACACACTTAGACCTGACAGCTCTCTCTGAAAATAATGACATGTCTTTAGAAGTGCTGAAAGCCCTAAAACTCAAAGATATGATCAAGCTTTAGAGCTGCAAGTGCTGACCCAAAACTGCTTTTAGTTTCTCATTGTAGGCTTATATATATGATTTAAAATAGTTATATTTTGTAAGTGTAGGTCTTGTGATGTGTTGTGGTTGCTGTAGTACACTAACAGGCTCAAAATTAACACTGGGAGATAAATAGCTGGATCATAAATAACCATTTTTCATGCAGATCATCTCCCTAGGACAGAAGTAAACAGAGGAAGAAGTGATACAGCAGAGCTTAGTGTAAATAAGCCAAATAAAATGGATACAGAAATATTTTTTTAATTGAAGTTTCATATTTTAAAAATTATTTCAGGTTTGTCAGCTATGTTCAGAGTTTTCTTTAATTTCATGCTATTTCGTGCTCTCTGCTGCTTATTTTTGTGTGTCTCTGTGAACCTTGTTAAAATAAATTGCTGCTTTTATGTGAAAAACAGCTCCCAATTTAGCCTGTCAGGCTTGTTTTTAAGAATTTCCCAATACACAAAAAAGATGTTTTTCTTCCATTTCCCTTGGTGTAAGGAGAAGCTTTAATAATACTGCTCTGGGTTGGTTGTATGTAGTCAGAATGTGACACAAATCCGTGTGTTTTTTCAAAAATACTTGATATGCACAGATAAATTCCAGTGTATCAAAGTAAATTACCAAGGGTAAATAGAAGAACAGCATTAAAAATCCACCCCAGAACCTTATTAAAAGGAGTTCTCGTGCAGATGTATTCAGAATCATCAGTTCACTTTTTTAGCCATTTCTTATGTCTCAAAATTTATAACTGTTGCTCGTCTCCCACTCCTGAACATGAGAAGCCAAATTTTATGTTTCCAGTCAGCCATAACGTGTATTTGATTTAGAGAATATGAGCCCCCACTGTACTAGAAATATTTTCAACCAAGTTGCTACAGTATTTTGTCCAGTTGTATGCAAAAAACTTTATACAGGAACATTTCTTTTATGCTTGTCAATATCGTGTTGCATTTTAAATCACCACTCTGCTGCTTTATCTTTTGGGAACATTCTGCCTCTGCCTTTTCAGGAAAAAAAGGGTGGGAGGAGGAGAGAAAATGGAGACTGTTTATTTAACTCTGTCTTAGAAAGGAAGACAGCACATAACCCAGATGAAACAACCTACTCAAATTATTCATCAGGTTCATTGGTTTTGTGCAGCTTTGATCCTGTGTGGGGCTAATTTCTTACATACTCATGCAAGAAGTTCTGCATTGAGTGCTGAGCATGCCCGATAATAGTAATTTTTTTTCACTCCCCTCTCCCTGAAGGGAGGTGCAGATCCCTAAGCAGACTTAGAGCTTTTGCGAGTGACCTACAACTTTCCAGAGCTCTTCAAGGCAGAGATCCCCTAGCACTCTGTCCTGTAGGTGCAAAGGTTTCAGTTATTGATTTGCGGGAGGGAGGAGAGCATGGCACTTGAACAGAGCCAGAGTAGCCATAGACCAGAGTTCAAGATGTAAATCTGGACTTTTCTCTGTGGGGACTTCCTTTCTTAGGCTCCTACAGGACCCCTGTAAAGTAAATTTGTTTTCTCATTTGCAAGTGTGCAGAGGTGGGGGATTGATTCTAGTTTCCTGGGCTGTTTGTTCCCCTTGTACTTGCCTGTTCTCTGTATTTGCTGTGAAAGTAGAGTGGAACCTGAGAACTGAACATTTTTACTTCAGGTAGTTTCAGTATGCATCTGTAATGCTGCAGTGCTGATTAAATCTCCATTTGCAATTAGAATGTGTACATGACCATGGGAGAGACTGGTGACTGATAAGTGAACAAAGGTGAAAAATTATCCCGATTTTCTTCTCTTTAAGATGGCTTTGTCTTCTAGCAGTAGACTAAAATCAGATTGGTTCCTAAACCAAATTGTTTCATGGAAATGAGCCTCTTTGAGGAGAGAGCTTTATTTCATTCTGCCCTGTGGAGAATACTGGGCTGTGCTGGAAAGATTTTGATGGGTGAATTTGAGTGTGTGTTTGTGGTGTTTGCAGTGCTTTGGCATTGACAGATGATGCTGGCAGCCAAAGGTGAGGCTGGCTGACCCTCCCTGAGCAGTTTCCATGACAACCTAGCATTTTTGAATAATCTTGGTTTATAGAAAATCTTTTCCTCCCTTGCCTTTCTCCCAGTGCTAGTTTGTCTGTTTTTGTAGGGTTTCTTTAATCATACATTTGAGGAGTTCTAATATTTCTGGAAAGATCTATGAATACAATAACACACACACATTTCAATTTTGAACGATATCTCCTCAGTGTTTCAGGAAGGGGTGATACCTTAGAATAAAACTATTTTTCTAATACCTGATAATACAAATCAAAACAGTGAAATATACTGAGATGTGAGTTTGTAGCAAGGTTTTAGCTCCCCCATAGCCTAGGTGAAAGTTTGTAAATCCCTGTCCCTCAAGCAAAAGAGAAGCCAAGTTATTTCATAGCCTGATAATGGCCTGATAGTTCTCTATCAGTACCATGTGAAGCAAAGAGTCCTTTCTGAGCACTCAGGCAGGACTTGGGTCTTCTGCCAGAGAGGTTTTACCACCTTGTGTTATATTCTTGGTAATGTATTGTTCTGCACAACATACTGGAATTTCTTTTGCAATATTGTTTGTGCTGCTGTTCTGATTTTGGCAGTGCTACATTCAAATGATCTTTTGCTAGTTGTAAGACAAACCTGAATTTTCTTATATAAATGAGTTTGTCATTGGAGTTAGATTCTTCCTAGTGCTTGAAGATCTCTCTGTCCATGTGCTCGGCTTCTGTCTTTGCCTGTAAGGAGTTTGACTTGTGTCCTGCAGTTGCTTCTGCCAGTAGTGAAAAAAGTGGTTTAAACCACTTTTTAAACCATAGTAGCGGTTTAAACTGCAAAACCAGTGGTGACTTCAGCTGAGCAAGGAGGTGTGAGTTGCCTCACAAAGAAAAAGCAGTGCTTCACATTTCGATTTCAGCCGTGCTTTGGCCATTCTGTTCTCTTCCAGGAAAAGTCTTTATTTTGCCCACGGATACTCACATCCTATCTTCCTAGTAGGCCTGGAGGCAGGAAGCAGAATTTTGCACTTCCTTTTGCAGTTTAAGGCTGTTGACTGTCTAATTTGCTTTGTCAGGAGTAGCCAGGATCCCAATTAGATAGCACAGATCAGGATGTTAGTTTCACACCTTCATTCTTTAATTTCTTTTAAAGGAAAGAAGAAATATATAATTAATATATAATTAATTGCAGATGTATGTTCTTTTGCCTTTGTAGTTTTTTACATGAAAAACTCGTGTTTGTATTGTTGTATCAGGGACTCTTTCAAAATAGTGATTTCAAAGCTGGGGAAAAACATTTAAGAATTAAATGTTTTGGTCAAATGTGAAGTAATTATATTTGGGATGTATTAATTATCTTGATTTCTCAGATACAGGGAATGTATTATACATGTCTTAGGTCTAGCACTTCTTTTGTATGCATTCCTGAGTGTCTGTGTAGCTCAGCAACCACTGATGGCTTTAAAGTTCAATAACTTACAAATGACTGAGGCCTGTATATCATTGAGAAGATGTAATTAATTATAAAGGTTAGAAGGGCATTGGACTTAAAGCTGTGCCATTGCATGTATCTTTATGCTTGCTCTGATTCCCCCTTTCTCGCCCTTCCCTTAACTTCAGCTAACACACAGATTTAAATTATTTAGAATTTTAAAAGTGAATTTTTGAGGCAAGCATTAGTTCCACTACTAATGTAATGCACCATCCGTGAGCTTGTAATCCCAGCTTTCAAAGTGCTTAATAAAAGTAGTCTAAAGCTCTCAAAACTAAGAGTCTGGAGTAGTAAGGCTTATATGTCCATATTTAGACAAGTAAGGGACTTGGCTTTCAAAAAATTGCTAACTATCTTGAATATCCTGTGACTTGAGGCACTGCTAAAAAGAATCTTGAGCTTAGTCCACAAATTGAATGGTTTAGAAACAGAGGGAAAACTGCCTCAAGTCTGCATATGTGTGTGTGAGATCAGAGTTCTGGCTGCAGCCTCTGCACAGGGTGCCCTTTGAAAGCATCTAAGCCAGCTGAGGTTGTAGGAGTTTTATATGTTTGTGAGTTGTTCCAGTTCCCCTAATAAGTGCTGATAATTTTTTTTAAAAGCCAAAAATAAAGTTATGCTTGCATGCAGCCTGCATTGTCTTTTTCTTTGTTCGAAATACAATTCTGTATTCATAATATTCTCTCCCTCATGCTCATCATTAGAGGCTTGATTTTTCTTAGGCAAGGCAAAAGGTCTGGAGATCCTGCTGTCATCTTAGCTTTTACTTCATAGATGGTCTTTGGAGTAGAAGTAAACCAAATTGATTGGTTTTGTCATGTCCTGGCACACTTGAGTACCTTGAGCATCTTCTGAGTGGTGATCTGTGCCTAGCCAGGTAAACTTATCACAGCTGGTGTTTGCCACACTTTTGAGACCACCTGGGGTTCTTTTCCCTGGCTGTTATCAAGGCAGTAATGGGATCAGTCTATAAATATGCCCAGCTCTTGGTACTGTCAGGACAAGCCTGGAGGTATTCAAAGCGATCTTTCCCTCAGGCTGCCTGGAAATGTGGTGCTTCTCTGCTGCTCTGTTTCTTTTTCCTGAACAGAATGACTGCTGAGCTAACTAAGCAGCTGAGGTGTTGGTTTGCAAATGTTTGGGTAATAGCTCTGAAGTAAGCTTTAAACTTTTTATTGCCTGGTTGGAGAGGGTGGGTGTTTGATGGAGGGATTGGATTGCTGGCAAAGCCGCCAAATAAGGACCATGAAATTCTTAGCTCGGGGTTCCAGAGTCCAGCACGGGTTAGCTGAAAGCCAGTCA
Organism: Chloebia gouldiae; assembly: GCA_003676055.1. Classification (NCBI taxonomy): domain Eukaryota; kingdom Metazoa; phylum Chordata; class Aves; order Passeriformes; family Passeridae; genus Chloebia; species Chloebia gouldiae. The sequence continues at coordinate 8,011,838 of QUSF01000021.1, forward strand.
TTCCCCAGTACTGAATTAAAGCTTAAACACAGTGGGTTGTTTGACTGAACAACAGTGTTGCAGGCTGAAAGCAGGATACTGAAGCTGTTGAAATGGGTCATCTTTGGGAAGAACGTGAAGGTCAGTTGGTCAGTTTTAAGGATGAGTTCAAGCAAGGGTATGGTTATACTGAACTTTCTGAAAACCTGCAATTGGTTCTTTGAAATGACTGTCAACTTCATCTAGAACACACAAATTATTTTTAAATTATGCCTTACGCTTTTTCTGTGTATAGTAGACAGTATATATATTTTGAACTCTGAGGTTAGGGCATTTGCTCAGCCTTATGTTTACTTGATAATACAAAAAAAGATATCATTGTTTGGGGTTTTTAATATGCTTGTCATTATTATGTTTAAAAATCAGGTTGGATAAATGACTGTGAAGTTGCTAAGAAGATGTTTTTTCTTTCTTGAACCTAAATTGTAGGAATTAATTATGTACTAAGACTTTCTATGAATATAATGCACCTGTCTGCTTGAATCTTGATGCTGATTTTTTTTGTTAAACATAGTAGCAGCAAATACAGATGTACATAGAGACTGCTGTGTCAAGATTAATTGCTTCTGTAATAATAATTTTAAAAACCCTCTCTAACAGGCCCTTTTTCCATTGGCTATGTCTCATGCTTTACAGTATTTTGAAGGATACATAGGAATGTAATTACAGGTTCCTCAATACTGATTAATTAATGCTTAAGAGTTACTCACTAGAAGGACAGTGGAGTAGTGTTTACATGTATTTCTGAGCACAAAGTGTTTTAGAGCACAGAATCCCAAAGCTGATCTTAGTCCATTCTGGACTACCAATCAGAAACACTTGTAATAATGCTCAACTTCAGTTGTTGAAAGGTTCTATTTCCTGCAGCACTGTGAAAGTGTCTTAGAGGTTTTTAACACCTAAAACTTGCTGTAAATGAAGCAGTTGCTGCTTTGGCATCTTTCCAAGGTTTAGCATGCAGTGGGGTTTCAGCTAGCACCAACAACATCAATTACTGTCTTTCTTTTAAAAACAAATTTGGCATCAGACACCAAAATTCTTCTTTCATCACCAGCTTACTTAAGTTTTAGCTCTTTCAGTCTTCTAGCTCCTATTTATACCTCTTACACATCAAAATCAAGACATGGACACAATGTGGCTTGGTGATTGCTCATTTTCACTGCATGTTCATGCATTTGTTTTCCTAAGCCTTCTTCACCCTCCCCCTCATCCTCCATCAGTCCCTGCCAAAGCCTGTCCTATCAATCTTTGAGGAGAGCCATTACACCACACTTTCCCTGCAATTATACATGCATTTTTCACCTTAGCTCAGGCTTCCCTTGGGCCTGAGCTGCTCTTATCTCTCTAAGACTCCAAACTGATAAGCCAGTTTAATTGGAATGGGGTGTGGTGGTTTTTATCCTTCATTACCTTGAAAACTGGGGACTTAGAATAGAAAATTAAATGAAAATGAATTAGATTAGACAATAAGTGCAACTGTCATTGATAGTACCATTAAACATGCTGTGATGCCTGTGTGAAAACATCTTCTGCAGTGCAAGTTGATCTAGTTATTTATTGTGATTCTGATTTTTCACCCAAAAGCCACCAAGGCTTCTGTGTGCTTTGGCTCAAAACACTGTTATTTATCTTCATGTTTTCAATAAGCTTGTTCTTAGCAAATGTAGGAGAAGGTGACAGCAGTCCCGCTCTGCATGGTCATTGCACAGTGGTCTGTTCCCAAATCTGACTCCACCAATAAGAATTTCTCAAAAGAGAAACTCGTGGTGTTTTATGTTATATTTTTTCCATTCATCAGGCATTGTTGAAACATACAGCTTGTTTGTCATGGTTATCCTCTCACCAACAGCAGCAAACATTCAGTAAATAATTCCTCATCTAAGAGGTTGCAGGCCATCTGTTGGTTTGCACAAAATAGCAGCATAGTTGCTTCATATCTATTTCAGTAGTTTGGAGGGAATGATATGGATAGAGAATATGTTTAACATGATACATTTTGGGAAAGGAAAGGACCACTTAATTTTCTCTGTAAACACATCTGACTTCTTCTGAAGACGAACATTGTGAGCAGATTCACATTTGAAGCCTTGGAGTGAAATTCTCTGCTGGTACCCAGCAGTTTGCTTAGGTCCTGTGAAATCAAGGTAGCTAGACCATGTTGTTGGGAAAGAACAGACTCAGGTTCTCTATTTCCAGGCCTCTTGCAGAGCGTTTCCAAGATGTTTGTGTTTGTTGTGTTCCTGCAGGTGCCACTGCACTGCTGCTCCTGGCCCGTCGGACGGATCTGAGGCGCATTTCCTTGGACACCCCCGATTTCACAGACATCGTGCTGCCGCTGGAGGACATCCGCCACGCCATTGCCATTGACTTTGATCCTCTGGAAGGATACATCTACTGGACGGATGATGAAGTGAGGGCCATCCGACGCTCTTTCCTTGACGGCTCGGGCAGCCAGTTCGTCGTCACCGCTCAGATCGCGCACCCCGATGGCATCGCTGTGGACTGGGTGGCCCGCAACCTGTATTGGACAGACACCGGCACGGACCGCATCGAAGTCACCAGGCTTAATGGGACCATGAGGAAAATCTTGATATCAGAAGACCTGGAAGAACCCCGAGCTATTGTGCTGGATCCCATGGTTGGGTGAGGAGCTGTTTGTGAGCATTTTTAAAAATATTGGTCATACAAAGAAGATACCTCTGTCTGCTTCTATGCAGATAATGGGATGCAATGATAAACTTTTGAGCTTTCCAAATGAAAATAACTGTGATTCTCTGAAAGTTAAGGCTCTGAGGCACAAGCACTGCTGCTCTACTTTGACCACCTGGGTAGTCACCTTATGTGTCTACATTTTGTTATTTTTAAAAATATTTTTGTGGACTGCATGAATCAGCTTGTTTATTCTAGCTAATAACACTGGTTATATTGCCTTGCTGAGCAGACTGATACAGGAATTTTATGTGTTTACATGCCAATTTTTTCTGAATAGTTCAGGCATTCTTACTTAGGTAAGGAAGGATTTTTGGTTTAGGGATGGAACTTTCTGCATGGTGTATGGTTTTGGGAAAGAGTAGTCCAGAAGAAGCTCTAAGAATATCGGAGGTTTGGATTAATAAGGTTTTGTTTCCTTTGCAGGTACATGTACTGGACTGACTGGGGAGAAATCCCAAAGATTGAGAGGGCAGCACTGGATGGCTCAGACAGAATTGTGCTGGTGAACACCTCACTTGGCTGGCCAAATGGGTTGGCACTGGATTATGCAGAAAGCAAAATATACTGGGGTGATGCCAAAACAGACAAAATAGAGGTTTGTAACTGTACCTGCATTTTTTATTTCATGAAGTTATGGAATGTAGTTGCGCTTTTCTAGGTGTTCCTATTTTGATACAGCCAGAAAGGGTGATAGGATGGTGGTTGAGTTGTGCTTTAAGAAATAACTCTGTTCTTCTCAGCCTTTGGGCAAGTTACTTGCTATTCTTCCCTCATTTTTTTTGTGTAAAATAGAAATTATATCCATGTAGTAGAGCTGTGTTTGTAAGAATGTGTGATAAGGACTTGTTAAATAAGTCAATTCTTAAGTCATCAGGGGAAAAAGCTTTTTACTGGGATTAATGTATGTAGTTTAGAAAATTATATTTCAGTCTTTGCACTACTCAGTTTGGACCCTAGTAAAACATATTTTAAAGAAATAAATCTTATTTCACGTATAATTATTTATACTTCCAGAAATCCTTTATACTTTGCATCTCCCTTGTTTAATTAGAGTTTCAACCAGAGCATAGATTTTCCTTTTTTTTCTGACATGTCCAGCTGAAACTTTTAATTTAAAAAAAGATACTTTTTCTTCTCTCCCACATTGAAAGTCTTGCATTTATTTTGTTGTGTAACAGTTGCAAAACAAATTTGACATTTATTATTTGACAGTCTTAGAGAAAATGGTATTGTTTAGCATTTGATCAATTTGCTGTCAAAAGCTTTTGTTGGAAGTGGCAGACTTGACTGCTATGTGGTGCACAGGTCTGCCTGTGCTATATCCTGGTATATTTGCCTTCCGTTGAGGAATTACGGCTTTCCTTATCTATTCCTAACTGTTGCAAATAAATTTTAGCACTTATCATATCTTTTCTGGACTTACATAGTTGGTTTTACTTATTTATAACTACAAATAAGTCAAGGTGAAGTCATAGTCATGTGCTGGAAGGTCACATAACTGTTAGTTCTCCTTTAGAGGCAAAGTAACTCCAGTCCTGCAAGGTGAGTTGCTTTGAAGTAGTCCTGGAGAGAGCCTCAGGGAGCGGAGTTTTCTTTGTCCTGAAAACAAGATTTATAGTCTGCAATTCACCTAATATTACACCAGCTCTGAGAAAAGAGGAGAAAATAGTCTTAGTGATGTATAGAGATTTATTATTGAGCACTTCAGCCCTGATAATGTCTCAGCCTTGAATGTGTTTTGCAAAAGGAAAGTTAGGCATTCTTCACTCTCATGTTTGCCAGGACACTGAAATTCCATATTCATTAATAATAATTCTATTCAGGATCAGTTTGTGGCAAAAATTTTCATCTAGATCAGGCATGAACTCACTGCTGCAATTCTGTCAAACTGGCTAGAATACATAATAGAATTTTATGTCAACATTATAGTGTCTGTGGATGGACAGATGATACCTGATTTGGCACAAAGGTTTTTTGGCACAATTTCCATTTCATTGTTCTTAAATCAGTGTAAGCCAGCAAAATGAGTTTGTTCCAGGTTGTCATTTACCATCTATGCAGGGCATCAGAAAAGATTTATCACTCTAAGATTTCAGAATTACTAGTTATTTTTTCCTATGAGTCTCCAAATGCTAGTGTTATATTACTGCTGCTGCTTTTTATAAAAAGTTAACATTTGTTAACTTTTATCAACTTGCAGTAAATCTTGAAACTGTAGGGCTAAAACCTTTAAAGCAGCAGAGAAGTTGTTCTCCTAGTTTTTCTTCAGTGCTTTTGGATTTTAGTTATGTTTGAGGATATGGGTTTGTATTTTTTGATTCTTGAAGGTGTTCATTTAGGCATATGTGACATAGATCTATAAAATTTTGCATAAGGTGATCAACACTTCCCACAGAGACACTTTTTTTGACAGAAGATGTTAGTCCTTGTAACTAATTGTAGGTGGTGGGTACAGAACAAACAAAAGCAGATGTTGTAAGTTGTGGAAAAGGTTGTAGATGTCAAAAGCTTACACATGTTACTAGAAAGACTGAGTAGGTTTGTGGAAGGGAATTCCCCTTCAATTTAGTGGCAAATAAAATTGCCTCTGAGCTACAAATCAGTGAACTGTAAATTGTTGTAGAAGGAAGGAGTCTTCTTGAAAAGTTCTGTAGGCATTTCCTTTCTTATGCAGTTCTGTGAGTGTAGGTATTGATTTTTCTCTGAGAAAGGATACTGGGATAGGTAGACCTTTGGATGGAACCCATACAGCCTCTCTTCTCCTGTGTTGAGGCCATTCTGTCATGTTCTTCCTTAGATGCAATGTTGCTGCCTGCTAACTGCACGTCAGAGGGGCAGATAGGGGCTGAAAATCAAGTGACCCTGGTAGTGATCAGCAGACGTGTTCAGTGTGGCTTGTGCAGTTAGTAAAGCATGGAAGGGCTCTATAGGATGAAGTGGTGGTGTCCATTCAAGAGAAAGGTTCAGTCTAAAGGGGATTTTTTTTTATCTACACCTATCATCGTTAAGAAATGGTGCTCCCCAATTTAGTGCTCCCACCAAGATTTTCCAAACTACACACTTCTCACTTCCCCCAACAGGATGGAGAGGAGAATTGGAGGCCCAAACAGCAAAGATCACTGGTTGAGATAAGAAAACTAACAGTAAGAGCACAATAGTAATGAGAGAAAGAAATTATTCATTCAGAATATCCCTGACAATAGAAAAAACTGGATGACTCCCTCTCCCCCTGCCCTGGTTCCTCAATTTGAAGGATCCCCTTCTCCCTGGAAGAGAGTCCCTTTCCCCCACCCCCAGCAATGACTTGAAGGGGTACAGAATAACCTCCAGGTCCTGACCATACTCCCTCGTGACTACTGCAAAAATTAATCTTGTCCTGGCCAGAACCAGGACATGTCCTACCCCTTATTTTATACCGTGTCCTTTTATATGCCCAGGTCCTACTCCTTCCAGCTATATACATGTATACATACACACAGACAAACACACAAAGTACAGCTCTCATTTCTGTAGTCAATGGCCATCCCCCCAAGATGTCTGTTGAGTTAATTTAGTCCATGGCTGTGGGTTCTTTCTGTCCCAGGTGTCTTCTAGGGCAGGAGGACTGTTGTGATGTTGCCTGGTTGCAAATTACATCAGGAGCTCATGACTGGTGTGTCTGGAGCAGTCCATCCTCATTGTCCATGGAGTTATGGCATGCAGTGGCAGTGTCATTTGGCAACCAATATTATACATCTCAACATCACACACTGTTCTCATACAAAGAATAAATCCCCCTGAGGTACCCAGTTTGTTTCCCCATCCCTCTACATCACCCAGTGCACCCCAGTCTTGAGCAAAAACAATCCCATGGATGGGTTTGCTTTTGCTTGAGGCAGAACTGATCCAAACTGTCTTCCCTAACACATTCCTCATAGGCACCACAAGGAATTTATCCCCCTCTACAGTACCTGGAGATTTTGATTGGGCAGGGCCAGCTCAACTGGTGTTAGTGTTAACTAATCAGATGGCGTCTGCTAAATGTAGATTCCTATCTTAATCTATGATAGTTAAAATACTACTAACATTTCAAGTTTGCTCACACTGCCTGCTCTCCAGTGACAACCAGGAATCTTGAGGTTTGCTGCACTTTCCATGCCCTCACCATCCATTTTTTTATATCTGTGTAATAGAAGATGCTTTGGCCTTCAGTAAATGTTTTAAACTTATATTTGAAGAAAGGACGCTGGTGTAAGTGCAACAAAGAAGGGTATTTGTGACAGGTTCCAAAGATGAAATTTGGAATTGGACATGAAGGCGCCAGAATAAAATACCTGGTCCCTGCTTTGCTTCATGTGTTTGTGTATAGGTGAAAAGGGGGATAAAAGCAGAAGTGCATTTGTGTATTTGCCTTTATTGCCTTTAAGTAGTTTTTCCATACATTATTTTACATACTTTGTGCTTTTCTTATTTTTCTTGCATTTGCATGTGGGATTCCTCAGAACTGTTATTTAATTGCAGGGGTACCAAACTGAATGTCATTCTTGTCAGCTATGTTTCTGGTTTGTTTGTGCTACATAGAAGCTTTTATTATTTATTTTTTATCCACTGATTCATGCTATGCTGTTCTGGAGCCCCCAGATGATAATAAAGCATCAGCAGGGGTTAATGGAAACTGGTAGGGGGTACAGCAGGGAGCTTTTGTTCCCATTTTATCTGGCAGCCTGCAGCAGGCAGAAGCAGGCTCAACAGCTTCGTCATTTATCTCAGTCAGGTTTCACTGCTGATAAACTTCTGTTGAAATGGATGGCTGCTATTGTGCTTACCAGTGGGGAAGATTTCTCATTGACTTGCTACAGGTTTAAAGCATTTTCCTGCCATGCTATGAGGTTAAAAATGTATGATCTGCTCTGTTGAATTGGTCTTGTGTTTTCCTGCTCTAGTGAATATTTGTGTTCTTGGCACGTACACTACCTGTTTTAAGGCATAGGTTGGATTTTTAAATGGTCAGCAAAGCTGGTATTGATGAAGCAATTATAATTGGCTGCACGCATGTGTGGCTGTGTGTGTTAAGGGGAAGTCATGATGATATGGCTGATTTCTCGTAGTTTTTCAATATCTGCTTCATTTTTCTTTATTTATCCTCTCCTGTTCTCCATTCTCAGAGCTGGAGATGACACCCACTAACACCTACTAGTGATGAGTGTAAAGAAAGGATGTGCCTCCCTCTCTCTCAGATCTAACCATTATCTGGTGATTTTTGAGGGCAGCTCCAACCTAAAGTGTTTGTGCATTCCCAGATCTATTAGCTGTGCTTGGCATTACTGTCTCTAATCCTCATGATTAATATGGAAAGTATTACATCCTGCTGTTTTTCAGCTAAAGTACACACCAGAGTTCAGAACTCAGCCTTGCTGAACAACAGAAAAGCAGATGCTGCTAAGACTTTGTAGAGCACAGAAATATTGAACAGAGAGGACATTTTTGTCTTTGACCTAAGAGCTAATAACCTGGCATCTAGAGAATGCTCTAATTCGTATTCTAATCCTGAAATTGCAGGGCTATATTTTCCTCTGATGACAACTCCCTCAATTTTACTGCCACCCCAATAAGGAAATTTTGTCTTCTAAGTATATACCAATTATTTTCCGACTGAGAATTTTTTTCTCATACATACTGTCTTTGTACTGTGAAATTCTGATGACTTGCAAGCCTGGTTACTGATCCTACCCCATCCAGCCCACTTGAAGCACAGGTGTGAAAATTCAGAAGCAGAATCCATTATATTCCTAGCTCTTGAACACAGCTGCTTTTGTGTACTTGCATTAAACTTTTGGAGGTATGAGAAGTAAGGTAGTTGAAACAAATACCTGAAGTTGCTTTGCTGTTTACTTTTGCTTTGGATAGTTATGGAACTTGGGAATTTCATTCAATAAAAAACAACTAGGTACTGTGGTGGGTAGGTACAGATCTCTGTACTCCATCCCAGTTTCAGAAATTTAAAGCTTACTTTGTTGGGGTATTTCCAGCTATTTCTTAACACCTGCTAAGCCTGTATTAAGAAAAAAATATAGATTTTTGAAATTAGTAGTAGAGTAAGGATTTATTAAAAAAAAATAAACCAGTATTAGTTTATACTTGGTGTAATTTTCATTTGAGAGGTTTCTTTTGAACTTCTGAATGAACTTAAGGAAGAATTAAATTTTGTGACGCTGACCAAGATAGTTAAACTTTATTAAAAAGCAAACAAATGACAGCCGTAGACAACATATTAGGAAATTGTATTTTGGTTTATGCAGGTGTCTCAACTAGAAAGCAACAAGCCCCTGCTAGCAGCCAGTATCGGTTACCTAAGAGAACACTGAAATCCCTCAAACTGACACAGCCAGAGTCATCAGCTCAGCTGAGTCTGGCATACTTCAAATATTTCATGGCAAGCTGGAGAGCAATGTGAAGAGATTCTGAGCTATTGTCTGTGTTTCTGATTCAGCTGAGTACTGTTTGTCAATCCACTATTATCCCTTAATCTCCAAAATTCTGGTTTTGTTTCTTTCCCGTTTTCACAAGCTGAGTTGCATTGCATTACAAAACCTTTTACTGATCTTGGACCTGGGCTGCTTTGGAAGTATTCACCTGACCTCCAGTCTCTCTCAAGGATGATTTAGCATTCTTCACACAGGCTTCTTACTTTGCTGTGAGATTTTGTAGTCTTAATCTGAACTTCTTTTCTGGTACCATGCATCATCTTGTAGTGTGGCAAAGAGTGTGTGGAAAAAGGTGGAAAACCAAGCCCTTGGACATGCAAGACCCTTGGAATCAAAGTGGTTTAGTGAACAGGAGCAATTGAATCAACGTGAAAGCTTACTGCCACCAAAATTGAAATGTATCTCGTAACTGGCTGAGCCTCTCACTGCACTATTCCCTTAACCACCTGGACTTGGTAAAACAGAAAACTTTCCACATTTTTTCCCCTCTGTACAAAACCTATTATAGTCACTTATTAAAGAGTCTGGAAAACGTCAGGTTAGGTAGAAAACAGATGAAAAATAAGTTTCTGGTGCAAGGCACTGAAAGAAAGAACCTTGGGAAAGAAGAGCACAGCGGCTTTTGCCCACATGCAAGAGCACCAGAAGTTGCTATGCTGAACTTAATCTTGTAAAACTGTTCCCCCAAATCCGCTGTGAGGTTTCAGGTTGGTCTTGGCTAGTCTGGTTTACGTTCTGCAAAGTGTTGTTTGTAGCTGCTCACAGGTCTTAGTTGCTAAATAGTAAGTTGCAAAATGTGGTCATTAGTTTCCTTTGTTGGCCCCACAGCCTATGCTCAGGTAACAGAACACTCCCTGACTGCTGCCGCTCCACCCTTTGGATTACATACCAAAATTAATCTCTGTAGTAAAGTGTTTTTAGTCACGTGTTTTACTACTGAATCTTTTCAGAGGAGCTCCTTTTTTCCACCCCATGAAAATCTCTCTTCTCATCTTATTTATCATTTTGGCTCATTTTTTTGTCTTAGCCTGTTCTTTACAAATGAAGGAGGTTTTTTGTGCTGCATGTGATTACCTAGGAGATGTCATCTGTGATTGTCACAATGGTTCTAAAATCTCCTTGCCTACTTGTAACTTTACCTGACTTTAACCATTTCATTAAAAACTGAACCACTTGTTTCTAAAATTAAATTCCATCACGGAGAAAACATTTCTGCTGTTGGCATTGGTCAGTGAGCTAAGAAAATTGTCCTATTGTGAAAGAAATGACCTTACAGCAGTGTGTGTAGCTTGATAGAAAGGGTGTTTATGAAGTTAATCTCTGTACTGTTTGTACATATATATCTTCATGGCAGTCCTATTAGGAATATTATCCATGCTCAGAAAAAATATATTTTGAATTATTTGGAAAAATTGTTAGCACTCTAAAGGAAACTGAGGGTGCTGAGGAGCTGTTAAATTAGGAATTGTTAATGGCTATTATAAAACAACAGTAAGAAATCATGGACTTGGCTGGAGGCATTTGTTTTCTGAGGGAAATCCAAAGGGTTTCAGTGATCTCTTCTGCTGATTCCTCAGCTGATTCTTCACCACAATGAAGAGAGGACTTGCCATTTCATTCCTTAATGTTTTAGAATTGAGGAGAAATGTTGTTAATAGTAAGTAAATGAAATTGACAGAATAATTTCTTCAAACTGAGTTGAAAGCTTGAGTTGCTCACTTAAAGAGAGTATAGTTGATCAAGACTTTTTTTAGAGGGAAAACTAATAACACTGGAAATTTAGACAAGATATCTCTTTGTTTCTCTCTTAGAGCAGCTGTTTTGCAGTAAATACATTTAATTACATGTGTTAATTATATGCTATTGCTGCAGCCATAACAGTAAAATCATTTCAGTCTGTTTTATGTTGCTTAGAGAGGTTCAAAATACGTTGTTCTTAAATACAGTCTGAAAAAATGCAAATATGATGATTAGAAGGCATTCCAGCTATCTTTTAGAGTTATTTTTAAGAGAGGTACTGCCCAAGCTTATTTTCATTAACCAAATAAATCTAATTAATCTTACTTTTCTTGTAAAGTAAGATTCATGTACATTTAGGTAGACAATGAACCCTGATTAGCATTGCCATGAACTGAGTTGTTACTTGTTGCATCAAACAGCATGTGTAGCTATTTACCTCTGCATAATCAGGGCTGAAGTAACTAAGCCTTGAGTGTGAGTTTTCCTAAATTATTTCAGTTATAATGCAAGCCTTGCTCACCATGGTATATTGGAATAGCTGGGGAATTTGTATTGAATTCAGTAATTCAGGGTGTTCTATAGTAATGCTTTCTTGCGAGCATCTTAAGTAGATCAGTGTTAATGGTCAAACTCATGAGAAATTCCCCTTTTTACCTCATTGTTCTAAGTTGTATCTATTCCTGTGGTGCATTAGCATGACCCATGTTGAAATTGTGAAGGTGGTAATGCTTTCTGATTATTTTCGGCTGGCTTTAAACTATTGGGAGAAACCCAAGTTGTCACTGGAATGAGTTAAGAATTTAAGATCTGCTCAGGAAGAGTTTAGCTTTTTTTTTTTTTTTTGGGTGACACACATTTCCATCATAGAAGCCTGTGCCAACTGTGCCAAATGTCAGGGGTTTTAGTGTATACTGTAAGGTAAACCATGCCTTTATATCCAGAGTATATTTTAACATGTTCCAAGGAAACCACAAGGTAGTGTGCTCTGCATTTGTGGGACACATGACATGCAAAGCATTGCCATGGGGTCAGAAGGCTTTCTAATTCCTTATCCTTCCAGAAGAAAGATAAATGCTACAATTGCATCCTTCCTGTGACTCAATGGGGGAAGAGGGGAAGATGCTTTCCAGCTGTGATGCCTGATACAGATTTTGTAGAGCTGGAGCAGTGATGGCAGTAGTACTTGAGCAGAGCAATTGAGGTCCTGCATATTAAGTGAAGTCTTCCATCCTCTCTGAGGATGAGTAAGCTGGTGTTAGTAAAGATGCCGAAGTTCAGGAATCAATAATGGCTAAGGTATCTCATTTGTCCAAAAACAGGCTGTTGATTTTAAAAATCTGAAATTAGAGGAACTTATGGATTTTACTGGAAGAGTTGTTTGTTTTGGGGGGGGGGGGGGTTTGGATTTTTATTTTACTGATGTGTGTCTGTGAAAGAAATAATGTTTTGGCAACATCCTGTAGTGTAGCTGGGGACTTACAGTCCATCACAGAGGCCTATTCCATGCTCATAAGTAATATAGTTCTTGAACAAAGTGTTACCAGTTGTTTATAAATTCTCATTGATTGTTGACTTCCTCTGCTCCTATCAGCCAGAGAAGGAGCTTAGCAGGCATGACACTTAACCTGCTCCCTGATCATTTACAAGTATATCCAAAAGAGGACCTGGGAAGCTGCAGACCCATTAGTTTTATTCCAGTCCCTGGAAAGAGTTCTCCTAGAAACCTACAAGCCAAAGGAAGCAGGTGGTTGGGACAAGCCAATGCAGGTTGGTGAGGGCAAATTATGCCAGTGTGCTGCTGTACTATGAAGGCAAACAGGATCCTGGGCTGCATCCATGGGGACATTGATCATCCCACTCAGGCCGTACATAGCTGTGTCTAGCTGTGGTCCCCAAATTCAACAGAGATGCAGGGAGAATGGAGAGCACCTAAAGGAATGATGAGAGCCCACCCTGTGAGAAAAGACAGAAGGGGTTTGGTCTCTTCTCCATGGGGAAGAGTAGGCTCACATTTTTCCAGTACTCAGGAAGGAGGAGGGAGACTGTCCCAGTACCTGGATTGGTACCACACTGGAGAGGACAACTGGTATAAGGTGCCTTGAGGGAGGTTTCATTTTAATACAAGAAAGAAATACTTTTCTAAGGCATATAGTCAAGTCCTTCCCCTTACTAGTAGTTTTCAAGACGTAATTGGACAGCATGCTGGATAATCTTATCTAGGCCTCTTTCCCCGAAAAAAAAGTGGACCAGATGATTTTTCAGGGGTTCTTCCAACCTGGGCTGGTCTATGATTCTGTCATTCTATATTGAACATTCAACCGTGCTTATGAGTTAAGATGAAAGATAATGGTCTGCACTCTTCCACCTTCATCTCAGTCTTGACACCTTGTAGGACTGGGCTCTTCATTGATCTCAGCATAGCCCAATAGGGACAGATGCTTTCTGTGATGGGCATCTTCTCAGTGTTGTGCACATAAACCAGTGCACATCTGCTTAGTCTCTGCTGCCCCTGGCCTTGGTGCACTGGACCTCAGGGGACTGCTAGTCTGCAGTCCTGCCAGGGCTCCAGCACAAACTCTAGGCAGAGCTGACCATGGCTTTCATAAATGAGATAGATTTAATGATGAAACTCTAGACCTAAAGCAGTTAAGTGACAAGTTTAAACTACCATACATTCAAATCCCAGATTATCAAAAAGGTAAATTCACTGCATTAGCCTATTTATCCCAGTGATTACTGGTACTTAAAAGTGAATTGAATGCAAGGCCTCTAATAACAAGAAAAACGCTTAGAATATGTAATTATGCATTCCAGTCTGTAACTTTAAATTAGAAGTAGTGCTTCAAAGTTGTTATTTTATTGTTCCTGTACTACACTAAGTACAGCATTTTAAAATGTGACTACATTTTCAGTAGTAAATCACTTATTTTGAATAAGCTCTATGTTCATGAGGCTGTAGGTTTACATTCATTATTATTTTAGGATAAACAAAGCCCTTATTCTCCAAGCAGAATATCTGGCATTTTGTCTGAGGCCATTTAATTTTTGCACTTTTAATTTTCTTTTTTTCATGGAACTACTTGCTCTTTCAGTAAAGGTGGTGTTTGTGGTTATACCACATCTGTTTCCTGTTGTAGCCTGTATTCTCAGTGTGATTTGCAGTATTCAGAATGGCCTCAAAATGTGAAACTCACACCACATTGTGGTTAAAAGCAGCATAAACCTCTGGAGACACTGCCTGGTAGCAGCTGAAGGTGGGTTTATTGTGCATGGGATTCTGTGGGGCTTCGCTGTGAGGAGCTTATCCATGTGGAGCTAGGGAAGGGGAAAGAGTCCAGAAAGGATTATAGCCTGGGACTTGGTTGTTGTCTGAGTTTGAGTATGTGAAACGATGATGCTGAAATCCCTTAAAAGTAGTTGTTAAGTGATTGTTCCTTTTTGCTTTATTCTTCTTGTACGTATCACCTCTACATCCCTTGCCACTTCCCTTCTGCCTTACACCAGACTGTATGATTCTGTAGCCAATGGATGTAATTCTATTGAAATCACCTAACGTGCAGTCAAAGTCAGAGCAGACAACATAGTGCCATGGAAATATATATATATATGTGTGTTTGTGTGTGTGTGGTGGCAGCTGGCTGCTACCGTATGTGTGTGTATATATATGTGGATATGTGGTGGTAGTGGGCAAATGTTTATCTTAGGCACTGGCACAATGCCAGCACCCCCGTTCTTTTCTGTGTCAAACCATGACAAGCAGACACTTAATCCTTAAGTCCCTTCTCTTTGCCTGACTCTTTTCAGTATAGGGGGAAGCTCATTTGAACAGCTCTTAAAGTTTCCCAAAAAAAATTAATCTCGCACCCCACATCTTCCAGCTAAGTTTTTTTGCCAGTAGTTAAATTCTCTTAAATAGAGAATTTTCTTTCTTTTATAAATACAAGGCAAAAAATGTAATTTAAAAAAAATGCTACTTTGTGATGGTGGTGTTTTATTGCTTATTACTGTGTGGTTTTAGTTGGTTCACTTTTCTACATTCTTCCATTCTGTGCATCTTCTTGGTCTGCTCAGCAAGCACTAATTGTCATGTATTAATTAGTTGCAAGTGGCTTATCTCTGTAGTTTAAGGGGGAGGGGGGAAACAAGTCACCACATTCAAGTTATCTGTTTTTTAGATACACATGCATTAGTGCATTTGTAGAAGCATGCTGTATATTCTGCTCGACTGAAGGGTTTTGGTAAGCTAATTCCATTAAGTAATTATGACCTTTCTTCAAAAGTAAATACAGAGCTTATTCCTACAATCCAGTAAATATGCAGCATTCCTTTAGGGAAATGTGCACAAAAAGATTCAGTTCCTATTTTAATATACTGAGAGTAAGTGCCAAACTGTTAAAATTTGACAAGGTATAGTTTTAAGGAGAAATTGAATTATTGTGAAGGTTATAGCATTTTTTCACATTTAAAGGGAATTTATAAATATTTTATTACACTGTGTCCTGGGAAAGGTGTGTGTTTCAGTTCCATTTCTCTATTCCTTTCTTCTCATATGTACCGGGGTAGGAGTTGCTCCAAACTAGCATTTCTTGTGAGCTGGGAAGATATTCTGGCCACCAGCTATCATCAGTCTAGTCTGAGGTACTAAACCAGTTGATCCTGAAGGCTGTCATTGCATAAGTCTTTGGGTTTGAGCCATGAGAAGGACGGGAAGCCACATAGATTTGTTTGTGGTTATCTCAATTTCATAAGTGAGAGAGATTTGAGAACAGTGGTTTAATAAACCACCCCTTTTCCAGTCATTTACTTAGAACATGCTTGGGTAGTGGGAAGGATGCTTTAATGTTTCAGGTATTAGTATGCTACCTTGGATCTTATGAATCACATTGCTTCTGAAAGTTTTTATATTAAGTTTTGTTGGAGGTTTTTTCCTAGTTTTGGAAGAGTGATAAATATACTATAAACTTAAGCTATGGCCTTGAAACAAGTAGAAATATTTCAGTAGGATTTTTTTCTGAAAAATTGCAGCACTAAACCATTTTTAAGCTTGTCTTAAAACATGGGACTCTATTCCTGTCAGTATGATACATTTTATAATAATATTTGACATTCATAAGGCACTCGATCACTTGAACATGCATACATATGTTTAATTAATCCTTTCAGTACATCACTAAGAAAGTTAGGTATTACTCCTTTTTTAGCAGTAGAGAAAGATGACACAGTAAATTCAAGTATTGATCAAAGGCATGTAATTATTTACAGACTACAGCTGTTCCTTGTAGTAAAAAAACAATTAGTGTACTTAATTTTGAAGAATGTAAAACTGATTCCTTATTCAGACAGGGGAATATAAATATACTCTGTATATCTTCGCTGTTTGCCTCCCAGTATTTGTGTGGGGTCTCCTCTTAATGCTCTCTGTAATATGGGCTAAGCTCACTTGGGAGGGACTGTGGACTAGAAGATGCTGAGCCAGAACTTTTTGTCCATTATAAATTTGTCTTCATTTGTGTAGAACACAGTGATTCCTCTTTAAAACTAAACCAAAACTTATGTCAGAAATGAGAGAGTCATAACAGGAGTAACTATTATTCCATAATAATAGTTCCTAAAGCAAAGGTAACAAGTGTTGTGTCATAATTACACATTACGATCTGATTATGAGACTTAACCTTCTAAATAAATCTTTTAGACTAAGTATCTGTTAATAAAGAGTCTCTTTTATTAGGGCACTGTGTAACATTGATAGCATTATAATGCATAGGAGATTATTTTTTAATTTGAAGTCTCAGCATGGAGCAGCTAGTTTGTTAATCTGCCAAATAGTGACAGGTTTGTTCTATATATCTGAAAAGTATGTCTATATTCATAGGTTATGAATGCTGATGGAACTGGTAGGAGAGTCCTGGTGGAGGACAAGCTGCCTCATATATTTGGATTCACTCTCTTGGGAGACTACATTTACTGGACAGACTGGCAAAGGCGCAGCATTGAGCGTGTGCACAAGTACACAGCAGAGAGAGAGATCATCATCGACCAGCTACCCGATCTGATGGGCCTGAAAGCCACCAACGTCCACCAGATCATTGGTGAGTGGTCTGCTAATCAGCCAAGGGAGAATGTGATAGAAAATGTCAGCAGTGCTGTACTGCAGGGTATTAGAAATGGGCAGAATTCTGTCCTACGGTATGATGACTACAGGCTGCAGCTTGATACAGTGTGTTAGGTCTTCTGTGAGGAGTTTCCAAGTTCTGTAGCTTGGAAGAATATCAAGCTGAACATGTGCTCCCAGTATGCAAAAGCCAAGAATGAGCCAGTTTTAGTCCATTCAGTAGTTTTTACTTTAATATTAGAAAACTATCTTTAAAAATACCTAGAAGTACTTCCTGACCTGTAGCATTTGTGGTGTAAAAAAGCATCATCTAGCTTTAAATTGCCTATCCTAAGCTATCCAAGCAGTGGTAGCAGTGTAACTGTAGCATCAGAGAACTCATCACAGTACTTGAGTATCCTGCTATGTGGATAAGGCTTGCAGCTTCTCAGTGTCGTGCCTGGATTCTACTGCAGGAAACAAGTGAAATGTAGTTGATACCTATCTTCGCGTGGCTGATGCCCCAAGGTGTGCATATTTTGAATGCAGCCCTTTTCCCAGCTGTTTGGCCAATTGAACTCCTTAGTGCCAAGCCTCTCTTAGTTCAATTTCCAGCATGTGCAGGTACATAAGTGAGTACTGAAAAGAGATGCTTCGCGTGCATCCTGGAGAGACCATTGAATGGATGTGAAAATACTTCTGCAAGTTTTTTACCTACAGGAATGCAAGGGGGTATGTAGCTGGACCAGTGTACTGTAAAAGGCAGCAGAACATACACTTACGATGCATTCAGTGCTTGTGCTGTGAATTGGGATTATCAGTAGCTGTTGAAGCCCATATCTCTTTCCCTAGTGCTGGGTTTGTTTCTTGGCATAAGGAAAACAATCACTGGCTTTTCAGCCAAGGAGAGTAAGGTCTGTCTAAAGGATTACAGGAAGTGAATGAAAAATAATTTGATCAGAGAATACAAGGAGAAAAACTGCATGTTAGCTTGGAGGACTCATAGTGTGGCTGATGCACATGAGGACTAGCTTCACCTTTCACCTGCAGTCAGTTTGCAATGGTTGCTTTTCTTCTCGTTGCCTGCTTAGGTACAAACCCCTGTGCAGAAGACAACGGCGGCTGCAGCCACCTGTGTCTGTACCGACCACAAGGCCTTCGCTGTGCCTGCCCCATCGGCCTGGAGCTCATCAGCGACATGAAGACCTGCATTGTGCCAGAAGCTTTCCTGCTCTTTTCCAGGAGAGCAGACATCAGGCGCATCTCCCTAGAAACCAACAATAACAACGTTGCTATTCCGCTCACTGGGGTCAAGGAAGCTTCTGCTCTGGATTTTGATGTGACAGACAATCGCATTTACTGGACTGACATTTCACTGAAGGTAGAGATTTAGTCCATGTTGGCTATTAAGCTACTACATGCTCCTTGAGATCTTTAAGAGTAGGTTGATTAATGGGGTTTACAAAATCCAAGGGATATGTAAAAGAGTTTTGTTTTTAATTACATTTTCTGCAACTGACTTGAGACATATGCTAACAACAACTTATGGACTTTTGCAATTGGAGAATCATTGTAGTTGAAAACAGAGTTTAAATGAGTCTGCAAGTGGTGACTTGGCTGAACTCCCTAAGCATGATATTCTTTTGAGCTGCGTAAGTGATACACATGAAGACTGATCTATAAACTGCCCTCCTGTGTGCTGTTGCAAATTGGCATAATTAGCAGATTGTGTTCAAACTGGGAAGTAAACCAAAATCAGGGATTTTTAAACTTCTGATTAGTTGTGAGCATAAGAAGTGTGTGCAGTTAGGAATATTGAGGACATGGAAAGGTAGCCCATGTTTGCCAAAATAATTCTGTACTATTCTAACATTTTCAGGCTTATCAGGGAATGCCTGAACTCGTAATATATTATTAAAATGGAATTCTGGCTGTATCTGCTATCACAGGCTGTTCCTGATGGCAGAGTTTAAAAAAGTCTTTTGAATAAAAGTCCAAGAAGAGATTGTGCTTAGTGAAATTAAATTTAGCCATCAGTACTGAAGCTACTGAGCTCATCAGTCATTTGGTTGTTTTCTTCTAGTTGCTGTTCTGTCCTGCACTTTTTTTTTTTTATTTGGCTGCTTTAAATAGTGTTCCGTGCTATAACATTGATACTTTTGTATAGTCCTGGGAAAGCTAAAATATTTCCCCCTCAAAGATGGCACTGAATTATTAAGGTCACTTGGTCATGTAGATGCTTCATTCAACCAGACTAGTTATCCCCTTTATTTCCCCAGTGAAATGCTATTGTAGTTGATACAGAATACATTCACAGAGCAGAATAAATCATTACTTCTGAATAGCAGCATTGTTTGCTGTGCAAATAAGTAGCATATTTTAAGATCCTCTTTCCTATGAGATGTCTAAAATCTGAAAGTGTTTAAAATTCAACAAAGAAAACAAGCAGCCCAGTGACAGGCTGGTAAGTTTTCTAATTTGCCTGTGTATCTTGTATCCCTGCAGACCATCAGCAGAGCATTTATGAATGGCAGTGCGCTAGAACATGTCGTGGAGTTCGGCTTGGATTATCCTGAGGGCATGGCTGTGGACTGGCTGGGGAAGAACTTGTACTGGGCTGACACTGGCACAAACCGGATCGAGGTGTCCAAGCTGGACGGGCAGCACCGCCAGGTGCTTGTGTGGAAAGACCTCGACAGTCCCCGGGCACTGGCACTCGACCCTGCTGAGGGGTAACTTGCTGATTTAATTCTGTGTTTATGAACAGTGATAAACAACATTGTAATGCTTCCTCTAGGGCATGGTAGTTAAGCAGTGCCTGTAAACCCTGAGAGAACTGAGCTGGGGAATACAACCTGGTAATTTAGAGAAATACACTCTTAATGTCCTGAATAATCATTAAAAATAAAAAAAAAAATACCCCAGAGAGCAGTTCATTAGAAAGGGATTTATATTTAGTTTTATAATTAACCACAGAATCAAAGTAGTTTTAGGTTTATGGAATTCATTATTTAGAAAAGGACTATAGCTTTGAAAGGAATATATTTATCATTTTAGAAATTAGGATTCTTTTTATCAAAAGTTAGGGTCCAATAAAGGTATTAAATTATTTAATTTGAGAATGGGAGAGCAAAGTTTATATTTGAGCATAAGGAAGGTATTTATTTCTTCAGATAAGGAAACCTTTTCGTTTGTACAGACAAGGGAAGAAGGACAGAGAAGGAGGGGAAACAATTATATTCACCTATGCCCCAAATGAAAGATTTTCTGAAAAGATACTTCTCGGTTGGATTGAAGTGTAATAGCAAAAGTAGGGCAATAAACAGGGAGAGGGAGGAAGGAATGGGGCAAATCAAGCTAACTATTCAGCTTCTGAAATAACTCTTCTACCCTGAAACACTCACTTGACAATAACTAATTACAGCAAAAACTTTTTGAGGTTATACCAATATTGCATTTTTTTCCAAATGAATGAGCTTCATTTACAAGGCTTATGACATTATCACAGTTCCCAGTCACACTGAGAGCTACAGCAATGCAGAGCACTTGAAACACATTCCTTCTGCTTTATTTCAGCAAGTTGGTGGCAATAGCCACCTCCAGTGGGATCCTAGATTGGACTCAACCCTGATGTGCCAGTGGTTGCCTGGATGAGATTTCAGCATCAGATTTTTAGATCCAGTTACTCATTTGTAACAAAAGGCTGCTATGGATGATTCTGGTTTTATACTGGAAGTAGGTTTTTCCCAAGGATTATCATCACTCAGTTCTTTGTCTCTTCACTACAGATCAGAAAAAAAATTACTTGGGTCAGAATGCCCGTTTTTCCTTACAGCAATAGTAAATCTGTATGCTTATATATGTACGTATACTTACATAAATATAAATACACAGTATAGTTGTACTTTAAATGGAAGTTTTCAAGGCATTGCTGCCATGGGGGGCAATTCTAACACTTGGCTCTGCTGTGTCCAACTTGCAAAATGTATACACAAAGTACTTGAAAAATTTTTAAGATAAATTTGCAAGTATTCCTGGTGTCTAATGAATTTCTCCCCGCTGATCATCATTTTCTGAAGCAACCTTTCCTATTGTGCAGTTGGTTGGAACTGAAAGACTTCCGGGGGGTTTGTTACTAGAATTATTAAAGCCCCAAAGGTGTAAATATTGGATAGCTGCCTCTCACTTTTATTTTGGAATGGTATCAGCTTTGTATTTTGGAAGTGACTAACTAGCCATCAAATATATAATATACAAATATACATCTTACTCTATTGTGCAGTGCCTAAAGAAAATGTAAACATGTGCAAGTCTGTAAACATGTGCACGTTCTTCCAAATGAGGCATAAGCTGGCATGTGAGTATGTAATAATTGTATTTTTGCTCCAGTGGAAATGCCATACAGTTTTGTGTGTCTTGGCTGAGATGTAAGACACTCGTGTACATGACTGATTGACTTAGTTTTGTGAACATGAGTGGTAGCACCTATTAAAAAAAGTACCCTGCAGATCGACCTTTTTGTGTTCCTTCATTTGAGAGACAACTGACTAGAAACAGAAGGTAAGTGCTCTGGAAACACACCCTCCTAAATAATCAGGTGTAAATGAAGGTGCCTGACTGCCAGCCTCTGCCTCTTAAATTACATAGATGGATTAGTTACTAGCAAAGTGCTTTCACATAGAACTTGCTGGTGAAAATCCAGGTCCAGGTGGGAAAAAATAATGTTGGAAGCATTTTGAGGAAACTTGACTCACTTTCCTTCCTCTACTTTGGAAAAAAAAAAAACAAACCTAATTAAGCACAATGAGTCTTAATAAATGCTTGGATTTACAGCTCTTATACTTTCTAAGGATTATTGTTTTGATTTTCCTCTTTAGTTCTCTTGGATTGAATGCAATTATTTTTCTTTCTTCTGTTCTTTTAATCAGGTTCATGTACTGGACTGAGTGGGGTGGCAAGCCAAAGATTGACAGAGCTGCTATGGATGGCAGCGAGAGGACCACATTAGTCCCAAATGTGGGACGTGCTAACGGCCTGACCATTGACTATGCCAAGAGGCGCCTGTACTGGACTGACCTGGACACCAACCTGATAGAGTCCTCCAATATGTTAGGTGAGCCCCAGAGCCCTAGGCAGCATCCTGAGGGTAATGCTGCTTTTTTGCAGCTCCCTCATTGCAAATTGTGGCTTAAATAATGCAAAGATACACATCATAAGACAAAAATAAAATTTCCCAACCTCACGTGCCTTTAATGTTTGCTTCTATAATTCATGTTCATGTAAAACTGTGGTTAGCAAGGCCTTGATTTGCTTGTGATTGGGTTGCTCAGAAAGTTAAAATTACACCAGGTATACATATTTCTAGTTATATGTAGGAAAAAGATGTCATCTTGCAGTATTTTGGAGAGTCTTGCTTTGCTATTCTCAAGAGCACTAGAAAATACATAACAAAGGTAGAAAGAACGTCAACAAGAAGATAACAACAGCTTACTCAAAATGTAATTTAATACAATTTGGTTTTATACCCTTCTTAGTATCCTCAGGCATTTTCTCCCCCTGTATTCTGCATGTTAAGGACCTTTTCCTGGCTAGTGTTTATCAGCAGGAGAGTTCTTTTGTGCTGGGGTCTGTGATGATTTTATAAATTGGTAATTGCAGCTAAATGGAGGTGGAATATTTTATTCTTTCAGTGTTCCAGAATACTGTGTGGAAGACCTAGACCCTCTCAGATTTGCACCTTGTTTTAACTTCTCAGCATTCACAGGAGTGAACTGCCTTGTTGTATGCTAAATTATTCAGATTAGCATTAACAATAGCCAATATTTAAGCATTAATAATTAGCCAGTATTTAATGCTAAAGGAACTAGTCTGCTTTAAACAGTATACTTGCAGTAGTGGAACAAAGCTAGAAAAATATCAAAACAGGAAAATGCAATATGGGAATTATGTGTGATAGGAAAGCTTTTCTTCAGCTTTTCATATATTTTGGTGTGCAGGTGGAGGCCTGCTCCATGTTTCCCTCTGAAATATGGGACTGGAAACAGTATTAGAGCTTCTTTTTCCCTGTGGCTGGTGACAGCACAGATGCCTGTAGGGCTGTGTATCCTTGACTTCTGTGTGCAAAGAGGGAATGACTTCGTGCTTCATAATCTGTTCATTTTGTGTGACTACACACAAAATGAAGGAGGTACCCTGGTAATGAAGTGGTTGATAAAACAGAGTTGAAATAATTTCCCCCTGCCACATCCTATTTCTTAAGATCTCTTAACATTCCTGTGGTATACACAATTAGCTGTTCCCTGTCCTGACTTTCTGGCTGCTCTAGAATGTTGTGATATTCCAGAGACAAGTTATTTTAGCCTTGTACATTTAATTTTTCTCATAATGCAATGTAGTATTTCATTAAATGCAACAATTTTCTTTCTATAAGCAGTGGGGAAAGTGTGGTGCAAGAGATGCTCAACTGGAAATAGAGTGTCCGGATCCTGCATTAGATTGAGAGGCATCCTGTCAGTTTTGGGAAGGAAGGAAAGGACAGAATCTTTCTAAGAACCCTGATAATTTTTGAAATTGAACTTTTTTCTTCAGTAAACTACTTTTTTTTCTGTGAATGGCAAGCAGGATTAGCACATTTCTGTGATAGGCTCTGAGATTCCTTTTGACTGCTGTACATTACTTTGTAATTTACGGTTGTAATGATGAAAGAGTAACTTTGAAGTAATTGTGTGGTAACCTTTCTGGGCAGGGGGACATGTCCAACAGTATATTGTTTGTGCCCATGTCACTCAACTTTTTCTCTCTCTTCTTTTTGGACACAGGCCTTGACCGTGAGATCATAGCTGATGATTTGCCTCACCCCTTTGGCCTGACCCAGTACCAGGATTACATTTATTGGACAGACTGGAGCCGGCGCAGCATCGAACGAGCCAACAAGACCAGTGGCCAGAACCGAACCATCATCCAGGGCCACCTGGATTACGTTATGGACATCCTGGTCTTCCACTCCTCCCGGCAGGCGGGCTGGAACGAGTGTGCCTCCAGCAATGGGCACTGCTCTCACCTGTGCCTGGCAGTCCCCGTGGGAGGGTTTGTCTGTGGCTGCCCAGCTCACTATTCCTTGAACTCTGACAACAGGACCTGCAGTGGTAAGCCATAAAGAATGAACAGGAAATACAGAAGCAGATGTGTTTAGTAACCCATGTACTTGTACTTGGAGGAAGGAAGAGTTTTACAGTTTTCCAGTAGTAATATCTTACTGAATTTTAAGACAACATAGGATATTGAAAGCAAAAAAAAAAAAAAAAAGAAAAAAAAATCTTGCAACATACCAGTATACCAGTATCTTAATTACATAAGTATAGCTGTTAGTGAACATTTCCAGTGGCTTAGCTACATCTGTGTAAACATGAAAGCTAAACATGCATTGGTTCTGTGTCTCTGTCAGACCCTCTTCAAGTGCTTACTTGCTTGTTTATTTATCTGCTTATATATTCCTGGTCTTGCCTGGCATAAAGGATATGTGATACTTTAGTCTGGATTCTAGACTTTATGCAGCTTTTATGGGGTCAGGATTTCATTCTGTAGTAGCTGTGTTTGCTAGCTGATGAGATGCTGAGGTGAACCATTCTCAGACCTCTACAAGTGTTTTTCCTCAGTGAGAATGGGTTGGGCTCCATGGCTTCCTCTGCAGTCTTGTTCCTGATCTCAGTGCAGCTAAGCCCCATTTTTCTTTATTGTTGTGCAGAATACAAACTGCAAGGCCCCTCAGACTGTGTGTAATTAGTTTTTAACCAAATAATTTATCCATCTCTCAATAACTGGCTGCAGTGAAGCTCTCATAATTTTGGCAGCAGCTTTGGATGGCTGATTTCCACTGGTGTCATTCACATTAGTCAGTGGGTAAAGAGAATCGTGGTACAGAGAGACAGATTGTATCTCACCCACATTATGCATGGGCAGAGACATCCAACTTTGTCTTAAAGCCAAAAGCTGGGCAGATTGTTGCAGAAATGCCATCTCATGGCGTTTTTTGAAAACCATACTTTTCAAAAAACTGCTTTTCTACTCCCCTTGTGTTCTGTACTTCTACTCTCATTTTTTTATTACAATGGCCCCTTGCATGACAGCTGGATTCTTGCACCCTGGTACTTTCATGTGTTCGTGCAAGTAAGAGGCACAGCTGGCATCTCTCTGCTAGTAACTGTGATCTTCTAGGTGGAGGAATTTGACTTCCAGTGGAGAAAAAGTAGCAGAATGATCAAAGGTCATGTTTTTCTTGTGAAAATGCTCCTTGAAGCAGAGCAAGGACCAAAATATAGGAAATACATTGCAAGCAAATAGAACCATTTCCCCATGGTACAGTTGAGGGCTCTTTGTGTGGTATCAGGAGTTTTCCTCTGCTATATTCAAACCTGGGAAATTTCCAGCTTCTCATTTGTAGCTAATTGGAGACTTAGGCTTCTCTGCGTATAATTTAATTCCTTTTTTTTGGACACTATAATTGGAGCATGAATTGTTTTAACTTTCTTTTGCCTGTATTACTTGCTTATGTACTTCCTGAACATTATTAGTCCAGGCCCTGTCTAGAGGTCCTTCCTTCCAGAATACCCTGCTCATGCATGCATAGGTTCTTTTAATTGTACTCTGGTGAGATCTCTTCAGACCTACCACGTGTCATGAAGTTGGAAGGCAGGGTTATGCAGGAGACATACTCTATGCACTCCATTTACCTGCTTCCAAAAATACAGTTAAAATATGTGACTGTTGGGAGGGAGAATGATGAAAACTGGAAAGGGATTTCTGAAATTGGTACTGTTTCAGAAATGTGGAGTCCCAAGGGGAAAAATTCTGCTGTTGCTTTTTATAATGAGCCATCAATTCAAAGTTGTAAGCCAGGCAGTCTTAGAAAGTAAGAGGGTGTCTTTGGGAAAGAGTAGAAATAATTTTAGGTGCTTATATGTTTGCCTGCATTGTTTTACCTTAAGTTTTTTCCCTTTCCATTTCTATCGTAATTTCCTGGTAAGAATTCTGATGTTTCTGAATCCATTATTTTGCTGTACACATTTATATAAACTTGTCTTTGCTTTATTTTTTTTTTTTTTGCTTTCTTACACAGTTTAGTGCTAAGTAGAAGGCTGCTTAAATTATTTGGAACGTGCTTGGAGGGAAAATACAGATTTTCCAGAAAGCAAAAATATCTTGCAATTAGGCCTGATTGTTATAGGATGTTAGGAGAGAGTGTTGGTTTCCAAGGAAACTCCTCCCTACCTTTTATTTTTTTTTTCAGCAGTCAGAATAGCTGTTCAAAGTGTATATTAAAAAAACAAAACAAGGTGATGATGTTCCCTAGAAGACTTTTGCTTCCTCCCCTTTCCCAGGTGCTGCTTTACCTGTTTTACAGGCTGGTAAATGAATGCAATGTCCCACTGCTAATCTCTCTACAGACTTGGGCTGTAGAGAATTGATTGTACAAACTTCAGGGAGGCTTTAAGCTGCATTTCTGGCAATTTGCTCTTGTACCATCTTGCACAGCAGTAGCTTTAGGTAGAGCATTATTGAAAAGAACCCTCTGAAAAAGGAAAGTGCTTTCACTACCTTCTCTGATTTCTGACCCAGTTATGTAATTTTTCTCAATGTATTAAATGCTTTGTGCACTTATTGTAAACTACAGCTGATAAACTACAGCTGTATGGAGTATTGAAATCTTTGATGGTATTTCTGATTACAAAGAACAAACATTTGTCCAGGAAATTTTTGCAGGGCAGAATATCAAATTTCTTTTTCTCATTATAGGTTGTCATTCCCAGATAACCACCTAGAAACAGTAAAGATACATAGCTTTGAGAAGAGCAAATGCATTTTTCTCCAAAAACACAGCTTCACACACAGTTAAGAAATTTTCATATAAATGAGTTGTTTCATTCCAATACAGGTGGAAAAAGGATTTGTAGGAACAGGACTGAACCACTGTCAATCTCTTTTCCCTGAAACATCTAAATAAGGAACCAGTGCTGGCTTTTTCTCACCTTCCTCTGCAAGTAGAAGTGCACCTAGCAAAGGGTTCAACTTCAATATAGTGGAGCTGCTTTTCTCCGAAACCCCTTTAGAAAGAAAATGGACAGTTCTTTAAGAGGCATAATTGACCATTCTTCTTTGAGATGCTTTTGGCAGAGGTCTTTGCATTCACTAGTCCTGCCACTTAAAAAATCTGATCTTTGCCTGTCTTATTCACCTACAGACATTTATAGCAAAAAGAGTTAATTTGAAAGACTTTTCATACTCATCAGAGGTTGGGATTGTTATGTTTTGATTTTTTGTTTGGTTTTGTCAAAGGAAGAGGGGAAAAGGGGAATGAAATAAATGTCTGGTTATGGATTGTAGTTGTCATTCTTAAATATAAAAATGCCCAGTGTTATTGCCATGTGTAACCCTTTCAACCCCTTTTCATTTTTTAACCCATCCAGCTCCTACCACCTTTCTGTTGTTCAGTCAGAAGAACGCGATTAACCGCATGGTGATAGATGAGCAGCAGAGCCCAGATATCATACTCCCCATCCACAGCCTCCGCAATGTCCGAGCCATTGATTACGACCCACTGGATAAGCAGCTCTACTGGATTGACTCTCGACAGAACATCATCCGGAAGGCACAGGAAGATGGCAGCCAGGTATCCTGAGGCAGTGGAATTGCTGAATGTTGGGCATACCTGTGCCAAACAATGACTGGTTGTATGGGGATAATTTAGATGCACAGACTTTCCCATAGGTTACTGTCCCTTGGTAAAACGACTGTAATCTGGAGTTTTCTGGAGTCCTCACTCAGTAAATCTGGCAGGTGCAGCAATAAATAAAGCATGGAAAACCAAGGCCAGCTTGGGTATACTGTTGTTCCCAGCATAATTATTTGCTCAACACTGTCTTTTGTCTGGAAGCTGTTTGAAGTCCATATTTGAGATATGAAACATGGAAGGGAAGGTTCTTGGGAGAAATTGAGAGTGTGATGAAGGTATGTGAGCAGAATGCAGGGGTAGATCCTCTGAAACGAGGAGGCTGGAACTGTGTGAGCACGCTGCTGTGTCTGGAGCCTCCCAAATTCTGGAGCAGATAGGAAGAGAGTTGTTGTAAATCACTGGGGCATAGAATGACTAGACTAAACCTGTAAAAGATGTAGCAGGCTTGGAAAAATGTATTTGACTGGAGAATACAGAGAAAGTAGAGTAGGGTAGAAGGCAAAAGTTAATAGATGCTTCGGTGGTTCAACTCTGACTGGAGGTCAGACACCCACCCAAACCACCCTGTCAGTTCCCTCCTCAGCGGGACAGGGGAGACAAGATACAGCAAAAGTCTCATGAGTTGGGATGAGGGTACAGTCTGTTCATCACACTTTATTCTGCCACTGTTTCCTTCTCATGGAGAGGAGTCTTTTCCCTACTCCACTGTGGGCTCACTCCCACGAGATATAGTCTTCCAAGAACTTCTGCCTCTAAAATGAGTCCTTCCTATGGGCTATGTTTGCTTCATGAACTGTTCCAGTGTGAGTTCTCCCCACAGGGTGCAGTCCCTCAGGAACAGGCCCTGGGTGCCTCACAGGGTCACACGTCTTACCAGGAAACCTGCTCCAGTGTGGGTTATTCTCTCCATGGTGTTTCCCATAGGGTCACAGCCTCCTTTGGGCATCCCCCTGCTCCAGCAAGGGCTCTTCCAGGGGCTGCAGTGGATCTCTGCATCCCCGTGCCCTCCATTGGCTGCAGGGGCACAGCGGAATCCTGGAGCAGCTCTTGCCCCTCCTTCCTCATTGTCATTGGTGTCTGCAGGGCAGTTCCTCTCACAGTCTTACTCCACTCTTCTCTGACTGCAATTGCTTCCTCACAATAACTTTTCTTCCTCTTAAATATGTTATCCCAGAGGTGTTGCAAACATCCCTGATTGGCCTTGGCTGGTGGTGGGACCATCCTGGATTTGGTGGCATTGGCTTTGCTGGGCCTGGGGGAAGCTTCCAGCACCTTCTCAGAGAACCCATCCCTATAGTACTTCCCCAACCAAAACTTGGCCATACAAACCCAATATGCAGGTTTAATGAGGTTAACTGTGACCAATGACTGCTTATTCAAGTTTGCATTTTAAATTAGATCTTTTCTTCCTGATTTTTTGAATGTGGAATGAGTGAGAGACTAAGATGAGCAATACAACACAAGAGAGGTGCTATATTCAGTTGAATTT
Source organism: Chloebia gouldiae (assembly GCA_003676055.1). Classification (NCBI taxonomy): domain Eukaryota; kingdom Metazoa; phylum Chordata; class Aves; order Passeriformes; family Passeridae; genus Chloebia; species Chloebia gouldiae. The sequence continues at coordinate 8,041,102 of QUSF01000021.1, forward strand.
TAAGAGTGTGGTTTCTGGTGGTGGGTGTGGTCGTAGTTGCATCTTGCTGTATGCTCTTCAGCCTTAACTCTTAATTTAGCAATGCTTTTAATTTTGGAATATCTAAATAATAACCCAAAGCCACCATGTTTTTGCCAGCTTCAGCAGAATAAACAAATGGAAGACTTGCAGGCACACCATTTCATAGAGGTGACAAACCAAATAAAGTTAGGCAAATTTTCTGGTGAAGTTTAATTTGGGATGAGAGGGTAGAGGTTGCCCACTTCATAACCACGGCTTCCAAAATATTTATGTAGGCCATGTTTACTGATTTATTAATCCTCTTCAAAAAGGAGAAAAAGGCATGCCAACTCCAGAAGTCTAGACAAGTAGAAGACAAGACCTTGAACTAGTAAGGCGTTAGCTGGAAATACTCTGAAGTCAGTGTTGGACACTAGCTGATGTCCTTTCTGTCTCTGGCAGAGCTGCCTTCCATTTATTAACCACCCTCATGTCCTCCCCCTGAGATGGCAGCAGTGGTGGAGAAGAATGAGGCCAGCATTTCAAGTGCTGTCTGGCCTCATTTTGCCTTTGTTTTTCTCTGCTCAACTGCAGCTTTGGGAACTAGTGGTGGTACATTTCTCTTGTAGAGTGTTAAACGTGCTGGGTTTGGGTCTATGCAAATTGAACTTTTGAGTTGTCAAAAAAGTAGAGGAAATATAGGAGCTGACTCTGGTCCTTGAACACAGACACAATTTAGACTTACGGGTCAAACTTGCAAAGTCTTACAAGCTGCAGTCAGCTTGTGTGATTGCCATTACAGCAACCTATCAGGACTAAGTTTCTCTTTCTTATCAAAGGTGTTGGTGTGGCAACAGAACCTGGGTCTCTCCTTACTTTATGTTAATATTTTAGCTGTCTCCTTTTTCTGAGCAATAGTTAGACATGGTGCATCCATAGCAAATAAAGTTATTCACAGTAGATTAAGATTAAATCTTCTCCTGTGTGTTATTTCTCTTTCCTTTCCAGAGCCTCACTGTTGTGACAAGTCCAGTTCCCAATCAGAACCTGGATATGCAGCCCTACGACCTGAGCATTGACATCTACAGCCGCTACATCTACTGGACCTGTGAGGCCACCAACGTCATCAATGTGACTCGCCTGGATGGGAGACCCATGGGAGTGGTGCTCAAGGGGGATCAGGATAGGCCCAGAGCCATTGTGGTGAATCCAGAGAAAGGGTATGTAGGAAAATTCAGGCCCTGGGTTTTGAGAATCAAGTTGTTTTCTTGCTGCAGCTTGTTTTCTGTTTGTCAGAATGTAAAACAACCTTGACATTTGTTAAGATGTCTTGGATTTATAGCAAAAATGTGGAATGATCAAATGAACCTTTTTTTTTCCTCTAATCATCCTGTTCCAGATACATGTATTTTACCAACCTCCAGGAGAGATCTCCTAAAATTGAGAGAGCAGCATTGGATGGAACTGAGCGAGAAGTCCTTTTTTTCAGCGGCTTGAGCAAGCCCATCGCCTTAGCTGTTGATGGCCAGCTGGGCAAGTTGTTCTGGGCTGACTCAGATCTGCGCAGAATTGAAAGCAGTGACCTTTCAGGTAGAGTAGCACCTTAATTTGGTGATTCATTTGTGTGGTGTGGGTGTGGGGGAATGCAAAGAAAGGTGTCATCTTTACCTTCCTACTATAAACAGTCTGTACTATGATCCTAATCACTGCCTGAATTCCCAGCTAGGGAATGTGCATGATTCATGCAGCATGTCTTTACAGTTTCATGACTGTGATTTACATTATTAATTGCTACATATGCTATTTACTTTGCTTTCTCACTACAAAACCTTTGTGTAGTTTCCCAAAGTTAGCTGACGAATAAATAGCAGCAGTTTTGAAAAGGGGAGAAAAAGGGCTGTTTTTAAAGGCATTGCTTTTAATGCAGTAATCTGTCAATCAGAGGAAAGTTCCCTGTTAGTAGAAAAATATGTCCTGCAGAGTTGAAGCAGCAGGTGTCCATGTTACTTTTGTACCTGTCATTTGGGGTGAAAAGATGTGAGAAGGATAGAGAAGATGTAATATCTCTCTGTCCTCAAACCTTCCTTTTCCAGCTGTGGAATTCTCTTTGCTTGCTCCCCAAGATTGGTTACTCTGCTTGCCTGACCTCCTCTGTGAATTCATTCAGCCTATTTCACAATGACCTAACAACATTATACAGAAAAAGACAAATAGAGATTGGTGTTCTGTTGGCTTGGAAAGCTGCATTGTTTCAGGAAAGAGAGAGTCCAGCAAGCAACCAGAAGTGGAGCAAGAGAAGAGGGGAAAATTTTATGGTCCAGATTGGGTAAAAAAGACAAATATCTTTCATTTACTAGCCTAATCGAGAAAACTGCTGGATCAGCTCAGCTGCCTCATGTAGCATCAGTACTAACTGGTGGTACAGACTGGGCTGGAAGTTGTTGAAAACATAAAAGGAGTTATGACAGCTTGCAGTAATGTTTGTGGTAATGTCTTCCACTTACAACATGGTACCTTCATTCAAAGTAGCAGCATGTAACCCTGTTGATACCACTTGGATTTTCAGCCTTTTGTTAAGTTCCTAGAATAAGCTTTTGGTTTGAAAAACAAATAAGCTTTTTGTTTGTTTTTCCTAGATGATTTGGAATTAGAGCTCAGAAAGACAGTAATTTTATCAGTGGTGTGTCACTGGAAGATTTAGGGTCACTACTGAACTGTGATGTCATGATTGTTTACAGTTTTAAAATGCAAGACACAACCTGAGTTAGTGAATTATTAAAGAACAAGAACGAAAAAAGTGTTGTGGTGTTGCTAGGTACGTTCCAAGCTGTCCTAGATCCAGGGTTTGCATGAGTAGAGTAACAGGCAGGAGAATATTACACGTGCTTTATTTCTCTCTTTGTCTGTTATCTGCCTGAAATTAGGACACCAGACAAGGAGATGGGTCTAAATTCTAATTCAGTCTAGGTTTAATGCTTCTGCTTTTTTTTTTTCCTTAAAGATCACCAATGTTATGAAGTAAAAGTTGTTACTTTACAAACCATATTTCAAAGAGCATGAAGAAAAAAATGTTCCAAAACCTCCCTTGATTTTGGCATTTTCACCACAAATAGATTGCTATAATCACCACGATAAATTGCTAACTGCTGAGATGCATTCCTCTGCTTAGGAATGCTGATTAATAAGCTCTTTTGACCAGCAGAGTAATTTTTCTGCATGTTAGCTTCTTAAAAACATTCAGCCTCTTGCTCTGTCAGTTCTGTAGATTCCAGTACCCGTAAAGACAAGGACAGCTAGGATGCCTTTTATGTGTTGTAGTCCTTCTTTTCCTCCCTGTCCTTCAGGCATGAAGTTAGGACTTGGTTATTCTGCCCAAATGGGAGATCCTATTGAAGTTAACCAGATTCTTCACATGATTAAGGGGTTGTTTATGAAAAGATGACTGGAATTAGCTCCATGGAAACTATTTGGAAATTAGTTCTTCTATTCCAGAATAATTAGTGTGATTTGGAAATGTCTAATGATTCTGGAATTAAGTAATTTGGAAATAGAATGAGCTATGGGTGTGTCCTGATTTTTGTATTTATTTGGTTGGTTTTAAATCTTTTTGTAAATGGTATTGCTGGAAAGGAGATGGTAATGCCAGGAGACAAAGCTCCTCTTAATCATGTCTCCCTTTCATCTGACATTCCCAATAAAGACTAGCACCCTGATGAGTCAGCTTTGGGTTTCATTGTTGGTTGATGGAAGAAGGGATTTAATGTCTCAGTTTAGTTAGAAATAGTCAGTTACACTTTGGTCACAAATATTAAAAAGAAAGATTAAGACATTAAGGGAGTGAGAATATTAAGCTTTAGAGCTTTAGGAACATACTGCAAAACGCCATGCTGATTGACGTGGCATGGCAGAGGAGGGCATGTACAGACTCCATTTGGGTAGGTCAAGGTTTTAGCTTTTGTATTCCTTCCTGTCTTCCTTGCATTTTGCCCTATTCTCAGCTTAACTTTATTTCTCAAGATGCAGGTTTCTGTTTCTTACGTTTTCCTAACAGAATTAATGATGTTATTGGAGTTCAATAGATGGTTGCAGTTATTTAGGTTGACTTACATCACTCAGTCTATTAATTTCTACATCAGTCTGGGTATAACCTCCTTCAGAATTCATCAACATCTTTTCTTAATCAGATCATTGCTGGTGTTGCTCCAAAGTGGTAGTGAGAGCCCAGCCTAGCTGATTTGAATTCCCATGTTTTCCTTCGGGTTTTAGCACTTAGTAAATGTTTGGAAGGTTACTTAACTTCTGAGCTCTCTGTGTATTTAGTGAAAAGGAGATAAATATATTTTTTCATAGCTGAATTTGTTTCTAAGTCATCATCACTGACATAATGTTGATTAAATTCTCAACAAGCAAAAAACCCCTTCATACTACTAAACAAAGCAGAGAGGGAAAGAATTTATTCGAAGTATAAAATCATGAAGTACATGTGTCTTCTGGTCCTATAAGGTTATCTTGTGTGGCTAAGGTAAATTTTTCCCCCCTGGTATTCAGGTATTCCAGTATATTTGTACAGAACAAAAATATAAAAACTTATGGTTAAATGATTCTATGGATGAACAATGTAAAGCTATTGTTTGCTGTAGCAGAAGTGAAAAATAAGCACAGCAGTGAGCTCAGCTATCATAAATACCAGGATTTATAGGTAATTTTTTAAGCTTTAGCTTGTGTGATCCTGTTTCAGCTTCTCAAAATTGAAGCAGATTCCATGTGCTTTGCAAGTAATTTTGTGCTCAGAATTTGATCAACTCACTGAATATTTGACTGTTAATGACCACATCATTGTGTTAAATAAATGAAGCATGGATTAAGCCTCCCTCTTGAGCCCTCAGGTTTTGACTATTTTTCTTCTGTGTGAGTTACAAAGTCTTCACTGTCTTCAGACAGACTTTAGTGATACCTTTAAAACAACTGTTAACTGTGTTTTTTTCATGTGGAGAGTAAACCATGAAATGTGGCAGTCACTCTTGACTGTATTTAATGCCAGAAAATCTGGCATAGAAATCAACAACCACTCTTCAGGAGTGTAAGGCCTGCTCCTGGTGATTGCTAAGGAACTCAGGAAAGTAAGTATTTGCTAAAAAGAAAGTATCATTCCCAATTTAGCACTAATAGCTTAGTGAAGGTAAGGTAGCTGAAAGTAAAGAACATGAGGAAGTCAGAAGTGTTAATCTCTTCATTCATGTGAGAAGTCCTAATTACCCTGCTTTCACTTGGAATTGATCTTGTATGGGTTAGCTGAAGCCAATAATACATCTTCTTATTCCCTGTTGTATGGCAAGACAAAGCAATTAATCTCTCAAAGAGGGAAAGAAGAATGAAAAGAGGTACTGATTTCCATCACATTGATAAGAGACTGGAAAGGCTCATGAGAGATGAGCCCCTCCACTCCAGGTGCTTGTTAAATACAATAGATATTTTTTGAGCACAAAAACTCTCTCCTTGGTGAAATGGTGAAAACAGAAAAAAAAATAATCATCTCTCTGCAAAATGCATTAGTCTTGCATCAGACGATCCAGTATTGCCTGGGTTTTTGTAGTAGGCTTACCCAGTAGCATAAAAGTAATGAAAAACAATGGTGTGAGTAGTGTAGGAGGTGTTTCTGATAGTTTTGCCTAGTTGAACCAAAGCACTCTTTCCCTTCTACAGGTGCTAACCGGATCGTTTTGGAAGACTCCAATATCTTGCAGCCTGTGGGACTAACTGTCTTTGAGAACTGGCTGTACTGGATTGACAAGCAGCAGCAGATGATTGAAAAGATCGATATGACCGGTCGAGAAGGACGTACAAAGGTCCAGGCTCGTATTGCACAACTCAGTGACATCCATGCTGTGAAGGAGCTCAATCTGCAGGAATACAGTGAGTGCAATCCTGCTTGCAGGTGCAAATAGGGCCTGTGAGACTCAAGCCAAGAGACACGAGCCTGTTGTGCCTTGTTGCTGATCAACATCAGTGCAGATGGAAGGGGTGAGAAGTTGGTATCTGTGCTGTTAGGTTGTATCCTTCAGGCATTTGGCAATGGACTGAATATCAAAACCCCAGCATCATGTTTTGTTGCTGATGACAACTTGATCATCCCATCCAGGCACCTGGCATTTGAGTGTCTTTAGACACAGTGGAAATGTCCTGTTATCCCTAATAGAGGACTTTCTGGATAATGCTATTGCATTGCTATTGGGTGTTCACTGTTTAGGCAAGCACAGCTCTCAGGGCCTGTCACTATCTGTCAGTGTTTCAGAGGACTGGCTGTCTTGAAGGCAGAGTGAACAATTTTTGGTGGTGATGTTTCATACTGAAAGTGTATTGACAGAAGAGCAACATTTCATTGCACAAAGGAAGTGTGTATTAAATAGCAATTAATGTGTTGATCATGGCTGCACTTTTAAAATTTTTCTGCTTACCAGGCCCTTCCACGCACACATGCTTGAAGTGGAGGGAGATGAATGATTAAAGCAGTGGAGTTGCTGTCATCTTGGAGGAAATAGGCCTGGTTAGTAGGCTGTGGTGCATGCCTTGGAGAGATATGTAGAAAAATGTCTGGGGATGTTTAAAACATCAGTGCAGACTACTACTAGTTTTGTGTGCTATTAATCTCAGTAAGTCTGTCAGGAGTTCCAAGAGAAGTATATTGTCCTTATTAAACATTAAAATGAAGATAGATATTTATCTAGAGCATGTTAATTTGAGTTTCAGAGATAGAGTGGAAGCTTCAGAATTTATAAATTAGAAAAGTTTATTTTTTAAATGGTCTTTGGTAGAGAAAATGAAGTATGGAATCCAAGATATCTTTTTGTATTACTAATGTGCTATTTGCTGCGGAGACTAATGTTACCTCGCACAAGAAGCAAAATGCTTTGAGTACTTTTCAATTATAAATTCTTAGAGTAGTTTCAGATCATGGAGAGTTACCAATGTATGCTGTAATTATAGACGTCTGTAAAGAGACAAATTCACACAACAAAATACAATATTAACAGAGATTTTTAATTATTCCTCTCTCCAGGGGATAGGGGGTAATGAAGAAATGACTGAAAGGTCATAAAATAGTTAGGGATTTTTTATCAGTCCCTGTCTTATTTTCCAAATCCCAGGACAACATCCATGCTCTCAAGATAATGGTGGCTGCTCACACATTTGCATTGTGAAGGGGGATGGCTCCACTCGCTGCTCTTGCCCCATGCACCTGGTGCTGCTGCAGGATGAGCTGTCCTGTGGAGGTGAGTCCTTCCCAAGTTCTGTGTCATTGAGCTCTTAGCTTCAGCCTTGGGGAGGGTCTCCATCTTCAGGGATGGCTTCTGAGCCAAAGGAATGTGACAGTGCACCGGGTGCTGTTACACACCTGTACAGACTCACCTCTTTCCCTCCACCCTCCAGCTAAATTTGCAAGTATTGAGAAGGAGTAAGGGAAGAGGAAAAAAATCCCTAACTGTTGAGTAAGGATTTCTGTTTACCCTTTCTACTTAAGACTCACATTTAAGACTTAAGTTTAATTATTTCAACTTGATTCTTGAATTGTATGATTTTTATTACTTTTTGCTGTCACTCGCCATGTTCTGCCTTTCCAAGCAGTGGTATATTCTCACATTCTGGCACATTGCATAGTCTCTGCTGTTTTGTACTCCTCTGTTGTCCTCCCCAAGCTCACCCTGTGCATGTATTTCTGAACTGCAGACCCAGAAGGGCAAGTTGCCTCCTTCCATGGTGATAAGGCCACTGTAGCCCATGCCCTGGTGTCTCCAGGGGTGGGGCTGGAATGGGGGAGAGGACAGGCACTTTGATGCCACTGGACTGAATGGATTTATTATGCAATCATCTTGCCATTGAGGTGACGTGTGGTCTCACAATGGAACAAGAGCTAATATAATCGAGATATTTTCTCAGAGCAAATTTAATACCAGGGCAAAAAGCCACAGGAGAAAAGTGGGATTAAAAAAAGGGAAAATATCCACACATACTTACTGCCTGAGATTAACAGTTAATGTAATAAATGTTAAATAACAACTAATGTGTTGAGGTAGGGGAACTTGACTAGATGGAGCAGTTTGTTTTAAAATAATTTTGACTGAATAGAGCTGTGAAGGGTGCATAACTAGACACTGAGTCACAGTGCATCCATCTGCAGCAAATTACATCTTTTTAACATCTTCTATACAATGACTGTCAAACATGAAAAAGAGGATAAGCCATTGGCTGTGTATACAGTGGTGTGGCAGGAAAAGGTGAGTTGAAGAGTGTGATGACTTTGACTTGAAGTGTTACTAAGAGAAAGGTGTGACAGTCTGAAGTGGGAAGGGAAGAAAATAATTGTGTTTTGAGTGTGCATGTTTCTCTGTTCCTCTTATTCTTCATCTGTCAAGCCCCCATTGATGTGAGCCTGCATCAGTCACACTGGCCTCAAGGTCTGCAAAAGTGGCTGTGAACGCAGTGGCTGTGGAAGTGAGCTTATGATGTGGCATGTTGTTCATCAGCTGCTTGGATATAGGAAAGCAGCTGAGCTCATGTCCTTATCTGTCCTGATCTGCTGTTTTTTCACCTGGATTTTTAACTTCTGTTTATTTGCTTGATTTTCAAAGAACCACCAACATGCTCCCCTCAGCAGTTCACCTGTTTCACAGGTGAGATTGACTGCATCCCGGTGGCCTGGCGCTGCGATGGGTTCACTGAGTGTGAAGACCACAGTGATGAGAAGAACTGCCCAGTGTGCTCTGACAGCCAGTTCCAGTGTGAGAGTGGGCAGTGCATAGACAGTGCCCTGCGCTGCAACGGGGAAGCGAATTGTCAGGACAACTCGGATGAGAAGAACTGCGAAGGTACGGAGCATACTGCCAAGTGGGATGGAAATGTACCTGTCATAGGGACACTGGGATGAGTACCAGCATTATTGCTGAGTAGGATTTGAAAAGATCCAAATTTCTGCTAGTTTTTAAGCTGGTATGTTAAATATAAGTTATTTCATAACACCATACTTTTGTTTCTCTACCTGTGAAGTAGAAATAAAGAGTGATCCCCATCAGAGTGGCTTAAATGCTGTTTGTGAAAAGAACTATCAAAAATGGCATGATTTTAAGCTCTAAAAACTTAGTATCTGGGGGTGAACTACAAAGTGGAGTAAATCCTTGTCATAGCTTTTTGTGTGCCTTGTACCATGTAAAGGTTTTGGGATTGTTTATTTTACAATACCTGAACAAAATTAGCTTTTCTGAGTAAGCAGGAGTGAGAGACAGAGGAGATTTCTGGAGACCTCTTCTAACCCGTAAAGCACAGCAAAAGAGACTAAGCCATCTTTACAGAAGAAAGTGCTGTTGCTAGCACAATGAGAATTACGTTCATTTTGGAAAGGACAAGTTTTGCTGGTGAAATCTGAACTGCCTCACCACTACAAAACATGAAATCTGAGCAAACTCATCCTTTCCCTATTGCAGATGTAGTGAAGAGTTGTAGGGACAGCTTGTAAGCTCGAAAGGATGCTTCTTTATATTTTTTCAGTGCATTTTCCTTCTTTGTGGAGACTGTTGAAATGTCTTTAAATCAAGGCTAAATTTTTTTCCAAAAGATGTGCTCTAGCTCAAACAAAAACACAGAGCTGAAATTCCCGTGTGCTGAAAGGTGATTATTAGCTAGCTGAGATGCTGACATCTGAAAATGTGTTGTGCAAGTTGACTTCCCAGTTATCATTCACTAACTGGATATGTCAGACTAGGGACTTTTTATCACCTTCAAAGTGGTCCTGTTGCTGAGAGTATTCAAGTTCATTTCAAATCAGAAAAGCCTTTTGTTTAACTTCTTAATTCAGCTGAAGACAAAAAAGGATTTCTGGATTTATGAGAAACAGGGGGCAAGAATATGTGGGAACAGCAGCAGCCAACACCTTGCCTGCAGCACCTTTTATTTTTTCAATGTGCTGGCAAAGCTTCAGTTTTCTATTTTGTCCTCTGTTCCAGTTTAAAAAACATAATATCAAGTCAACATATTGTCTCATGATTGAGGACTTCTCTGGTTTACAGGAAGAGCAAAAGAACATAAAGAAGGACATTTATCTTTCTTAAACAATTTTATTATCAGGGTTTGGCAGATTTATTTTTCATAACTTAATTCTTCTCTCTTATAGTAAATGCTTGGGTTTGGAGATTCTTATAGTAATATTGCAATAACCATGTCCTGGGATAAGTGCCTGCCTTCTTAATGGCCTCTGAGTTATTTTAGATGAAGATCACTTTATCTTGTAGTGTTCTTACTGTAAGCAGGCAGTAAAGCCCAGGTACCAGTATGCACTATCCTCAACAGAACACTGAGTCACTTGTTCTGCGTGCTTCATGTGAGGGACTTTGTGTGCCACTGGCTGCTTCCAGAAATGAAGCTTGCAGCACTCCAAGCTCTCCCAAGATACTCCTGATTATATGCTTTGGTGTCTTTATTTCTTAATGATTTTCCAGAGAAGTTTCTGATGCTGACTGTTGTTGTGGGGGTTCTTTGCAGTGCTGTGTTTAACGGATCAGTTCCGCTGTGCCAGTGGGCAGTGCATCGGGAAAAGCAAGAAGTGTGATCACAACCTGGACTGCAGTGACAGCTCTGATGAGCAAGGATGTTGTAAGTGTACTGCTTGAGACTGGAGACTTGGCTGCAGTATCCAAAAATTGCTTCTCATCTTTCCTATGAGTTTGATTTTATTCTGCCAAGCAGACTGAAGTAGTTGTTCCCAGAATGAATGCTTTTCTTCATAACTGCTGTCATGCAATTAATGCACAATGTGGTAGAACAGGAATAACAAAAAATAATTAGTATACTGAACAAGTAGTTTCTGAGGCAGAGAATGTCTGTTACTTCTTACTTTTTTTAAATTTTAAAAGAAGTAAAAGGTTTGTTTTACTATAATGTTTATATGCTGAGTTGGTGCAATGATAAAAAATCTATTGGCATGAAGCGTTCATACATAACTTCTCTGCTTCATGGTTTTCTCATCCAGAGAACTGATATCAGATGCTTTCAGAATCAGAGGAGCACTCTGTTTATAGAGTAAACCTTCTAAAATTCCTTTTTTTTATCTTGAAAGGATGTAATTCTGAGCTTGATTTCTGATTTGTAATGTGATATCCCTGACCTTGAAATCTCCAGGGTTCTACAAGAAAGCCACTGACTTCAAAATTCCAACTCGAAAGTTCACTTTCTCTGTTGGTGCTTTAAAAGAAATTATAAATAGAGACATCTTGTCTTGTGTTAGAGATCCATATATCACAGCTGGCACACAAATAATTTGAAAATACAAAGCCAGAGTTGGACCTTTGATCTTAAGAAGGAGTATTAAGAGATGTTCTGTCATGCTACGAAGTCACTAGTGACATTATCACAGGCTTGTGCAGTTCCCTTTATTAGAGTTTGTATGTTCTCCAATTTTTTTAACAGAGGATGGGAAATTGGCCCACTCAGAATAAGATGGCAGTTGTCACCATCCCTCTTTTACTATAATCAGAAGTCTGTTTACTTATCTCTGTAGACTGTGACAAGCTGGTTCAAGTGTGGGTTTGGTGTTCAGAGAGAAGGAGATGTGTTGAGGTAAAAGCTTTCAGTAATGTGCAAGATGTAAAACACTGACTGGAACAGAAAAATACTTTAAAGTCTGCCTTTCTTGTCAAATTCATGAGCACAGGCAGGGGGTTGTCATTTACTCCTAGAAATGTCATTGCTTAGAATTGGTCTTGTAGAGAAAGTCACTAATTTTGACTGTTGAATAATTGTTTTAGGCACAGATTCCTCATAAGGTGTCACTTCTCAGGCTGATGCTCAGCTATATCTGTAACCATAAGGGTGGGTCAGATGTAGAATAGTTTAGGTAGTTTAATAAACAGCAGCAAACCCCAAATTCATCACTGCTGAACAGTCAAGATGGTGCACCATAAGTGATTGTTACACTGCTGAGAAAAGGGAGGGCCAGTCTGTTACCCTGATAGCTGAGGTGTGGAAAGAAAAGCACAAGAGGAGTCCCCTGCACAGTGTTATCTGGAGACCTGGCTGCAGGTCTTGTTCATCAAGTTCAAAGGAAAGCTCTGCTTGTCAGACTGAAGCCAAGAGCAGGGCTGTCACTCCCCCTGCACACACATGTACTTACTGCTCATTGCCTGTTATTTGTGATACGAAAAACCTCATGGCGTTTTTGGAGGTCATCTTGGAGGCTGCGGGTAGCCCTTATGGACACACAGAGTCTGTGAACAGACCTGTCCTAGGGCCTGTTTGTTCCTCTCATATATTAATTTGAAAGTTGTTGTCTGCCTACAGAAAAAGAGGAAAGTGGAAAGATGCAAGAAAAATTGATGTTGGTCTAAACTTACATGGTCTGATTTTCCTTTTCCCTTTTAGACACAACGGAGGAACCTGCACCACAGCCCAACAACACCATAGGCTCCATCATTGGTGTGATCCTTACAGTCTTTGTGGTGGGAGCAATGTACTTCATCTGCCAGAGGGTGCTGTGCCCACGCATGAAGGGCGATGGGGAAACCATGACCAATGATTACGTGGTGCACGGACCAGCCTCGGTACCTCTGGGCTACGTGCCTCACCCAAGTTCTCTGTCAGGGTCTCTCCCTGGTAAGTAAAGGGGATGATCCTTGTCCTTGGCACCCTACAGCTGTACTTGAGGATACTGTGCATCTGTGTACAGGAAATGTCTGCTCCAGATGCAGTTCTTGGAAGCTGTGGGACACCAGGTCTACCAAGGCTTGTAGCCATCCTTCTTTACAATAATGAACTGCTATTTTACCCCTGCTGTTCACAAGCGTTTAGGTAATTAGCAGAACCTAAGCTTAAATAAATGCACACATTGCATTTTCTTCTTTTGCTACTAAGGAATCCCCTTTTTGGGCTATTGCAGCACAGCAAATTTTCACAACAGCACAGGGTAAAGTTACACAGAGTTATATTCATGGGACTTTAAACATTATGTAGTCGTTCTTGGTAGGTTTGCACTCTACGTTTGTATGCTTGTGAGTCTTCTTGCCAAGTCTGTAATGATCAGCAATTACTTTGGTCTCAAGTTATTTCATTTAATGATGAATTTTCCAGTACCAGTCCAAGCACATGATGCTACTGCTGTTTAAAAACTAAAACTTAACCACAACATTGCACTTCATCTATATGCAGTGCTTCTGTATATATTGATTAAATATGTACTGTAACTTGTGGCTTTTAGATCCAGCAGGCTCCTCTCAGAGCATAATTTGGTTTTAATACCAAGATAATTAATTTTGGGTTTGCAAGTTGTGCTTATACTGCTGCTGTCCTTCAGATTATTTCTTAAGCTTCCTTTTTTCTGTGAATTGAGGAAGAATTGAATACTGACATACATCTCTGTTCTTCAGGTATGTCTCGAGGTAAATCTGTCATCAGCTCCCTCAGCATTATGGGAGGGAGCAGTGGCCCACCCTATGACAGAGCCCATGTTACAGGAGCCTCCTCCAGCAGTTCTTCAAGTACCAAAGGCACTTACTTTCCTCCAGTAAGTCATTCTGCTAATCATAATCCTTTAATAACTTTTAGGGAAGTGACAGTGTCTTTCTAAAGGTTCATCAATTGACAGATTAATGTTTTGATTTAGAATTCTAGTATAATAAACTTGTTTGGATATGGAGTAAGTGATTTTGAAAGGGAAGAAAATGGTCTAGAAATTTTCACTTAATTAAAAAAAGTTGTGAGAGAGTTCAGTGCCTGGAAGAAAGATATTAGATTGAATGTCAGGGGAAATGAAAAAAATCCCTGTAGATGTTGAGCAGCTCTGCCAGAGAGATCGCCTTTCATAATACTCTGCCATGTGCCTCTAAAAGTAAAACTAAGATTGATTCTGTACAGACCTGTCAAGGAATTAAAATGAAGCTTTGTGTCATATGTCTTACAAGTGGCAGGTAAATAAGTAAATAAGTGTTTCGCAGCTCTGTAACATCCCTCCATCACAAATGTGTAGTGTGCTGCACTAACTGCTGTGTAACAGTTAGTGCCAGCCCTAGAGGGCTCCCTGTCTCTTCATTTCTAGCATCTGTGGTGGTTGGTTTGGGTATTTCTATGGAGCTTGCCAAGCCACTTTTGAGTGTTAGAGTCCCATTTTTGGTCAGTGAAGGCTGGAATCTTCAACTGTCAGTTTTCAATTCTGAGAATCAACTGATGAGGCTTTAAATCAGCTTTAAATTAATCCAAATACATGAAGTAAGAACATGCCTACATAGGGAAGAAATGCTTGCCTTGGCCAGCATGCTGCAATAAGCAGAGCAATACTTGGGGACTGCAGCTTGCAGGAGCAGAGATTTGCCAGTCTGCCTTGGGCAGTATCCCTAGTAGCAATCTAGAATTGAACAGCTTGCTGCAACTTTACTTCTCATCACTGGCTATGTCAAAATAGCCAAAGTAGTTGGCACTTTTTGAGAAGAGCTTAGTAGTAGCCAATAGGAATGGCAACAAATGGCATTTCCAGGGTCTGCTTAAGAGCTGGGGAATAAACAGGGAAAAAAAATCCTGTTTGCTGGGAGGACTATGTATGTATGCAGTTCTTTATTTAAGGTTCCTATTAGACAATACTAAAAACTATAAACTGGTGTTTTCTCAAGTTCCCTTTGTATCTTTCCTTTTTAAAAGTGCCTTTTTTCCTTTCTTACTCCTTAGATTTTGAACCCACCACCATCACCAGCTACTGAACATTCACACTATACCATGGAATTTGGTTATTCTTCAAACAGCCCATCTACTCATAGATCCTACAGGTAATTACTATTACAGTAGCTTCTGTCAGGATCAAAGCCGTTAGTGTAGAAAATGCAGAATAAAGGCAGCCTCTGCTCTGTAAGAATTACAATCAAAGGCCCTAATTCTGCAAGCACTAAACTGGTGCTTAAATGGGCTCACGTGTATCATGTCACTGCTGCCTGTGTGGAAGTGCAGCACTGTTTGAGGTAAATCATACACTAAGTGGGTAGTGATACATCCCTGGGGTATATTCCTTAGGGGGAATGACAGTAGTCATCACAAAACTAGCTACGTGCCAAAAGAACTGCAGTGCCATGAGTATTTTTAGCCAAAAAAACTCATCCTGGAGAGAATCCTGCCATTTTTAGGCTTCTGTCATAAATAATTTGTTACGTAATTATCAGAAATTATAAGCAAATACCCTGTGGAGGAAAAGTTTGCAATGTAAAGGCTAATAGGTCACAAGTAACATTAATGTTCTTGTCTAGATAAAGCACAGAATTTCTAGTTTGACACAATAAGGGTAAATATCTGGAAAAGATTGCTAACCTTTTGCTTTATTTTCTCTTGACTAGTATTTATGAGCATGCATTTCATCTTTGTTTGAATGTATTTTTCTTACCTTCTCTGTAAGAATGCTGGAGTTCGTTACGATTTTATGACAAGTTGCCAAAAATAGAGCAATAGACCCCTGCTACCCAAGGGTGTAAAGGTTCCCCTCCCAAATCACCAGTAGGTTTGGTCAATGAGAAGAGAGTGCTGTACTTGTCTGAAAGATGTGCCTCCCTAACACAGAGGCTTTTGGGGGCTTTGGGTAATGAGGTCTCTGGGGCTGAGCAGACATCTCTTCTCCATTAGCAGAAAATACAGCCTCTGTTGTGCAGAAGGTCAGACCAGATGTTTATAATGATCCCTTGCAGCCATAAGAAAAATCTTTTAAAATTACAAGTAATTTTCTAATGAAAGAAACAAAATTCAGGCACTGGCATGGGTCATCTGCTGGTTAGCTGATGTGACTTTTAGTACTATAAATTATATTAGGGATGTAGCATAGGGTTTGATTTTTTCCAAATGCTCCCCCGCCCAAAAATAAACACTGCTCTTGCTGCTTCTGATCTTACTTCTTTCCTAATATTCTGACTTGACTATAGAGGAGCTGCATCCCCTCAGTATTCCTAGCTACTGACTGTGACGCTAGGAGTTGTAGTTACCATGTATTTCCCATTCTAATTTGTTTCCTTGAAAGTATCTTGGGCTCATTTTAAAAGATGCTTTGTGGTAGCAGCCTTTGAGAATTTCCTCCCAGTTACTTCTCTAAGGAATGCTTCTCCTGAGTGCTATGACTGTGCCAGGTAATTTTCAGTCCTTCTGTCTGGCCTTGGAAGTTAGTATCCAGAAATTGCAAAATGGAAACAGAATTATCTTCTCTGTAATTGCAACACAGCTATTACTGAGGCACATGCACATCCGTGCCCTCCCTGCCCCACTGTATTAGGAGCAACTTTTTCTACCTCAGTTAAGTTCTTAGGGAGCCTGTTGTGTGAGACTTGTCCCCAGCCACTGCTCCTTTCTGTGGCACAGCACAAGCTCTTACAGGTGCTCCTTGCATCTGTGAGGAGGCAGTGCCAGGGTCTCTGGAAACATCTGGAGATTGAGAAGCACTTAGCAAACCTGGGTTCTTCAGTGTTCTTGACATCACAGAATGCTGTGGGTAGGAGAGAACTTTAGCCCATCCAGTTCCACCCTCTGCCGTGGGCAGGGACATCTTCCACTAGACTAGGTTACTCCATGCCCTGTCCAGGCTGGCCTGGAACACTTCCAGGGATGGGGAACCCAAAACATAATGGATTAAATTAACCCGAATGTGATAATAGAATATTTACACCAAACGTGGCCTACTGTCCAGTTCCAGCAGTTTTGTGCACAAAATTTATTTTCGACAAGTAAAGCCCAATGCTGTAGCACTTCTGCAGGGAAGTTTGGAGAGGAGATGCTGTGCATTACTGCAGAGGTTGCCTTGCTTTCTGTTTCCACCTTGGCTTATTCCCTCTGAGAAAGGAAAAGTGACCCATTCCCCCTTCCATCCCCCTGCTCCAGCTACCGGCCCTACAGCTACCGGCACTTCGCACCGCCCACGACGCCCTGCAGCACGGACGTGTGTGACAGTGACTACGCCCCGAGCCGCCGGGTCCCCGCGGCCGCCACCAAGGGCTACACCAGCGACCTCAACTACGACTCGGAGCCGGTGCCGCCGCCGCCCACGCCGCGCAGCCAGTACCTGTCTGCCGAGGAGAACTGCGAGAGCTGCCCGCCGTCCCCCTACACGGAGCGCAGCTACTCGCACCACCTGTACCCGCCGCCGCCGTCGCCCTGCACCGACTCCTCCTGAGGAGCAGCCCCCCGCCCTGCGCCCTCTGCGCTGTAAATACTCAAGGTTCTGCTGGGGACGGGGGGAGGGAGCCGAGCATGGAGGAGGACAGTGTACAGATAAATGTGGGGCGGAGGAGCACTGAAGATATTTGTACAGAAGAATTTAAAAAAAAAAGGGTATTTATATATTTTCTTAAACAGCAGCTGCTGCTTGTGCCATAAAAAGAAAAATTTTTATATAAAAGAACCCAGATGTTTGTACAAAAAGTTTTTATTTTTGCAAATGGAACACAAAAACATGCCTTAATCCAGTGAAGTGACTGAGCACATAGGGAAATGGAAGGACTGGGATATGTTTCTTGTCCAGTGAGGTGATAGGTGAGTTTTGTCAATACCAAAAATGTTTAAAGTAATTAATAATAAAGAAGTCCGTCTCAGAGCAGCATACCATAGATACTTGGAAGTAGCCAAATAACCTCTATGTTAACTGCAGAGGGCCAGCAACTAAAGTTAAACTTGAAAATGCAGTCAGGACAGATGTTAACCTTACACAAAGGGCTTTGTTTTCTACATGAATACAGCAGTCATAGCAGTGAATCCAGAAAATCAATTGCACACTTTTTAAAATGAATACACCTCTATTTTTCCTTAATGCATTTAACAAATGAGAGCATTTAAAGCTTTCTCTCTGCTTCTGGAATTTCAATTATTTTTGTTGGGTGAATCTTAAAATTTGGTTTTTAATCCCAGTTAGGTTTTCTTTCTTCATCCTTTCTTCCTGCCTGTGTCACTTAAATTAATGATATTTCTATTTAAAGTACTGCTAGAACTGGGCTGCTGTAAATGCTGGGGTTTCTCCTAATTAGCCTTGTCATGTAGTGGTTATCATACTATACATTACCCTCCTTGTTTGCCAGCATGGTAGGTCTCTGTTTTGTATCAGGTCAGTACAATTCTCACATCATTGACAAGGGTAATATGCTTATACCTGAATGATTTTTACTCCCTTAAAAAAGAAAATCTTATTTTGACCTAGTGCCCACAAAATGTCAAATATTTTTATACCACATATAATATAGACAGCATATTTATGATCTATAAATTTAATCATGGATTGTTAGTTTTACTGTAAATGAATAATATATCCTTGCAGTACTTTCAGTGTATATTGATATCACAGTATCCAATCATATATATAAATATATATATTGTTTTTTCCTAGTAAGGAAGCATTTAACTTTCAGTGGAACAACTGTCCATAAGAAAAATAGATGTTCTAATCATTGGAAGGGGTTCCCCTGCTATAATAACTGCTCGTATTTTCTTTGTGTTAGGTAAAGCCAGTTTTTCTCAGTATGATTTTTACATACCTCCTCTTTTGCATGTTGTGAGTTTAATACTTAAGTATTAACCACTGTGAATGTCAAATTTTAAGATATTCTTAACCAAACCATTTTATATTCACATCTCTATTTTTGTATATTGTCATATTTAACCCCCTTCTCCCATCAGCCTCACCATGGTGATTTTGACAGGGCAGTTATTTAATCAAGTGAAAACATTGTTTGTGTAGTTTAAGGGGCAATCTAGGATATTGTTAGCTCCTCTTGGACTCCAGTGCGGTGCTTTGAATTTGTTTTGTTGCAGCAGAACACACGGTATACCTGGTCGTAGATGGCATTGTGCATTTGCACCTTCTTTTGACATCACATCCACTGAAGGTGCTCAGTGCCTTCACAGACTGGCCCTCTGAGTTTTCTCTTTCAAAAGAAAGGTCTTGGGAGCTCCTGCTTCCTCACCTTTGAGTTTGGAATGGGGATAGCAACTTTCCAGAGGCGCCTTTTGGGTTTTATTGTTCTCTGTTGCTTCCTTCCCAGCCAGTTTCAGCTAAAACACAAGTTATCTGAAAATATGGCTTGGGCTTGCAATTGATGCTGTTGACAAAATTAGTGACAAGTTATTCTTGCTAGCTGCCACTCATCTGGAGTACTGGATCCTCATCTGGTTTCAGCTCCAAGGAAAACTGTGTCATTGGGATTCCATCTGTAATAAAGAGTTTATCCTACTAGTCCAGAATACATGAGGAATCTTTAAAAAGCCTTGGTGATCTCCAGGCTATGGCTGTTGGTCTCTGAAGATGGCATAATAAGGGTTTTTTTGCCCAGCATCATTCTAGGTTTCTAGGAATTATGGTAGTTGTTCTTCAGACTCTTCTGGCTCTTCCTTGCTGGTGGAGAAGCTTCCTTGTGTTGTCCAGCAGGATAGATGTTGAGGAGGGTGTTGTGAACTATAAGGGAACTGAAAACCATATATATGAAGGGGGGGAGGGTGGGTGTGTTGGGGTGGGGGTGAGGCTGGCACACCGATGAGAATTAGAATTTCTCTGTTGTTTACATTTTTTCATGTGCAGCATTCTGTGTGGGGTTCACATGTGGAAACTTGCACTAATGAACTCAGAAGAATATTGTATTGTTGTATCTCAGTCCAAGTGCTTGTACTGCAATGGCAATGGTCTCTCCTTGCAAAATGCTTTTCTCCGTGTGCCAATTTCTTTTTTAAAAACTCCAGGATGGTTGAGCTTAAGGAGTGGTATCCTCTTTCTGGTGCAGCTGGACTGCCTCACTGAGGCATCCCCTTGGAGGGAACTTCCTGCAGGTAAATTTGTGTGTTAATTATAAGCAAGGATTTGTTTAGAAGAAAGACATTCTCTGCGTATGGATCGTGCTGCCTCCTGTGCTGGTTTACATCCACATAACCAAACTGAAGTCAGTGGAGTTGCCGTAGAATTCTATGTAGGATTTGATCAGGTCTTTCTGATACAAATGTTTCAATTTGTGTATCAAATATTGGATGCCTCTGGGAGGTTCTTGAGAGGGGAAGTGGACAGGCTGGGGTTTTCCACTGAAAATGCCCAGCATGGAGAACAGGCTCTTCCTCATCTGAGCAGGAAGCTGTGATATGATTTTGCAAATGCATGTATTTTCTCAGTAAACTGGAATAAATTTTTGAAAGACAGGCTGATCTGTGAAGCTCCTCTTGGGCAGATCTCCAAATTAAAAAAGCATTGATGCAACCAGTACCCACACCTGACACATTCCCAATAGATAAATGCTGAGATTGAACATTTTCTCTCTGTTCCCCTTTGGCACTGAGCCAGTTGTGATTCATATTCTCTCTTTCCCTCAGTGAGGATTATCTTTTTTCCTGGTTCTCCAGTTGACTGAGGTATTGGGACCGTAGATAACACAGACATGCCCATTCAGGAGATTGCTGAAGTGGGTTTGTAGCATTAGCATGGAAGAGGTCTCTATGATGGCAGGGGAAATTGTTCCTTGTCCTTCCAGTTAAGCATAAAGGTTCTCATCCTACAGCATCAGGTACAAGTAGGGCATTAATACACGGGACCCTTGTGTACTTTTTCCTCTCTGTAGATACTGGGCAGTTCTTAGCTGGCTGTCTGGTGATGGGAATAGCTGGCATGCCCAGTCTGTTGTAGCTAAAAAACAAAACAAGACATTACAGCAGAAGTTGTTAAAAACTAACTGCATGTTTAAATGGCAGCATTAATGAGATCTAAGTCTACCTTTTTAAAGTTATACCTGGCATGTCATGCTGCATGCTGCTCATGGCTTTCTGAGGGCCACTCTTCATTTTCCCACTGCTTTTGGATATCAAGATATTTGTTAGGAAATAACTTGGAAGTCATAAATGGAACACATACATGACATCTGCATTTGAATAAAGAATGGTTTCCATGAATATAAATTCATGCAACCTGTGCACATATGTTAAATGAAATATTTACAGTAATGCAAAATATGTAAGTGAGCCATTTGATATCAAAGGATTCACTTTGCTGTGAGTTGAAACTTTCTGCACTGTAAATTCTGGATTTCTGCCGCAGCATTTCCCTCCCACATGAAAGTACAAGTGCGTGTGCAGGTACCCAAATCTTTGATAACAGGCACTTACCCAAAGCTGATAATTTTCTCTTGTGCATATATTCAGCCTCCCTGACTCCTAGAGTGATAATGCTGAGTGTTGTCCTGCTGTGTTTCACCTACTCTGGGCTCCTTTTGGCCAGGTTGTACAACAGACAGCAGAACACCCAATCCTTAATGCTCTGTCAAGCCAGGCAGGAGAGGAAGCACATTTCTTATATTGTTTCCCTACTTTTGGAGTCCATTTTGCAGATGAGTAAAGCTCCTCTGTGTTTTGTAGGGACACGAAAAGCAGTCTGCTGCAACCTTAGCATAATTATGAAAAAAATTGCACCCAAATTGCTTGATATGCCAGCTGCTGCATTCAGCTGCAAGTGAAGGTGCATGAGGAAAATCCCTGTCCTTCCTATTTATTACACTAATGGGCCTTGGTGGTGTTGTGGTCTCCAGCTCTGCATTGCTTCTCTATTCATTACAGCTCATTCTCTAGTGGTGCCTTCATTGGTAAGTCCTAAACACAGTTTAAGCTTTAAAGTAGTTAAACCTGTGCTAAGATGAAGAAAAGGCCACTGTCTTGAATATTATTTCCATTCCTGATTGCTTGGCAAATGTCAGATTAATTAATTAGTACCATTACTGAGGGGAAATGCTTGAGCTAGAGAACTCCCTGGTCACACATTCTGTTGGATCAGATGACTTCTTCAAAATGCCTCTTAAGAAGAAATCAATCACTTTCTTTTCCTGACCTTTTTGCCTTGAGCATGTTTGTCACATGGTATTGTTAGTGGCAGAATCTGCTTCTGGACCTGTACTGTGCAGATTACTTATTAGTTCTGCAACAGAAAAATAACTGGCTTATTGAGTGAAAAAATAATTTAAGCATTGCTTTTCAGAAATTGCTTTCTTAGCAATGAGATTTTTTAAATTGCATTTTGGTGTTGGTATGGCTTGAAAATTAACCTTTAACTTAATGGCAGATGACAGATAAACCTTGCTAATAAGTTAGGAATGAACTAATAGCTTGAAAAGGGTTACAAAACAGTCAGTTTCTTTTCTAAAAGAGGTCAAAATACAGTAGTGATCCAAAATTTTCTTTTTGTTCCCATCTTTAAAAATGGAAGGGATTTGTAGCATTTATAGGGACTGGTGATTCACACCAGAACTGTGCAGGACAGGATAAGTAAAGTGTTGGTGTTTTATTCAGGATTGTCCTAGAAGAGGGCAGGGTGATTGTTACAAACTGTTGGAGAGCCAGTGTTCCCCTCTTTAAATGAACCAGGAGCAGCTTCGAAGTCCTGATTAAAATGGCTGCAGCCTTAAGCCATGCAGTGGAGAGTCAGTGGAAGAGGGAAGTGTTTTTTTGTAAAGAGGATACCACTAGGCTTAATCTGAACTAGCCTTGTTTGCAAGTGAAGGATCTGGTGCTGCTTTCAGATTTTAACTGTTTTTGTTTTGTTTTGTTTGTTCTTTTTTTGTAAGCTTTAATCACTGTTTGTCATTGTCTTAAAGCCAGCTGGTGTGTCTCTTGTTCATCAACTTCAGTATGATGGTGCTTTGCAAGGATGTATTTATATTATAATGGCCAACATTTGGCCAGCCCTATCCACTCATTCACTAACTTTTTTTTTTGTAAAATAAAGTGCTTTACTTGTATGGTGTATATAAACCTTGTACAAAAATCCTTTCCAATTATTACTATAAACTGAGTTGTAATAAATGAAATGTTGATTTTTATAATAAAACTAAGAGTGGAAAAGGAGAAGTATGTTTCATTTTATTTCAGCATCTGGAGGACAGGTAATTAAAGGTACAATGTGTGTCTTTGCTCTCCATAAAAGTCAGAATGGGCTGAATTTTCTAATGCTGTAGAAGGCTCTGCAGACACATGGATTTGCAGTGCAACTGACAATATTTTAAAGCTTAAAGTCTCAGTTACTGATTCCTGAGATTGGTGTACAGGACAATGCTGAAATAGATATTTTTGGAGTTCACTTGTGTTAACAAACTGAATTAAGCATTTAAATTTTAGCTTGTAAAATTATGTGTCGAATTTTAACCTTTTACTTAAGAAACCTCTGCCATGGTAAAAAGGGCATAGGAAAATGAAAATTTCTGAAGCTTCTTACAAGAACCTGGATAAAGGGGCTCCTCTGTCTCCAAGCTTATCAAGACTGACAGACGTACTCAGATATGCACCAAAGGACCAAAAGTGCATGCACAAAGGAGAAAAGTTCAAAAGTTCAATCATGAGGAAGACCACAATCTTCAGCCTCAGAGTCCACCAGAGACCCCTGCAGGACCACCACGGTAAATGATACTATTTAGCATGAGAGGTGAGGACAGGCGGGGCCAGAGGTTGAATATACACGGGAAAATTGTGTAATTAATGCATATGGAACACCTTTGAGAATAAAGGTTTGGGTCAGACTGAGGCTCGGGGCACAAGTTTTGGGAGAGATACCTCACTTGTGCCAAGCGCTGACATACATACCCACTTCATAACTCCATCAAGTTATGGAGTCTATTTATTTATTCCACATATCGCTTCAATACAAACCAGATTATTTTACCAAATAAATCTTTATCAGGAGACAGGTGACTGTTTCGGATACTGCTGATTATTGAAATCTCCATTGAAATGTTCACCGAAAGAGACGTGTTTAACTTCAAAATGTAAAAGAAATTCCCCCAATTCCTGTTGCTGTAACAAGTAATTGGAAAAGAACCAGTTCTGAATTTATAAGCTCAGCACAGGAATTCCCCACTCCACTTGCATCCTCTGGTGTTGGAAAAAAATATATGGTTTTGCATTGGTTTGTATCTGGTTGTACTGAGACTCTTTTGCAGCTCCAATTTTTCTGCATGGCGGCATGGACAAGTCACATACCATTTACCATGTCAGTAAGTCAGGGTCTGCATTTATCAATCTCAAGAGCATTGTAAAAACACCTCTCATTCACTCTCAGCCAGGGTGCTATGCTTATTTTGTTTCAAGGTGTTACATTAATTTTGCCTTGGAAAACAAGTCATTTGTTTGGAGCTGCAGGGTGCTGTTTTTTTCTCTAAAAAAGCCAGTTGGGAATTTCTGCTGGGCTGCAAAAGGCTTAACAGCCCTTCCTCTTTTTTTTTTTTTTTCTTTATTTAAACAATGGTGGCTATATTTAGTGTCTGTGCAGCTGTAATACGTTGTGTAATAACAGCGAGGGGCTGTCATGCCAGCAAGAGTGACCAGCTGCTAGTGCTTGGGGCCAGCCAGAGTGGAGCAGGCAAGATGGAAGAGGAGATGGCATCAGGAATTATCTGAGACACCTCAGCAAGCCCTCCCTTCTCCCAAAATTCCCCTCTGAGCTACACCTGTGTACAGCCTCTTTCCTACCTTGCACCTCCCCTGCCTCTCTAATGAACACCAGACCTTGGCCTCCAAGGGCATTCCATGAGCTTTTGTGGCTCCTGCCTTAGCACAGACCCATTGTCCTTGCTGTGGAATCACACTCGTGGGAATGGTGCTGACACTGACTCTTCTTCCAGTTCAAAGGGAGCAGCAGGGCAGTCCTGATACTGATCCAGATTTTAGATAAACACATCCTGTGCTGAAAAGTCAAGGAAGAAATTACCAGAACATGACACCCACTATGAACAGGAGAAGAGTTTGAAAATTAATTTTTAATTTAAGTGGCTCATGACGCAATAGATGCTTTAAAAATAGAAATCCATTGCTGTATTTTTCCTAACTTTGTGGATTTTGGGAATGCTCTGTTTGCTATAGACAGAGTGATTCCTCCCTAAATGCCACTGTATTCTTTCCATCCTGCAAATATTTTAAGAAACCCTATGGCTGCGGTATTGCTGTGCAGATGGCCTAATGTGGGCTGATGTTCTGAAGCACAGCTGTGAGGGATTCATTATTTGATGGAAAAAAAAAAATTTCAGATGCTTCTAATTAAAAAAAACTGTTCCACCAGCAGCACTAATAAAGAAGGCTGATGTACTTGAAAAGAATTCACCTCTCTCTTACCTTCCAGTGTGATGGTAAGTGGCCACAGGTCCACTCCATTCTGTGTTGTAGTGAAAGAGGAAAAACAGATTTCCTCAAATTTTGAAAAAGGAAGGGAAGGGTTACCATTTGTCTCCTTCACTGGCATCCCTTTGACTCCTAAGAAAGATTCTGTCATGGTTTGACACTGGCGCAATGCCAGCGCCCCCATGAAAATGCACCTTCCCTAAATGCTGTGAGATGCAATCAGGAACAGAGCAGAGCAAGTTCAAGCTTAGAAATAAAGGAGAAAGAACTTCATTAAGCTACCACTATGATAAAAGACACACACTAAATCCAGAATAAAAACCTTCTAAAACATTCTTCCTCCCCCTACCCAAACTCCAACAAACCACAGTGAGACACAACTTGTACCCTCAATCAAGTCATCACCCTCCAGATAATCAATAGTGAGTCCATCAAGGGAGAGAGGAGTCTGTCTTGCACCACAGACCCCGAGGAAACACAGCTGCCACTTCTTGTGTTTCCATGTCACACATGGCACAGCCCAGAGAGGATCTGCCAGTGTGACACTCTCCTCTCCATGTCACAGTGCTCTCACCACCATGCATGGACAGACTGCTCATAGGGCTCCTTTAAGGATGCTTTGCCAAGAACCGACAGGAACAACAGTCCAATTTCTCATTTTGGGACCACAGTCCCCCCCCATTTTCTTCCCCTGGGGCCAAGGGTCTCGAGAACAGAGATCTTCTTCCTGAAGACAGAGGGTATCATCACACCCTCCTCAGCTTTTCTCTGTTCACTCCATTCTTCTACTGGTAGTTGCTGAAGCAGGTCTCTTGGCTCACCATTGCATCCCCCTAAAGATGCAGTCTCTGTTGCAGGAGAAATTGGTTCAGTCTATGGCTAACAAGAAAAGTCCAGCTAAAAGCCACTCCATCATCCCCTCCCACCTAGAATTTCTCCTAACATTTCAGGTCCCAGACTGTCTCTCTTCTCTTTCAAATCAAGGAGGAGTAATATTTCACCAAGCTTTCATTTCCCAGGAAAGGGTTAAAAGTCTCGGACTCCCTGGACAGCTGAAATCTCAGTCCAAAATTCCAACTCCCACAGCTGGGCATCTTCTCCCCTCTTCTCCTCTGCCTGCAAATTTCCAGGCGCCTTCAGGCTCTCTGTCTCTTTCCTTCTGCAGGGCGGGGAACAAAGGCATCTCAGATTTTCTCCGCCCTTCCGTCTGCAGGAACTGGTCATGTTCCAGTCCCTTCACCCCCTGTCCTACCTCTCCCAGACCACAAGGCTTCCTCTCCCGCAGGCAGCCCGTGGCTGGGCAGAGAGATCTGCACTACACTCTGACCGGAACCATACACAGTTCTCCTGGGAGTTCTTGCTTTTAACTCCCCATGTTCTCAGAGGTGTGTCCTTACCTTCAGTGGTCACTCCAGGTGCCCATATCCAAACCTAACCACTGATTGGTTTGACCCCAGCTTCCTGAGAAAATTCACTTCTGTGTGAAACCACGACAGATTCAATAAATGCTTAGGAGTAAAAAGTTAGACAGAAGCATGAGCTTATCATAAAGCTGAAATTGAAGCGACAGATTTTGGCAAATGGCAGCAGGCCAGGAAGAATTGCAGGTCTCTGTTGAAATGAACAGGGCTTATGCTTTTATTAATGTTCAGCTCTTTGACATCGTGGCACACTGGTAGCCAGAGGTGAAGAACTGTGCAGTCTGTATCTGAAGTCCTGATCAGCAGACCGTCCTCTCTCCTTTCCTGCTGGCACCCTGGTAGCCGAAGGGTGAGGGGATGTGCAGAGCCTGTTGCTGGAGTCCAGCAGCAGCTATCCCCTCTCCTTCCCTCCTGGTAACACCAGGAAGAGTTCCTCCTTTGCTTCTGCTTCCCACAGCCCAGTCCAGTCCAGTGCTCTGGAGGCTATGGTGACAGGTCAGACATAGACTGGGGATGTGGTTCCCTTTTCCCCAGCCAGCGCACCCATCCAGCCCCCTCCACTGGGTCCAGCCTTCCATTTAGGGGTGTTTTCATCCCCAAAACCCCCTCCCATGATTCCACTGGTCCCTCTATTTTGCATCCCAGTCCTAGAATGGCAGTGTGGGTGTGGGGTGTAGGTGATCCCCAGGAGCAATTGGCTAATTAACATTTCAATGTCAGTACTTAGCTCAAGCCAGCAGTGCCCCAGTATTGACATGGGAACCAGCAAGGCTGTTTTGTTCATAACATCTGTCAGCACAGGGCACGTGGGAACAGGTGGGAAGGGAGAGATGGGAGTTCTGTTGTTTAGGATACTTGGCTCCTTTGACCACATGGTATCATAGGGTGATGTTACGGTGCTTGTATCCCCAGTCGTGTGTTCTGTTTATGTTTGATATTATGTTCTGTGCTTTCAGACTCTGAAAGTGAAGGTTTGTTTTGTCTTGTTATCAGCTGGCTCACCTCCCGCCATGGTCTGTTGTCTAGAATAGGCTAGTGCTGGCTGGCTTGGCTTGCTTTGCTTGCTTTTGCTGGCTTGCTCTTGCTCCTGCTTTTTCCTTTGCTTTTGCTTGTTAGTTAGTTTAGCTGAACAGTCCCATTTTTTCCCTTTCCCTTTCCTGAA
This sequence comes from Chloebia gouldiae, assembly GCA_003676055.1. Classification (NCBI taxonomy): domain Eukaryota; kingdom Metazoa; phylum Chordata; class Aves; order Passeriformes; family Passeridae; genus Chloebia; species Chloebia gouldiae. The sequence goes on from QUSF01000021.1 coordinate 8,068,795, forward strand.
TATCACTCCAACCTGCTCCGGACTGGGACCTGGGAAACACCGAGGAACACCGAGAGCCTGCGTTTTGTGATCTGCAGCAGCCATCCCCAGTGCTGGAGAGCAATCCCCAGTGCCCAGACTCGGGCAATCATTCCTAAGAGAGACTTTCTGGATTTGTCATCTCTTCAGAGTGGTGAAAGAGTTTTTTGTCATCTGGTGTAGTTCATTTTTTTTGGTGATATAGAGTGTTTTGTTTGTTAAATAAACAGGTTTTTTTCCACTTCTCGCTGAGAAAATTCTTCCTGAACCAGGTGGTGGGGAGGGGCTGTGGGGGTTTGTTTTCTGGGGCCTCCTTCCAGAGGTTTTTCTCCCAGATTTGCCCTAAACTAGGACACCTTCTATGGCTCATCAGCCTGGTTTTGGAGAAATACTGGATTTATGATCATTTCCTGACAACTGAAGCAAAGGTAAGCAACAGGCAAGTAAAATACTTGGGTTTGACTGAAGGCAGTTTTCTAGTATTTCTGCCTCCTGCTTACTTGTTAGAGCAAGGATCGCTGGCCGTGAGCTGGTACAGAGTTGCTTTGTGCAACATGTGCACATGGACAGTGGGAGCTCCTTACCTGATGCTGTAGCTGCTCCAGGGAATGGCAGGGGCATAGGTCCCACTCTGCTGGGAGCACAGCCTGCTCCAGTGGGCTGGCTCCCTATAACACAGAAGAAATCAGCTGCAGGACACATCCAGCACCCTTTTAAAATAAATCCCTCCGTCACCTGCACAGGGCTAAACGCTGTTGTTGCAATCCCAGCACAGAGTGAAATCAGCAGGTTTTAAATCTCAGCTCACTGATATAACAAGTACTGATACAGATCTGGGTGGATATACAAGAAAAATACCAAGTGGCACTTCTTGTATTAACAGTAAATATCTCTACCTTTTGCAGGAACACCCCAAATAGACACCAAAGGGTCCTACAACAGAACACAAAGATATTTGGTGAAAGATTAATGTAAAATAAAAGCATGGCTAGTCACACGGAATATGACTGGCACTTGCCCTTGTCACATGGCCAGTGATTGCCCATCTCTCTTGTTTTGTCAAGGTGCCTCTGTGGGGTCTCTCTGTCCTAGAGGGAGCCAACAGCTCCTCCCAGTTTTGTATCATCTGCAAACTTATTTGGTCTCCCTTACAGTCCTGCATCCAAGTCATTAATGAGGATGCTTGTGGAGTTGTGTTTTTATATTTTCTTTCGTTTCCAGTTTTGTAATAGTCTGTTCCGATGTAGCCCTGTATCCCCTTTGGTTTGTGCCTGGTTTTCCTGCCTTCCCTCACGTGTCCATCACCTGAATAACGCTGAGTCATTCCCCTGTTCCCTCCCAGGTGCCTTATCCGTCACTCGGTGTCCCTTCCCCTACATCCAGAAGCTTCTACCCAGGGTGCCGGGTGATTGGATGAGGGCCTGGGGCCCCTCCCCTGTTCCTTCCTTATTGGATCCCTCATGTGTCCATTCTCACAAGAGCCACTCCCTAATGCCTCCCCATTGGCCAGTCGGTTCCCCTCCTCCCTGTACATAAACTACTGTAGGCTCCTCTCCGGTGCTCTCGCTGGCTGGTCTCCTTCGTGTGCTGTTGGGCTCTTCAGAGCCAATAAAGCTTCAGAGCGTGAACCCCCAACGAGAGTCTCTCCTTTATTCTGCCAACGGGATCTGCAGCTTCCTCAAAACCCACAGGAGGACTCCCTAAAGCCCATCTGGGTCCAGCGGGGGCAGCTTCCTGCTGCCTGACTCACCCCTTCAGAGAGCTAGCCGGGGCTGAGGAAATCTGGGACAAGGATTTGGGGATGAGGACGTGGCAGATGCTGAAGAGCAAAGGGCTGAGGATGGAGCCCTGCAGAACCCTGCCAGTGACTGATGCCAGCCTGATGTCACCCCAGTCACAGTCACCCTTTGTGCACAACCCATGAGCCAGTTCCTCACCCATCCCATGACGTGTTTATCCAGCTGGAAGCTGGACAGATTGTCCAGAAGGATCCTGGAAAGTCAGTATCAAAAACTTTGAAGTACAAAAACATCACATTCCCTTGGTGAAACCAAGTGTGTTACCTTGTCATAAAATGAAATTGAGCTTTGGCTGCATGAATTTTCTCCCTAATATGACCAGCAGCATCTCTGTGTTCCTCTCACATCACCTGACCTGCTTCCACTGGGCACACACCTTCCTTTTTTTGCCTTATCTCCAAAGGAAGATCCCTGCTTAGCCAAACTGGCCTGTTGTCTTGCCAGCCTGACTTCTGACATTTTGCAATTGCCTGTTCCTGTGCCCAAAGGAGTTGATATTTAACAAGTGAACAGCACTGATGGATCCCAGCACCTACACAAACACCTTCCCAGGGGACTTTACTCACTGGTTCCCTGCGCAGCCTGAAGTCTGCTCTCCTATGTCCAGGGCTGAGGTTTTGCTGGCACTTTTCCTCTCATCAGCAGAAATTTTAAACTTGATGGCTCCTTGGTCACTGTGGCCAAGACAGCCCCAATCTTCACTTTGCTCACGAGACTCTTTCTGTTAACACGCAGCAGATCAAGGACATCTTTCCAAGATGGCTCCCTGTTCCATAAAGTTGCCATCCAGGTTTTTAGGAATCTTCTGGACCAGTTTATGCCAGCTGTGTAATGCTCCCCGTTTATTTCTGGCAAGCTGAAGTCCCCTGTGGGGACAAGGGCAGTTGATACAGAAGTGTCCCTTGGTATCTCAAAGAATAATTCATTAGCATCAGGAGTCAGAGCCATACCTGAGACAGGGCACATGAGTAAGGCTGGGGCTGAAAGGAGACCTCTTTTTTCCCTCCTTCACCAGCTCCTGGGTATATTTGCTAACTCTGGTGTCTGCTCCAGGATGGTGGAAGAGGAGCACTTCCTTCTCACCCTGACCATGCAAACTGACCCATCACATGTGCCGGTATTTCCCTTCAGCTCTGCTCTCGTGTACAGAGGAGCGGATTGGGCTACATAGTAGTGGTGGCTTTTCCCATGCCCGGGGAAGAAAAGGCCAGGTTTTCTCTCCCAGCTTTTCCAGCTGGATCCTTTCCTCCTGGATGACCCTGACTCACTTATAGTTGTCACGGAGAAAAGCAGAACCACCGCAGGTCACCAGGGTTCATTAAGCAACATGGCCAGCCCTTCCCATAAAACCTGACCAGATAGGTGCTGTCTGTGCAAGACAACTGGACTGCTTTAAACTGTATGGATGGTATGGGAAGCTGCTTTTGCTCAGAAACCCACCCAGCAGGACCCCTCTACCTGATACAGTGGATGAATTGTGATATAGTTGCCTTAGGATGGAAAGCAGTAACTCACAAGATTAAGGATTATGTCCCCTCATGTAACCTTAAGTGAATGGGGCACAACCTAATTAGCGAAGGCAGAGTTGATCTAGGATGCCAGGGAAAACATCCCTAGTGGCAACAGATGTTACTGATATGAAATAGAGACACCACATGCTGTAGGAAAAGGCCTAGGCTGATACAGATCCTTCAGAAGAGGAGCTGTCTGCTGTTTTGTGCCTGTCCAGAGATGTTCCCCAGAAATATGAGAGGTTGCCACAGGCTCAACTTCTGTAAGAGAAGTGATGCAGTGCTTGGCTTTCAGCACCAGCAGAAGTGGTAGGTCACCTGTTTATGACCTGCACTAGAGTGAATTAACCATCACTGTGCAGCAAAGATCTGGTAGCAAAAAGGGAATACCAGATGTGCCTGCTGACAGTTTTAGGGCAGCCTGTCACCTGCTGGATCACCCCCACCATTCACTTGGCTGGATTAGAGCTCTAGAATCCCAGGGCAGTTCCTTCCCTTTCTGATACCACAAAATATTTGATACCTGAAAGGACATTGTTTGGTATCTATATTAATGATGATAAATATAGCCATATAATCCATATCCGGAGAATCTTTTGCTGGATTATAGACAAACATAATGCAACAGAAACTGAGTTCAGGCAAGAAGAGGTTTTTTATAACCTTCCATGGCTATTACACCCGTGTGCCTGTTGATTTTTCCATTCTTTCTTCTCCTCTTCCAGTGGCTAGATTCATCCTGCCAGAGCCAGCCTTGCAAGCACAGCACTTCCCTTAAGAATACAGAAGTTCACTTCTTTTATTTCATACTTTCAGTCTTTAATCAAAACATATTCATAAGCTTGCACTGAGAAGGACACTGCACTTCAATAAAATTCAACACCTATTGTGCTTGCTTATGAGAAGAACATTCAAATAAGTCGGTCTGCTTATAGTCATCATTTAGGAATGGCACTTCCCAATGCAGTGCTTACACTGAGACTCTTCTGTTTTAAACACCCATAAACTAATCTATTTTTTTTTCATATGGCATTGCATTTTTTCCCAAACTCATATTAAGCATTAATTAGGTAAGATCAGTAAAATGGCAGGGTGATGCTCTTGTAGCCTGTGAACCAAAATTATGATTCTGTTACCTGTATAACTAACTCCAAGCACACTTCCATTTTAAGAGGGATTTTCACCACACTGATCCTCCATTTCCAAAATAAGCTTGTACATGAAATTGCTAGGAGCGGCCCGTGCATATGAAACAGCTGAATGGGGGATTTATCTGTGGCAGAGAAATAGTTTTAGGAGATGCAGAGGGATTTCTGACTGGGAGGAGAACAAAAGTACTTGAGGCTGTACCTTGATCTGGGGCTGTTGCATGGATAAGCTCATCCTGGTGCCTTTCCTTCCAACTGAAGAATTTACTAGTAAGAGCAGAAATACATGCAGAATGAACTTTGGATTTTCCAGGGAATAGCAGCTTGGAGTTCACATATACATTGCAGGCTTATAGAAAGCTTTTTGTTCATGTTCACTGAAGCTTCCTATTTCCTTCCTGCTTTTCTTGGACCAGCTGACCTCAGAACAAGAATAGCAGATGGAAAACTTGTATATTAAGGATTATTAATGATCTGTCATGCCATGAACTGCAAAAACTTCAAAATTTGTTCTCAAATATACCCCATATCCTGATGCATAATATATTTGTTCCAACACTAAAAGGATGGCAGGGGGTGGAAAGGGTTCCCCTCAAGTTCCCTTCCCTGGAAAGAGAAGTGGTACTTGAGGCCCAGTAAAGGGAACAGCAGCCTGAAGGGAACAGGAAAAAACAACTAAACCACAGGTTTAAAGGTGAACTTTTGTATTTTTGTATTTTATAGAAACAGTCAGAAAGAGAGAAGACTGAGCAAAACCAAACTAATGTCAACTCTGCCCCATTTTATCTACCCTGTTCCCACAGAAACGATTACCTTGTTCTGTGTCCAATCATGACAAAAAAGGAGAAAATTGGCCATTTTTTCACTTGGCATTTGTATTGATCTTATAACCACAGCTGTATTTATAGTCCTGTATAACTTTTGAAATATACTGGCAAAGAATAACTTTCATCTGATTGGATTGGATTGGATTGGATTGGATTGGATTGGATTGGATTGGGCAGCATCACTACCCATGGAGCGATGTCCTCCTCTGTCATAAAGCCACTCACCCAACCTGCTACTTCCACAATCTTCTGCCACTTTCCACCTCAGAATATAGTCTGGAGATAGCCATTCTGGCCATAATTTTAAACTGAAAATCAAAGCAAAACACCTTGATTCTTTTAAATCTCTGGTAGTATTTAGGGAATAGTGTGTCAGTCCATGTTTGCAAATTGGCAGCTCTGGCTACACACAGGAAAAGCTGTAGCCAGCTTTCTTTCTTGGCTGGAGCTCTGGGTTTCTAAAACCTCTGGATGGAGGGACCTGACTTTGTCCATTATGGAGCAATATAAGGAAAAAGATATTTCTAAATGTGTTACAGCCAGCCTGGGTGGATGTGGGTGTAAGGGAAAGTGTGATCTGATGCCTTTCATTTCGGCAGTAGCTTTTTCAAACAGAACTGGAAACTGTCCCAGAGCAGGCAAGATGGATGTAAAGGGGAAACTCTGATAGAGACAATACAATACAATTTTTAATGTGCTTTAATTATTTTTTCTTCATTGTGCTTATCTATTTTTGTCCACTGCTTTGTCTCACAAGGAAAATTTATTTCAATAGCCTTTCCTGAAAGAGGATAGGAGCGCAAACATTCCGAATAATAGCAGTATAATTCCTCAGTTTCCACGATATTCACATTTGGTTTCTCTTTGGCTTTCCAGTATCATCATAAAGTTTCTCAGATTAAGAATAAAACTGTGTTGATTTTTATGATCTGTATTGAGCCAAAAGCATAAGAAGATTCCCCTTAAAAATGGGAAGAGACTGTGAGCTCTGCTGAGAGGATATATTTGTTTCCAGGAGGGAAAAATAAATCAAAGAGGGAAAGAACTTATTTTGAGAGATGGAAAGGCTTGGGTTACGGTTTTTCCTCACCAGCAACAATAGTGCCGGGGGCTTCCGAGGGCACGAAGCTGGGCACAGGCGGGTCAGCGGTGCCTCCGCCCATCGGCCAACAAATGCCAGCATCTCTGCACAGCAGCTGCCACGCTCACCATGGGCGTTCGGGCTGCTCAGCAAGAGCTCACGGGGGTACGGGGGTTTGGAGCAGAGCCTTCGGCCGCCCCTGCCCGCAGCGCTGCCCGGAGAGCGCCGGCCGAGGCTGCGGAACCGGGGGACTGCCCCGCCCCGGCCTCGGACTGTGCCCGGCCCCGACCCAGCCCCGGCTCGGCCCCGGCCGGGGAAAAAGCGCCGGGCAGCGACACGCGGTGGGCGAAGCGGCCGGAGAGCCCGGGGGAGCCGCCCTCCCTCGGCAGGGCGCTCGCAGCCCGGGACGGGCTGAGGCTCCGCTGGGGAGCCACGAGACCGACCCGGCCTGAAAGCCTTTGGCTCTTCTGCCCGGCGAGAGGTGTGAAACACAGACTGAGCTCCAGAGAAGACCGAGGCATCGAAAAGTGGCTGAGTGCCCCTCCTGGCACTTGTTACTGTGCCAAACCAGAAATGAAATGTGCAGGGGGAGATCACACAAGGATACACTGCGCATTAAAGTGTGTTTCTGAGCGGTGCTGCTATCCTTGCGTCTTTGGTTTAGATGGAAAATTTTAGATTGAATCTTTCTTCTTTTTTTAAGTTACCAAATTATGGAGCTTTCCCGAAGTGTTTTGTCTCATCTTCTTTATGTGTATTGCAATGGAGTGAGTGGTGCAGCACAGTGAGGCTGAGGGTCAAAGAGGCACTGCTATCGTCTTTTAACACTCTGGCATTCCCTCTGTCTCCCCAGAGTTTGGCACTAATGCTCCAGGCCACCAGATGTTGTGTGACTGGGTGACACCAGATGGGATGCCAGGGAAAGCCACAGTAGGAGCCTTCACTGGGGAGGAGTCTTTTCCCTGCTGTGCTCAGGGTCACATCTCACTCAGGCCCTTACTCTTTGTGCTGCAGCTTTGCCAGTCCAGACCCTGACTCCTCCTGAGCCTCTTGGCTGTGCCTGGTTGGAATCACCAAACCAGCTCTGCCTACCTTGCACAGGTACTGGGGGCTGTCCTGTGCCTGCGAGGATGCTGCTCTGGTTTGCTTGCTGTCATCTCCAGTTCCTGGCTCACTTTTCCTATGGAACATCCTGCTGTGGTAGCACCCAGGCTCTCAGAAACTTCAAGTTGTGCCATGAAGCTGCCAGTAGAAAAGCAATCCTGGATTCAATTTCTTTTGGTACACTGCATGGAGGAAATCTGTGTCTTTTTATTTTGCTTGTTATTTACAGTCACGTCTTCTCTTTCTTCTGACTGGCAGCTCAGCACAGTTCAGGTGGTATAAGGTAAAGACACTGCAGTCTCCCACTACCCTGCCCTTTAACCAGTTTGATTTAGGATAATGTAGGCTGTGATCTATTCTGACTGCCAAGGATATGTTCCAGAGCATGGGAGTCAACAAAACATTTTGAGTATCATCCTCTTTTCTCCCAGCCTTTTCAATAAGACATTAAGTAGTGTTTCCCTAAAAGGCACTGATACAAAATCCCTCTAAGCAAGTTTTTCTTAATTCCTTTATTTCTATTATAATAAACCCAAACTACAATATGTGTCAATTTCTGTATTAACAGTGAAATACAAGAGGCATTGACTAAAATGTCATATACAGCTGTCTCTAGAAAGTATTTTCTCATTTGAGTTGGATTTCCTGACGTCATTGAGCTGTTTCAGATTCTTGAAATATCTGTTACAGTACATTCCAGTTTGTGGGGGAGGGATTCTGTCCTGCTACTCTGCTCTGGTGAGGCCACTCTTGGAGTGATGCATCCAGACTTCAGCATGAGAAAGACAAAGATCTGTTGGAGCAAGCCCAGGAGAGGCCACAAAGATGGACAGAAGGCTGGAGCACCTCCTGTGTGAAGATAGGCTGGGAGAGCTGGGTGTTGTTCAGCCTAGAGAAGGCCCTGAGGAGACCTTACTGTGAATTTTCAATATATAGAAAGGGCAAAGACAAATGGAGAGGGACTTTTTTTTTACCAGATTGTGCAGTACAGCACAAAGGACAATGGTTTTAAACTGAAAGAGGGCAGGTTTACATTGGATATAAGGAAGAAAGTTTTAATGATGAGGGTGATAAGGCCTCTGGCACAGGTTACCCAGAGAATCTGTGGCTGCCCCATCCCTGGAAATGTCCAAGCTTATTTTGCATAAGGCGTGGAGCAACCTGAGATAGTGGAAGGTGCTCCTGCCCATGGCCACGGGTTGGGCTAGAGACTCTTCAGTGTCAGCAACTGTCCTTTAGCAGACCGAAGGCTTCACACACAAGCCCGGTTCTCTGCGGCTTCGTTCTTCGCCTCTCACGAGCTACCGCGCTCTCCGGCTGCCGGAGGCGAAAAGCGGCGACTTCGCGCACACCGGAGCGGCAGCCGTGCGCTCCGGAGCTCTGCTTCTGCCAAAAGACACTGGGGACTTTTGGAGCATTCCAGAGCCCCATATTCTGGGTCTCTAGTTGGCTACATCTTAGCAAAAAGCTTTGCCACTACTTTTCGAAAGGAGAAAGTACCAGCACGGCACATTTACCCCGATCTTGCCCTGAAACTTTGATTTGCACATTCCAAGAACACTGCTCTTTCCTATGCAACCTGCAAACTGCTGTTAGATAGCCGCGCTCTCTGCCCGTTCCTGCCCACCTCGTTGTACCAGCAGGCACATTCCAGCCTGGCAAAGGCAAAAAACCCAGAGAGATGTCAGAGTGCATAGGTGGAGCAGAGATGCTGAAAAGCGGCAAAGATGAGTAGCCTGCTCAGCTTCACTTGTGTGCCATTCACAGGAGGTGAAGAATGAAGCAGCAGAGCACTGGGCTTCTGTGCACCCTGAAGGCAATCGCAAATATCCAGCAGCTGCTCATTCACAAGTACAGTCTATGTTCTTGCTTCTTGACAAACGCACCACTGCCCTTCTTCTCTGCTGCTGCCATCAAATTCTCGGCATATCGCACCCTCAAGGGACGAGCAAGACTGTCCAAAGAAGGCTGCATCAGGACAAGTAAAAACCCAGGAAAGTTGTCCTGGAACGCCTTCGATACACATGCTAACATGAATTGAACAGGCAGGCGAGCGGCCGCCACCGTCCCCTCGCAGTCCAAAGCCTGCGCATACAAAACCGCTTCTCTGCAGCTCTGTTCTTCGCCTCTCACAAGCTACCGCGCTCTGCGGCTGCCGGAGGCGAAAAGCGGCGACTTCGCGCACAGATCACACGAGCGGCACGCGTACGCTCCGAAGCGCGGCTCCAGCCGAAAGACGCCGGGGAGCGGCACTTCCCTTGGGACTGCTCCGGAGAGTCGTAGTCTGCGTCTCTAGTGCTCTGCATCTTAGCGGAAAGCTTTTCCACTACTTTTTCGCAAGGAGAAAGTGTGCCAGCACTGCGCACTTATCCTGATCTTGCCCCAAATGTGCAGGCTCTTATGGTTTTGTCACTGATTAAATAATACATAATCCTTGCAGGAAACTTGCAGGATATCTCTTATTGTCACTGATTCTTTTTTGTTTTCTTACTCTCTTAGATCTTTCCCCGTGTTCCTATGAATGCTATGAATAAGCAATTTCTTATTTTCTTTCCTATCTGGCTTTTCCAATCTTTCTCTGAATTGGATGCTTTTGAATTAAGTCCTGTGAAGTTAAATAATTGTGACAGCAAGAGTGCTAAATTCAGAAAACGTATCTATTTGGGGGGTTTTATTCACTGAAGACATAAAAGATGTGTCTTCATATCTTCCTGTGTGAAGAATATCTTGTGAATATCTTGAAAGATATCTCTGTACAGGTGGTTTGCACACATGTAATGCTTCAGTCATTGCTTTGGCAAATTTTACAGAACTGCAACATTGTGTGTATTGCAGCTTCCAGGGAGGAGTTTCTAGGCCTTGAGAGGGGGTTTTGTCTTGCCTAACATTAGACATTTGAAATTCATCTAGCTCTCCTAAATAGTCATTAGAAATACAAATACCTGCACAGATCAGGAGGTGGGATTCATCTTCCCATGTGTCTTTCAAAGGGCTATCTATGTGTGAAACAGATTCTAGTCAGAATTGTGCTCAGTACAGTCAATAAAGTTGAGAGAGTTGAACATTTTATTCTGTAGTATATATCCCCAGAGGCTGAAGGGCTCTCCATGCTCCAGTGCCTACCAGCCTTCTCAATTATTCCAATCCTTGAGTCAAATCCCAGCAGAAAACAGTTTTCTTCAGGTGACCTTTACCAAAATAATCAACGTTAGTTGGAATAAATAAATTCCTTTTCTGTCCATTTAACAGAAGGGGATCCTAAGGATGAAATCCATTTGCTAAGGTGAGAGAAATCATACTCTTTATCGATGGCATGAATTGCCCAGTATTAAAAGCAGAAAGAAGCAAAAAAGCAAGCCAATAAATGTGCAGTACAATCAGCAGAACTTCAAGCAAACCAGTGAAAAAATATTTGCTTGATATGTAAGATGAATCTGAGATCTACATCTAGAGTCCTTAATGATGTTTTTCTTTCACATATAAAATATGAAAGAGGATAAAATGATGATATAAAGAATTAATGGCTTTCAGTTAGAGTAATTCTTTAGAGACATATACCATGTTTATGTTTAGTCACCTATTAGCTTCCCATCAGCAATTTTTGCATTTTTAATTGCCTTAATAATCTATAATTTAATATTTCTTGGGTCAGCTTGTTTTTGTTTTTTTTTTTGGCTAATATTTGCATAAGCTTTTTTTTTTTTGGAAGACTGGGAAGAATTTTCAGAAATGGTTCAACTGGCTGCTCTGTCATTTAATATTAGAAAGCATTTATGGTGCTGTTTCTAGAAGACAAATGCACTAAATCAAAGAGTATTCGCATTATACTTCTCCACTGTTTTCCCCACCATTGATCAAAGACAAAATATTTAGGAAAAAAATTGCCATATTCACAAAGCAATGGAAAGAATTCTGCTGGAAATAAATAGTTAGTCCCAAGTATCTAGAAACAAAGGTGTACAATTACTTGGTTCCATCTGAAGAGTTGTTTCATGTTGCATTCTGGGCATGAACTTCTATCAAAACTGTTGTACGTTTGATGTACTTCCCAAATCAAAACCTAACTATCTCCTGAAAGGGTTAATTCACGTTATATGTAAGAAAGATATCTTGTGTTAGAAACCATATCAAACCAAGGAAAAAGCCCCCAAAACCACAAACCCAAAAAACAAAACCTAAAGCTCAAACTCAGAAACTACCAAAGAAACAGTTTCTTCGGTTGCCACTTTTTCACTTCTCTTCCACAATGCACAGGTAGCTCTTGGCAGTTGAAGGTGTAGAAAGTAGCCAAGTCTATTTGAAAGTATATTGCTGCTGAAAATATTTTGGCCAGAATATTATTTCTAATATTTTTTCTTCTAAGTAAGTAGAAGCACTTTCTTCTATGAGTTATAATTGAAAGTATTACTTGTCATTATTTCTATGGGTTTAAGCAACATAAGATGGTTTGGGTACAGGAATAAAAGACTCATTTTTATTGATATGTCTGTACATGATTGTACAAATCAGGTCCGCTTCTTTTCATTTGTTTAGTTTGCTTAATAGACTTTTCCTACACTCCAAATTTCACTGATCTATTTTGACAATAGCTTTTAAAATATATTGCTGAAGAAGCAATCCTCTCAATCAATTCCTAACCATTTATTTTTAAAAAGTGGATTTTCATTGAGTCTAAATACCCAAGATTAAAGAACTGCATTTTCCGCCTGAAAGTCAAGTTTTAAAGGGTAAAAGAAGGACATTATGGAGAACAATATTTATCCTAGACCATCCATAGGATCTACTGGATGTTGTGAGAGACGACTTGACTGTTTCTGATGAAACGGTTTTTGATTTTCCAAAGGAGAAGGGAAGAAGGATAGTTGGAAAACCACTTACTTCCCTTGAAGCAATTGATTGGCAAGTTCCTTTAATCACTACTTAGTGCCTCTGCAGTCTGTCGCATAAGTTCTCCATAATGTAAAATAAATATTTAGACGAAATCGAAGAATCTGGAGAAGGTCATTCCAAGACATGTGCTCTTAGTCACTACTAAAATGAAGGTTCAAATGAGCTTCCAGCTCAATCGATTTCTGCCAGATGAGGACAAAGAACTGCAGTGATGTGCAGCAGCCCAGTCTCTGCTCTGTTCTCTTCAGTTATCAGCCTTTTAAGAAATCATAATTTCTAGCTCAATTTCTCGTGCATGCTTTGCATAGATGTTGCGTATGCTGTAGTTACAGATTTAGAAGAATGGCTATATTCTTTTTTTACAAGCTAGAAATGGTGGACAAGGCTGGGAAATTTCAAAACTTTCTCATGGGAAGGTAGGAAAATAATAACCAAGGAATACATTTATATTTATCACCAGGAACAAGAAAGAACAAGAACTTATTGATAGTTCAAGATGTGAAAAGTCATAGATACATGCTTTGCAAAAATAGAACAAGTTTCAATCTTATATAATGAAATATTGTGTATTTTTTGAGGTTCATAGACATCCTTTTGTTAAACCCATGTGGGTCCTTGTCTTATTGGTTAGAGTATAATGACTTTTCACCTTTTCTTTTATGCTATTGGTTCAAAGAATATGTAGAAAAAGGCTTTGCATAAGCTGCCATCTTGTCTTTGATCTGGGTTTGCATGGATGTTGTTACTTTCTCTGTGTCTCTTACTTTTTGCTTGTATGATACAGACAGATAACAAATCCTGAGTCTGCAACCAGTCAGGGTCCCATCCCATTTTGTGAGACGCAAACCGATCCAGCAGAACCTACAATTCCCCTCTACTGATTACTGTTATGTGGACAACCCAAATAGACTTGTGGTGGCTGATACTTGGAAAGCAAGGTGTTGGTTTTAGTAAGAGTTTTTGAATATTTGAAGGAATCCAGAGTTAAAGAATTGGAACAATTAAATGTGGAGAGATTTATTGAAAAAATCCTTTATTAAAAGGGCATGTTGTAGGTGTGTGCTAAACATGCCATAGATGTCTTCCTGCAAAACAAGATCTGTCATTGATGTAATTATTCTTTCATTCCCATAATACTTGAGGAAAAAAAATTGCATGCAAGCAACCTAAGTTAGACTAAACGGTTGACATGAAGATGTAGTTAGGACAGTTTTTACCAAATAATTTATTACTTTTATTACCTTCTAGGTAATAGATCCAGGAAGAATAGCCCTTGACTTTGAAAACCAAAGCCTGTCAAACAGAAAAAGATAGTCCCCTCTTTCAGACCCAAAATCACACATCTGTTTGCAGGGGGAAGAGGTGTATCTGTGTGTGTGAATGGGAAGTATACTCACCCAAAAAACAGATCCAATCTTTAGTAACCAACAGCTAGTAAGAGTGGATGCATAGAATTTTCTGATCTTTATTTCTCTTCTTTTTGGAAGGGAGGGAGGGAGGGAGGGAGGGAGGAAGGAAGGAAGGAAGGAAGGAAGGAAGGAAGGAAGGAAGGAAGGAACTCATGCTAGTATGCGTATGGAGGGTGTTCCAGGACTACTTTCCTGGGTCTTGGCTTTGTCCAGGTGCGGATGTCCTGGAGAATTCTTGCTCGTCCCCTGACCTTCCAAGATGCAGAGAACTCGATGGCAGCTGCAGAAAAGAAGGGCAGCGGTGAGTTTGTCGAGAAGCAAGAACAAGAGTGTGCTTGTGAATGAGCAGCACAGGATCTTTGCAATTGCCTTCACCGCACACAGAAGCCTGGTGCTCTCTGCTACTTCGTTTTTCACCTTCTGTGAACTGCACATGACTGAAGCTGAGCTGGCTACTCAGCTTTTAAGGAGAGGCTGGAATAATGGAAGGATCCCAGTCCCTCCTAGCATGTTCCCACTCACTCCCAGTTGCCCCCAGTTTGGTCCCAGTTTTCCGCTGCACGGTTGCTATCGTTCCCAATGTGGTTCCGTGCACACCAAAAAATAAGCTCAAAATTAAAAAAGAAAAAAAGCTAATAAATAAAAAAGCAAAAAATAACCAGTAAAATTGAAGTAATTATAAACTCATTTCCCTTAAAAATAAGCAAAAAATTAATAATGCTAATAAATAAAAAGCATATAACCAAAAAAGATAAACTATAAGCTAAAAAAAACCCCTTAAAATCCCTTCCCATACGTATAGTCACTAATAAAAGAAAAACCCCAAAAAATACACTAAAGCCTAACTACCAAGGCTGCTGGTGTTACAAAACACATCAAAAATAAATAGCAGTTCCCACAAACTTTTATAACACATACCTAATTTTAAAAATCACAGTCATTATCAAAAGCTTATATGCCAAATAAACTAACAATATAATCTTTGCCTCCAAACTAACCCCAAAAATACCCCAAACAAAACTTAGTCATATTTTAAAAAGCCATAAATCTAAACAGCAATAATAAATTAGCTTTTCAAAACCCCCATGGAAAGGGGGATGTCAATATTTATAAATATTAACAAATACATTTTCGAAATAGCCGAAAACCTTCCACACCAAAACTATCAAAGGAACCAAAATAAATAATACTAATTTTAAAATTCCTCACTATATTACATATAAGTAAAACTCAAAGCAAAAAGCTAAATAAACCAATACATAACACACAACCTAAAAATTAAGTCTACCTTAAACCTCTTACAAAAAAAAACCAACTTTAAAACCACAATAAAAAGACCATTCCAAATACTTCTCACCACCCTCACTACAATCAAAATCAAAAAACTAAATATCTAAATTCACCACACTCAAACAAAACTAACCCCGAAAGCCACTTAAAAACTAACACCAAAAAACAATAAACTAAAATTAAAACTTATTCAAGCAAAAGAAATATATTATGGGGGTGGTAATTTATAATTTTATTTATAAAATTACTTTGCATATAATTATAATTAAAATCCTAAAATACCTCTATCCAAAACAATACTCAGTGGCCTTGGTCCTAAGTTCTAATCAATATACTAAATCTATAAAAAAACTAACCACTACAACAAGGAAACTAAAAAACGTAACCCCTACAGTTATCCCTAAAAGACCAAAGTCCAAAATCACAAGTTATATATCTTTAGCTTTCAATTTTATACAAGCACAGTTTTAAATACAAGCAACAATAGCTTTAATCATATGGGAGCGGGTAAAAAGCACCTATAACCTATAATCCTACTTCTAATATAGCCACTACCTCAATACTTACTATAAACAATGCCACTATTTATCTACCAATTCAAAATTCATTCAATCACTGATCAAAAAATGGTGCTTATATATGCTAGTAAAAATTTTGTATATTTAAAAACTCCTTGTACTACTATAATTATACCTAATAAGTCAAATATACATAATAAAACACTAAAAAGCACCTACTAATGTAAAGATTTACATTAAGTAAAATAATTTACTTATCATCTTAAGGAAAGGGGGAAATAAAGCAAAATAAAAATTTAACAAAGTAAAAATCCATTTAAATTTAAATAAAATGTGCCACTTTAAACTTACTAAATATACTATTTAGTCTAATAACTACAAACCTAACAAAACTACCCCAACTAAAAAAAAACAAAATGCAAATTTCCACACTTAAAAAAAAAAAAAAAAAGACTCCTCAAACCTTAAAATAAACAGGGCAGAGTGACCCAAAATTTCTTTCTATACTTTCTAACAAAAACTAAATACAAATATAACAGCTATAAATTTAATATCAAATCAACAAAATAAATATACATTAACCTATTATAAAAGTCTATACATATAAAAATTAATAAAAATAATTTAAAAAATTATCAAAAGTACACATATCCATCAAAAAACAGTAAGTCCAACATACATCCACAGCACTATAAATAAACATACCCATTCCCTACAAATCTTTATTAAAATTATAAAATTTAATTTTTTATCCACATTTCCGTTCCAGTCCCCCAGTATGGTTACAGATACTGCCCGTAGATCCCAAATGCCCCCAGCATGTCCGTAATCATTTCCAGGCACTACCAGTGGCTCCAGTAAGGTGTTTCGTTATCCCAGTATGATCCCCCAGTCATGGCCAGAATATCCCTGTTGCCTCCAGCATGCATCCAGTTATTCCCAGATCCTGCAACTGGCTTGCAGCATGATCCCAGTTTCTCTCAGTTGCTCCAAGTAGCACAAAGTATGAGCCCAGTTGTTGCCCTGGTTTTTAAAAGTGTTGAGTTTTCTTTTAGAGTTCTTTGGAAAGTTTTAAAGTTCTCATGAAACTTCCTTAGCCTTCTGAGAACGTTTTCATCTTTGAGAGTCAGAGCTCCCACACCATTTCAGGTGGAAATAGAATTGTTTACATCTTTCTCTGTGGGTGGAGAGAAATGAATGATTGGTCTTTGGACCCGTGTGATTGGAGAGGTAGTAATTCCATCCTCCAATCCACGGTCACCTTTGGAATTCTCGAAATAGCTTACCAGATGTTGGAACAAAACCAGTTCTTCTCCTCTGTGGAACTTCCCAAGCTTCAGTGTACTCATTTCTTGTCCAATAGCGACCTCTGTTGGCGCAGCATGTGAACGACACCTGTGGGTGACGTCTTGATTAACCCTCTCTCTCCCGGCCCTGACTGCAGCCCTTGTGGGCATGTCTGCTTCTATGGGGCCTGGTGGCGGCTGCCAACAGAGGCAGCCTAGAGGAGCAGAGCCCTGTGTCCCCCAGGAGCCCAGAAATGGGGAGGCCAGAGAGGGCAGAGCGCTGCCGATGGTGGGACCCTCAAAAACCTGGAGAGGGGAGGGTGGGCTCCTTGCAGTCCCTGCACCCCAAAGCAGAGAAGAAGGGGAGAAGGGAAGCTGGGAGCCCAAAAATCCCTGGCATCCCTAAACAGGGAGACCCAGGAGGGGGGAGCTTCTCGCATTCATGGGACTTCCAGCAGCCTGGGGAGGGCTGAGATCGAGGAGCAGGGGGACCCTGAGTATAAGTGTGACCCCCAGCAGCTGGGACAGGGGGGAAGCCTGAACACCAGAAGGGAGGGAGCAGGGACGGAGAACTCCGGAGAGGCGTTTCCAGGGCTGAATCTTGATATTCAGGAGGTTTAATAGATCTCTGATGGCTGGTGATGACTTCCAGATATGGTCTTGCGCAAGAGAGACCTTCCAAGTCAAACGTGCTCATCCCTTCTTTTCCCCAAACCAGTGTAATAAATAAAAAGGTCTTTGTTCATCAAAACGAGCGTTGAAGGAGATAAGAATCTGAACTGAGTAGGGAATGCAACTAGCATAGAAGACTGTGTAACTAATTATATACAAGTTAACTTTTAGGCCAAGGACAATCTGCAAGGAAGATTAGGAGCCTTCATTCCTATGACCACCAAGGGCAGAGAACAAAAAGAAAAAAAAGACCCCCTAGCAACCAATTGCACCGGCGCAGAGTGCATCGAGAGAAAATACATCAACCAGAAAAGAAAAAAAAAAAAAGGACAGTCCATTAGGTTTAATGATAAAATCTTGGGATGAATATCCTTCAAGAAAAGGGAAGAATAGGGCAAAAATGATACATTATTGTATGGAAGTGTGGGGAGGGAAACAAATTCGTAGTGATAATTTATTTTGGCCAGTGTTCGGAAGCTTCGAGGACTGGATTTACCAGGCATTAAAAATTTATGTAAACTCTGAAGAACCTTTTGACATGGAAGAGAGCAAGTATGCTGCTCTCTGGATAGTGGGGGAAACAAGAGCAAAACTTTTTGCCTTAAGCACCAGGGAGGAGAAAAGAAAAATAAAAAGCCTGAGGAAGTTCCAACTGCACCCCCTCTACCATACATACCTCCCCCTCCTCCACCCTGACCAATACCACCTGTAGTCTACCCCAATTTAGATCAAGGGGGAGAATTTGATAATCAAGAGGTAGATATCCCAGAGCCGGTCCCTGAGGAAAATCGCCAAGTTACTCGTAGCTTAACAAGGGGGGGAAGAGAAAGGGAAGGGCAAGCTCTATATCCATTAAGGGAAGTAGCTTTGGGAATGATCCCTAACCCCAATGCTGGTCAACAGGGACAACCAGCCCAAATTCCAGGAATAGGTTTTGTGGAGGTACCTCTCAACTCAGGAGATGTGAGGGAGATCAAGAAAGAAATGGGACACCTATTGGAAGACCCCCTCGGAGTTGCAGAACTGGTGGATCAGTTTCTGGGGCCCAACGTGTATACGTGGGACGAAATGCAGTCAATACTGGGGATTCTATTCACATCTGAGGAGCAAGGGATGATCAGGACGGCCGGTATGAGGATTTGGGATAGAGATCATCAGGCAGGACCCCAAGCAGATACTAAGTGGCCTTTACAGCGTCCTAATTGGGATAAGCAGGATCCCCTGCATAGGACACATATGTCAGACTTAAGAACAATTCTTATCCAAGGGATCAGAGAATCAGTCCCTAAAGGGCAGAATGTGAATAAAGCTTTTGTGAGAGTCAAAAGAAAGAAGAGGACTCCATGGAATGGTTAGGATGGCTCTGGAGATCTTTTCAGCTGTACTCTGGAGTAAATCCTGACACTCCAGAAGGACAGATGTTGTTAAAGACCCAATTTGTGGCCAGAGCCTGGCCTGACATTAGGAGAAAGTTGGAAAAGATTGAGGATTGGCATGGTAGAGGCCTGGATGAGTTGTTGCGGGAAGCTCAGAAAGTGTATGTACGGAGAGAGGAGGAAGGACATAGGAAACAAGCGAGTGTAATGATGGCTGTGGTACGTGAAGGGCAGAAGGGAACGTCTGATCGCTTCCAAGGAAGTAAGCCGAGCGGCCAGAGGGTAGAAGGAGGGAGAAGAAAAAAGGAGGGTGGACAGGGAAGCTGCTTTTATTGTGGTAAGAGAGGGCATTTTTGGCCGGAATGCAGGAAAAGGCTGGCAGATGAAAAGCAATTCAAGGAAGGCTGAGGGGGTCAGGGGCTCTATTTGCTGGGGACCCAGGAAAGAACAGAGCCCCTGGTAAAACTGAGAATTGGTCCCCAGCAGCAAGAATATGAGTTCCTTGTGGACTCAGGAGCCGAGAGATCAACGGTTCAAACCCTTCCCTCAGGGTGTAAATTATCAATAGAAACAATACAGGTAGTTGGGGCAAAAGGGGAACCCTTTAAAGTGCCTGTAATTAAAGACGTGATTTTTGAAACCAGCTCCAAAATAGGTATAGGGTCACTGCTATTAGTTCCAGAGGCTGACTATAACTTACTGGGACGAGATTTGATGATTGAATTAGGAATTGGAATCGACATAAATGACAAAAAGCTAAATATTAAATTATGTTCTCTTCAGGTAGAGGATGAACAGAAAATTAATCCTGAAGTATGGTATACCCCAGAAACAGCGGGCCGATTGGACATAAAGCCCTTTGAAGTAATGTTAAGGAATCCTGAAGTCCCAGTTAGAGTTAAGCAAGACCCAATTCCAAATGAAGGAAGGAAAGGAGTCAAACATGAAATTGAGAGATTAAAAGCATAGGGGTTATTAGAACCCTGCATGTCCCCTTTTAATACTCCTATCCTTCCTGTTAAAAAACCCGATGGGAAATACCGTTTGGTACATGATTTACGAGAAATTAACAAAAGGACTGTAGAAAGATTCCTTGTAGTAGCTAACCCTTATACTTTATTAAGTCAGTTAGGCCCCAAAAATCAGTGGTATAGTGTTATAGATTTAAAGGATGCATTTTGGTCATGTCCCCTCAAAGAGAGTTGTAGAGACTATTTTGCCTTAGAATGGGAAGACCCAGACACCCACAGGAAACAACAACTCCAGTGGACGGTACTACCACAAGGGTTTACAGAGTCCCCTAATTTATTCGGCCAGGCACTGGAGCAGCTGCTTACAGATTTTCAATTGAGAGAAGGGGCTGTCCTGATTCAGTATGTAGATGACTTGTTAATAGCTGGAAAAGACGAGGAAGTTGTCAGGGAAGAGAGTATAAGATTACTCAATTTTCTAAGCCTGAAAGGACTCAAAGTGTCAAAATCCAAACTACAATTTGTGGAAAAAGAGGTGAAGTATCTCGGACATCGACTGAGTCAAGGAATGAAGAACTTAGACCTGGAAAGGGTTAAAGGGAATCTTAGCTATGCCAAGGCCAAGGACTAAGCGGGAGGTTAGACAGCTGCTAGGATTGTTTGGGTACTGTAGACAATGGATAGAGGGATTTAGCGGGAAAGTAAAATTCCTATATGAGAAACTAAGAAAAGAAGGCTTGCTTAGGGGGACTCGGGAAGATGAGGAAAAACTACAGGACCTTAAGGCAGAATTAGTAAATGCACCACTTCTCAGTCTTCCTGATTTAAAAAGGTCCTTTTATCTTTTTGTAAACATGAAGGATGGTACAGCATACGGAGTATTAGCTCAAGATTGGGCAGGGAGTAAAAAATTGGTGGCTTATTTATCAAAACTGCTAGACCCAGTATCTAGGGGTTGGCCCACTTGTTTACAAACAATAGTTGCAGCAGCACTGTTAGTAGAGGAAAAAGTAAAAATATCCTTTGGAGGAAAATTACATGTACTATCTCCCCACAACATTCAAGGAGTATTACAGCAAAAAACAGAGAAATGGATCACAGATGCTAGGCTCCTAAACTATGAGGGAATTCTGATTTCTTCACCAAAATAAAGCTTAGAAACCATTCACCTCCAAAACCCTGCTCAATTTCTGTACAGATAACCTAGCGAAAACTTGACACACAATTGCCTAAAAGTTATTGAAGAACAGACAAAAATAAGGTCTGATTTAGAGGAAGAAGAATTAGAAGATGGTGAGAAATTATTTGTGGATGGGTCGTCTTGAGTAATAGATGGAAGAAGAAAATAAGGTTACTCTGTAATTGATGGAACAGCCTTGGAGGTAATAGAATCCGGGCCATTAAGCTCAGGGTGGTCTGCACAGGCTTGTGAGTTATATGCAGTATTACTGGCCTTAGAGCTGTTAAAAGCAAAGGTTGGAACCATTTATACAGACTCAAATTATGCTTATGGGGTAACACATACATTTGGAAAGATATGGGAAGAAAGGGGCCTGATTAATTCACAGGGTAAAGGATTAATTCATGAGGATCTAATTAGGAGAGTCCTGCAAGCTTTAAGGTTGCCTGAAGGTATCGCTGTAGTTCATGTAAAAGGCCACCAGAGGGGGATATGTAACCAGATAAGCGGGAACAATGTCGCTGATCAAGAGGCAAAGAATGCGGCTCTTAGAGTGTTAAAAGAAACTGTAATTACCAAAAGGGTTAGGGAAGAAAGCCCCGATTGTGGAGCTGATTTAGAGAGCGAACCTTGTCACGACTGTTGGAAAGAATTTGGGATGTGTGGAATAAATTGTGCTTGCAAGAATCCCAACAAGAAGTATTGTATACTATGGGGACCAATCCAGATATTGGTGTTTACCGAAAAGGAGTAGGAAAAACTAAGAGAAATGGGGATAATAGAAAAGGGAAATAGAAAAGAATTACCGGATGGTCGTGAGGTACTCCCGAAATAAGTGGCTTGAAAAATCCTGGAAGCAATTCACACAAAAACACATTGGGGTACCCAGGTATTAATAGACCAATTTGCAATTAAATACACTTGTATGGGGATGCACACATTAGCTAAACAAATAACACAACAATGCCTAACCTGTCAACGGGTCAACAAGAGGCAATGGAGACAAAGGGAAATGGGGGGATGGGAATTGGCACATAGACCTTTTTCCCACATTCAAATCGATTTTACTGATTTGCCTAAAGTAGGAATGTACAAACACATATTGGTGATAATAGATCGCTTGACTCACTTTGTAGAGGCATTCCCTACCTCCAGGGCAACTACACAAACAGTAGTAATAATACTATTAGAAGACATAATCCCCCACTAGGGACTAGTAGAAGTAATAGACAGAGGGCCACACTTTGCCTCCAAAATAATTAAAGTAGTTACAGCTCTAGGAACAAAGTGGCAATATGATACTCCCTGGCATCCACAAAGCTCAGGTAAAGTGGAAAGGGTAAATGGGGGGGGGGGGGAATTAAGAAACAACTAATTAAACTGATGTATGAAACACAGTTATCTTGGGTAAAATGTTTACCTTTAGCCTTGTTAAATATACGAACTCGGCCCAGAACTGATATTGGAATTTCTCCATTTGAAATGCTTTATGGGATACCTTATGACATGGATTCTCCTATAGATCACCCTGAAATAAGTAATCAACAAATTCACCAATTGGTCATGAAACTTATGAAGGCTCGGGAAGGGCCTAGAAGAGCTGGGTTACTAGTGCAACAACCTCCTTTAGACCTAGCAATCCATAATATAAAACCAGGTGATAAGGTGTTAATAAAAACCTGGAAAGAAACCTCACTGATCCCAAACTGGGAAGGCCCCTATGTTGTTTTACTCACTGCAGAAACTGCAGTCAGAACTGCCGAGAAGGGATGGACACATGTGAGCTGAATAAAGGGACCAATTACTGCTGCTGCCAAAGACCCCTGGAGAATAACCAGCCAACCCGGGGATCTTAAGGTCACATTTAAACGCACTTAATGGACTCAGTAAAAATGGTATGAACCAGTTGGTATAGTGAGATATTGGACTGTGGATATCCTATAACTAATGATTTTAGAGTATATTGTACAAATAAGAATTGTGATTGTTACCCTTTTGTATGCTATATTTGTAAAATTTGCCAGGAACGGTGGTGGGTCCATAGTTATAGAGGCACTCCTCCTAGGGGTATTTGTAAAGGGTGTTATCAATCAGAAAGAGAACTGTCCTAAGAGTCAGTCCTAAGGATTGGAGAAGAGAACGGGACCCTACCAAAAGAATCCCAAGAGTGGTGGGAGTTGTTTACTAAGGGGGCTAGGCCTGAAAATTCTTGTTTCCATTCCAATGAACCAATTCCCCTAATTGTTCAAATTATAAAAGGGAATTGCCGGAAAACTTTACCTGGGATTCGGTGTAACTCACCACAAGTGAAGGATAAAAACTGGGAATCATTTAAAAAGAGGCAACAAAAACAGAGTAAGGGTCCTCCTGAAGAATATCCTTGCTGCCGAGAAGATGGTACACCTCACGGCTCGAAGCAACCGAGTCGGCATGCGAGGCAGAGGGATAAGAAGCGGTGGAGGAAAGAGCCCTCAGACTGGGACAATTCAAAGGTATTTCAAGAACTGCCTCAAGGATACTGATCTCCCAAGGGTAAAGGTGAGCCCGGCAATAACATGTCAAAACAAACACTGGGTATGGGGAGATAATGATAATCAAATTCTGGGGCAGTTTGGACTCCACCCTTGCTGGCAAATTCTGTGCATATTAGTTATATGTTGTACCAGGCCTGTACACGGGGACTATGCACACCAGCCATTTAATTGGACTCTGACCAAAATAGACCAAGGGAAAGTTGTTAAGCATAATGTCACCACTGTAGCTCCCATTTTTTTTGTTACTAATGAGGACTTGGTAAACTCTATGTGGGGATGGAGTAAACCTGACTTCCATGCTACCTATTGGTGTCCTAGTTCCAATCCTGGGAGAGGATATTGTAATTATCCTGGGGAATATCTGTGTGGGTATTGGGGCTGTGAAACCATAGCAACCGCCTGGGCTGTCACCCATCCAGATAAATTTTTAAAGGTCTCATGGTACCCTGAGGGATGCAAAGCTCCCTAGTATGGCACTCAAGGAGAAATTCTGTATAAGGGGGATTGCAGGTCCCTGAAAATACAAGTGCTCAACCCCCTGGACCCAGGATGGCTGGTAGGAAAACCTTGGGGAGTAAGGTGTTGGGAAGCAGGTAGGGATCGTGGAGGGTATATTCAAATAAAAAAGGAAATCCTACCACATGATCCTCTACCCATAGGCCCTAACTCTGTAATTGCTGAGGAGGAGTTAACTGAGACAGCTATAGGGACTAGTGACACCACAGTGCCCGGAAATGGGACCCTCCTGGATCCCGACCCCGGATTCCCAGCAAAGTACCCTTTGGAAACTTATGCAGGCGGCATACCAAGTCCTCAGTGTAACACGACCTAACATTACTGAACAATGCTGGCTGTGCTTTGATACTAAACCCCCTTTCTATGAGGCAATAGGGCTCAATGAAAAACCCAAGCGAGTTAATGGAAATAATCCTCCACAATGTAACTGGAAGGATCCCTAGACCCAGGGAATAACATTAGCAGCAGTAACTGGAAAGGGACAATGCATAGGGAGGGTCCCGTGGCAAAAGAAACATTTATGTAAGACAATCAGCAAGGCACAGCAGAAAGGGTAACCCAGCAAAATGGTTGATTCCAGCCAAAACCACTAAATGGATATGCTCCAGAGGGGGGCTTACATCTTGTATTGCTCTTGACCTAGTCAAGGAAATCTCTGAGTTTTGCATTCAAGTGTGAATAGTCCCTAAAATCATTTATCATCCTGAGGAATATGTGTTTAATGCTCAAGTCACTTTTGAACACCACTTATCAAAAAGGGAACCCTTCACAGCCTTAACAGTGGCTACCCTAATGATTGTAGGTGGAACAATGTTGGCACTGGGGTGGCATCATTAGTAAAGCAGAATCTAGATGGCTGTAGATGAAGATCTAGCCCGCATCGAACAGTCGATCTTGGCCCTTAAAAAGTCTGTAAGATCCCTGTCAGAGGTAGTATTAACAAAACTGTAGAGGATTAGACTTAATATTTTTGCAGCCAGGAGGATTATGTGCTGCTCTTAAGGAGAAGTGCTGTGTATATGCAGACCACATGGGAATTGTGAGAGATACAGTGACTAAACTAAGGGAAAGCCTCCAACGGAGAAAGAGGGAGAGAGAGGCACAGCAAAGCTGATATGAGACTTGGTTCAATAGCTCCCCTTGGCTTACCACGCTACTATCAACCCTTGCAGGTTCCATGATATTGCAGGGACTAGGTTTGACTTTTGGACCTTGCATTTTTAATAAAATCATAGACATTGTAAAAGGAAGACCAGAGGCAGCTCATTTAATGCTTATTAGAGATAGGTACGAGGCATTGCCCAAGGATTCAGAAGTAGATGAAATCCTGGTCTTAAGCTACCAAGAGTTAAAGCGTTTTAATGAACAAATTGGTAAAGAGAAAAAGGAGGGATTGTAATAAATAAAAAGGTCTTTGTTCATCAAAACGAGTTTTAAATGAGACAAGAATTTGAACTGAGTAGGGAATGCAACTAGCATAGAAGACTGTGTAACTAATTATATACAAGTTAACTTTTAGGCCAAGGACAATCTGCAAGGAAGATTAGGAGCCTTCATTCCTATGACCACCAAGGGCAGAGAAAAAAAAGAGAAAAAAGACCCCCTAGCAACCAATTGCACCGGCGCAGAGTGCATCGAGAGAAAATACATCAACCAGAAAATAAATAAATAAATAATAATTTAAAAAAAAACCCAAAAAAACCAAAAGAAGAGACTATAAAAACAAAAAGGTCAGGGGGAAGATCTGCTGTGGCAGAGTGGATACTCCCCGGCTGCCCAGCGCTGTTCTTTTGCTTAATACCGCTTGCTTAATAAATTCTTGTTAATTGATTTATCTATATTTAACCTCCCCAATTGAATTTGTCCATAACACCAGGATTTCCCATTCCCAAGCCCTTGGAGGCTGTGAGGAAGAGGAAGATTCCTTGGGACACCCAGGCAGGTGAGGAGGAAGTCACCGCCCCTTTCCCCCTCTCTCCTGCTCCATCTCCCAGCCCGGCATGGCCCTCGGCTGCAGCACAACCCCCCTGATGCACCGTCCTGCCGGGGATGTACTGGAGGATCTCCTTCCCTCTGGCATGGAGGAAAATCCCATCCACTCCTTGTCTTTCATGGCCCAGGCAGTCAGGAGCTGAGGATGGAGACCAGAAAGGACAAATCCACGTGGCAGAACCTCGTGGAAGAGGCCGTATTAAGTGGCTCCATGGTGCAGGAAGCCAACGGGGAGGAAAAGCCCTGGAGATCCTGCACGAGGAGGGGCTGCAAAGGCAGATTGTGGGGATCTGAGGAGGAAAGACACACTGTCCTGGTTTAGGGCAAATTTGGGAGAAAACCTACAGGACAAGCCCCCCCCC
This sequence comes from Chloebia gouldiae, assembly GCA_003676055.1. NCBI lineage: Eukaryota > Metazoa > Chordata > Aves > Passeriformes > Passeridae > Chloebia > Chloebia gouldiae. The sequence goes on from QUSF01000021.1 coordinate 8,095,279, forward strand.
CCTCCCCCCCCCCAGACAGCAAACCCCCACAGCCAGCCCCTCTTTTCCACCTGGTTTGGGAAGAATTTCCTTGGAGAGAAGTGGAAAACAAAAACCCTGTGTGAAAAATGCATATTTTATGATTGGCTTTTCTCAAATATTACAATGAATATTATATGTGTAATGTTAGAAAGTTATGCTGTATTAATTAGCTGACGTAGTGTGTTAAATGTAGTTTTAGGTTACAACATAATGTTGAAATAGAGAAAGTATGTGGGGGAAGTTTTTTCTTTTTTTAGGAATGAGATACTCACTTTGAGGAACACCTAAATCTTCCAAAGGGGAGGAATTTATGCCTTCTTATCAGAAAAAGCTAATTTCTTCATGCCTTGCCCAGACTCAAATGTGACAGGGGATTAAAGGAAACAGTTGACATACAACTGACAGAGTTTCTTCTTTAGAATAGAATGTATACATAACCATGGAGGAGGTATGAATATTCAATAAGTGTATTGTTTTCAAAATTTTAAAAGTTTAATAATAATAAAATGGTTCTAAAAATAGTAATACAATTAGAGTAACAAAATTTAGAGTTAGGACAATAACAAGACAAGAAAAAGCAAAGAATTACGGACATCCAGATGCTCTGGGACACTAAGTCATGAAAAGCATACCTTGTGAACAAAGGAATAACGTTAAGAGCAATAGCCTGTTGCATATTCATATATCTCATATATGATGCATAAATTCCTTGCAAATTAAGAACGTTTCTGGTTTTTGTCTACTTCTTCCCCTTAATCCTGGTGGTTCCATAAAGACAGAGAGAAGGTGGAAGACTGTGTCTTTTCTGATAAGGAGGCAGTAACTCTTTATGGGGCCCAAGTGTTTGTCATCTCTGTGTGAAGAGTTTCTTGATTATCTCATCTCTTGCTTGAGCTAGTAAAAAAGTCCTACATCACAGATTTCTATTTCAATACTACGTTGTAACCTAAAACTACATTTAACACACTACTTAAGAGAATTAATACAGCATAACTTTCTAACATTACACATATCATATTCATTGTAACATTTGCGAAAAGCCAATAATAAAATATGCATTTTTCACACTTCCATCTCACTTGCTTAAACTTTCAACACTTACACATTTCCTTCTGTCTCTGTGTTTTCATGTACAGACAATGGCAGCAACATCCAGCAAACAGTGATATTTGCACATGAGTCTCACCCCACAATCAGATCTCCCTGAGGTACACATCGTGTTGTTCCATCTCTGCATTATCCACCATGTACAACCTGGTCCCTGAGCAAAGACAATCCCATGAATGAGTTTGTCTGTACTCGAGGCAGAATTGATTCACACTGCCTTCCCTAACAAACCTCTGACATGTGCCACTGGGACTTTCTCTCCATCTACTATATTCCAGGAATCAGATAGGGCAGGACCTGCTCGATTGGTGGAACCTCGGCTGTTAAGTAAGCAGGTGGCTTTTGCCAGATGCTGCGCCCAAGTTTTGAAAGATCCCCCAGCCAATGCTTTCAAGGTGGTTTTTAACAGTCCATTGTACCTCTCCACTTTGACTGCAGCTGGTACATGGTAGGGGATGTGGTACACCCACTCAATGCCATGTTCCCTAGCCCAGGTGTTGATAAGGCTATTCTTGAAATGAGTCCCATTGTCTGACTCAATTCTCTCAGGGGTACCATGCCTCCAAAGGACCTGCTTTTCAAGGCCCAGGATGGTGTTACGGGCTGTAGCATGAGACACAGTGGAGCTTTCCAACCATCCCGTGGTGGTTTCTACCATTGTGAGCACGTAGCATGTTTGGGGCAGTGTGATGTAGTCAATCTGTCAGGCCTCCCCAAGTTGTACTTGGACCACCGCTCACGATACCATAGGGGCTTCACCCGTTTGGCCTGTTTGATGGCAGCACATGTCTCACAGTCATGGATAACCTGAGAAATACTGTCCATGGTTAAATCCACCCCTCAGTCTCATGCCCCCTTAGAGGTGTTGTCTCTACCCTGATGGCCTGAGGCATCATGAGTCCATTGATCTCGGAACAAGTCCCCCTTCTGTTGCCAATCTATCTTTGACACCTCTGTCTTTGCTGCCTGATCTACCTGCCCCTTGTTTCAATTCTCCTCACTAGCCCAACTCTTGTGGACATGGGCATTTACATAGCGGACTTTCACAGGTAGCTTCTGTACCTGAGTGGCAATGTCTTTCCACACATCAGCAACCCAGACTGGTTTTCCTCTACATTGCCTTTTTCCACCTTTCCAGCCAAGCCCACAGAGCATTGGCTACCATCCATTAATGGGTATAAAGGTAGAGCTTCGGCCCCTTCTCTCTTTCAGCAATGTCCAGAGCCAGCTGAACAGCCTTGAGTTCAGCAAGTTGACTTGATCCACCTTCTCCTTCAGTAGCTTGTGCAATCTCTCCTGTGGGGCTCTATACAGCTGCTTTCCACTTCCGCTTCATCCCTACGATGTGACGGGAACCGTCAGTGAAAAGAGCGTATGGTGCTTCTTCTGCTGGCAGTTGGTGGTACGGCACAGCTTCTTCAGCCCTTGTCACTTCACAGAATTCCCAGAGTGACTAGGTTGGAAGAGAGGCATCATGGGCCCATTGAGCTAGGAATAACCCTCTGTTGTGCTCCCAAACTAAAAGTCTATCTTTGACACCCCTATCTTTGCAGCCTGATCTACCTGCTGATTGTTTTGCTGATCTTCATTAGCTCTGCTTCTGGGGACATGGGCATCTTGTTGGGGTGTAGTTAGCTTCAGACCCTCTGTAGCTCTGACTCCAAAATCCCAGTGGTCGGCCTCGAGTCTCATCAGGCACCTTCTGCCAAAGACTCCAGGACAGATCATGGTTCCCGGCTGCAGACTAGAACATGTTCTTCACATCTGGTCCCATCCTTACTGGGCCAAGGGCTACTGCATGAGCCATTTCCTGCTTTTTCTGTGTGAAAGCTTGCTGCTACTCAGGGCCCCAATGGAAATCATTCTTGCGGGTAACCAGGTAAAGAGGGCTCACAATCTGACTGTACTCAGGAATATGCATTCTCCAAAAACCTACAGCGCCTACAAAAGCTTCTGTGTCCCTCTTGTTGGTTGGTGGGGATATAGCTGTGATCTTGTTGAGGACATCTGTAGGCATCTGACACTGTCCATCTTGCTACTTCACTCCCAGGAGCTGGATCTCTCGAGCAGGTCCCTTCACTTTACTCTTCTTGATGGCAAAACCAGCTTCCAGGCGGATTCTGATGATTTTCTCGCCTTTCTCGATCACTTCTGCTGTTGTCTTCCCCCACACAGTGATATCATCAATGTACTGTAGATATTCTGGAGCCTCACCCTTTTCTAGTGCAGTCTGGATCAGTCCTTGGCAGATGGTAGGACTGTGCTTCCACCCCTGGGGCAGTTGGTTCCAGGTATACTGCATTCCCCTCCACGAAAAGGCAAACTGGGGCCTGCATTCTGCTGCCAGAGGAATGGAGAAAAATGCATTGGCAATATCCATAGTGGCGTACCACTTTGCTGCCTTGGACTCAAGCTGGTCCTGGAGCTCTAACATGTCTGGCACAGCAGCGCCCAATGCACGGTAGTCCACTGTCAATCTCCATTCTCCTTCAGATTTACGCACAGGCCAAATGGGGCTGTTGAAGGGTGCATGGGTTTTGATGACCACCCATTGCCTCTCCAGCTCTCAGATCATTTTCTGGTTGGGAGCCACAGCATCTCCAATTGTTCTATACTGTCGGCGATGCACTGTTGAAGTGGCAATTGGTACCTGTTGCTCTTCTCCCTTCAGAAGTCCTACTTTAGATTGATTCTCGGACACTCCAGGCAAGGCATTCAATTGCCGGATGCCCTCTGTCACTACAGCTGCTATCCCAAATGCCCACCTGAGTTTCCTTTTGGGTCTTTCAAATTCCCCCTTCGGAGGTCATCTAGGACCAAAATGCATGGGGCCTCTGGGCCAGTCACAATAGGCTGTTTCTTCCACTCATTTCCCATCAGACTTACATCATCTTCCACCAAGGGAAAGTCCTGTCATCCACCTGTCACACCAGCGATAGAGACAGACTCTGCCCCTACGTGTCTCGATGGAATTAACGTGCATTGTGCACCAGTATCAATCAAAGCATTATATCTTTGTGGTTCCGATGTGCCAGGCCAACGAATCCACACAGTCCAGAAAACACGGTTTTCCCTCGCCTCTACTTGGCTAGAGGCAGGGCCCCTCTAAACCTGTTTATCCTTCTTTCCTTGGGGACATGTCTCAGAGGTTCCTTCAAGGGGATCGGGCATATCGTCATCATCATCATCATGATACCTGGCAGTTTGTCTACGGGCAACTGGAGCTGCTCTCCTTTTGGTGGAACTTCCTCTCTGAGTCTCGCCTTCCTTCAATTCATGCACTCATTGTGCCAGAGCAGCAGTAGATTTTCCGTCCCATCTCATGTTTTCTCTGCAATCGTACAGGAAGAACCACAGCTCAGCTTGTGGGGTGTACCTTCTCTCCCCATCTGAGGAAGGTCTGTGTTGGATACCAGAACCTCTGATCTGTACTGCCGAGATTTGGCGAAGGTCCTCTTTAATCTCCTCCCTGAGTCTCTTATGACTCCTCTATATTGTCTTCTAATTTCTGCAGACGTGTTTCCACTGCTGCAATTCTGACATGTGTTGGGCCATGTATGGCATCTGCATATGCTCAGAGCTTCTTTGCCATATCGAGCACGGTCTCATTCCTCTCATCCCACTTCATTATTGCTAAAGCAGAAGCTTATTTATGTGGCCCAAGCTGTACAAGTTTTCACCACATCACAGATGTACATGGTACCAAGTCTGGATTCCTAGTTGTTATTTCATCTGAGAAGATAATCTCTGCCACTGCCATTTCTCTCAGGCGTTGGATCCCTTGTTCTGTAGTCTTCCACTGAGTCTGCTTCATATAAAGATCATCTGCACACAGGTATCTTTGTGCTACACTTTCCAGAACCCGTGCCCAAAGGCTGTGAGGGTTGATCCCCCTCATCATTCCTTGGTCAATGACAGGATCATGTGAGAGGGATCCCAAATGTCTCGCTTCAGTGCCATCCAGAATTGTAGCCTCACCTGCAGCATCCCAAAGATGGACCAACCAACTAATTACAGACTCATCAGGTTGTTGAGTGTAATCCTTTCTTAGGCCAGGAAGGTCCTTTAGGGAAAAGGACCCAATATTTGCCTCTGACCTTGTACCAGTTGCTTTGACTCCTGACTTTATGTCAGCAGGTGTTGAGGGTCCTTCTCCTGCATTAGCAGCATCATCGTCATCCACTGGTTGACCAGTCTTTTCTGTGCACTTTCCACTTCTTGTGCTAGTGGCAACAGCCATTGGTTGAGGCTTCCAGTCTGGTTTAGCTAGCTAGCTGCTAGCTTAGGCTCACTGTCTGGTTTAGCTGCTAGCTTAGGCTCACTGTCTGGTTTAGCTGCTAGCTTTGAGCCAGGGGTGTTGGCTGCAGCCTGAGTGACTGGGATAGCTGCTGATTTATCTCTCTGCCCCCCTTCCTCTGTCTGCTGCCCTACAGTATCTATCAGGGTGCGATAAGCATACGCCAGGGCCCAACTCACTGCAATGATCTTCTTCCCCTTAGAGTTATCATGGCACTTCTCTTTCAGGTACTTTGCCATCTCAGATGGATTCTGAATTTGTGCACATGGAAAGTCCCAGGCTATAGGGTCAGGAAATTCCTTTCTGACTTGACCGATATCCTCCCATTTCCCACACCACTCAGGATTTCTCACACCTGGGTCGACTCCTGGGTCAGGGGTAGAGAGACTGCAGACTGTACAGAGAAAGGTTACCAGCTCAAACACCAGAAAGATGGTCTCTTTAACAGTCAGGGGAAATGGAACATTCCCTAATAGGGAGGTAAGAGATTCAGAGGAGACGAAGGAAAGCAAAGGCTGAAAAGCCTCATCCCCTGCTTGCCCTCTAACAAACTGGCTGCACAACCATGACCATGAGCCATGCACTCCTGGAACAGATTTCAGCACCTTTATAAACCCCCTGCAAGCCATTACACCCAAGTCCAGTCCGATGGATATTCTGGTCAGTGCCCTTCTACTGCAAAAATGACCTATTAAGGACAATACTGGAGCTATTCCTGAATAAGAAAATAAACCTAGGCACCATAAAGGGATTAAGATCTGAAAAAACCCTAGGGACCAGAAACACATGCAGGCCTCCACCCCAAGAGACACTATGAATACAAACAACATAGCCAGTAACTGCTCTATACCAACACAAAGTAATTGGAACCAAAGTATGATTAGAACAGGGTTTTTTCCACCCTCTCCAGCCATGAGTTGGGCAGCAAAATATTTGTCATAGTTTAGGCCAAATTTGGGAGAAAACCTCTGAAAGGAGCCCCCAGAAAACATACCCCCATGGCCCCTCCCCCCCCTCCCCGGTTCGGGAAGAATTTTCTCAGAGAGAAGTGGAAAAAAAACCTGTTTATTCAACAAACAAAATACTCCACAGCACCAGAAAATGAACAACACCACATGACAAAAAATTCTTTCACCACTTGGAAGAGATGACAAATCCAGAAAGTCTCTCTTGGGAGTGATTGCCCGGGTCTGGGCGCTGGGGATTGCTCTCCAGCACTGGGGATGTCTGCTGCAGATCACAAAACGCAGGCTCTCGGTGTTCCTCGGTGTTTCCCAGGTCCCAGTCTGGAGCAGGCTGGAATGATATTCAGGAAAGGGAAAGGGAAAAAATGGGACTGTTCAGCTAAACTAACTAACAAGCAAAAGCAAAGGCAAAAGCAGAAGCAGGAGCAAGAGCAAGCAAGCAAAGCGAGCAAGCAAAGCAAAAGCAAGCCAGCCAGCACTAGCCTCTTCTAGACAACAGACCATGGTGGGAGGTGAGCCAGCTGATAACAAGACAAACAAACCTTCACTTTTAGAGTCAGTTCTGAAAGCACAGAACATAATATCAAACATAAACAGAAAACACGATTGGGGATACAAACACCATAACGTCACCCTAGGACAGAAGGAAGGAAGGAAGAGAGAGGGAGAAAGGGAAAAATGGAGAAAGGAAGAAACAAAGAGTGTAAGAAAGAGAGAAAATATTAAAAATTACAAAACATTTGTGTGTATGATATTGAAGTGCCAGGACTGTTACTATATATTGTAATGCTAAATTGAACATTTATGTGAGACCAAACCTGTTAAACTCATTGGACAACTGTTTCTCAGAATCAAGAGTCTGTTATTTCTATCTTAAGCGGCTTACTGCTACTGCACGGTATGAATATTGTCACAGAATAATAGAATGGTTTGGGTTGGAAGGGAACTTAATGTTCACTGAAATTCACCCCCATGTCATTGGAAGGGACACCTTCCACTAGACCACGTTAAGCTCAAAAAGCCAGTCAAGCTGGCCTTGAACACTTCCAGGAATGGGTCACCCACAACATCTTCCAATGTCTCACAAGCCTCATGGCAAGGAATTTCTTCCCAATAGCCAAATCAAACATATACTCTTCAGGTTTTAAAGCCGTCAACACTTGTCCTATCACCATGTGTCCTTGTGCAGCTCATCTCCCTCCTTCTGCTAGGTTGCCTTCAGATACTGGAGGGCTACTATAATATTTCCCCAGAGTCTGCTTTTCTCCAGGTTGAGAAGATGCCCTCAGGCTTCATTATGCACCCACTGTGTTACACTGGGGGCTCAGACCATTCTTCTTATTAGACTTGTTGTGTGATGCTCAGCTGCTTTTTATTATTCTTCATGGTGGTACAGGTCATAAATAGTTGATTGCTTTAATAAAGACACACTTGAAATGAGAAGAGCTAAATTTTAAAGCCCAATGAATTGGAGAAAGAGTCCTAAACCTGTTGCCAGTTACTCCAGCCCATCTATTGATTGTAAATGACATTCCTTGCAGATGTTATGATCCATGAACCAAAGTCAAGTGATGTATACTACTTAAGTATACATGTTCTACCTGATGTTCTACCTGACCATGGTGGAAGCCACCACTGGATGGCTGGAGACCTACCCTGTGCCTCATGCCACTGCCTGGAACACCATCTTAGGCCTGGAAAAGCAAGTCCTGTGGAGACATGGCACACCTGAGAGAACTGAGTCTGACAACAGCACCCATTTCAAGAATGGCCTTATCAACACCTGGGCCAGAGAACATGGTATTAAATGGATATATCATATTCCCTATTGTGCTCCAGCTGCCGGCAAAGTTGAACAATGCAATGGACTCCTTAAGACTACCCTAAAGGCACTTGGTGAGGGAACATTTAGAAACTGGGAAATGAACCTGGCAAAAGCAACCTGGATGGTCAACACCCGAGGGTCCATCAATCAAGCTGGTCCTGCCCAGGCAGAACCCTTGCACACAGTAGATGGAGATAAAGTCCCTGTGGTACATATGAAAGATATTTTAGGAAAAACTGTTTGGATTAATCCCACCTCAGGCAAAGACAAACCAATTTGTGGGATTGTTTATGCTCAAGGATCTGGTTGCACTTGGTGGGTAATGCAGAAAGATGGGGAAACACATTGTGTACCACAGGGAAATCTGGTCTTAAGTGAGAACTGGGTGTAAGATTTCACTGTGATGCAGATGGAGATAGAATAAGGGGTGGATAATGTCCTGGCTTGTAAGATATGTATTCTATTGCCATCTGTTGTAGGTTTGGCAGTTTTCTTACCTCTTCCAAGAACAATGTCTCCCTCCGGGGAGATATCTTCTGTAAATAGATTATTGAATGACTCATTGCATGACTGATAAAGTTACATCATCCCATTGTGAGATGCTCCACCCAGAGGGAGGAGCCAAGCATTCTTACCTGCATAAAATCAGCACTTTTTGGGACACTGAGCAGTCCCCTTTGCTGGATACCCAGAGAAGCAGCTCTCTTCTCTGCTGGATTCCCAGAGGAAGACCAGGCCCATCTACTCCATCACCAGACCTTCAGAGAAAACTACACCCTTCTACAGATCACCACTTCAGCAGCATTTCATCTGCCACTCCAGGAGGAGCAGCCACCATTTTAACTGGACTACTATCAACACCCTGACTCCTCAGGGTGTCAGGTTTCTGACTAAATCACTAGTTTTGTTTGTACTAATTACATTTTTATTATTATTTTTTTTAATTTAGTTTTTCTCCTAGTAAAGAACTGTTATTCCCATTCCCATATCTTTGCCTGAGAGCCTTTTTAAAAATTGTGGTAATTCAGAGGGAGAGGGTTTACCTTTTCCATTTCACAGGAGGCTTTTGCCTTTCTTCACAGACTCCTTTTCAAACCAAGACATCCACCTGCTGTGGCATGGAGCCCTCCATGGGCTGCAATGTGGTATGTGTTCCTCCACAGTTCTCCAGGGACTACTGGGAGACAACCTGCTTCACTAGGATGTCCTCCAGGGACTGCGGGGGATTCTCAGCTCTGTCAACTGGAGCACCTCCTCCTCTTTCTTGTCTTACCTTAGTATCACAGAGCTGCTTCTCATACTTTTTTTTCCTCACTTGTCACTGCCTAGTCATATGCTTTTCGCTTCTTACAATATCTTTTCTCAGAGACTGATAAGCTCAGTTGCAAAAATGTCTCTTGCTAGAAAATGACATGCTACACAAAATCATGCTTTTATAGAAAAGCATAGTGGAAGTAGGAATCTACTGCTAAAAAATTGGCAATGATTAATTGGAATATGTCCCCTCATTTTGCCTTCTTTCTCCTTAAGCTCTGGAAAGAATACTGGGTATAAGACAATGTTGTTTCAAGGACAAGATTTGTTTAGCATTCTAGGGTGCGTGTTCAAATTTCTGTTGAGAAAAGGCACTTTGTCTTCTGTGACCACTCCCTGGAGAGGCTCTTCCAGGGCCCAGCCATCCTCTGGTTCAAAAACTTTTTCCTGCTATCCCACCTAAACTTCCCCTGACTCAGCTGCATGCCATTTCCTCAAGTCCTGTCCTTGTAGACCTCATTTGAATACTTTCTAACACCTTCATGTCTTTTTTTCATTGTGGCCTCAGCACTCAAGATGAGGCCGCCCCAGAGGAGAGCAGAGCAGAGCAGAACAATTGCCTCCCTTGCCCAGCTGGCGATGCTGTGCCTGATGCAGCCCAGGACAGGATTGGCCCTCCTGTCTGCCAGGGCACTGCTGACTCACATTCAGCTTGCCATTGGTCAGAAGCCTGGGTCTCTTTCTGCACTGCTTCTCTCCAGCCTCTTGCTCCCTAGTCTATACTCAGCCCAGGATTGGCCTGTCCCAGGTGCTGAATCCAGCACTTGCCCTTGTTCAACTTCATCTGGTTGGTGATTGCCCATCTCTCTTCTTTGTCAGATCTCTCTGCAGGGTCTCTGCCCTCAAGGCAGTTTGTTCACAGTTCCTCCCAGTTTAATGTCTTTGGCAAACTTAGTTAATGTTCCTTCAAGTCCCAGGTGCAGGCTGTTAGAAAGATATTGAAGAGAACTGGCCCAAGGATGATACTATCCAGCTGTGGCCACACAGCAGATGTCACCGGGGCGGCCACCTTCCAAGAGCGTCTCCCTTGGCCAAGGTGGATAGCCCAAACAAACAGCAGATGCTCACGTAGGCCGATGGTGCCTAGCAGGCCGGCCACACAAGACAGGAGAGGCTCTCTGTGTAGGCTTCCAACCATTGTTCATTAACAGAAGGGTTGAAGGGACAGCGAGGGGCAGGGCTCAGAGCCCAGAACTCAGAGCCTCCAACAGGGGAGGGTCCAAGGTATTGAACTGACCAGGGCTAGGCGGGGTGAAACAACTCGAGGGCCAATGGGAGGAGGGATGAGGGCAGGCACAAAGGCGGGCTAAAGGAACAGTAACCACTGGGTAGAGAAAGGGGGAGTAACAAATAACAAGGACCAATGGGAAAGTAGGAAACAATGGACATTCTGGAACTGGGGAAGGGACTAGAAGTAATGTCCCAATAGTTATTGACATCAAGAACACAGAACCATGGGAAAAGACCCCTAGATGTCACTCTAACCTAAACTGTTGTAGCCTCCCAAGGCATTCCTGCCCCTCCTTCCCCATATGAGATACTATATCTAGACACTGAAATGAGGCCTCCATACTTCTTCTTGTTCCTTAGGGCAGTAATCACAACAAATGTCTTATTATTTGTTTCTTTTATAGCCATGCAGATATCTTTGCTTATGTTCATGCTTTTTAATCCAAACAGCAGCTGACATGACATTTACACACACATCAACAGCACACTTTTCCTGCTGTTACTAGCCTTAATAATTTTGTTGCCTGTGAAACACTGACCTTTGAAATTAAATTCACACCTCCAGCATTTCTCATCAAAAGAGGAAAATGTCCACAGAAGAGAAAACTTTGCTGCATACTCTGTAAGACTACAGAATAGCTGATCATGAGTTAGCATCACAATCATTGAAGAACAGACGCTATACTTCAGCAGGGAAAAAATTCAAAGAAGAGCTCTTTTATGCAGCAACATAACATCTGAGAAACAAAACAACTAGGCTCTTCCAAACTGTTCCCTGCAGTATACAGGTGTCACTACCAAGTGAGAAAGCAGCATGGACTCCAAGAAGGCTGCTTTACACCACCACAACTTCAATGTGAAAAACTCTTCTCTTTATAGACTGTTCCCACACATTCTACCTGATTGGCTAATTAGCAAAAACACTTTTCTCACAAACAATCCTTGAGAAGAACAGAAAAGCAAAGAGTAGAAAAACACGACCTGCAGGTTGTTTGCAATAACAAGCTATCATCGTTTCTCTACAACTCCCTAAAAATCTCACAAGTCCCCCGTGAGAAAACTTACCTCCTTTTCTCACTCTCTGACCAGGCTATCACATCCACATAAATGTACTTGTAGGAACAGAGAAGAGAACAGCTGTGGTTTTGAAAGACTATATCCTTGTTAAGCTAATTTGGATCTCATCCTGTTGATGAAAGATCAAGGAGCTCAAAGTGGAGATAGGGAGACACATCCAGATAACAAGATATAGCAAAGCATTTTTAAAGATATTGAAGGATTCTGGTGGACTGGGCAGATAGGTTAAATCTGCTGCTCATTCACTTTCAGGGTCTGAATTGTGGAGTGCTAAACCATATCTGCTGCTGTATAAAGTAAAAGAGATCCATCCAAATTGTACGGTTAGTGTGAACACTCTAATTCTCTCTTGTAAAACACTTCAGATATTACATAGTCTTAGTAACAAAATGAAATAAAGCCATTGTACCATCTTGGAATGGGAAAACATGTTCAAAATGCTTTTTTCCCCTCAGATTTCTTTTTTTTTTTTTTTTTTCCTTCCACAACACGTGAATCGTCATTTCAACCATTCTGGAACGCTTTCAACAGATGAACCCAGCATAGACTTTTTATTACAGGCTTCATTACAGTTTTGTAATATACTCCACAGCCATTACAGGTTTTTTATCTCTTTCCCAGAGACAATTTTAAAGGACTACTTAACCCCTAAAAATCATAATTTCTCTGGTTTCTCAAAGCTTTCTGAGAAAGTTGTTTTGGTTTGTTTTGTTTGTTTGTTTTTAATATTGCAGCCTTCCTAATCGCTTCAGACCCACGGCAAGTAGAAGTTCCAAATCAATCTTATTGTAGAGACTGTTCAAACTAATGAACTTCCAGTCTTGGTATTTGTATGTTTTGAAATCCTTTTAATGTCAAGATTGCCTTCCTGAATCCTCAGATGAGTTAAAACAGACCCAGTTCAATTGCTTTTGCAAATTCACCTTTCTTCTATAGGATTGTACTTCAAGATATCTTGTTTCATTCAAACATTAAACGTATCAATTTGACATCATATGTGACCCTTTCATCTGTCTGACCTATATTTCCTAGTGTGAGCTTCTCAGTTGCTTCAAATAAGGACAGATTCTTTTCAATTCACATAGCATGTTATCTGAAGATCTCCTGCCTGCTTTCTCCACTTGCTTGCATGGAAGACATGAATGTTGTCTTTTCTAGTCTGAATAGCTGAATGTTCTCTTTTCTAGTCTACTTCTACCTACCAGCGTGTTTCTATCTACTAGAATCAATTTCAGCTTGAAAGAACATATCAAAAAATCTCATTACTAAAATGGGCAAAAAAGAATGCATAACATTTAGAATTTTAAAAAGCCAAAATGTTGGAGCAATATTATTCTAGAGAATGCCATGTATCTATGAAAAGTAGAAAAAAACTTTTATTTTCAAATGCACTTATAGATCACCATTTTGCATCTGTTTTGTTCTTTTTTTTTTTTTTTTTGAAAGCTCTTGCACTTACCTGATTCCTTTGTGAGGTAGTTCAGCTCATTAATCTGGTAAGAAAGCAGTTCAAAAGAAACAGAAAACCAGAAAAAAAGTGGCAACAGGATGCCACTTCACCCATATGTAGCAAAGTGTTAGGTCAGCCTTCTGTCTTGTAGAAATATGTCTGTCATAGATGAAAATCAATGCATAGTACTATCTTCTTGGAAAGTATCCCATTGCTATTGAACACCTGAATTATCAGGATGGTTTATTGGTTTCAACTCAGCCCTCTAAGATACGCCCTAAACTGTTGCAAAGGAATAACTTCACCAGGTGAAGAGCTTGCTATGCAGAACCTGAACGTGATGCCAAGAATCCTTTGTTGTGGATTACCATTGTTTGGGATCATTTATCCCTTCCCCTACCATGTAGGTATAGGAAAAAATTAAATAGCCACAAGGTGGTTCCAGCTGTTCTTGTCTTTTGGGATAGTAAGGATTTAGGGGAATAAACAAAACTGTGGTGAGTTTTACAATTGACTTTATTGCTTTTCCCCTTTGAATTAGCTGCTTTGCATTTCAGCTTATGTGGTGGTGTGATTATGATGTTCATTAGGTTCATTAAGTTATTTGATGTATTCCTATGTATTGTTATAATGCCTTTTGTTTAGTCTGGTTCCCCCTATGTTGTATTGGTCCTTCCCAGAGTTTCCCACCTTGTCCCTTGCTTTCCTGCCTTACCAGTAGCTGTCAATCTTCCCAGAAAGTGCTGTGTCATTCCCCTTACCCCTCCCAGGTGCCTTGTCTGTCACTTGGTGTTCCTTCCCACACATCTAGAAGCTTCCATCCAGGGCACCGAGTGATTGGACGAGGGCCTGGGGCCCCTCCCTTACTCTCTCCTCAGTAGATAGTCCCCCTGTCCGTCATGCTCATAGCCATCCCCTGCTGGCCCAGTATCGGTTGATTGTCTCCCCACCCCTGTCCTATTTAAACTGTTGCACCCTGCTGTACAGTGCTCTCTCTGGTGAGCACCCCTTCAGTTCGGTTCGTGCTTTGGAGTTTACGTTGTCCCCGTTGGACATAATAAACCAGAGCTGCCTCACCAGAGAGTGTCTCCTCGCTGGCTTTCGGGAATCGCCTCATCCACGCAATCCCACGAGGGCACTTGCCAAAGTTGTCCTCAGCCCAGCGGCAAGTGCCCTAGATTGCCCACCTCGCCCAAGGCAGAGCTAGCCTGGGCTGAGCTCCATCAGGAGCGGGACGTTGAGGGGGCAAGGAACGCGGCAAGCTTACCCATCAGCATCATGAGAAGAATAATACCTTCCTTCCTTCTCAAAAGATGTTTAGTTATGCCTGCGATGTCATGGAATTAAAACTGAAAAACATTGGGATTGAAAGGAAGTACTGGCATGCCACAAGGTAACTGAAGTGAACGATGTTTCATCTTGAGCTTTCCACTGTGATTCCAGAATTTGAATTAGCAATTCCAAAAATTGGTTTTAGCATAGTCTGGTGCCATATCTCGATAGAGCAGTGTCCTAGGGGACTTTCTGATGCTTGTATCCCCAGTTGTCTGTTCTGTTGATGCTGGATATTATATTCTGTGCCTCCAAGATTGGTTCTGAGAGCAAAGGCAACGAGAAGACAAAGCACCAAGTTGGTTATCAGAGACTGCACTCACTTCTGTAAAAGCAACACTCCACATTCTGCACCGGACTGTGCTGTCTGGGCACGGATGGAGCAGAAGAGAGCGCTTTTTTGCTTTTTAGTTAGTTTAGCTGCTGAGGCAGAGAAGTTTTCCCTGGACTGTTGCTTTTTCTTTCCCTTTTCTTGGACCTGTTTGAACCTGCTCCGGGCCGGGACCCGGGGAGCAGCGAGAGAGTTCACTTTGTGACCTACTCTGGGCAGCAGCCTTTCTCAGTGCCGGAGGGACTGATAACAGAGCGACCAGCCACAGGAGAGACATTCTGAAGTTCTCATCTCTTCAGAGCAGCAAATGAGCTTTGTAATCTGCTAGTGTTCATTTTTTTTGTGTTGGGGAGTGCTTTGCCTGTTAAATCAATGGGTTTCTTCCACTTCTCTCCCAGGATATTTTTCCCAAACCAGTTGTGGGGAGGGGCCATGTGGGTTGGCTTTCTGGGGGTATCCCCTTTCACAGGTCTTGTCCCAGATTTGCCCTAAAGCAGGACAAGTAGGATGTGTGACTTTGAGAATGAGGGAACACTTGGGATGGAAAAGACCATGAAGTCTAAATGTAATTAGCAAATCCAAGCAGAAAAAAATGTTTTGCTGCTTGAAGACAATATGTGGTTTACCTAGCTTTGCAAGAATTTGTCTCATCACAAGTAGACATGTCCAATGCATTAGATGGGAATATAAGAAGAGAGTTGTGCAAATAAACAGAATGATTTTCAGGGGAGGATATTTGCATGATTAGTCCTTCTTCCTGACTTCTTCGATTGAATTCTTTTAATAAAGTGATGATTGGATTTGTTCCTCTTCTAACAGTTCTTAGGGTATTACTCACATTTTTGGCATATGAATGCCAAATGGGTTAATTCACATAATTTCTCATATAAAGACCAAGATTAAGTGTTGCTTAAGCTGGAGGCAGAAATATTGAAATCCTCCAGCCTCCTTCTCAGTACCTCATTTGTATTCCAAAATCAGTGCACATTCTTGTCCCTTAAGATCCAGCTGAGCTAGCTGAATTGATAGCAACAGGGTGCCATTAGGATGGCTTACGTGATGCTGTACACAGAAGCCCTCAGTGCGTGGCTGTAGCATACAGTAATTCCATGCAGTTGGACAATGCCAGTGCTGACTTTGGATCACCAGGAGAGTAGAACTAGAGAGATTTAATGGAGAGGTCTCTGGAGGAAGTGGCCTGAAGAAGACAGCAGAAATCCTATCTGTGTGTTTGTACAAAGAACTGAAATGCCATTCCCAGAAAAAGATCTTCAAACGTATCTAGCTTTTTCTGCAGATGATTACTAAATGATATGCATTCCATGGAGAGTTTCACTGAGCACCTAGAATACAGCTGCATTTAAGTGTATTGAATCAAGGTTGGGCAGCAGTGAAATCAAGGTTTTCAGGAATACCTGACAAAGTCCTGCCAAAATTTATATCTTTTGGATATCCAGACACTTTTTAAAAGAATGGGTGACCATTTAGCTTCCTAATATTTTTCATCTGAAATACAAAGAAAATCTTGAACTGTGAGAGAAAACTCACATCTTTTATACCTTGAATATTTTTCTTGGTTTATTTCCTGTTTTCCAATTCATTTCTACAAATCATTTTATTAGGTAGTGAGAAGTCATGCTGTGTAAAAATATTGAATGCTATACTTCCAAGTTAAGACTATTTTTTTCCTGGAACTGTTAAAAAAAAAAAAGCCTATCTGTATTCTCTTTTCCCTATTCCCCACACTCATTCTTGTATGAAAATAATTGAAACCTTCTATTTTGACCTTATGTGGTGCAATTCTATTCAGAAATTCAAGGCTCTATTATTAGATTGTTTCCATGGTTTTCTGGCTATTCTAACTTCCCAGAACCACTCTTTGCAGCTCCATATTTTTACAGTAAGGCATCAGAGGGGTCTGTGAGAAATTTGAATGTGAAGGAGAACTAACATGCAAAACACACCTGACATACTTGATATATTTCACTTCAGAAAGTTGCAGTATGCTTAGATGGGACAAAATATGAAATAAATCAACATAACACAAGATTTCTAAATTTTGGAACTCTATGACCTGAACTTTGAGTCAGTTTGCAGGACTCTGTGGAAACGCAAATGTGAAGTCCAAGGAATAGAGACGAAGGTGTATTGGGCAGGGGCACAGAAGATTGCTCTGAAGGGTGCTGTAAGCAAGCTTTGCATCCTAGAAAGATAGCAGCTGCTTCTGCTGGCGCCAAAATAGAAAATTTGTGCCATAGCCTAGTCTTCTGGAGACATTTGACCTGTACCTTCTTGAGGGCTTGCAGGTGTGAATGACTCTGATCTTTTATTTCTTTTGAGTGGGCATGATCTGGTCTGCTATTGTGTACTGTACCGTATCCTTTTCTAAAAAGACATGTTTCAGCCCTTGAAAGCAGTAGTTGGAAGTTAGATTGCAATCATGAGTTGGCTGTCAAAAGAATTAATTTTCTGTTTGAAGCAAAATAGCAAAGACAAATATAATCCACTCCTACGATACACATTCATTTGAATGGACAGGGTCATTTGCATTACTGGTTGTACTGCAAGTGCAAGAAGCATGACTTGCTTGGTTTCTAATGATGACAATAGTCCTCTTTGTATTAGTACAAGAATTGAATTGATCATCATTATTTTCCGATTATTATTGTGCTATAAAGGAAAAATAGTTTTGCATGAAGCAAGAATTCAAATGCAAATATTTAACATCATTCTTGCAGGTAGTCCTCAATTCTGAAAATACCTCTCAGAAGCTGTATCAAACGGGGAAGCTAGACAGATGGCAGAATGCAGAATCTGCGTTGCATTGAGTATCGAGTACAAAATAAAAGTCAAGAAATTCTTCATGGATGCTTCCTAAGTACAAAGGCACCATGAATTCAAATTGAAAAATAGTAAATGTAAAATTTCTTTAATGAATCAAAAAATGATGCTAATCAAGAGATGTTCTGGTTTGAAAGCAAAACCAGTGAGAGACTCCAAGTCAGAAATAAAATTTATTGGTAAAAGGCTAAAGAGACAAAAGACATGCAACAATACAAACAGAAGACGACTGACAAAGTCAGAATACAACCTGACATACCTTTGACCAGCATGTTGTCAGCAGTCCAAATTGGAGTGGCTGATGTGGTTTCTGTTTGTGCAGTGGTCCTGTGGAAAAAGTGTAGTCGGTCTAGTGGAAAACCCCAGCTGTGTCCTCTTGGAAACCTATAGGAAGGTTGCCTCTCTGTCTAAAAAATCCCAGGATATATCTAGGTGGGAATGCTTAGCTCCTCCCCCCTGGGCAGAGCATCTCACCATGGGCTGATGTCATTCTGAGTCATGAGGTGGGTCCTTGACCATCTCTTAAACAGGAAATGGCTTCTGGAGGGAGTTATCTCTGAGCCATGTGGCAAAACATTGATGGGCCCATTAACAGGAGATGAGGAAAACTGGCCAGAGACAACTGCTACACAGATGGCAATAGAAAACATCTTGCCTCTCAATCTCAGACATGAGACTACAGTGCCAAGTATGCTACAAGGCATTTTTGTAGTTAACATCATTTCCAGCTTGAAAAAATACTCTTTTTCTTGTCAAAAGAATGCACAACAGTTTGAAAAAAAGTGCTTTTCTTTTGCTATTGATAAGAATTGTGTATCATTAGAAGAGAGGTTTTTGAAAACAATGTTAGTTTCAAGGTTAACTCTATTCATAAACACTTCACATGAAAAAATGGATCTACTGTTAATCCTGAAGACTCTTCAAGGACAATGTCTTTGTTGCATTCTCTTCTCACTAGAATAGGAGCTCAGTCGTACCTGCATTCAAATGCTTTTTGATGTTCCTGATGCATGGCCTAGACATCTTTGTCTTCATGACCATCATGATTTCCATATCAAGTGATGAGAATTTCTCTTCATGATTGGTGAAATTAAGTACCATAACATTGATGTAAAGTCAATTGGAAGTTTTTTTTCCTCTAAAGGAATCTCTTCTTTCCTAGTGAAAACCACTGGCAATAGAAAACATACTCAGGTTTCCAGGAAGTGAAATAATACACCTGCACTGTACAATTTCCGACTTTTTTTTTTCACCAGAAGAAGAAAACTACTGTTTTCTTTTTCTTCTATCACCTTAGATTTACTTGATTCCAAATAGTTTTCAACCTTTGAATTTCTTTTTCCAGCTCTCACAGTATGCTATAGCATATGTATTCAAAAAGGCCATTTGTACATATTCAAACGGCTTACTTCTATGATATTAAGAAATGGTTGTACTGCTATTAAGAAAACATAAAGGTGCAGTCATATTTTATCTTCACCCAAATTAAAAAAAACCCCAATGATTAAAAAAGATACCAGCAAATGATGGCTGTAACACTGTTGCAGCAGGTTTTTTCCAGAACAATGTGCAGTTCTTTCCAATTCTATTTTTCCCTCCAATTGCTTCGTATAGGAATATTTTTACAGTCTTCTAATAGTGACATGTTACTACTGGTGTAGAGTATTGCCCTGCCAGCATTGGAATTGACTCTATTGACTCTATTTGTGTTCAAATTCGCTGATGGGACAAGGTTTTTTTGATGAAGACACTTTAGCAAGCAAGCGTGCCTCTTAGTCTTTAGATGCTATGAGTCCCAGAAAAAAAGATGAATGAGGTGATGACATGCCTTGTGTTCTGAAGAGAGATCAAAGACTTCCTCCTGGGGTCACCCCCATCTTTGTACAGGAGGTGCACAGAAGGGTTGGAAACAGCACTTTTACCCACTTTGGATTCACTAGTAAATGTGAGACAGAACTTGCCCCAAGGTTTGTGCAAGAAGACTTTTTCTGCATCTGTTAACCAGACAATAGCTCTGGGAAAACTGGCAGTGGCAGAAAGCAAGCCCTTCCTGGGAAATTGACCAAAATTGTTCAGAAGTTATTCCCATTCACTGTTCCTAAGCTCTGCTGTCTAGCTGTCAGGTATGGCTGGGACCATGTTGAAATAATTAGAAACAATGGACTGATGCTGCAATATTGAGTCAACAGAGGTGTTGGAACTCAAAATGTCCCTCAGACATTTTTGGAGGTTCCAGGCCTGGTCAGAAGCATTTGAGACCCTGGCAGGCAGCTGGAAACAGCTGTGATTTTGAGTTTGAGCCATGGAATGATTTACCAACTTTGCAGGAAGAACAAGAAGTCACAAAGTTTACATATTATAATAGAAGTAGTTAGAAAGTAGAGGGAAGAATTTTTTAGTATTGTACAAGGGGGTTTTAACACCTGTACAGGGGGGTTTTTACTTTGTACATGGGGGTCAGAGGTTTTAAGAGGGAGGAATGTAGGCTGGTCCTGTTCCTCCTCCTTCTTATTCCTTGCCTCCATGTTCTTGATGATGTTGGCACCCATGGATTGGTTTAGAAAAGAAGGGCACCATTTAATATAGGGAGTAGGTATTAGGAAAAAACTGTAAACATTTATCATGTAATGTACCATATAAAAGATAGCAGCAGCCCAGGGGCGGGTGGAGAGAAAAGAAGAAGACGGCAGACAGAGAGGGTGTCAGGGGTGTGTGTGCCTCTGCCTGAGCTGCTGACCAAACTGCAGTAGCCAAAGAAGACAATCTTTTAGATGGCTTGTAATAAACTGCCTTGAGACCAAACAACAAGAGACTGCTGAGTTTTCTTGGAAGCACGGGTTTGAGAAAAGACTTTACTACCACACGGAACCCCTGAACCAGGCCTGGATTCTGACACCTGGCGTCCCTTGGTGGCAAACAAAAAGGACAAGAAGCCAATCCATCAAACAACCTCCAAACTTCATCAGCAGAAAAAAGCACACACACTCTCTGCAGACTCCAGGGAGAGTAGGAGCGGAAAGCTCAAGACAAAACAACCTGACCTTCACCAAGACAACACGTCTTGAGGATTTTCCAGGGAGAAGACCCAGAAGCGTGCCTGGGATCTCTCACCTGTGACCTGCTGGACAGTGAACAGTGCCATCTCTGGACTGACCTCGGGCTGACTCAGCTTTTGGTGAGAAAGGTCGAAATTAAGAATATGGGTGTGGGATTTACCCAAGAAGAGACCCAAATGCTATCTGCCCTACGAGGCATCATCTCTGCCCATGTGGTAGAGATAGCTCAAAAGGAGTTGAAAGCTTTGTTATTGTGGGTGCAGTGTAATTCTCTGCACACAGAGCCAAACCTGTTGTTTGAGCCAAATTTTTGGCAAGAGATCAATAAGCAACTATATCATCAAGCCATAAAAAAAGATAAGATTGCCGCGAAACTTCTGCCTTCAGCAAGAACAATATTAGAGTCACTTTCACAACGCGGCAGTTCAAAGCAGATAGCTAAAACTCCTGCGGGGAAAACGCGGGGGGGACATTCCAGACAGCAGCTCGGGACAGCCCCTCTCACCACAGATTCAGGGCAGGCAGGATTGCTTCCCGTGGAGAAACAGGGAGATGATACCCCCTCGCGTCCTGTGTCCCCAAGCTCTGTTCCTCAGACTCCCGGGAATCCCTAAGCTCCTTCGACGCAGAGACTCCCCAGACGGTGATAGATAAGCCAGGCACAATCGCAGCCCTCGGTGGGGGAAGGGTTCAGCCCGAATCCGAACCCGCGGCGCGGGGGACTGCGGCGGTGGCGGCGGCTCTGGTGCGGGAGGGTGCAGATGTGGGTGCAGAGCAGAGGGAAGAGGGAGAGAGCGCTCTCGCAGCTGCGCAGGCGGGGAGTTCAAAACAGCCAGCGCAGAAGGCAAAAGCGGGGAGAGCAGTGGGGGAGGGAACGACCGGGGCGAAAGCGGGGGGTGCGGGCGCGGCGATTGTACGCCCGGAGCGCCCGGTGACGCGTTCGGTGCCGAGAGTCCGTGAAGCCGCAGAGGCGGCCGCCCCAAAGGCGCGGGAAGGCAGCTCCCTGACCGCGGCAGCCGCGCCTAAAGGACAGCGGGACGCTTCCCTCGCTGCAGCTCTGGCCGCGGGCATGCGCGCGATGGCAGGGCAGAACCCGGAGGCCGCGGGGGGAGCGGATTTTTCGCATCTCGAATGCGCAGTACGGGCGCAGGCGGGGCGCAGCCGGCGCGGGCGGGCTGCGGGTGCTGGCACAGAGCCAGGAGAGGGGCAAAACAGGGCGGAAACATCAGGGCCGGAATGGGATCAGGAGGGAGAGGGCGTCAGTCTCAGCGGGGACGTCAGTGACTCTGAATCGGGGGCTGTGCGGGTGGAGCTACGCGAAACCACGGCCGGGCTCGGAGCATGAGCGTCCACACCCCGTGATGACGCAGGCAGGGACGGGCGTGATCAGGATGTAAACATCGCTCAGGGCACGGTCCCTTTGCAGTTACCATGGCAACAGCTAGCCCAAGCCCACAGCCAATCCCTGCCATCTTCAGACATTGCCAGATTAGAACCGTTATTACAACAAGAGCCAGTATCTCAGACCGCAGGGTTTGCAAATGTGAATCAGTTGTCACATAGAAGAAGATAGGTAAGATAGTCACATAGCATTGATAGACAAATGCTCAAAAGTTTATCGGGAATTACCGCAGGATTTGCAAATGTGAATCAATTGTCAGAAGAAATGCTCAAAAGTTTATTGGAAATTCAGACTGAAGAGCAAAGTGCAGCCCCGACCTCAGTCGGTCAGGCGGCAGCGCCACCTAGTGGCGGAACCACAACATTGCAACTCGGCTAGCCAGGCCACTGCGCCACCCAGTGGCAGGAGTGTAACACTGCAGCACTTTTTCCCAGTTTCTTAGAGGAAAAAATCCAGGGTGAAAAAAGCCGCATCTACACGACAGCAGGAACCTCCGGTGACCCCAGAACAGCATGGGACTCAGGACACTTCTGCTGAGGCCCAGCAACAGGATGATACAATGCACATCACTGCTTCGAGGGTGTCCCAGCTTGGACAATTCCAACATCAAGGTCTGCCAAATTCTCGGGTCAGGGGCAGTAAATTTTAATATCAAAAGGGGTTATTGAGTTTATTTTATGGTATTTAAGCAAAGCCTTGGAGTCACAGCTAGAGCTGTTGGCTCATCTTCCAAAAATTTTCCAAATAATGCAGGGCAGTCATGTGTTTTCCTCCACAGCAGATGCTCCATTTTTATCCAGAAGCACTCAGCCTTCATCTTCACAGATGCTGCAGACACCGTTGGTATTGGTGAGTGTTGCTGCACCAAAGCTGCAGTCACAACAGATGACTCCACTCTACAGGCAAGTACCCCCAAAATTTCCAGCTTTGCCGAGCGCGAAAGTGGACTGGCAGGACATTCAAGCAGAATTGGAAAAGGAGAAAGGTTTATTGCAGGGCTCGGGAAACATAGTGATGCCAGTGAACTATGATGCTCAGGGCCAAAACCCGAGGTGGGAATGCCTGGATTGTGGTGCAAAGATTTAGCTAAAGCCATTCGAGACAGTGGGTTGTCATCACCATTTTTCAAACAAATGTTGAAAAGCATTTTTGGCATGTATGATTTAATACCTTATGATCTTAAATATCTCACAACATCAGTTCTTACAGACACCCAAGCTCTTGTGTGGCAGAAGGTGTGGAGGAGATCCTGGAGGAGCTGAGAGCCAGATACCAAGGCGGGCCAAATGTGAACCTCACCATGGTGCAGCTTGCTGGTGACCCTCCTGAGGACGATCCAACTCAACATGCAGTGAGGCTCCCGCAGAACGTGCTTAGTGACATCAAAGAGGCAGCACGGAGAGCAATTCTTCAAATTACTCCGGTGGGGGTCCAGGACAACATCTACACCAAGATCAAGCAGGGTCCTTCAGAGCCATTTTCTTTGTTCGTGGATTGTCTTTCCCAGAGAGTGGAGCGACAAGTGACTAAGGAGGGGGCGAAACCACATCTGACCAAAAGCCTTGCTTTCTCCAATGCCAGCCTGGAATGTAGACGAATCATCAGCATGATGCTGCACCAGGCCACCTTGGCAGACATGATAGAGGCGTGCAGCAAGGTGGGGACACCACAACATGTTGCATCCATCATGGAGGAGCAGCTGGGAGACCGAATTGAGAAGCATGTCAAGGAAGCTCTTACAAATTATACAAAGAGCAACGCCAGTGCAGAAAGGCGGCGCTTTGGATGTGGGGCACAAGAACATATTAAAAGGAAACTGCCCACAATTTGCAAAACCCAACAAGCCACCAGACCTTTGTCCTAGATGCAGGAGAGGGAGACATCTTGCAAGTGAGTGGCATTCACAGACAGATGTGGATGGAAAACCTCTTCTGATTCCGGGAAATGGGAAAATGAGCACGAATCGTCGCCAGCGTGCTCCGACACAAATCCTGGCAGTGACACAAAACCAGCAGGGACAATCCCTGGGGAACAACAAACAGAACTCCTCGGCAGAGCAATCTGCAAAATCTGTGACCCAGACTTGGTACCTCCTGGATTCCAATGCATCCTGGCAACCTCCAAATTGACATGCCTTTTGGACAACAGCTATGCAGTGATCCCCACAGGTGTCACAGGGACTTCTTGGAAAGGCAAGATTTTTTGATAATGGCCAGGGACAGAAGCAGCATTCTTGGACTTGTTGTTTATCCATCTTTGATTTCAGCAAACCATAAAGAGGAGCTGATGGTCACGGCAAAAGCCCTTCGACCACCTCTGACAATTCCACAAAATACACCGATTGCTCAAGCCATGGCTTTGCCATCTCAACCAGAAAAGCAAATCATGCCAGTGTTCAACAAGCAGGACTCTTTTTCTGGTGACCAAGTGAAGTACATACATCATGGGTGAAACATTTGAGCCGAGATCGACCCATTGTTACCTGTCAGTTGACTTGTAATGAAAAAACAATTGCCATCACAGGGATGCTCGACACAGGAGCAGATGTCATAGCCATTTCATACATCTTTTGGCCCAGGAATGGGACTTGGTTGCACCTTTGGGCTCTCTCACAGGCATAGGGGGAAGTTTCCTATGCATGCAGAGTGAGAATGCAATTGTTGTCACAGGCCCAGGAAGAAAATCAGCAATCATCCATCCTTTCATCATGCAGAAGCCCATCACAGTGTGGGGAAGAGACATCTTGGCACAGTGGGGACTGAAATTGGAGTTGGATTTTTAACAGGGGTCACTGCGGCACTCACTACTCTGAAATTGACTTGGAAAACAAATGATCCCATTTGGGTGGATCAGTGGCCCTTTGAGCGAAAGAAACTGAGTGCACTGAAAAAGTTGGTCCAGGAACAGCTGCAGAAGGGACACATCAAACCAACAGACAGCCCATGGAATTCCCCAGTATTCATCATTTGCAAGAAAACTTAAGGATCTTGGAGACTACTTCACGATCTCAGCAAGATCAACGAGGTCATCGAAGACATGGGACCACTCCAGCTGGGACTTCCATCTCTCTCAATGATCCTGAGAGACTGGTCGCTTGTAATCATCAATCTCAAAGACTGTTTCTTCAGCATTCCACTCCATCCAGATGATGCTCCATGTTTTGCATTTTCTGTCCTGAGCATCAACAGAGAGGAACCCCTGCAAAAGGTACCATTGGACAGTACTTCCACAGGGACTTGAAAATTCTCCAACTATTTGCCAATGGTACGTGGCCCAAGCTTTGCATCCAGCACGGGAGAAACATCCAAAACCAAAAATTATTCATTACATGGACAATTTGCTCATTGCAGCACCAATAAAACAGGAGGTGCGGAAGGTTCGTGACTGCGTTGATTGCACAGGTGCAAAAAGCAGGACTGGAAATCAGTGCAACAAAAATAGAAGAAATTGCCTTGGAAATACCTGGGATGGAAGATCACAAAGCAAACAGTAAGGCCACAGAAACTGGAAATCAACATAGAAGTCACCAATCTGCAGGACTTGCAGCAGCTTTTGGGGGAGATCAACTGGATGAGACCGATCCTGGGAATCACCAATGATGACATCTCGTCATTGCTTGACCTCTTGAGAGGGAACAACAACATCAAATCTTCCAGAACTCTGATGCCTGAAGCATGAAAAGATCTTGAAAAGATCACAGACATGATTCAACAGAGACCAGCACATCGCTTTGTGGAATCATTGCCTTTTCATTTGGCAGTGCTGGGGGGAACAGCACAGTTGTATGGGTTGATTTTTCAGTGGGATTTATCTCAAATTGACCCTCTTTTGTTGATAGAGTGGGTTTTTCTAGCTTACAGACCCTCAAAAACAATTCTCACAGATTTAGAGATGATAGCTCAAATTATTATTAAGGCAAGGACCAGGTTGCTGATGTCAGGCAAAGATTTCTCAGTCATTCATTTACCTTAAAAAAAAATATTTTGAGCGGGCAATGCAAAAGTCACAAGATTTTGCATTTGCGTTGTTAGGGTATCTGGGAGTTTACACAGTTCATTTTCCAGCTCACAGAATGTTAAATGATAAAATAAGTTTCAGAGAAAAACCAAAAATAAGCCAGGAACCAGTGGAAGGGGTGACAGTGTTCACTGATGGTTCAGGAAAAACTCACAAATCAGTGGTCACATGGCAAAATCTAAAAACAGGGGAATGGGAATCAGATATTAAAATGGTACAGGGTTCACCACAAATTGTAGAATTGGCAGCAGTAGTCAGGGTTTTTCAGTTATTTCAGGAACTCTTCAGTCTAATCACAGATTCAGCATGTGTTGCAAATGTGGTCAAACGATTAGAGGGATCACTTTTGAAACACACAGACAATGAAATTTTATATTCATACCTATAATGCATGAGAACAATCTTAGAAAACAGAGAACAGAAATATTTTCTTGCACATATCAGAGCACACTCCTCACTTCCAGGGTTTTTAGCAGAAGGGAATGCTCATGCAGATAGACTCACAGTGACCATATCACAAACACTACCAGACATTTTCGAGCAAGCAAAATTGAGCCACGCATTTGTCCACCAAAATGCACAGGCATTGATGGAATCCTTTCACCTTTCTAAAAGCCAGGCAAAGGAAATCCTCAGTGCTTGCCCAGATTGTCAGCTTGTGCAGCCACCTGCATCTACAGGGGCTGTCAATCCAAGGGGACTGCAAAGTCTTCAGTGGTGGCAAACTGATGTCACAAAATATCCATCCTTTGGGAGGCTCAAAAACATTTGTGTTTCAGTTGACACGAATTTTCAGGGGCAAGTTTTGCATCACTACATACAGGGGAAACCGCAGAACATGCCTGCAGACATTTCCTACAATCATTTGCATCATTACGGGTGCCACAAGAAATAAAAACAGATAATGGTCCAACTTACACAGGCAAGGTGCTTGACAAATTTCTGAAAAAATGGGGAGTCAAACACATTTTTGGTATTCCTTATTCTCCCTCAGGTCAAGTAGTCATTGAAAGAACACATCACACCCTGAAATCCCTCTTGGATAAACAGAAAAGGGGGGAGGCAGGCGCAACACCTTATATGCGGTTGAACAAAGCTCTGTATGTGTTGAATTTTTTAAATGGTTCTTTCTCAGAGCCCACTCCACCAATTGTCAGACACTTTACAAACAGCACACGAGCAAAACTAAGGGAAAACCCTTCAGTTGTGATTCGAAACCCAGAGTCAGGACAAATTGAAGGCCTATTTGCATTAATAACTTGGGGCAAGGGTTTTGCTTGTGTTTCCACAGGGCGAGGACTGAAGTGCATGTCAGCAAGGCACGTGAAACCTTATCTGGTGCAGATGCCAGTGAATGTGGACCCGAGAAGCAGAGAGGCAAGCACGCAGACGAAGGCAGACAGCAACGCTGCAGATGTCTCATCAGACAGCGATTGGTAAGTCAGAGACTTGGGGTTTTTTCTAGGGAATCAAGTGTTATTTGGGTGTTGCTGCATTGCAGGGTTTCTCACAGAGGGTGGGGACATGGACATGGGGTTCAGACAGATAGTGTTCATGTGCTTCATTCTCTCGCCTATTGCCTTGGGCAATAGGACAGATTTTCCCATGAGACAACCAAGGGAAAATGTGTGGGAGACTTTGGCAAAGGCAGCAGGTCTGGACAGCATTTGCCTGACCCATTCAAAACCGGGGAAAGCATTCTCAACATGCCTGGTAGGTGTGCCAGTGGAGGAGTGGCCAATCCCAAAAGGCATCCTTCCAAAGGTTCTGAAGTCCTTTTCGGATCCTGTGGAAGGATGGCATGTTTGGACACAGTATCTTCCTGTGGTTCACTTTCAGCCTCCGGAACTGGACATCTTTGGGTCAACAAAAATGAAATTCTGTATTAAATTTAACCCATTGGGAGTGACAGAGACAGATAACCACATAATAGATGTCACTCCAAACAGACTCTTTTATAGAAATACATCATCCTGATGTAATTACACCAAAATGATGAGCAAACCATCCCTTCAAAATCCAGCCATTTTACCAAAGGGAGTGTTTTTAATCTGCGGGGACAGAATTTGGCCTGCTATCCCTGCAAAAATCAAGGGCGGCCCATGCAGCATTGGGGAACTCTCATTGATAACACCTGATTTGAAAATTTTAAGGGAGCAGACACATAGGGAAAAAAGATCCATTGAGCAATACAGTCCAAATTGTGATGATGAAGTTTATACCTGGAACAAGGCTCGGAGAATTGCAGTAGCAATTTTCTCACCCCAAGCAGCATCAGGGGTGACCTTGACACAATTGGACCACATCGCATTGGTTGAGCAACCACACTCATGTCATTTCCTCTGCACTGAGCAACATGTAACAGATATTGACAGTGCAAGACAAGCAACACTTAAAAACAGGGCGGCAATTGATTATTTGCTGCTGTCACATGGGCATGGGTGCAGAGAATTTGAGGGGATGTGCTGCATGAACTTGTCTGATCACTCAAAATCTATCCATGAAAATATAAAGCAAATACAAAGCAGCATCAGCAGATTGAAAGAGGTTACAGGATCCTGGTGGGATGATTTCATTAACTTTTTTAATCTCTCACCATTGTGGAGGGAGCTTTTGAAAGTAGCATTTTATATTTTTATAGGGCTTCTAGTTCTTCTGCTTGTTCTGCCATGAATTTTTCTGTGCATTCGACGGGCCATGAACAAAGTGGCAAAACA
The DNA here is from genome assembly GCA_003676055.1 of Chloebia gouldiae. NCBI lineage: Eukaryota > Metazoa > Chordata > Aves > Passeriformes > Passeridae > Chloebia > Chloebia gouldiae. The sequence goes on from QUSF01000021.1 coordinate 8,124,261, forward strand.
GGTGTTTCTGGTTCAAACAGGAAGGGGAGATGTTGGAACTCAAAATGTCCCTCAGACATTTTTGGAGGTTCCAGGCCCGGTCAGAAGCATTTGAGACCCTGGCAGGCAGCTGGAAACAGCTGTGATTTTGAGTTTGAGCCATGGAATGATTTACCAACTTTGCAGGAAGAACAAGAAGTCACAAAAGTTTAGATATTATAATAGAAGTAGTTAGAAAGTAGAGGGAAGAATTTTTTAGTATTGTACAAGGGGGTTTTAACACCTGTACAGGGGAATTTTTACTTTGTACATGCGGGTCAGAGGTTTTAAGATAGAGGAATGTAGGCTGGTCCTGTTCCTCCTCCTTCTTATTCCTTGCCTCCATGTTCTTGATGATGTTGGCACCCATGGATTGGTTTAGAATAGAGGAGCACCATTTAAAATAGGTAGTAGGTATTGGGAAAAAACTGTAAACATTTATTACGTAATGTACCATATAAAAGATATCAGCAGCCCAGGGGTGGGGGGAGAGAGAAGAAGAAGACAGCAGTCAGAGAGGGTGTCAGGGGTGTGTGTGCCTCTGCCTGAGCTGCTGACCAAACCGCAGGAGCCAAAGAAGACAATCTTTTAGATGGCTTGCAATAAACTGGCTTGAGACTGAACAAGAAGAGACTGCTGAGTTTTCTTTGGAAGCACGGGTTGGAGGAGAGACTTTACCACCACACGGAACCCCTTAACCAGGCCTGGGTTCCGACACATAGGTATTTTCCATAGGTGTCATGGAAAAATATTTCTATTGGTAAAAAGGAGTTGAATATAAAAAAGAACAGCATGGTAGAAAAAAAATGACATCAATAGAATGGAAATGCCTAGAGTTCTTCTTTTGAAGTTCCACTGAGAGAATATTTTTTAAAGAAGGTGGTGAAACTTATGAAGAAGTAGGAGTACATTCTACATGACTGGTGCACAAATTCATCTTTCCAACTTACAAAGAACATATGATTAAAAGACAATTTTTCTTCTTTGTGGTAAAGTAGCCCATTAGTAATTTTAACAAAGGTAGGATTCTATCAAGTATTCCTACAAGACAGTAGTAGTACTATGAAAAGCCTTTTGGCGTGTATTTAACTCCAGGAAACTTGAGAAAGCAGAAGTGTATCTTTCCCTGCTGCAAGCTGTACTTCCTGTTTGCTACTGCTTCTTGAATATTGTCTGAAGAAAACTTGCACAAAGAAGACTGTTGTATAGCAGCAACAGCAAATCTCCATTCTGTTCCAGCCAATTTTAACTAGAAAGTATGAGACACACACTCTAGTTAAATAGTCTAGTGCATAGATGGAATATATCATCACTAATAAAGGGGGACTCTGGATAATAGAGCAAATGCAGATGAATTTCAGGGAAGGAAATGATTGGAGAGCTAAGTGCAGTCCCTCAGCTGGACAAGAAATGGCATCCAGTAATCCCAGCCAGAAACATATAGAACTCCATTTTGAAATGGGTCCCATTTATGGTCCTCTCTTCTTCCTATATGAAGGAACTGTGTTTTGAATCAATCTTCAATATGGTATGGCTAAAAACCTTCGATGTCTTTTTTTCTTTTTTTTTTCTTTTTTTTTTCTTTGTTTTTTTTTTTTCAGAATCAACTGTCTCAAAACCTCTTGAAAACTGACATTTTCCCTTGAGATGCCATATTTTAAAATAGCATCTCATCATTTGACGGGGTATTCCAAACATCATTTAGAAATGTAGACTAAAAGTAACACTCTTCCTAGTCATCTTTTTTTACAGCTCAATGCTAACATAGGCAGCAAAGAAGAGAACAGAGCACAGCTCTTTCTGGAACATCTTGAACATGCTGTTGCTGATGTTCTAATAATTTGCTTCACCAAAATACCCAACGGTGAAGAAAAGATTATGAAGGCATTACTAGTAGCATCATATAGCAATGTGTGGGTGTGATTTATCAAGTAGAATTTGTATTGCATAGATGCTACTTGGCAAACAGCAAATGAAGGGTTTTTTTTTTTTTTTCAGATCTCAGACTGATGTTACATGTCAGTAATTGAATAAAAAGATAATGAGAATGATACTTTTTGACTCCGTGAAAATGAAACTTAATTACACCCCTAGCATGGACATCTGAATCTTATGAATAGACAGTATCTGATTTAGAAAAAAAGAAAAAATTATCACCATTGAAAGAAACATATGACCATAAAGACTTTGCGGATGGAACATAGCCTATTCATTAGCTGAAATGAAGCAGGTAAACAGGACACATGAAATATTTTTTTGTGGATCAAACCTCTGTATTCTAAAGCGATGCTGACAGATGGTGAACTCACCAACCTGGATATTGCACAGTAGATAAGGGTACAGAACTTGCTACACTTCCCTGAGAAATCATCATCCAAGGGGATTTTCCCCTGCATCTGGGAAAATGTGTCTCCCTTTTTTACAATCCTTTTGCAGCAGCTTTCTCAGACCTGATCAGCTGGTATGGAGGGTGGATGATCAGCAGCAAGGTGACTGGCTGGGGTAATTTGCTTCAATGAATTTTGGCCTACCAATTCCTTTGAAGACCTGTTTCAGCCCTCTTTGTCAAAGACAGCCTTTACATGGTGCTAAACAATTTCTTAGGCTGTGGATCACAAGAAAAAGTACTTTCTGGTGTCTCTACTGGGCCATATGCTCTTTATTCTCTCTCTCAACTTCTTCATCACCTCTCATCTGTTTCACAGGAGCTATGTTCAAGGTCCACAGGATACTTTTCACCCAAACTTGAGGCCTGGTGCAGTAAGAATGATGAATAGAACACACCTGGGATGACTTTTCCAGTTTGGATCCAATGCATTGTGCAGACAAATCCAAGGAGAAGCTGTTCCTCCTATGGCCCGAAAAACCTTCACTAGTACTAGTGTTCTACATAAACCGTATTTTAGTCTGAAAGAAAAGCTTCTTCTGAGAGTGTCTGATATGTATAAAGCACAGATATTTGACATGTGCAGTTTTGAAGATCAGAGGAGAAAGGAAATGGCAAGAAGTTTTTCATTTTATGGCTTTGAATTTTAAATTCCATGCACTTCTTCAAAAACTGTCAAGCTCAAATACCCACCAGTTTTAGGAATTTGTAAGTTACTATTAATATAAAATGTGTTTTAAATCAAAAACATTTCAAACCTTTCCTCCAATTGTATATTCCTAGATGTATGATTTCTGACATCTATGAGATAAGAGGAAGATATTTTTTTATTGTGGGGGTGGTGGAACATTAGAACAGGTTGCCCAGAGGAATTGTGGATGTCCAGTTGCTGAAAGTATTCAAGGTTGGGTTGGATGGGGCTTTGAGCAGCAACAAATGAGACTCTTGATGGTAGTGAAAAAAAGTTTGAAGTAAGAAGAAATTCTGATTTAAGTATAGGAGCAAGTCTTCTCTCAGCTCTTGGTGTAAATTCAAAGTTGTACAAAATTGCATTTCTCTCTGATTTGCACTACTGTAACAGAAAGGTTCATGAAAACTATGCAGAAAAGATCCTATTTTAAGAGATAAGAATTCCAACATCAAATACATGGGATGGGTTTCAACATGGGACACTATCTAAGAGACAATCTCTGTATTTATTTCAACACTTCATCATGTTAGGATTTCTTGAAGTGCCAACGAAGAAGGCAAAATAGCATTCAGGAGATTATTTACTGGAGTTCAGCCTGGGCATTAGTAGGAATTGCTGTTTGAACTAATGTAGATATACCAGACATACTTTCAATTCACTGAAAAAATTACTGTTTACAGTGAGCAATGAGGATCAACATTTTATTGAAACCATCTTCAAAATGTCAAGGATTTAATTCTAGATGATCTGTGATTCAAATACTTATTCCACCTTAGTGAAAGAAGAAACAATTCTTCCATATCATTATGCTTTAAAATGGTATAAACCCATGTTTCATTCTGAAAATAGATCATCAAATTTTCTCTATTTTTAGCAGAAAATATTCATAGACATACAGCACATGAGAATTAAGTAATTTTAAAGAAACCAATGAAATGAAGATATTCTGCAAACAGAATGAAATATAAAGCTGTGTTTTAAATATGAGGTAGATATGAAACAGAATTTTTGTAGCAGATATTTGAATTCTTGTACCAGATCTTTTGCCCAGGAAGAGAGGTATTTAGCATTTTTAGTCTTTTCCAAGGTGCTCATCATCTGCTCTGCTGATCTCTGTGTGTGCCTAGGTGTGTGTGGAAGGGGGTGCATTTGAAGGGGAGTCTGTATGTTTGCTTAACACTTGTAGTGGCAGATTCATGATTCAGCTCCATCATTTTTTTAGAGACTTCACAGAGAGTGGAAACCAAGTTGAATATCAACAAGAGAGCAATTCTCAAATCATCCATTTTACTTGACCTTATAAATCATATGCTTTGTTGCATCTTTTATCCAATATACTTTCAAGCTACATGAAAACATGAGAATGTGGGGAATTCCTCAAATGTCTTGCAACTTTGATGCAAATAGATTTTCGAGAACATCATAATTTCCCTTTGCAATGTGTCTGGGCCAGGCATGATGGTGGTGTCAACCTGTTGGAGTTTTTGTTGCTGGGAGAAGCCGTACCAAAGGATTGGGTTTTACATTATCCAGTTACTAAATCAAGTGCATGAATACATTTGATATTCAACTTGGGTTTCCTTTTTTTCTAGCAGACTACTTCTAGAACTAGTTTGCACACTCAAGCTCACTCTTTTTCTCTGTTTTTGTTTCTTTCCTATTTTCTTGGCTTCCTTGCCACTTCAGATACAATTTGGCATCATAGTCCAATAATGATGATACATTTTTTCTCAAGGAATTTTTAAAATCTTTGTTAGAGTTAAGGAAGTTAAGGACTTAGGTCTTTTTCTTCCCTTATGAATACTGCAATGAAATTGTTAAAGAAAGAGCAATTCTTTCTTTTTCTTTTGAACACAAGTAAATCATTCCCATCCATTCATCCATTTTGTGGACCAATATTTGCCATGATGATGGAAATTGTCACTTCTTAACAAGATACTTTCTGCGACTATGTTGACAACACTTTCTGTGAAGATCCTAACTGGTCTTAGATATACATAGGGTGAAATTTGCTCAGCCAGTGTTGGTCTTAAGCATGCGTATCAGGAGATCTTGATATACCTGGGGAATTTTCCCATGAAAGGGATTCAGTTCTCGAAGAGACAATCATCCTGGAGTTTTACATTCTTCTTGAACACTACTTAAGGAACTCAAATCCCATGTCCATTTGGATCTTTCTCTGCACAGAAATTTGGAATGCCAGTTACAGAATGAGAGGACACAGTCTCAAGCTGCAACAAGGGAAATATAGGTTGGATAGTAGGAAATTGTTTTTCATGGAAAGAGTCCTAAAATTCTGGAATGGCCTGCCTGGGGACGTGATGGAGTCACCATCCCTGGATTTGTTTAAAAAAGGCTAGATATGCACTCGATGCCATGGTTTCATTGAGGTCTTAGGCCATGGGACGGACTCAAGGATTTTGAAGGTCTCTTCCAACCTAGTCACTCTGGGAATTCTGTGAGCAAGTGACAAGGGCTGAAGAAGCTGTGCCATACCACCAACTGCCAGCAGAAGAAGCACCATACGCTCTTTTCACTGACGGTTCCCGTCACATCATAGGGATGAATCGGAAGTGGAAAGCAGCTGTATGGAGCTCCACAGGAGAGATTGCATAAGCTACTGATGGAGAAGGTGGATCAAGTCAACTTGCTGAACTCAGGGCTGTTCAGCTGGCTCTGGACATTGCTGAAAGAGAGAAGGGGCCGAAGCTCTACCTTTATACCCATTCATGAATGGTAGCCAATGCTCTGTGGGCTTGGCTGGAAAGGTGGAAAAAGGCCATCTTCCCATCATGAACCTGCTCATGGACCAGCAGTGCCAAGCTCTGTCTCGATCACCAGCTGCCTTCCTGGCCCAGGGTGGGTGTCCTAGAGTGTAGTTATGGTGCTTGTATCCCCAGTTGTATGTTCTGTTTATGCTTGATGCCTTGTTCTATACCTTCTGGACTGGCTCCAAAAAGTGAAGGCTTGTTTTCTCTTGTTAGCATCTGGCTCACCTTCCCCCACCTAGGTCTGTGTCTAGGAGAGAGGACAGGGCTTGCTTGCTTGCTTGCTGGATTGTTTTTGCTTTGCTCTCACTCCTGCTTTTTGATTTTGCCCTTGCTTTTTTTTCTTTCCTTTCCTGTGTACCATTCCACCCTCCTCCAAACTGGAATCTGGGAAACACCGAGAGACACCGAGAGCCTGCATTTTGCGATCTGCAGCAGCCATCCCCAGTGCCAGAGACTGAGAGCTGGGCGACCACTCCCACCAGAGACTTTCTGAATTTGCCATCTCTTCAGAGAGGTGGAAGAGTTTTTGTCCTCTGATGTTGTTCATTATTTGTGCTGGGGAGAGTTAAAAAACAGGGTTTTTTTCCCACTTCTCTCCAAGGAAATTCTTCCCAAACCAGGTTGGGGGAAGGGGCTGTGATGCTTGCTGTCTGGGGAGGGGGGTTCCTCCTGGAGGTTTGTTCCCAGATTTGCCCTAAACCAAGACAGTGGGTCTTTCCTCCTCAGATCCCCACAATCTGCCTTTGCAGCCCCTCCTCATGCAGGATCTCTGGGGCTTTTCCTCCCCGTTTGCTTCCTGTGCCGTGGAGCCGCTCAATACGGCCTCTTCCACGAGGTTCTGCCACGTGGATTTGTCCTCTCTGGTCTCCGTCCTCAGCTCCTGACTGCCTGGGCCATGAAAGACAAGGAGTGGATGGGATTTGCCTCTGTGCCAGAGGGATGGGGAAGGAGATCCCCCCAGTGCATCCCCAGCAGGACAGTGTCATCAGGGGGGTTGTCCTGCAGCTGGGGGCCATGCCGGACTGGGAGATGGAGCAGGAGAGAGGGGGAAAGGGGCAGTGAATTCCTCCTCACCTGCCTGGGTGTCCCGGGGCATCTTCCTCTTCCTCGCAGCCTCCAAGGGCTTGGGAATAGTAAATCCTGGTTTGGGGAAAAGAAGAGATGAGCATGTTTGTCGCTATAGGACACGTACAAGCACAACGCGAGCCACTATTGCAAGTTAAAGAAGAAAAAGGTTTATTCTCTGACTCCAACTTTTATACTTTTCCAAAGGTGGCAGCGGATTGGCCCCACGTTGGCCCACCTCTCCAAAGACATTGGACAAACTACCAAGTTTCTCCACCCCCATGAAGGAATGCAAAACAATATGTTGTTTACAGAAATTGTGTGGGAAAGTTCTCTAACAGAATGTAAACTCAGAAGGCCTTAGAAAATCTTAAGAATCAGGGCGACACACGTTGACTTGGAAGGTCCCTCTGCCCAAGTCCATCTCTGGAAGTCACCGGCCATCTGGGGTCCATTAAACCTCCCGAATACCAAGATTCAGCCCTGGAAACGCCTCTCCGGAGTTCTCCGTTCCTGCTCCCTCCCTTCGGGTGTTCGAGCTTCCCCCTATGCCAGCTGCTGGGGGTCACGCTTATACTCAGGGTCCCCTGCTCCTCGGTCTCTGCCCTCCCCAGGCAGCTGGAAGTCTCAGGAATGCGAAAAGCTCCCCCCTCCTGGGTCTCCCTGTTTAGGGATGCCTGGGATTTTGGGGCTCCTGGCTTCCGTTCTCTCCTTCTTCTCTGCTGAGACACCAGGGATTTTCCCCCCTCTCCTCTCCAGGTTTTTGAGGGTCCCGCCAATGGCAGCACTTCACCCTCTCTGGGCTCCCCATTTTTGGGCTCCTGGGGGACACAGGGCTCTGCTCCTCTAGGCTGCCTCTGTTGGCAGCCGCCACCAGGCCCCATAGAAGAAGACATGCCCACAAGGGCTGCAGTCAGGGCCGGGAGAGAGAGGGTTAATCAAGATGTCACCCACAGGTGTCGTTCACACGCGGCGCCAACAGAGGTCGCTATTGAACAAGAAATGAGTACACTGAAGCTTGGGAAGTTCCACAGAGGAGAAGAACTGGTTTTGTTCCAACATCTGGTAAGCTATTTGGAGAATTCCAAAGGTGACTATGGATTGGAGGATGGACTTACTACCTCTCCAATCACACGGGTCCAAAGACCAATCAATCATTTCTCTCGACCCACAGAGAAAGATGTAAACAATTCTATTTCCACCTGAAATGATGTGGGACTCTGACTCTCAAAGATGAAAATGTTCTCAGAAGGCTAAAGAAGTTTCATGAGAACTTTAAAACTTTCCAAAGAACTCTAAAAGAAAACTTAACACTTTTAAAAACCAGGGCAACAACTGGGCTCATACTTTGGGCTACTTGGAGAAACGGAAAGAAACTGGGATCATGCTGCAAGCCAATTGTGGGATCTGGGAATGACTGGATGCATGCTGGAGGCAACAGGGATATTCTGGCCATGACTGGGGGATCATATAATGAACACCTTACTGGGGCCACTGGTAGCGCCTGGAAATAATTATGGACATGCTGGGGGAAATTGGGACCTACTGGCAGTATCTGGGGGGACTGGAACCACATTGGGAATGATCAAGGACCGTGCAGCAGAGAACTGGGACCGAACTGGGGGCAACTGAGAGTGAGTGGGAACATGCTAGGAGGGACTGGGATCCTTCCATTATTCCAGCCTCTCCTTAAAAGCAATGTTTTACATAGGTGGAGCACAGATGCTGAAAAGCCGCAAAGCTGAGTAGCCTGGCTCTGCTTCAGTCATGTGCAGTTCACAGAAGGTGAAAAACGAAGTAGCAGAGAGCACCAGGCTTCTGTGTGCGGTGAAGGCAATTGCAAAGATCCTGTGCTGCTCATTCACAAGCACACTCTTGTTCTTGCTTCTTGACAAACTCACCGCTGCCCTTCTTTTCTGCAGCTGCCATCGAGTTCTCTGCATCTCGGAGCCTCAGGGGACGAGCAAGAATTTGTGAGGAGGACTGCATCAGGATGAAGTAAAAACCTTTAGTCTGAATCTCTAGTCATCTACATCTTAGCGAAAAGCTATAAAGAATTCATGGTTTTCAGTTAGATTATTTCTTTAGAGACATGTACCCTGTGAAAACATCTTTAGCCACCTCTTAGCTTCCCAACAGCAATTTTTGCATTAATAGCCTTTATAATCCATAATTTAATACTTCTTGGGTCAATTTGCCTTTTTTGGCTAATATTTGCATAAGCTTTTTTTTTTTTGGAAGACTGGGAAAAATGTTCAGAAATGGTTCAATTGGCTGCTCTGTCATTTAATATTAGAAAGCATTTATGGTGTTGTTTCTGGAAGACAAACACACTAAATGAAAGAGTATTCACATTATACTTCTCCACTATTTTTCCCACCATCAATCAAAGACATTTTTCTATTCTTTCCAAAATCTCAGAACACACTCGTAATTTATCAAGCAGAGCTTCTCATCAGACTTTTAAGAGCAACATGCTCCTATGTTTGTTTCTGCCATCATGCTTGAAGGGCACTTACCGCACTATTAGAATCTAGACTTGAATAAAAAAAAATGAAAAAAAGGAAAAAACCAAACCAAACAAAACCTCATCTAGTTCTTTTTCCTGGTGAATTAATTTGTTGCTCTGATATTGATTGTTACAGATTTTGGTTTCCAGTCTTGGTCAGAAAAGTCAAAACATTTAGAACAAAAAATGCCACATTCACAAAGCAATGGAAAGAATTTTGCTGGAAATAAATAGTTAGTCCCAAGTATCTAGAAACGAAGGTGTACAATTACTTGGTTCCATCTGAAGAGTTGTTCCATGTTTCATTCTAGGCATGAACTACTATCAAAACTGTTGTACATTTGATGTACTTCCCAAGTCAAAACCTAACTATCTCCTGAAAGGGTTAATTAACGTACTAAATAAGAAATAGGTCTTGTGTTAGAAACAATAGCAAACCAAGGAAAAAGCCCCCAAAACCACAAACCCCAAAAACCAAAATCTAAAAGCTCAAACACACAAACTACCAAAGAAACAGTTTCTTCGGTTGCCACTTTTTCACTTCTCTTCCACAATGCAAAGGTAGCTCTTGGCAGTTGAAGGTGTAGAAAGTAGCCAAGTCTATTTGAAACCATGTTGCTGCTGAAAATATTTTGGCCAGAATATTGTTTCTAATATGATTTTTTCTACTAAATAAGTAGCAGCGCTTTCTTCTATAAGTTATAATGGAAAACATTACTTGTCATTATTTCTATGGGTTTAAGCAACTTAAGATGGTTTGGTTACAGGAATAAAAGACTCATTTTTATTGATGTGTACGTCTATGTGTCTGTACACGATTGTACAAATCAGGTCTGCTTCTTTTCATTTGTTTAGTTTGTTTAATAGAATTTTCCTACGCTCCAAATTTCACTGGTCTATTTTGACAATAGCTTTTAAAACATATTGCTGAAGAAGCAATCCTCCCAACCAATTCCCAACCATTTACTTTTGAAAAGTGGATTTTCATTGAGTCTAAATACCCAAGATTAAAGAACCGCATTTCGCCCCTGAAAGTCAAGTTTTCAAAGGGTAAAAGAAGGACATTTTGGAGAACAATATTTATTCTAGATCATGCATAGGATCAATTGGATGTTGTGATAGACAACTTGACTGTTTCTGTTGAAAAGTAATTTGATTTTCCAAAGAAGAAGGGAAGAAGGATAGTGGAAAAGCCACTTCCCTTGAAGCAATTGATTGGCAAGTTCCTTTAGTCACTACTTAGTGCCTCTGCAGTCTGTCGCATAAGTTCTCCATAATGTAAAAGAAATATTTAGGAGAAATCAAAAGATCTGGAGAAGGTCATTTCAAGACGTGTGCTCTTAGTCACTACTAAAATGAATGTTCAAATGAGCTTCCAGCTCAATCGATTTCTGCCAGATGAGGACAAAGAATTGTAGGGACGTGCAGCAGCCCTCTGCTCTGTTCTCTTCAGTTATCAGCCTTTTAAGAAATTGTCATTTCTAGCTGAATTTCTCGTGCATGCTTTGCATAGATTTTGCATATGCTGTAGTTGCAGATTTAGAAGAATGGCTATTTTCGTCTTTTACAAGCTAGAAATGATGGACATGGCACCATATATGCTCAACAAGTTTTTTCACACCAAATCACTGGAAATGCTACTATGATTCATCCATTTGAGAAACTTGCAAGTAGTAATCCAAAAGGCTTGATAGGAACTTGGATACACTGCTGGTTCTTTAAGTGCTTCCTGTGAAAACTGCTGCAGTTCAACTAAGTGCAATGAAAGCGCACTTTCCGCTTTTCCAATAGTATTTCTACTTGGCAGAAGCACTGCAATAGGATCGTGAAAAAATATACATGACCTAGTTGCACTATTACCTTTTAATTAAAAGCAGTTTGCAATTTCATTTATTGCTGATAGGATTTCTATTCTGATTGATGTCCTGCTTGTCTAGAGGGTAAATTTAGGACCTGTCCATTCAAAAGTATCTGTCTGTAATTGAATTCAGTGCCTTTTTATGACATACCTCTTACAAACAAAGCCTCTCTTGGACATTTGGATGGATCTGCGGAATCAATAGCTATTTACTTCACTGTATTTGTCGTGATTATGTTTCCAATCTCAGCCTCCAGAAATTCAAGAAATGAGCAACCAATCAAGTTCTTTCCTCAGTTGACCTCTGTTTGATCAAGGCATGTTTTTACTAAGAACACTTCAGAATTTTCTCTGTTGATCCAATTAAGTCATGCAAGGTATTCAATTGGTAGGTTTGGAATGGGTTTCTCACCACCTTGTTGCCTACATTCCACTTCTCACATTCCTCTTGTAAAGCAAATGAGCTTTGGTAAATTTCCAGAGTAGATTTCTTATCTTATTAGCAGTCTAGAAACAATTCTTATTGCCTTAAATTGAACTCTCTATAAGAACGATAGTTGTATAAATACAGACTGTGATAAAAAAAAATCTCTTTTCAGGGTGATACCTACAATTTCTCTCTAGTGACTGGTATTATCTAAACAACCCAAATAGAATTGTGGTAGCTGATATTTGGAAAGCAAGGTGTTGGTTTTAATGAGAGTTTTTGAATATTTGAAGAAATCCAGAGTTAAAGAATTGGAACAATTAAATGTGGAGAGATTTATTGAAAGAATCCTTTAATAAAAAAGGCATGTCGTAGGTGTGTGCTAAACATGCCATAGATGTCTTCCTGCAAAACAAGATCTGTCATTGATGTAATTATTCCTTCGTTGCCATAATAGTTGGGGGAAAAAAACTGCATGCAAGCAACCTAAGTTAGACTAAATGGTTGACATGAAGATGTAGTTAGGACAGTTTTTACCAAATATTTTATGACTTTTCTTACCTTCTAGGCAATAAATCCAGGTAATAGATCCAGGAAGAATAGCCCTTGACTTAGAAAACCAAAGCCTGCTGAACACAAAAAAGATAGTCCCTTCTTTAAGACCCAAAATCACATCTGTTTGCAGGGGGAAGAGGTGTATCTGTGTGTGTGAATGGGAAGTATACTCACCAAAAAAACAGATCCAATCTTTAGTAACAGACAGCTAGTAAGAGTGGATGCATAGAATTTTCTGATTTTTATTTTTATTTCTTTTTAAAGATCTTCTAGTCAGTTGAAAAATTCTTCTGTGTTTGTGTGAGACAAGAAATGTCCATAAAGCTTAGCAATTTTCATCTGCATCAATCCATTTCCTTATTTTGGAAAGATTATTGTTATCTAACGTAGTGTGGTGGTGTGCTTTTCTTTAATTTGATATTTGTTAAAATGCCAGTTCATATTCCCGCCTCCTCCTTTCTCCAGATGCCAGTCTTCCCCAGCTTTTCCCTGGCACCCCTCCTCTCCAAGTTGTCGGTCCTCCCTTTCCCTGCCCCTTTCCCCAGAACATTCCCTGTCAGTCCCTCTGGTCCACTCCCCTGCTTCCAGAGCACTCCCTGTCATTCTCCTTAGTCCCCCTGATAGGTTTGTGATATGTTAGTCCTGCCCTGGGCTCCTCCCTAGCCCTACCCTTATTGGTTGCTGTTCCTATACTCCACCTCTTGAGTTACAGTATAAAACCTTTGCTCGCCCTCCCCGCAGGGGCTTGGGGCTTGCTGAATAAATCCATCCTGTTCACCCCCCAAGTCCCGTGTCGTCTGCCATCTGTCCCCGCGCCGATAACCGGGACTGCAGAGCTTACAAGGGGGAGCGGCCGCCCGTTCTCTTCCCTCTCACCGCCCAGCACGCCACCGCTCGGGGTGTCGCGGCGAGAGGAGCTGAGCGCGACGCAACAACGTAGTAACTTTAAAGATGTATTTTTAGAAGGTGTAAAAATGGAGATCATCCTTTGTATCAGAGCAATAGAAAGAAAATCCCTTAAAACCAACCATTCCACCGATTCAATGTTGTATTTTTGAATTTTCAAGATCAAATTCTCACTTTTAAAACAGTTTTAAATGCTCTTTCTTCAGACCATTTTGTTGGATCCATTTCTATGCTTCAAAATTATATTTAGTGAAGACTCATTTACAGTAAGTACGTCACATTTTACAAATTAACATGCAAGAGGGAAGGAGAGAAGGAAGGAAGGAAGGAAGGAAGGAGGGGAGGGAGGGAGGAATTCTTCCTTATCCCCTGAGCTTCTGAGATGCAGAGAACTTGATGGCAGCTGCAGAAAAGGGCTGCACTGAGTTTGTCAAGAAGCTAAAGAATAGACAGTGCCTTGTGTTTGGCAGTGAGCAGCTGCTGGATATTTGCAATTGCCTTCAGGGTGCACTGAATGCCAGGATGGGATGTGCAGGCTACCACAATGAGCTGGGCAGGAGCAGGCAGAGAGCACGGCCATCTGACAGCAGTTTGCAGCTTGACTCCTAAACAGCAGTGTTTCTGGAATGTGCAGCAAACCCATGTTTCTGGGCAAGAGCGGGATAAGTGCGCTGTGCTGGTAAGCTTTCTCCCTGCGAGAGACAACTGGGAAAGCTTTTTGCTAAGATGCAGAGCACTAGAGATGCAGACTACGGCTCTCCGGAGCTGTCCAGAGGGAAGTGCCGCTCCCCGGTGTCTTTCGGCTAAAGCCGCACTTCAGAGCATATGGCTGATGCTCCAGTGAGCTGTGCGGGAAGTAGCTGCTTTTCGTCTCCAGGAGCCGGAGAGCGCGGTAGCTGGTAAGCGGCGAAGAACGAAGCCACAGAGAGCTGGGCTTGTGTGCACAGCCTTTGGGCTGCTAAGGGACGGTGGCTGCTCCTTGCCTGCCCCTTCACTTCACTGCTAGCATACGTATGGAGGGTGTTCCAGGACAACTTTCCTGGGTCTTGGCTTTGTCCTGATGCAGACATCCTGGAGAATTCTTGCTTGTCCCCTGAGCTTCCGAGATGCAGAGAACTCGATGGCAGTTGCAGAAAAGAAAGACTGTGCTGAGTTTGTTGAGCAGCAAGACTGTAGGCTGCTGCCTGTGCTTGGGAATGAGCTTCTGCTGGATCTTTGCAATTGCCTTCACTGTGCAGAAGCCCAGTGGTCTCTGCTGCTTTGTTCCTTGCCTTCCGTGAATTGCACATGACTGACACTGAGCCAGGCTACTCAGCTTTGCCGCTTTTCTGCATCTGTGCTCCACCTTAGGAAAATGTTGCTTTTAAGGAGAGGCTGGAATAATGGAAGGATCCCAGTCCCTCCTAGCATGTTCCCACTCACTCCTTATTGTCCCTGGTTGGCTCCCAGTTCTCCGCTGCACAGTCCCGATAGTTCCCAATGTGGTTCCAGTCCCCCCAGTACAGTTACAGATACTGCCAGTATATCCCAATTGCCCCCTACATATCTGTTCCAGGCACTACCAGTGGCCCCAGTAAGGTGTTCATTATATGATCCCCCAGTCGTGGCCAGAATATCCCTGTTGCCTCCAGCATGCATCCAGTCATTCCCAGATCCCACAATTGGCTTGCAGCATGATCCCAGTTTCTTTCCGTTTCTCTAAGTAGCCCAAAGTATGAGCCCAGTTGTTGCCCTGATTTTTAAAAGTGTTAAGTTTTCTTTTAGAGTTCTTTGGAAAGTTTTAAAGTTCTCATGAAACTTCTTTAGCCTTCTGAGAACATTTTCATCTTTGAGAGTCAGAGTCCCACGCCATCTCAGGTAGAAATAGAATTGTTTACAATTTTCTCTGTGGGTGGAAGGAAATGATTGATTGGTCTTTGGACCAGTGTGGTTGGGTAGGTAGTAATTCCATCCTCCAATCCACGGTCACCTTTAGTATTCTCGAAACACCACATGTTGGAACAAAACCGGCTCTTTTTCTCTATGGAACTTCCCAAGCGTCAGTGTACTCATTTCTTGTCCAATAGCGACCCCTGTTGGCGCAGCATGTGAACGACACCTCTGGGTGACATCTTGATTAACCCTCTCTCTCCCGGCCCTGACTGCAGCCCTTGTGGGCATGTCTGCTTCTATGGGGCCTGGTGGTGGCTGCCAACAGAGGCAGCCTAGAAGAGCCCAATAAAAAAGCTTTAAAAAAAATAAAAGGAGCTCAAAAAAAAAAAAAAGGAGCTCCCGAGGAGCCCAAAAATGGGGAGCCCAGAGAGGGGATTTCGCCGCAATTGGCAGGTGTCGCTATAGGACACGTGAAAGCACAATGGATGCCACTGCTATTGCAAGGTAAAGAAGAGGGCAGTTTATTCTCTGACTCCAACTTTTATACTTTTCAAAAGGTGGGAGCGGATTAGCCCCACACTAAACACCTCTCCAAAGGCATTGGAGACACCATGAGTACATCAACTCTCTCCACCCCCATGAAGGAATGCAAAAAAAATACGTTGTTTACAGAAATTGTGTGGGAAAGTTCTCTAACAGAATATAAACTCAGAAGGCTTTAGAAAATCTTAAGAATCAGGGCGACATCTGACCCTTCTTAGTTTAAAAGAAAAGGAAAAACGAGCAAGGTTCTGTGTCCGTTCATGGAGGAATCATCAGAGTGATGACTCACATCGTCTTCAACTGAGTCATCACTCAACGATCCATTCATTCAATGCCTTTCAGTTTGGTCATGGTTTCCATGTTGCTCATTGGTCAGATTCTGTCTCTGCAGTTGCAGGTCAGGACGAACACACCTCGAAGGTAGCCAGCGTGCCCCAGTATCTATGGACATGCAAGCATACCCACACCCCGAAGCGATAAGGTCATAGGGACCTTCCCATTGTTTGGTGACTAAATTCCGCACTCAAACTTTTGCCCAAGGCTGATGTGCCTCATCTGCAGCCTGCAACGAAAGATGATGATTTAAAATGACAGGGTTATTTGAATTCTGCTGCACCATAAGATGATTGATGGTGTACAATGCTTTTTCCAACTGACTGTGCGGGGTCTCACCCTGCATTTCCTGTTTTTGCTTTTGAAGAACCCGCTTCAGAGTACCATGAGCGCGTTCTACAATAGCTTGGCCAGTTGGAGAATGGGGGATACCAAACTTGTGTGACACACCCCACAACTGCAGGAACTGCCGCACCTGCTGCGATGCGTAAGCAGGACCATTGTCGGTTTTCACAGCAGAAGGTATGCCCAGAACGGCAAAGGCCTGCCTCCAGTGGGCAATGACATCGCGGGCCTTTTCTCCAGTGTGAGCGGAAGCCCACATCGCAGAGGAGAACGTGTCCACCGTGACATGCACATACTTGAGCCGGCCAAACTCGGCAATCTGGGTGACATCGGTCTGCCAAAGCTCCAAGGCCTTAAGGCCTCTAGGGTTTACCCCTGCTGGCAGAGGCGGAGCAAGTGCATGGCAGTCATCACAGGACTCAACAATGCCACGAGCCTCCATTGGCATCAGCTGAAACTGCTTCTGCAGAGTATGCGCATTCTGATGGAAAAACCCATGCGATGCCTTGGCCTGCGTGAGTGTATCAGGCTGAGGTGCTGCCCACACTGGGTTAGCCAACTTGTCAGCTCTCGAGTTACCTTCTGCTACAAACCCTGGTAAATTGGTGTGACTTCTCACATGTAGAATGTAAAACGGATGCACCCAGGCCTGAATGGCACGCCACAAGGTCTTCAGTAAATGAAACAAGGCAGGGTTACTGACCTCCTTCAAAACTGAGTGACCCAAACACTGCGTGATGTCAGCCGCATAGGCAGAATCCGTGACCAAATTGAAAGGTTCCTGGGAAAATTTCTCAAATGCCATGACAGCAGCCCTCAGTTCAACCAGTTGGGCTGACCCATTCTCATGACCTTTCAGAACCTGCCACTCAGATCCGTCCTTCCAAGTAACAATGGCCTTTCCTGTTTTCCCTGGCCCGTCAGTAAAGATGGTGGGTCCTTGCACAGGTTCCTGACTATTTTTGGGCCGCAAAGAAATCTGCGTAAATTTTGCCACCTGCAGTAGCTTGTGGCTGGGCAAATGATAAGTGATTTGCCCTGAAAAATTCTCCAGAGCACATTACAGGGACACACAGTGTGCAAAGCTCCAGTCAAAGTCCTCCCGAGATACCGGGAGTATGATCTTTGCAGGATTCACACCCATCAATTGCAAACACAGTTGCCAGCATCTAATTATCAACCGAGCAATCAACTCCGCCAATGTCATTGCCATCTTCTGTGGCTGATGGGGCAGGAAAACCCATTTCAAGATGTGCAAGGGATCAGACCATTTGTCACTCCATTGACCAGTGATACCTGTGGGATGCGAATCTGGAGTGGTAACGAACACAGTGACATCAATAGAAAGATCAATGCGATAAACTTGACGGGCAGAAACAGCCTGCTGAATTTCCTCCAGCACCTGACATGCCTCAGGGGTCAATGTGCGAGGTGATTTTAAATCAGAGTCTCTCTTCAACAGATCATACACAGGAGACGGTTGTGCGTTGGTTAGCCCCAAGTATGGACGTAACCAGGTGATGACACCCATCAGTTTTTGAACATCGTTCAGTGTCTTCACCGAGTGCTCAAATTGCACCTCCTGGTGTTGGATCGACCGTTCCAGAATTTTGACCCCCAAATACTTCCAAGGAGGTTGTTCTTGACCCTTTTCTGGAACCACCTGCAGCCCATGAGCATGCAAAGCATCATGCAACCAAGGCTGAATCCTCAGCAGCTCATCCTGGGTGGACGCAGCCACCAAGACGTCATCCATATAATGATACAGACGTGCATCAGGAAACTGCTTGCAAACTCCAGACAAGGCACGAGCCACGTACCATTGGCATATGACTGGGAAATTGCGCATCCCCTGTGGCAGAACTTTCCATTGATATCGCTGTGCGGGCTCATCATTGCCAATTGCTGGCATCGTGAAGGCAAATTTTGGTCTGTCATGGGGATGCAAAGGAATTGTAAAGAAACAATCCTTCAAATCCACGATGAAGATCGGCCAGCCTGCAGGAAGCATGGTAGGCAATGGCATGCCCGCCTGCAACGTTCCCATGCCTTCCATGACGGCATTGACCTTCTGGAGGTCCTGTAACAACCTCCATTTCCCAGACTTCTTCTTGATGCAGAAAACAGGGGTGTTCCAGGGACTGTTAGTAGGCTCCAGATGACCCTGGTCCAACTGTTCCTGCACCAAATTTCGAAGGCCGATCAGTTTATCTTGAGGGAGGGGCCACTGGTTTTCCCAAACAGGTGTATCCACCAGCCACCGTATAGGAGGCGTAGAACACTCTGAGCCCTTCGCAACAGTGACCCCCATCAAAAACCCGTCCTGATGCGGACCCCCCACACAGACAGAACATCCCTCCCCCAGAGATTAGCAGGAGAAGGAGTAACATGAGGCCTAATCCAGGCCATCTGTCCCTCGGAGTTTGTGATGAGCACAGGCCACTGGCTCACGTAACATCGCGCTGTTCTCCCCAGACCCACAACAGACATCTCCGCTGGATCCAGGGCCCAGTCCGGAGGGCAGGCAACAAGGGAGAGAACCATGACATCAGCGCCGCTGTCAAGAAGCCCTTGCAGGTGGATCTCTGACGGCGTCGCACCAGGGATGGACAGGGTACACAGCATCTTTGGGACGGTCTTTGGTCAGGACAGTGGTCCAATGAACCTGAAGCTGTCCAGTAGATCCAAAACCACCATCACCCTGCGTTCGGTCAGCTGTCCTACTAACAGAAGACTTAAAAAGCACAAGCTGAGCAAGCTGCGTCCCCTTCAGGATCGTAACGGGGGGGGGGGGGGGGGGTGGGTGTGGAAACCATTGCTCAAATCTGCCCCGTGCAATCTGCCTCTATGAGACCCAGGTGCAAAATAACGCCCTGAAGGGTGGCACTTAGACCTCCCCATTATGAAGGCACTCATGCCTTCACCCAAGGGACCAAAGGTGTCCAGGGAAACCTAAACAGTAGTCTAAAACTACTGTTGCTGCTCTGCAGACATCCACACCTGCTGACCCGCAGGTGCTGGCGACAAGCTGGCTGAGCAGACCTCCATCGCTCCAGGGTCTGGAGAAGAACTTGTGTCTGAGCGTGCCCCTCTTTCGCACTCCGCTTCCCGTTTCCCAGTCCGGGAGTGCTTGGACACAAACATGAACAGTCGCCTTGCAAACATCTGCTGGATGGCCTGGCCTTCTGCATCGGCCACACACATATGAGGGAAATTTTCCCTTCTGTGCTTTCTTCCCCCATTTGGTGCTTGTCTGAGCAGTCCCCCGCGGCTGCTGCCAGCCCTTCAGCGCTGCCCAGACCGGCTGCGCGGCAACAGCCCAAGCATCCACCTTCTGAACCGAGGGGCCTGTCTGCACATGCCACTGCCATCTGCGAGAGTGTAGCCTCTTCAGGAAGAGTCCGTATAACTCTTTTGCATTCTGCATTGCAGTGGATCCTAGCAAATCTCGCAAGGACCATCCATCCGCCTCAGCTCAGGTTCTATCACCTGTGGTTCCACAGAGGCTGTCAGCCTCACTGCAAAGTCTGTGAACGATTCATCGACCCTTTGAACAACAGTCAGAAAGGGTCAGAAAGGATTTCATTGGAGCAGCCATTTCTAGGGTCTGGATCACAGCTGCTAAGCCTAATGTTCTGCACTACTCCAGCATGAGAGGATCATATCCAACCTGCCCCTGAGGATCAACATAATTGCCTGTGCCCATCAGGATGTCAGTCGTAACCACACACCTGGGATCCTGCTGCTCCCTTGTAGCATTCTTCCGCACTGCGCCGGACAGTAAACCAGACCACTTGTCCTCAAACACGTCAAATTGCACAGGGTTAAAAAGAGCCTGTGCCACAGAATGAATATCGGAAGGTGTCAGCAGGTCAGCAACAAGTAATCGGATTGCCTGCATAACCTCAACAGACCCAAGACCATACTGTGCAACCGTGTCTTGGATTTCCTTCAACACTGTAAACAAAAAAAGCTGATGAGTGTTATGAATAACACCCCTGAGCACAGGGAAAGCTTGAGGGTTCCCTGGTAAGGCTGCATCACCCACTGTATCATGTCCTGTGGACCCCGGGACAGCGTCAGTCCCTGGGCTGCAAGGCAGTGCAACATCACAAGACACCACACCCCCCGCAGCATCAGCAGAGCCAGAGGAGCCTTCCCCGTGATCCGGCAGTCTCCACCAGGGGGGCAGAGTCACACATCTCCTCAGCCTTATCCAGGACCTCCTGCCAAAACCACCCGTGGTCCTTCTGACACACGGTCACCTGGCAGGTGGGGAGGGTCCATAAAGTCAACGGGGAGGATCCGCAGCCACAGGGAGTAACTGGTCTCCTGCCGTCTGTGTCAGCAGTTATGCTAAAATTGAACACCCCAGCGCCCTGCTGTGCTGCAACCCCACCCCCCACGGTAGTCGGGGAAGGTGGAGCCGAACCAGCCGGCACCCCGGTAGTGCCGTCCTCAGTATCAGCAGAGGGCACTGCGGTGGGCACTGGCGGCGGCGCAAACCACAACCCCAGTGCAGCACTTCTGTCCCCCGGGGCGGGGGAAGGGCATGGCACAGAGGGAGACGCGGCACGTGGAGACACACCCCCACAGGAGGACACAAGGGAGTCCGGCACGCCCCCAAGGAGCGTCGGAGCCATGACGTGGAGCCTCCCGGTGGGTACCGCCCCCATCAGGCAGGACGGGGCCGTCTGCCCGCCCGCTGGGGCGGGGCCCGATGGAACAGCAATCCTCCGAGCCCCCAGCAATCCGTGGGGCTTCATCCACCGACTGGACACTCGGAGCCAGCGGACTGGGAGCCCGAGCCACCCCAGAGGAGGAGCCGTCTTCCGGCTCACTCCCCCGGGGACAAGGGGAATCAGGGCCACCCCAGAGACACTTGCTGTCCCCAATATCCGCATTCGAGACAGATAGGTCCCCCAGAGAAGCCCGAGAACTGCCAAATTCTGACCCCTGCCAAAAAGCATCCAACCTCTTCCACAGCATGACCAGCGGCCCAACATCTTCAAAATGACTATCGAGCAGGGTGTCCATGAGGCGATCTCCCACCGGAGACCAGTTCTCCCAGGAAAGGGCCTCTCCAAGCCTGGGAAAAAAAATCCCTGTTCTTTTGCCCAGAAAAATAATCTCTGAAAATCATCCCAACAAAAGAGAAGGCGTTTTCACCTCAACACATCTTTCCAAACCTCCAGAACCAAAGATTCCCCTCCAATAGCTCTAAAGCTCTCCATTACCAAGACAACAGCAGGCAAAGCGCCGAACAGAGAGAGAAACAGAAATCACATGCGTTCTCAGCCTAAGCTGCAATACAGTCTGGCGGTCACCAGATGTCGGTATTGGACATGTGAAAGCACAACGCGAGCCACTGCTATTGCAAGGTAAAGAAGAGGGTGTTTATTCTCTGATTCTAACTTTTATACTTTTCCAAAGGTGGGAGCGGATTGGCCCCACACTGGGCCACCTCTCCAAAGGCACTGGAGACACCATGAGTGCATCAAATCTCTCCACCCCCATGAAGGAATGCAAAACAATATGTTGTTTACAGAAATTGTGTGGGAAAGTTCTCTAACAGAATGTAAACTCAGAAGGCTTTAGAAAACCTCAAGAATCAGGGCAGCAGGCGGGACCCTCAATAGCTGGTAGAGGGGAGAAGGGACTCCCTGGAGTCTCTGCACCCCAAAGCAGAGAAGAATGGGAGAAGGGAAGTCAGGACACCAAAAATCTTTGGCATACCTAAACAGTGACAGCCAAGAGGAGGTAGCTTTTTGCATTCCTGGGTCTTCCAGCTGCCTGGGGAGGGCAGGGACCAAGAAGCAAGGGGACCCTGAGTATAAGCGTGACCCCCAGCAGCTGGGACATGGGGGAAGCCTGAACACAAGAAGGGAGGGAGCAGGGACGGAGAACTGTGGAGACGCTTTTCCAGGGCTGAATCTTGGTATTCGGGAGGCTTAATGGACTCCCAATGGCCAGTGATTTCCAGAGATTAATGTGGGGAAAGGGACCTTCAAAGTCAACATGCTCACCCCTTCTTTTCCCCAAACCAGGATTTCCTATTCCCAAGCCTTTGGAGGCTGCAAGGAAAAGGAAGATTCCTTGGGACAGCCAGGCAGGTGAGGAAGAAGTCACTGCCCCTTTCCCCCTCTCTCCTGCTCCATCTCCCAGTCCGGCATGGCCCACATCTGCAGGACAATGCCCCTGACGATACTGTCCTGCCAGGGATGCACTGGAGGGATCTCCTTCCCTTTCCCTGTGGCACAGAGGGAAATCCCATCTTCTCCTTGTCCTTCCTCCTCCAGACAGTCTGGAGGTGAGGATGGAGACCAGAGAGGACAAATCCCCGTGGCAGAACCTTGTGGAAGAGGCCGTATTGAGAGGCTCCATGGCACAGGAAGCCAACGAGGAGGAAAAGCCCAGGTAATCCTGCATGAGGAGGGGCTGTAAAGGCAGATTGTGGGGATCTTAGGAGGAAAGACCCATGTCCTGGTTTAGGGCAAATTTGAGAGAAAACCTCCAGAAGGAGCACCCCCACAGAGCAAACCCCGATGGCCGCATCCCCCTGCCTTGTTTGGGAAGAATTTCCTTGGAGAGAAGTAGAAAAAAAAAACCCGTTTTTTAAAAGACAGAAACACTCCCAAGCACAAAAAATGAACAACACCAGATGATAAAAACTCTTTCACTGCTCTGAAGAGATGGCAAATTCAGAAAGTCTCTGGGGGGAGTGGTCGCCCAGTTCTCAGTCTCTGGCACTGGGGATGGCTGCTGCAGATCACAAAATGCAGTCTCTCGGTGGCTCTCGGTGTTTCCCAGATTCCAGTTTGGAAGAGGGTGGAATGGTACACAGGAAAGGAAAGAAAAAAAAGCAAGGGCAAAATCAAAAAGCAGGAGCGAGAACAAAGAGAAAGCAAGCCAGCAAACAAAAAAGCAAGCCCTACCCTCTCTCCTAGACACAGACCTAGGTGGGGGGAGGTGAGCCAGCTGATACACAAGGTAAAACAAAGCTTCATTTTTCGGAGCCAGTCCTGAGGGCACAGAACAAAGCATCAAACATAAACAGAAGAGAAATTTGTGGATACAAGTACGATAACAGCCCTTTCCTTGGGAAAGAAAACTTGCCAGCCCAGGTAACAGTTTGCATGGAGCACTTGGGACTGTAAGGGCAGCACAAGATTGAGGTGGGGGCAGCTTGGGTCTGGGACACATCCTTCGCCGTTTGGATTTTTTGCAACCAGCCACTCACTCAGGGCCAAAGGCCCCTGAGGACAAACAGCGGCCTTTTCCCTAAGAAAGAAAACTTGCCAGCCCAGATCCTGGATGTCAGTTTGTAGAAGGCACATGGGACAGTTCAGGTCAGCACAAATCTGAGGTGGTGCCAGCTTGGGTCTGGGACACATCCTTTGCCGTTCCGATTTTTGCAGGTGGCCACCGACTCATGGCCACAGGCCCCTGAACAAAAACAATGGCCCCTTTCCCTGGGAAAGAAAACTCACAAACCCCAAGTTCCTGAAGTCAGTTTGCATGGGGCACTTGGGACTGTCAGGGCAGCACAAGTTTGAGGTAGGTGGAGCTTTTGTCTGAGACACATACTTCGGTGCTCAGATTTTTTGCAGGCAGCTACCCCCTTCAGGGCCACAGGTCCCTGAATACAAAGACCGGTTCGTTTCCCTGGGAAAGAAAACTGGCCACCCCAGGTTCCTGATGTCAGTTTGCATGGTGTGCTTGGCACTGTCAGGGCAGCACAAGTTTAAGGTGTGGGTAGCTTTTGTCTGGAATACGTCTTTCACCATTCAGATTTTTTGCAGGCAGCTGCCCACTTCGGGCCACAGTCCCCTGAATAAAAAGACTGAACTTTTTCCCTGGGAAAGAAACCTCACCACCTGAGGGTCCTGACATCAGTTTACAGGGTGCGCTTGGGACTGTCAGAGCAGAACAAGTGTGAGAAGGGGGAAGCTTGGGTCTGGGACACATCATTTGCTGTTTGGATATTTTCCATATGGCCTTTTTTTCAGAACTAGAGGCCCCTGAACACAAACACCGGCCATTTTCCCTGGGAAAGAAAACTCACCAGCTGAGCTTCCTGATGTCACTTTGCAGGGTGCGATAGGGATTGTCAGGGCACTACAAGTTTGAGGTAGGGGGAGCTTGGGTCTGGAACACATCCTTCACCATTTGGATTTTCTGCTGGTGGCCACCCAGTCAGGGACGCAGGGCCTTGAAAAAAAGACCAACCCTTTTCCAGGGAGAGAAAACTCGCCACCCCAGGCTCCTGATGTCTGTTTGCATGGTGCACTTGGGACTGTCAGGGCCGCAAAATTTTAGGGTGGGGGTAATTTTGTCTGGGACACATCCTCCACCGTTCAGATTTTTTCCTGGCAACCATCCACACAGAGTGACCCGGCCCTGCAGAAGAAGACCGGTCTTTTTCCCTGGGAAAGAATCCTAACCATCCCATGTTCCTGATGCCAGTTTGCAGGGTGCGCTTGGGACTGTCTGGGCAGGAAAAGTTAGAGGTGGGGTCAGCTTGAGTCTGGGACACATCCTTCACCATTCGGATTTTTTGAAGCTTACCGCCCACTCAGGGCCACATGCCACTGAACAAAAAGACTGCCCCTTTTCCTTAGGAATAAAACAGGCCAGCCCAGGTTCCTGATGTCAGTTTGCAGAGTGCGCTTGTAACTGTCAGGGAAGGACAAGTTTCATGTGGGGGCAGCCTGGGTCAGGGGCACATCCATCACTGTTCGGATTTTTTCCTGGCACCCACCCACTCAGGGTCACAGGGCTCTGAATACAAAGACTGGCCCTTGTTCCTGGGAAAGGAAACATGCCATTGCATGTTCCGGATGGCATTTTGGAGGGTGTGCTTGTAACTGTCAGGGCAGCAAAGTTTGAGGTGGAGGCAGCTTGGGTCTGGGACAACTCCTTCGCCATTCGGATTGTTTGCAGGCTGCCACAAACTCAGGGCCACGTGGCCCTGAACAAATGACCAATTGTTATTCCTGGGAAAAAAACTGGCGAGCCCAGGTTCCTGATATCAGTTTCCAGGGTCGCTTGGGACAGTCTGAGCAGCACAAGTTTGAGGTGGGGGCAACTTGTGTCTGAGACACATTCTTTGATGTCTGGAATTTTTGCAGGCGGCCGCCCACTCAGGGCTACAGGCTCCTGATCAAGAAGACCAGCCCATTTTCTTCAGAAAGAAAATAGGCCATCCCGGGATTCCTGATGTCAGTTTGCATGGTGTACTTGGGACAGCCAAGGCCGCGCAACTTTGGGGTGGGGGCAATTTTTTTCGGGGACACATGCTCTGCCATTCGGATTTTTTGCAGCAACCACCAACACAGGATCACCAGGCCCTGAAGACAAAGACGGGCCCTTTTCCCTGGGGAAGATACCTCGCCATCCCATGTTCCTTAGGTCAGTTTGCAGGGGTGTGCTTGGGACTGTCAGGGCAGCACAAGTTTCAGGTTGGGTCAGCTTGGGTCTGGGACACATCTGTGGCCAGTCAGATGTTTTTGCACGTGGCCACCCACTCATAGCTTCAGGGCCCTGAAGAAAAAGAGCTGCCCTTTTCCCTGGGAAAGAAATCTGGCCAGCCCAGGTTCCTGATGTCAGTTTGCAGGGTGCACTTGGAACTCTCAGGGCGGCAAAAATTTGAGGTGGGGCGAGCTAGGGTGTAGGACACATCCATCGCAGTTCAGATTATTTGCAGGTGGCTGCCACCTCAGGACCACAGGACCCTTAACAAAAAGAGCAGATCTTTTCCCTGGGAACGAAACTTGCCAGTCCAGGTTCCTGATGTCAATTTGCAGGGTTCCCTTGGGACTGTCACGGAAGCAATTGTTTGAGGTGGGGGCATGTTGCGTCTGGGACACATCCTTTGCTGTTCCAGTATTTGTAGGCTGCCGCACCCTCAGGGCCAGAGGATCCTGAACAAAATGTCCGGCCAGTTTTCCTAGGAAAGAAAATAGGCCACCCCAGGATTCCTAATGTTAGTTTGTAGGGTTCTCTTGGGACTGTCAACAGAGCAGTAGTTTGAGTTTGGGGCAGTTTGTGTCTGGGACACATCCTTTTCCGTTTGGATTTTTTATAGGCAGCCTCCCCCTCAGGGCCACAGACCCCTGATCACAAACAGCAGCCATTTTCGCAGGGAAAGAAAACTAGCCTGCCCAGGTTCCTGATGTCAGTTTGCAGGGTTCCCTTGAGACTGTCAGGGCAGTAGTAGTTTAATGATGGGCACCTTGGGTCTGGGACACATCCTTTGCTGTTCGGATGTTTTGCAGGCTGCCACCACCGTCTGGGCAAAAGGCCCCTGAAAACAAATAATGCCACTTTTCCTTGAGAATGAAAACTCGCCAGCCCAGGTTCCTGATGTCAATTTGCAAGGTTCCCTTGGGACTCTCAGGGCAGCACAATTTTGAGGTGGGGGCAGCTTGAATCTGGGACACATCCTTTGTCATTTGGGTATTTTGCAGGGGCCTGCCTACTCAGGGCCACAGGGCATTGAGCACAAACAGCATCCTATTTCCCAGGAAAAGAAAACTCGCCAACCCAGGTTCCTGATGTCTGTTTGTAAAGTTACCTTGGTACTCTCAGGGCAGCAGTAGTTTGAGGTTGGGGTAGCTTTGGTCTGGGACACATCCTCTGCCATTAGTATTTTTTGCTGTCTGCTGCCCTGTCAAGGCAGCAGGCCCCTGAGAACAAGGAATGCCACTTTTGCCTTGTAAAGGAAACTCACCAGTCCAGGTTCCTGATGTCAGTTTGTAGAGTTCTCTTAGAACTGTCAGGGCAGCAGTAGTTTGAGGTTGGGGCAGCTTTTGTCTGGGTCACATCTTTCACCATTAGGATTTTTTGCAGGCAGCTGCCCCCTCTGGGCCACAGGGTCCTGAACAGAAACAATGCCATTTTTTCCTGGGAAAGAAAACTTGCCTGCCCAGATTCCTGATATTAGTTTGTAGGGTTCCCTTGTGACGGTCAGGACAGCTGTAGTTTGAGGTTGGGGCAGCTTTGGATTGGGATTCGTCCTTTGCTGTTCGGAATTTTTGCTGGCTGCCTCCCCCTCTGGTCAGCAGGCCTCTGAGTACAAGGAATGCCACTTTTCCCTGGGTAAGAAAATTCACCAGCCCAGGTTCCTGATGTCAGTTTGTAGGGTTCCCTTGGGACTGCCAGGGCAGCTGTAGTTTGAGGTTGGGGTAGCTTTGGTCTGGGTCACATCCTTCGCTGTTTGGATTTTTTGTAGGCCATCACCCCCCTCAGGGCAACAGGGCTCTGAACACAAACATTGACACTTGTCTTGGCTTGTAAGATAAGCATGTATTATATCGCCATCTGTTGTAGGTTTGGCAGTTTTCTTATCTCCAAGAACAATGTCTCCCTCCGGGGAGATATCTTCTGTTAATGGGCCATTAAATGACTCACTGCATGACTGATAAAGTTACATCATCCCATTGTGAGATGCTCCACCCAGAGGGAGGAGCCAAGCATCCCTTACCTGCATAAAATCAGCACTTTTTGGGACACCAGGGCAGCTCTTCACTGGATTCCCAGAGGAGCAGTTTTCTTCTCTGCTGGATTCCCAGAGGAAGACCAGGCCCAACTATTCCATCACCAGACCTTCAGAGAAAACTACACCCTTCTACAGATCACTGCTTCAGAAGCATTTCATCTGCCACTCTGAGAGGAACAGCCACCATTTAACTGGACAACTACCAACACCCTGACTCCTCAGAGAGTCAGGTATCTGACTCTATCACTAGTTTTGTGTGTAATAATCACATTATTACTTTTGATTTAGTTTTTTCTCCTAGCAAAAAACTGTTACTCCCATTACTATATCTTTGCCTGAGAGCCTTTTAATTTTGAAATTGTGGTAATTCGGAAGGAGTGGGTTTACTTTTTCCATTTCACAGGAGGCTTTTGACTTTCTTCACAGACTCCTGGCTTTTCAAACTAACACAGGTAGCTTCGGTCTGGGACACATCCTTTGCTGTTCAGATTTTTTGCAGGCGAGCACCCCATCAGGGCCACAGGCCCTTGAACAAAAAGACTGGCCCATTTTACTCGGAAAGAAAATACCCCAACCCAGGTTTCCTGATGTCAGTTCCTAAGGTTCCCTTGGGACTGTCAGGGCAACAGTAGTTTGAGATGGGGGTTGCATTGGTCTGGGACACATCTTTCCACCGTTCGGATTTTTTGCAGGCGGCCACCCCTTCAGTTTAACAAACAATGCCACTTTTCCCTGGGAGAGAAAATTACCCAGCCAAGGATCCTGGTATTAAATTGTAGGGTTTCCCTGGGACTGTCAGGGAAGCACATGTTTGAGGTGTGTGTAGCTTGGGTCTGGGACACATGCTTTGCCATTCGTATTTCTTGCAGGCGGCCACCCCCTCAGTGCCACAGGGCCCTGAACACAAACAATGCCACTTTTCCTTGGGAAAGAAAACTGGCCAGTCCTTGTTCCTGATGTCAGTTTGTACGGTTCCCTTGGGACTGTCCGGGCAGCATTTGTATGAGGTGGGGGCACCATGGGTCTGGGACACACCCTTCACTGTTCAGATTCTTTGCAGGCGGCTGCCCCTTCAGGGCCCAAGGAACCTGAAAACAAATAATGCCACTTTTCCCGGGTAAAGAACACTCACCAGCCCAGGTTCCTGATGTCAGTTTGTAGGACTTCCTTGGTTAGGGCAGCAGTAGTTTGAATTGCGGGCAGCTTGGGTCTGGGACACATCCTTCGCTGTTTGAATTATTTGCAGGCAGCCTCCACCTCAGTGCCACAAGGTCCCGAACACAAACAATGCCACTTTTCCCTGGTTAACAAAACTCGCCAGCCAAGGTTCCTGATGGCAGTTTGTAGTGTTTCCTTGGGACTGTCAGGGAAGCACATGTTTGAGGTGGGGGCATCTTGGGCCTCAGACACATCTTCGCCGTTCAGAATTTTTGCAGGCGGCCGCCCTTTCAGTTTAACAGGGCCATGAACACAATTCCACTTTTCCTTGTGAGAGAAAACTCGCCAGCCCAGGTTCCTGATGTCAGCTTGTAGAATTTCC